>JAGPOW010002514.1:49027418-49050170 GCA_030014935.1 Caiman crocodilus | reverse complement strand
GGGGCCAAACACAGGGCTGAGCTGCCAACCTGCCCTGGACCAGTACTTGAATCCAAGATGAGGTTCCCCCACCTTCCCCACTGATGTGGGATGGGGGGAGGACAGGATGGGACAGAGGACATCATCTTGGACTTGAGTAAATATGGTATTTTGTTTCAAGCAAAACTGTGTCTAACTTTCTTAAGAGTACCATGGGAAACTTGTGGTGAGTTTCTAATATAAGGAGCTACACCAAACAACCTATTTCCCGTGCACAGCAGTAAGTTTTAGTGGTCCTATAAAACCCAGGAATTATGCTCCATTCTTGGCATTGTCTAGTAGGACTTAACTATGGTTATAGACAGAGGTAACAAGCAATAGAGACCTACTCAGATTGTTCTCCAAAACTGTGATTTCGTGATTTTTGCGAAAACTGAAAAATGACAGTTTCCACAATTTTGCATGGAATTGCTGGAGGGGAAAAATGTAGTAAAAATAAAATGCTGGCTCCCCAGTGGAGCCAACTTCGTACCCAGCTGGATGGGGGGAAGCTGCTGATGTGACTGGGAGCAGCCAAGATGGTGGCTGCTTCCTCTGCCACTGATTGGCTGAGGGCTGTCTTTTGTGTGGTCTTGCCCCTCTCCACCAATTAGTGGCGAGGGGCAGGGCTGCACGAAGGGCAGCCCTCTGCTAATCAGTGGCAAGGGGCAGGGCCAAGGAAGGGCAGCCCCTGGTCAACAGTGAGGGTTGGGGCCACAAGGGCCCTTAGCCGGTCATTGCGGGGTGAGAGGGAGCTGCTATGAAAAGACTGCAAAAATGGTGGGTGGTGCTGTGATCACCCTGTGAAGTAGCCCATCTGCCACCTTGATTTGGATAGGTCCCAATATGTTAATTTAGAAATGATACATATATAAGCTGTTAAAATGTAATTTACATGCATGCTATTGTGCCAGTGAAACCTAGCAAAACCTGGGACCCTTGACCCCATTTCTTCAGAGTTAGCATTACAGCCATGCAGCTCCCTCATTTTGCTTTGGGAACGTGCAGATGTGAACTGTCATCTGGTAGGATGTATGCTCCTGAGCAGCAACAGCCTCTCCCCCTTTAAAGCGGTTGCAAGTTACATCTGTCCACAGCCTTAGGTTCGCCCCACTGACCCTGGTCACTTGAACTAATGCAGCCAATGCCAGCAGTATCAGGTGGTCATCTTCCATATGGACCAGCTGCAGGGGGAGATGCACATTTTGCATGCTTTCCCTCTGGGTGTTGCAGATAGTTGCTGATGGTGTAGGACTGTTGGGAGCTTCACCCTCATTCCAGGCTCTGCTAGGATAATGCCCTTGTGGACAAATGCTTTTGCCTCTTCTCCTGTGTTTTGCCATCTCCAAACTGTCCTAGCCCTGCCTCTTCCATCACTTTAGTTCAACATCCCAGTCCTCTTGCTTAGGCAGTCCTTGTCACTCGCATCTTGTCCAGTCTGTCACCACCCTGCTTCCACTGGCTTCAGGCCCCCCTATTCTGGGTAGCTCCTTTGGTCTGTCTTGCCCTTTCTCTGGTTTCTTTTCCACATCTCTATGCCCACCAGTGCCAGTTTCCTTTTGTCCCTATCCACTAGTCTCCCATCTCAATTATCTTCTAGTTGACTCTCATCCTCTCACCATTTAAATTTGAAAACCTCTGCCTCCATCATGTGTAGACCCAATGCTGGAGATGGAGGCATTTAAAAGCACAGAAGAGATCCTTGCTTTTAGTTAGGATGCATGGCCTTCTACAGCCCTGAACTGGAGCAGGCTATTATAGACAGTTTTCCAGGATTTAGCTGTGAAGCTCTAGCACTAGCTCTGAGCATGTGTAAACTGCAGTTTTTCAAAGGCTCATAACTACTAAATTTGGGTGGATATTCACAGAGGTGGCAGAAGGCTCTTCAGAGACGCACTGGTTCATCCCTTACCAAATTTCAAGTCTGCTCCAAAGGAGTTAGAGCAGGTCCATAAAAAAGTTTCCAGAGTTTTTCAAAATGGATTTTTGTATAAAAAATGTTTTACCTCACTCTCAAAAAACAAAAAACGGTGTACCTCTGTTGGTCATGATAGTCTCAAGTATCATGACCAACATTTCATGTCTGGCCCTGCCCTGCATCTGGCCACAAACCTCAGCTGTGTGTACTGGGAAAAGCAGGGTAAATTAGCCCATGTAGAGCTACCTCTACACTGTACTGCTTTTGACTGTGTAGAGGTGCCCTCAGTGACCAGCTGAGAAGTTACCACTTTTGAGGTGAACTGATTAAAACTTCAATTAATTGAGCATTAATCCCAATTTTTTTCTTTTTTTTGAAAAACTTATTTTTTTTCTTTAAGCAGAATTATGAAGACACTGAGACCAAAAGTGCAGGAGAAGAAATAGTTGTACAGAAGGAGGCAGCTGATGCAGACAAGGAGAAGAGTACAGCAGAAGAGCTGGAAAATGCCGACCAAAGAGATGCTTCTTCTGAAAGAGCAGGTGCTGCAGACCAAGATGCTGAACCACCAAGTGAAGCAAAAAGGTAATGTCTTTCTGTTTGTGTTGACTTGTAGCAAGTCATTTCTTTGCATTCCTCATTCTAATGTGGTTTCCTAAGTCCTGAATCTTCTCATTAGTGTAAATCCACTTCTTCCTCAGTAAAGCAGTTGAACTGCATGGGAATAAAACTTGTAAGTCAGAAGAATCAGACCCTAAATTGGCAGTAGCTTTTGATATGCTAGAAACCACTACACTGCTTAAAGTAAGAAGTAGCTGGACAAATTATCTTGGTAGCAAGTACCTATAGTAGTTGGTTAAATAGCATTATTGTTTTTGTTCTCCACAGTTTGATTCTATGATGTCTAATTCGGGGAAATGTTACAGGGCCCAAGCTGAAGTTAGGCATCTCATTCACAATTGTGCCTTTGGGAACTATCTAATAGCTCAGTGAGGGGATGCACTGTTGTTTAAGATGAACATCTTTTTCATCCATCTGTCCAAAGTCATCTTAACATGGCATAGGGCCCCAGTCCATTTACATTAAATGACTTTTTTGTCTCAAGCTGTAAAATAAGAACACTGATCACTGTTTAAAGATTTGGCTAGAGCCAAGAGTATGAAATCTTTTAAATGTTTAAACAATACGAAGTGAGCAAAATGGGAAGAAAACTTATGGATCACACCTGCATTTCAAACAATATTTTAGCAAAAGAAACTTTTCAAGATAGTGTCAGTGCCACATAATTAAATGCTGCTGGTGTTAATGGTTCTGTTACCACAAGAATTGTGGCAGTTAGCAGTTTTTCTTAAATCTTGGTTGAGGTAGTATCGCAACCCTTTAAAAAAATGTCTAATTTTTGAGGTTTCAAAGAACTGTTCAAAAAAATAAGCACTGACAGCTCAATGCAAGAACCCCATGTTTGTTTTCTAAATTTTAATTTTTAACCCATGTTCATGATTTTTGTGGAATGTTGTACTGATGTAAACATTCAGTTTGTTAGCCAAAAATTAAGCTAATTACAAAGTTAGTTTCCTTTCAGTGGGGTTGTTTATTGCTAAGGGTACCAGGGAGTTCTACACTTATTAGAGACCATTAGCTTATTAGAAATCGCGTTATCCTACCACACACACATACATACTTTCTTGCAGATGGCACACTTACATAATTAATACCGAGAGCGTTGCAGATAGGAATGGCCAGTCCCTATCCGGTGATGGAGCTGGGTATCCGACCTGGCATGCACAAGCACGGGCTCTGGTGCTGAGGCAGGTTCTTCCTCACATCATCCTTCTTCTAGCCCCCTTTTATATAGTTTGTTGCTGGGCAAGATTTCTCAAACCCTTTCTCCAAGGCATGCACTGTTTGGTCATCATTCAGTGAAGCCCTCCTTATCTAGCCAGCCTGAACTAGTCTTCTTGTCCAATGATGTTGCACAGGCATTTGGCCTTCAACTGTCTGCTTCTAGTTGCTGATGCTACACCACCTCCTTTCTTAGCTGTTCTGTTTTCTTCATGTCATCTGCTTCTTTGTTAGTCATATACACCACATTGATACACTCTACTGCTTACTAGACTTGTTAGTGATAAATTTTCTAACCTGCTGACTACAAGATGAAAGCTGAGAATATTTTTGCACCTATGACTTAATCAAATGTTTTAGTCTGGTCATCAGTGTAGCATACAAGCATGGTATAAAAACGCAGACATATTCTACTTCCCTTTCCACGAGTGCATTAAAGAAGCCTTTAATTGAATGCACGACATCTATCAAATCTGAGAAACTTAGAGCCCCTCTGCATATTGACATGTGAATTAAAGCATCAATGGGAAGGTTGCTACATGTTCGCCTAATTTAAGACGCCATAAAAGGGCAAACCAACCACAGAAATATTCCACATACAACACAGAACATGTTTATGGCTGGATTGTATGGTGCCTTAAATTTTGAATGTCAGGGACCTCGAGCACTGTTTACACCTGTTGCATCTTGTATATTTTATGTTTGCAAGGTAATTTCAGTGTTTTATGGTTCAGTGTATCTGATTCTTTTAGAAGGTGTTTTCTCTGGAGCATACTTCTTAATAGGTTAGTCAGATTAGTTTGCAAGCAACCTGTTATTTAACTGTCTCTGCTGTCCTTTGCATCGTGATAATTAGTTTAATTGAAGGTAATAGGAAGTACAAATATGCCATAGTAAAGCATTTGTACCAAACTGTGCGAGAAATTATTAGTTTATATGGATAAAATAGGAATTAGTAAAAGATGTGTAGAGTTGGTAAGGTACTAATGAGACAGAGTAATGTTGAAAGGCCAATGCTGTGCATGAGGGAAGCTCCTAGTGGAGTTGGTCTTGGGACCTTAAATATTTTCATTGACCTTAAAGACTGGAGTAATAGAAACTGGATGAAGTTTGGTAATACAAATGCAAGTCCTGCACTTAAGAACTGATGCTGATTTCTTCTGCAATCCTTCCCTTCCCCCAGCAGCTCATTTGGTCAAAACCAGTTCTTGCTATAGCATGTGAACAGGTCTCCTCGGTGAGAGCTGCCTGCAGGCATTTCAGCCCTACAACTGTATTACAGGCCTGTCAGCTTGTAAAGTAAATTTGAACTATCGAAGAGCATTTCCCACCATTTGTTCGCAAACAGTTAATGCAATTTTGATCTAACTCTGTGAAGACAAAAATATCACTTTTGGAGAAACCCTAAGCTGGAAAAGTCCAAGACTGTCCAGGGTATGAAACCTGCACATTAACTACGATAGTCACTTCCTCTATCAAAGGAAATATACTGAGAAAATTACTTTTTAAATTGAAAGCAAAAGGCTTTTCTTTAAGCTGAAATAAATGATGAATTGAAAACACAAATTCATGTAAATTCCTGGCATCTTGGATAATGTGAGACTGGCTTTGCTTTACTGAAAGTAGAGCTATATGAACACTTCCTGAAGGTAGGTCTTACAAAATGACCTTACACATCCATGACTTCCCTCTTATCTGGTCCTAAACAGTCTTACCTTGTCAGACCTGGTTAATAACCTGCAAATTTAGGACCACTGAAATCTGTGGCATGTTCAAGTGACTCCTGAGGGTTGGATTTAACTGCTTTTAGTGATTTAATACCATCGAACCTCCTCAGAGATGTCTTAGAAATGCTCTTCAGCATTTTACAGGTAAACTGAAATTGTTAACTCCTCTTGTTTCTTCAGTGCACCTAAGCTTAAAGGAAAGAAAGCTAAGGATATGAAAAAATCTGCTAAAGCATCTTCTGAGTCTCATACAACGGTGAGTACAAAGTATTTAAACCTACAGATTCTTAACTTTTTGGTAAATAGCATAATGGACTGAGAACAAGGCTTTCTTGGTCTGATAGACCCAAGGCTTTGGGGGGAATGATATAGCAGAGAGAAGGGAGCTGGGGGGAGTTGTTTTGTTTTTTCATTGTCCTATAGAAGACACTTCCTGTTTCTGCCCACATCAGAATCTCAGAAAATCACTGTCGTGTGAGCAACCAGCTCAGGTTTGAGCAGACTGTCCCTTAGCATGCTGCTCAGCACAATCAGCCCCTCTTCTATAGTGCAGTTACAATATTTAACAGTACTGGCTTTGTCCTCTTGTTATGAACCTAAGCACGTATTGATGAGTGTTTGATCGTGTATGAGGCAATCTTGAACTATTAGATGCAGTCCTGTCAGCATTCACTCTGTTCCTCTGTAAGAGTAGTCATCCTTATAACAGGAACATCTGCCAAACTTTCCCTACCTGTATGTGTCAACAACCAAAACGGAGAAGTCGCCTCACTTCACGTCAAATCCATTAACTTTCTGAATTGAGACCTACAAACCATGTTAGTCTTTCCTGCTTGTGAAAATAAAATGCAGCAGTAAATGATTACTGTTATTTTCAGTGTATTAGGGGTGTGCAAAGCAGGCCGCATTCGATTTTGGATTTGGCCCAATTCAGAGGACAGCAATTCAATTTGTTGATTCAGATCACTGTCCCAATTCAATTCAACCAAATCCTAAATCTGAAGATTCAATTCTGATTTGGAGAACCAGCGATTTGGCCATAGACACGGCTTTGTCCCAGGAGGCACCAGTTGCAGGGGGGGTTCCCATGCGCTCTGCAGTGGACCAGAAGTGCTACCGAGCGCACTGAAGCCCCCCACAATGAGCCACGTGGCACGTGGTCTAAATCGATTTGGAAGGCTCTGATTCAATTCAGAGAGATGAAATGGTCTCCTGATTAGATTTGGAGATCTGGCCACTGAATCAAGCCAAATCAGATCACTGACTGAAGCTTCACACAGCCCTAGTAACTGTTGATATATCCTCACCCAGAGCTAAGGGAAAGCCAGGGCATAGCTTATTTTCAGTCTTGGGGGAGAATAAGGTCCAGATCAGTTTTCCTAGTTTGTTGCAGATCCTTACACTGTACAGGTTTCTTTCTGGCATTAGGATGCAGAGCAGAGCCCCTGTGAAGTGACTTTAAGATACTGCTCCATGATACAATTCCCCATTCTGACTGGAATGAGTAATGTAATTCAGAACCAAACTATTTGTTAAATATTTACCTTTTTCTTTTAAAAGCCTGGTGCATATAAAATGCTTAAAATGATAAATACTATTAAAAGGATAAAATACTACCCTCTATTCTTCAGTATGTACTGACATGAAATTTTCTTTTTATATATTAGAATGAAGTTCCCATCCACTGTGTAACCTGCAATTGTGAATTTCAGTCTCGGAATAAGCTGTTTGAACACTTAAAGGCCACAGGCCATGCAAAAGCAGTGCAAGCACCAACTCTGAATGGAGCTGTGAATGCCAGAAGCAAAAAAGAAAAACGTAAAAACAGATAGGACTTCGGCTGGCAGCCTTTGGACAATCAAACATGGATACTCGCAAAACCCATTCAAAACCAAAAGGCATCAGTGTCCTATAATCTGAATTAAAGGGCCTGGCTAAACTTGCAGAATGGAAAAGCATTTTTATCCTGTGCAGAAAGTGGTGTTTATTTTTTTAATATGATGAGATGGGAAGTAAATGAACTGTCTTTAATCATCTGCTTCTTTTAGACCCATATACAAATATTAGAAAGCCTAAACTGGCCTATATTTTGTTACAGTTCAAATCTTGCTGTGCTCCTTTATTTGCCTTGAAATATAAATTAAAGAGCTGCTTGTGCGAAAAGGCCCAACTTCTCTTTATGGCTAGTTCATCTCTAAATTGTAAAGGCAGGATTACAAAGAAATGCAACACACATAAGGTCAATATGATGCCTTTATTGGACCAAAAAGTGATTTTTGTGTAGGGGCTAACATTCGTAAAGTATAATTTGCAAATGCAGCATCCTTGGTCAGTAGGCAGGACGTTTATTAGAAGTCTTGCAATAGGTAACTCATGGCAAACACTATTGAACTCCTTAACCATGTTTGTACAGGGGAGCACAGCACTTTGTTTCACCAGCTGTGGATGGTTGTCCTGGCTATGTGAAGCAGGGGTGCCGGCACAACTCAGGGAGTTGCTGCCAGTGAGAGTAGAGGGAAGAGGACATTAGAGTAAGAGTGAATTGTTGTTTAGCCACCAAATTAAGAAATCTTCCAAAATCATTTAAATTCACAAAGTGCTCGGTGAAATAAGGTCTCATTTTCTTCATCCAATGACTTTCCTGCAGATTGCAGGACCATTCCAGAGGATTGACTTGTGCACAATAAATACCCAAGCTTCATCTGATGCAAGGGAACTGTTTAGAGTCTATTTTGCAGCTTTTCTTTCCATGCATCTCATTAGTGCTTCATGAAATACTTCCAATGCAAAGTCTGCATCTTGTTTAGTGATGCACATTGGTGGTTTAATTCTGAAGGTCTGAAGAGAGAAAGTTTTGATGAACATCTGATGCACAATCACCCAGTAAAACTACCCCTGAATTCCAATATAATCAGGAATAAGTAACATGCCAGTCTTCTTACAGATTACCAGTAATAATAATATCCATTCAAGCCTAAGGATAGCTTGAATGACATGTAAAATAAATTAATTTCATTTAGTCTTTCACTCTTAAGGCTGATTTAAGAGTACAGGCACAAGATGGGTATGGTGGTTAATGCAAAATGTATTTGCTGTAAGGGGGGAAACTGATTGTGTAACACATGAGTTTAGTAGAAATTCCTGTTTCTGTTCTGAAGCATTCTGAACTGCAACTAAACAGCAGAAAATGAAGTTTTTATCTCAAGGTGCTTCCCCCCTCTATAAGCAGCCAACATCAATTTGTACCTCATCCCAAACTGATTCTTCCCTTAAGTCTCCTGAGCAATTCAGTCTTGTAGCCTGACTTGGAGTACAAACACTGGGCTTGACCAGAAAATGTGGTGGTATCAGTGCCTCCCTAAAACCTTAGTGTGGTATTTAGGGCACTCTGGGAGGTGGATTTGAGTCCCAACAGGCTAAGGAAAAACTGAACTTAGATCTCCCACAACCTACATAAATATTCCTAACCACTGGGTTAATGGGAGTAATAGCAACAGCACATCTATCACTTGGAAAAAGTGACCCTGGCTCCATTTTCCTAAAGGTGTCTAGGCCAAGTGCAGTGAAGGGCTGAGTAAGGCATATAAGCCCTAGGGAAGGGTAGGATTCATGACGTGCTTCTCAGCAGCTTCCTGTTGGAGGGCTCATCAAGGGGCTGATTATTTTGGTTCCTGTCCCAGTTTAAGTCAAGGTTCTGGAGTTGGACTGGGAGGTGGTGACTAAAGTTTAATTACTGCAATGTTCAGCACTGGGGCTTCTAAATCCCTTGTTTTGGGTCCAGTCCTAAATCATTCCTATACTTGCAATTCCACTCAGTAAAGCCTAATGCTACCTGCTGCTATTTGCACATGGGCTACAACACGACTTATACTATATCATAACTTGTAAGCTCCAGTTGTACATTAGAGGCTCCTGTACCTGACCATAAATTCCTCCTTTGCCAATCAATACTCCCATGTCTTTGCAGTCTTCCAAGATCTGATTCATCTCTTCAGTGGGAAGAGGTTGACGACCATTCTGTGAAGAGAGACCATTTAGCTTTTATATTATTTGAGTAGATTAAATCCATGAGGCACAAGTGTTGCATTGACCAACCCCAGTGAAAAGCTTGCTTGTCTATCTATTAGGATGCAATTACCCAATTTCAAACAAAGACACAAGTGTTGATTTGCAACATATTAAAAATCTGTGATGCATTTTAGGACTGAATCTTCTAACTCACTTTTCGTAAGTGCAACGTTGTCACCTGTTCTATGGATTCTTTTTAAGAGGAACAGTTTCTTGTGGCCACGTGACCCATGAAGGTAGTTAGCACCGTTGTAAATCACAGGGCATGAGCCCTATTACTGACCTTGTCCTTCACCATTTCTATTCCAATCATGAGTCCTTTGCCACGGACGTCTCCAATGATCTCAAACTTATCCCGCACTTTGGCTAACTCCAACAGCATGTAAGTCCCCACTTCTTCACTATTCTTTTGTAGACCATCTTCTACAATGGCCTGGTTAGAAATGACAGACATCCAGGTTGAAGAAAAAGGATTAAATCTAAAATTGGACTCCCCTGCACCTAATGTGGAACAGCCATCTCTATTTCCCTTAGCAAAGACACAGCAGGCTAATAATGCAAAGTTCTGCCTCCACTAGCATGTTAGAAAATACTAGAATAGCAATCTGCACTTGTCAAGCATACACTGCTGCTTTTTTCCCATTATTTATTTGCCAAAGTCAGTCAGTGAGTTTTATATATGAATTTTGATCATTGTAAAGGTCTTCTAGTATAGTTCAACTCTCCTTTTTCATGTCATATCGGCATCAAGCTATGTATGTACTTACAGCTTAAGTCTATTCTGCTTTCTAAAGGTTCCTGGCAAGCACTTGCATTTAAAGTATATAGAGAAATCTTTAATAGTAAGAGTGAATTAAAATGAATTTGTCTTATTTCTAGCTTCCCCCAAGTGGTAACACAAACTACTACTGTATTTAATTATTGACATATATCAACCACTTTATACATTGAAAATTTGCTTTACGAAAGAGATAGTGGGGGAAGGAGGAAGCTTGCAGCTAGAGATGCCAAAACTGGTATTTTTTTTATTCATAGTTTGTTAATCTAGCTCAGGTTTTGAGAAACTTGGCTAAGCACACAAGATGATCTGAGACACTCACTGCAGCTGGTAAACAAAGTTGTTCACGGTCTGGCTATTCTAGTTTTTCAAGTGGACGCTGCTGCTTCACTAGCGAGTCAGGACAGCAGTCCATTCTAGGGAAAAGACTTCTATTAAAGAAGGGCGTAATAAGGGACTAGATGTGGCAACCCTGGTGATACAGCAGACAGACATTAATTAGTTTTGAAATGAGGCTTCAGGAAGACTGAAGGTGTTAATATAGGGATGCACAGTATTGCAAGACAAAAATCTTAGCCCTGCTACAGCACTAGAATGAAGATCAAATTCAATACTGGGCAATCTGAAAAATTAATGTTCGTGGTCTTAAATTAATTTTACATTTTCCCTCTTGTGTAGCTATTGAAAGTCCCAGCAACATAAAGAAGTCTTGCCACAGTCTCTGCCATAGCATTTTGCAAACAGCATAAGGCACTCAGAACATATCACTGTAACATGCTTCTTACATCAAGCACTGCAGATCCAACTACACAGGCCACAGGGTTTCCTCCAAATGTATTAAAGTGAAGGTTTTGAGCCAAGGAGTTTGCAATCTCTAAAAGAAAAAGCACATTCATTGATTTTCTCCCTCACCATTGCCTGCCTGTGGCTTGTACTCATCAGCTCTAGTTTACAACTGAAGCAGCGATATATCTTGTGCCTCATTCTTTCTATTTAATTTCAGGCAAAAGGAGAAGGTGTTAGATTCTCAGTAACTGATTTGAAAAAAAAAATAAGACAAACATTTCAGAAAATGGGCAGTGGGGTTTAGAGGTGAATAATTTTGATGAGCTATGGATTCTCTGCTCTTTTCAATAGATGTTAAGTATCAGATAAATTAGAGCTTAAATAGGAGTGAAGTAGAATTGAGGTGCCCTTACCAAGGAAAGCAATCAGGAATGTCCCTATTGCAGCAGTCACAAAAGAAATGCCCAAGTCTGAGAAGGGAAACACCCAACTCCTGCCGGAACTCCAGCAGTGATCCAGAATGGAGCTGGGAGTCTGCCCAGACCACACCTAACGCTATCAGCTAGAGTCTGACAACTCCTAATGCTTACTGATGGTGCTGAATTCAGGACAAATTGCTGCAACCATTTGCTGGGGGAGGGCCCATCTTTTCTAGTGACAAGAGCATTCAGCCAGGAAATGGCAGGGTCAGTAGGGCACTCCTGCATCCTGTCAGGCTCTGGATGGGCTAGCACCCAGATCTCCCATTAGGCTAGTGGTGCTCAACCTTGCTGCACTGCAGGCTGGATGGAGGGTGGTGCAGGGTCAGTCCATGGGCCAGAGCTGGCACATAGGATTGGTTTGTGGGCCTGACCCAGTAGGGGCACAATCCAGCATGTGGCCCTGCACACACTGGATCAGACCTGCCACACTGTCCCCAGGTCTGCAAGCCAGCCTGATCTAGTGCACAGGGCCATGACTTCTGGTCACAGAGCTTAGAAATTTGGTAGCGGGGGAAGTAGTGACAACATTAATTGCCACAACTCCACCACTGCAAAATTTCTGCATGAGAGACAGATTTACAAGCCAGATCTTGCCCGCAGGCTGAAGGTTGAGTACTGCTATACTAGGCTACTATGCAGAGATAGGCGCTAGCTGAACACCTGTTATCAAATAAAACATGGCCTGGATCGAAAGAGGATGAAGGCATCCAAGTCCTGAGGAGGGACAGGAGTTCAAACACACACTTCCCCTTTAGCCTAGGTATCTCCTGCTCATTAACCCTGGGTGCTCAGGATGGCACTCTGCACCACATGCTGATCCTGGGAACATCACCCTGCCCTTCTGGATCAGCTCCTGGTGCAAAGCACATGTTTTTTAGGCATGCTGAAGCCTAAGATAAAAGCACCAACAAAGCTGATATGGATCTGGGCTAAACATACTAGGTTATGGATACCAACCAGTCAGCAGTTCAGCAGCTGTCCAAATACTATCTTGTATAACAGAAGTGCATCTATTCAGTAGGCCGGTGAATTCAGGCAGGAGTTTCAGGGTCCCTTACCAGTTCTACAATGACCTTGGTTATTCCGCTGATGCCTGGGGGTTTTGCTCTGATGTAGCTAAGATCATTATGTGGCTGATCAGACTGTGAATTTTATTACCTCCATACACCTCTGAGAAACAAGATTCAGGCTTGTTTATGTCCAAAGCCTGTTTTGAGACTGAATATATCCGTATCTCATTTCTAAAATGCACTTGCTGAGATTGTTGTTCCATAGCCATTGGAAGAGTATACAGTATATTTTATATTCAAACTACCCCATGTCTTAAAATAAGAAATATTTGTACCTCTTGTTGTTACAACAGCAGCCATCGGAAAGCCATTACCAATTCCTTTTGCCATGGTAACGATGTCAGGAATTACATCATGTGTCTGAAATCCCCAGAAATGGCTGCCAGTGCGTCCAAAGCCTGTCTGTACCTTGCAAGAGCAATACACAAACATTTGCTTACAAGTTGTTTTTCAAGAGTTATTTAATGCTTGTACTATTTATGAGCCTTTCGCATTGCTTTGTAACCATAATATCTAAATGCAAACTTCATTTATTTGAGCAGGATTCTTCTTCAACTAGCTTCACACAGATTATTTTACCTCTAACAAATGCTGACTTCAGTACAAAACATTTTCCACACTTAGTTTTGTTGACAGCTGTGTTACTAATTATGCATTATCTTTACAGAAACACTGCACTTGCTACAAATGAAAAGTGGCATAGCACAGAATCCGGAGGGTTTGTTTCTGTGACTTCTCTGTAGGTGCAGATTTTAAGCCTAAAAACCAGTCATATAAATTCTATTACATAAAACTGTATAAGGGCTCTCTCATATGAAAGACCTTACAGTGCTTATCCTAAGACAGATCTAGGTAGACTGAAGTCACAGGGACTTGCATATGCTTACCTTTCAGAAGCAGCTCCAGGGGTCACTGCAGTAATTGTACCAGGATTTTACTATGCCAGCATATTTAGCATCCATCACAGTCTCTCTTGCTCACTTCCAGGTTGCCTCCCTGTTTCTCTAATAGTTCATTTCTATCAACCCAAGCTGTCTTACTAAGAAAGTTATATTTAAAAGGGTATCTGCTGGTGGTTTGGGACAGATCCTCCTCAAGCGTTCCCTTCTGCAAGCACTGGTTTTGTCTATACTGCGATGAAATAGCTAAAAATGTAAAACAACTCTTTTCCTAGTCCAAACCTGGCCTCAAATGAGTAATGATAGGAGTATTTAAATATCATGTTTTCTGCTGATGAAATGAAACTGTTGAAGTCAAAGAAGCACCATCCATTTATACAAACAGGGAATAAGATCCAATGAATTTGCAACAGAAATTGTCAGCTTAGTACAAATGAGGAGATGTAGTGATCAGAAAGGTAGAGAACAATGTGTGCCAGCTCTGACTCGCAGAGGCTCCTATGCTAGGAATGCTGCATTCTGCTCAGGCTGCTAAACTCTAGATCAGGGTAGACAACCCCTGGCACAGGTGCCAGAGCCTGGCACTCAAAGGCAATTTGCTTGGTATGCGTGCCTTGGGGAGAATCGTGGAGAAGGGGCCAGGGCTCAGCTGCCACAACAAAGATCATGCCCCTCGCACCTCCCCTGCCATCCGCCCCGGCACACCATCTTACAAATTGAGGTTGCAGGTGTTTTTGGTGATCTGCCCAAAAATGTTGCCAACCCCTGCTCTAGACTTACTTCAGAGTGGGGTGGTCAATCTGCAGCATGTGCACCACAAGTGCACAGGCAGCCTTTTTGTGTGATAACTGGCAGACTAGGGAGGAGACAGGCAGCATGATGGCAGACAGTGAAGAAAACAGAAAACAGAGCAGCATATTGAGCAGGGAGCACAGGACAGGGAACAGAAAGGAAAGCAGCAGTTCAGGCAGGGGAAGGGGGTGGGAGTGGCACTTGGGAAGGGCGTGGGGCTAAGGTGGCATGCCTGCCAGAAAGGTTGGTCTTCACTGATTTAGACTCCTTCCAGGCCTTCAACTGGGCTAGTATTTTGCCTTTGCCTGGCTAATGGCCTTGCAGAATTCTCCAAACTCCCAAGAACTTTGGCAGCTACAGACACTTACTTCATCCGCAATACAGATGCCTTCTCTCTCTCGCACTAACTGAAAGGCTTCTTTTAGGAAACTTTTAGGATACTGAACAGCTCCGTTAACACCCTGTCAAAAATATGTAAACGCATTGTTTTCAGCAACAGAGATAGGACCGTTATTTCAAACCTAAAACCTAGCAACGTTCTTATAAGATAGAGAAATCTAAGAATAAAATGTGATCAGTAAGCTATCTGGAGAATTCTGCGGTGGCTTGGTTTAGACTTTCGAGGCATTGCTGAAATGGAGGGAGCAGTTGTCTTGTGAACCCCAAAATCTACTACCCATCTAAAATAGCCTAAGAATAAGACACATGTACACAGCAAGGAGGCAGCAAAGAGGAGACAGACAATGGGGTCAATCTTCTCAAGCTAATGAGCCCACACCATTTATGCCTCAGAGACTTCTAGTATACATGGCCTCAATGCAAATACACCCAGCTTGCTGCATCATTTGGAGGCAATGCTGGCCTAGATCTTACTGTAGGTGCTTGGTTATTTAAGTCTACCATCTAGGTGTCAATGACCTCCACAAAACCATAGCTCAGCCCAACACCTTCAGTGTGCCAAAATTCCATATGAGGTGTCTTATAGGCAGTAAGTTAAGCAGTTTGCACTTTTGCAGCCCCATTTCTGAATGCGTGAGGTGGTTCAGAGCATACTAAAGCTCAGTTTTTGGCCAGTATTCACATTCAGAGCCCACCAACCACATTGTTTTTGAGTACTTTGTGCTATGCAATACTGTGCTGTTACAATTAGAATGGAACGTGCTAAGTCACCTACTTGGATTGACTCGGCAATAAATCCAGCTATTCCCTTAGGCACACAAGTATTCAGAGTGTCTTTGAACTGTTCGATGTACTGGTCATTTGCATGACAATGACCTGCGTGGAAGGAACACAAGAATGGTGTACTAGAAATGACAGACATGTAGATTAATAATCTAACATTACATGGATGTACATAAGAACATGCTTTCAGGTATTTTTAACATTTCTAGATTGAAGGTGAATTATCAGAAGTTAATAAACAGTTTTGTATTTCCCCAGTATGCTATCTGGGTCATAAAGCCAGCCTTTTGGAGGAAGGAGGTATCACAGGTTAACATAAGACAAAGCACTCATAACACTCCATCAAACACTCAAACAAAGCACACTGATGGCCAAAACTTACTCCCCTTTCATGAGCTTAAGGATATGGATAAATGTACATTTTAGCTACTTTAAAAGGAGCAGGGGAACTGCTGCTTGGAAACATACAGCTGCTGTTATACTTTATCTGTTATCGCTGCATGATCCTAACCTACAAATTAGGTAAATCATCCTAACTTGGACCCTAAATGAAGCAAGGTAAAGTCTAAGAGGTTTTGCTACACTTGTAGCACTAGAGAATCATGCAGGTGAACCAGTTCCAACCTAACAGCTCCTAAGGCATCCTTTGCTGTTGATACCATTGTTAGATCTGTCTTTACCTTAGAGCACTGGTGTCAAGCTCATCAGGCCCCTTGAATGGCATGGGGCTGGTCCATAGACTAGGTGAATGGTGCAGGATCAGCCTGGTAGGCTGCATCAGGCCTGCAAACTGGCCCTATGTGTAGCACTCAGCCTGGCCAGGCCGGTGCAGGTGCTTTGTGCAAAATGCATCCCAACTCAGCCCAGTGTGCACTGCACATGAGTCTATTTGAAAACCCACAACCATCACCACGGGCTGGATGACGGGGCACTGGATTCAGCCCATGGGCTACATCTCTGAAACCCCTGCCCTAGAGGGCACATATGTGGCCTCATAACTGCAATTTTTAGCACTTGCATGTAGGTTACAGTACACAGTCACTCTTGCCCTGAACTTCTCTTCCGAGCATCCTCAGTAGGCAGCTATGTAGGTCAGTGGTGATCAACCTTTTTGTCCAGCAAGCTGCATGGGCAGGGCCCAGTCCATCCACAGGCTGGATCTGGCCAGTGTACTGAATCTGGCACCAATCCAGCCTCACAGGGGCAGGGGGTATGGCCTGCCCCTGTGGGAGGAAAGGGGCATAGCCTAGCCCCAACCTGGCCAGGTGGAAGGAAAGGGGGCATGGCCCAGCCCCACAGGGGGAAGGGGGTATGACCTGCCCCCAAACCAGCTGTGCAGAGGGAGAGGCATGGCCTGACCCCACAGAAAGAAGTGGGCATGATGCAGCTCCAGCTTGGCTGGACAGAAGGAAGAGAGCACGGCCTGGCCCTGATCTGTAGTTTTTGGGGGAAATCATGGCACAGCTCCAACCCATTACACAGGACTTACGGGTTGGAGCAGGGAGGGATGGCAGTATTAACTGCCACTGCTCTTCTTCCACCAGCAAATTTCCTGACCCTAGGGGAGTCCCACAGGCCAGATTCCAAGGAGCCCTGGACTGTGGATTGAGCACCCCCTGGCATAGGGAGCTTCAGGAAACAGAACTGCCTGGGTATGTGCATAGCATCAGGTTAAGTCCTAAAGTGTTAGCCACAGAAAAACCACAATAGGGGGAGGGCGCAGGAAAAGAAGGATGTCTTCACTTATAAATTACTGGGTAGGGCACTAGCCCAAAAGACCTAGGTTCTAGGCCTCCTTGCCCAGAGAACTGAATTGTATTTCTTGCTTTCCAGCAAAACATGCTGATCACCAGGCCATGGAGTAGACATTGCCTACCACACACTCCAGCCCACTTCCTGAAGTGGAGAGAAAGCCAAAGTAAGGATGGCTCAGTGTAAAGGATGCTGCCGTGGCAGGGACAGGAGTCCCTGGGTGATGTTGTTGCAGCTTCTCCTGTCCTACCTTTCCTTTTGCACTTAGCAGCACCTATATGCCTTGCCATCAGCTAACCTCCAGAACAGCTGCATTTCCGAACAGTTTGCACTGGAGAATCTCGGCAATGGCTTCCTCCCCAGGGACCACGGAAAACATCTGGTAACATTGTCTGCGGAGAAGAACAGAAATAGCTGCAGACCTTCAAAAAAGTCATTACTGAGAACAGAACTATTGTTCAATGAAAGACTTTAAGCAATAATCCTAAAACACATTAAAACAGTTCTTCCAATAATGTGGTTTTGTTTGAAAGAAATTTTAATACAGAAAATGAAAAATCTGCTGATGTCAAATGGGAGATCCAATTCAACTGACCGGTCTGAAACAACAACTTGTCAAATGTACTTCTGCAACCGTCTACAACCTCAGAAGGAAGGCAGTGCACTATACTAGGAATCCAAGTCTTTGAAATTAAAATCATTCTGTTCTTCAGTGATTACTGTAGGGATAGTCAGCTCACTGATTTTACTAATCAATTATGATTGCCCAAAATTGACCTTCCAAATTTGTCCATACAACCTTGCAGTGGCACTACACTGACAGTGCCCTTGTTCCCCTGCTTTTGTGGGAGGTTAGGGTGGTCTTACTGTCCTTGGGCTATGTGCCTTATAGTCAAGCAATAGGGTAGACTGTGGGGTTTTAGGAATAGGTTAGCAACCATTTGTCTGGGGTGGTTTAGATAGGGTCTAGCCACCCTCCTGAGGTCCCTTCTGGCCCAACTTTTCTATTAGTCTTTGATTCTATGAATTCAAAGCATTCAAAACTAGATAAAGGACAGCATATTGCAGGGAGGCAGTACAGTCCAGTGGACTGACAATAGGCCAAAAACCGGAGTTCTACTTTTAACCCTAATAATGGCATCAGCAGAGTCATTTAAACTCTGGGCTGAAGCTCAGCTGCAGTCTGAGAAATGGATGCAACAAAGAGCTGAGAGGTCCAGGGGACGGAGTGGATCCCAAAGAAGCCTTCTCGGGGCCAATTTTGCACCTAGGATGGTTTCTACTGTAGATTAAATTAGCCAATCCCAGCTATCAACAGTCTTCATTAGCCATTTCTGCCATCAGGGCAAAGAGATATTAGCAGGGGCTACTATACATTTTTATTGCGTTTTAAATCCAGAGGGAAATCCACAAGAGGTTATTTTATATCATTTTTATCAGGTGTCCTAATAAACTTGGGCTTGGGGCCTTATGTGCTACTGCCCTACCCCTCTTGCAGCTTTTATACCCAGGCAAAATTAGGGCAAAGTGGGGTCAACAACACTTCTATTCTGAGCTGGTAGCATTTTTCCCCACTCACTGGGCACGTGCGTGCGTCTACACAAGATCCTACATTGCTGTAGCTCATAGCTATGGCAACGTAATGCCACCAAGCACAAACTGTGATGGCAACACTACTGCACAGTAGATCGTTGCTACTGCATAATAGCAACTAAAATAACCATGCAGTGACAAGACTGCACAATAACACCACTTAAGCAAGTACTAAATGACTGCGCAGTCCCATCACTGCATGGTTATTTTAGCTGCTACTATGCGATAGCAACGATCTACTGTGCAGTAGTGTAACAACCATGCAGTCCACCGCATGTATAGATGTGCCCACTCTGTACTTATGCAAATGACCAAGCAGACTCAGGCCCAGCACATCCTCCTTACTAGTTAACATCTGAACTGTATTTTGATGACATAAGGCATTAATTTTATCACATTCAGGCAAATAAGCACTCTTATTCAGTGGCTAAGACAGATATAAAACATTAAAAACCTCACTGTTGGGCAGCCAAAGCCGTTGGCAACACCATGCTTATAAGATCTGATGGATGTCACACCCTGCGTGTAAGGGCTGCCTCCATGGTATCCTCCTCTGCGGGAACAGAACAAAGCACATGCTCATTTCCTTTGGATGTCATGTGAGGTTTAAGTGGAAACAGCTGCACTCATTCCTACAGAGCTTGCTCCTGCTCTCTGAGTAGAGAAAAAAAAGCAGACAACCTGGTGAAGTGGGGGCATTTCTGGATGCAATACAAATAAACAATCCTTCCGCCATTTATTGCTTTGTGTAAGGCAGACATGAATGCTAATTAGCTCTGGATTTGTAACTAAGCGCTCATTCTGGTGAGAAGTTAGCAGGGCAGGCAATTATTTTGGGCCACTTACTGAGTTTTGGCAAGGCATCAAGGGCCACATGACACACAGCCACAGGCAGATAAATATTAACTTTCTAGATTTTTTAGGGTCCCCGCAGGCCAGATAGAATGGCCTGGCGGGCCACATCCGGCCCATGGGCTGCATTTTGCCCACCCCTGGGTTAGACATACTGACCAGCAGTAATACAGGCAGGTGCTATGAGAGCTTCTTCACACAGCTGTACCTATGCATCTGAACCTTGGGCAACAAACACCTCTGCTTTTTTAATCTTGGGCACCTCTTCCCTCCTAAGCAGATATTTCCACTCAGTTTGGGGTGATATTTTATTCATACACAATTTACAGCTTATTCATAGGAATTACTATTTTTGGTGGATCTCAAAACCTTGCTCTGAGCAGAACAGATACAAAGTTGGGTGCTTTTGCATATTGTCTCTGACCAAAAAGGTTGTTTTTTTAAGATTAAAACATTATAAGCACACTCCTTAATGCAGCAATGCTGAACCAGGAAATGCCTTGAGATCCCTTCAGGGGTACTATGGGGTGCCAAGCAGCATTGGCACTGTTAGGCATGCAAACGTGATTCAGAAGGAAAACACAGAAACCCAGGGTATCTCTATATGTTATGTTAATCACAGCATAGCTTTTCTTGTGCAACAAAAACACTGAACCACGTGCAGGGCTACACGTGCACAAAACAGCTGCCAGGAAGGAAAGAGGAATAACAGCTTGCATTGCTTTTTGGTTCAACCAATCAGCAGTGAGAGGAGGAGCCACATGCTGGACAGCCCTCTCTGCCAATCAATACTGAGGGGCAGGGCCACCAGGGCCCCTCAACCAATCAGCAGCAAGGGGCAGGCTCACCACAAAAAGGCTGTGAAGTTTGCTTCATGCAGCCCAAGCAGCCTGTGAAAATCCCTTTCACTCACTGCAAGTGATAACGATAAGGATTTTGCACGTGAAGCTGATCTCACTTAATTGCACAATAATGGTAATGTGTAGAGGGGACCTGGTTATTAGAAACACTCTGCCTTGTTGTGGTCCGAGTTATTTGCAGCAGAAAAATTGCTCTATTATTCATCTGGAGCCAAAAAAAATGACAGAAAATTAAAGGTTGAGCAGTGCCTTAAATCTGATAAGGAATGCCTTGAGTTTAAAAAAGTTGAGAACCACTGCCATAAAGAAGAATAGAAAATATAGGCTTTAGATGGGCAAGTGGTTTGTACATGGAGCAGTCCTAATACACAAGGAGTACTTCAGCTCCCAATGGTTACTAAGTCTTTAAACTAAACTAGCAGCCACATTTATTAATTCAAATATTTCAGTGACAGATTCTGAGTTAATAAAGTCCCGTTTATTTCCTGCATTATGTGATGTGCATGGTTATGCAAATGGAATTCATAAAATGTATTATGATTACCTGAAACAGATGATGTCAAAGTTGTGAGTATAAAGCCTTGCCATGAACATTGCCAAATCATTGGCTTCTGACCCACTGTTTGTCAGGTAAACCACCTATGGAAGGACAAATTTCTTATTGATCTCAACAATCAAATATTAACTTTGTTTTACAAGGGTCAATCAATCAAACTGAACACAGCTGTTTAAAGATCAATTTCTACTGCATTTTGTCTGCAAAGAGAGTTTGGAATATGTGATGCCTTTGCTTATGCAATGCAAGACAGATACATATTTCAAACAAATCTCACAGCACTCAGAGCAAGATCCTAGAACAGATGCAAGGAGCTGCTCACTGAAATCAACTCAGTGTTGCTCATGTGTTGCACATACAGGGTGGTGGACAAAATGCCCTTTCATGGAGGGACAGCATGCTCTACAGACTGTTAGAGCTGCTCAGGAGGGGAAATGTGGACAAAGATGAAGTGGAATTAAAACACAAACATTAAAATGGAAGAATTAAATTGTGTACTCCCAGCTATATAGGACTCAGGGCTCTGTTGCACGGGATACTTAGCATGCATTTTATTTAGACTGCAGTTAGCATTACTGTGACATTAAAAGTTAGAAAATGTTCTGAGCAGTTGCATGGTAATGTTTACTACTATCTCTAATGCACACAGATCACAGATTGTCAGGTACCGCACCAGGGCTGGTTCAAGACTCTGCTGCTATTATGTCAGCTGATTGCCAGTCCCACCCTGGCACTAAAATGGGTTGTGAAGTGGCTCTGGTGCAGTGCAGGGGCTGGGATCAACAGTGGAGGCCTGGTAGAGCTGAAGGGTTCCTGGCTGATGTCACAGCTGGGTGAGGACCACAAATAGCTATTAGTATCTCTGGAGTGGTCCAACAAGAGCTGAACACATGTTACTTAACACAATCTGGAGTTACTTCTTGTACAAAAAGTCCGAACGTTGCTATGATACGATTGCACTTAGTGCACATTTAACTGCTTGAACATGCAAATGCGGATGTTTTAAGTGCAGTTAACATCCTAAGTGTGACATGTGACAAGGCCCTCAGACACAGAGGGTAGATGGAACCATAACAGCAGCAAAGGCGATCGTAAATAGTCTTGCAGATTAGTTACCAAACAGGGAGGGTAGAGGAGGAGACAAAAAAGGTAAGCAGTGTTTGGACAATGGGAGGTTAGAGTTTTAAGGGGACACCGTTCAGGCATCCTGAATGAGGGATCTAAGCAACTTGCTTAATTTTTTTAAACGCATGCATGTAATTTGAGAGCTTAAGTCCTACTAATTTTAAATAGTCTAAAATGCATGAGTTACTCTGGTGCTTCAAAATGTTATCCTCCTCGAGTAATTTCTTTAAAGAAAAAGGTTTAAAGTAGTTTCAGATGTAAGTCCTGATCCTGAGTGCCCTAGCCATCTTTTGAGAGGATTTTAAACTTTTTCCCCGCCCATTGTTGCACAGAGGACAGTGTGCTCTCTTTACATGAGTCTAATGGACTATACAGGGAAACAGTCAGTGAAGCCAACTACAAATAGAATTCTGTAAAGTGTGAAAAGCAAATGCAATGAAAATGCTTCCCCC
>JAGPOW010002514.1:49001290-49024027 GCA_030014935.1 Caiman crocodilus | reverse complement strand
CAGGGTAGGCCAGGCAGGGCTGGCATTGCGACTTACCTCGTAGTTCCCAGGCGAGAAGTCGCAGGGGGGCATCTTGTCACGCAACGGGAAGGAGCTTTTCCTGCTCTGCTGCCACAGGACACCTGCAGAAACACAGCGCAGCGGAGAGGGCATCAGGCACCCTCTGAGAGGTGGCGCGCTCGGCCCAGGACAGGCCGCCTGCCCCCGAAACGGATGCGCCCGCGCCCCGGGGACAGCTGTCTGGGGAAGGGCTGAGACCAACGCGTCCTTAGCAGGATCCTGGAGACGGGCAGGGCAGGCCAGGGGCCTGGGGGTCGGTCGTGCGGCCGCCGCCAACGCAGACCGGCCCCGGCACCGCCGCGTCCCAGTTCCCGGGAAGTCTCGAGGTGGAGGTGGGGGCGAGGGGAAAGCGCTGCCACAGCCACAGCCCCGCTCACCGCGCCCCGGCCGGGGCACGAGCCGCCCGAGCCACCCCATGGCCGCCGCCGCCGCCGCTGCCTCTGAGGGGCCGCCACCGCCGGCGGGCGGGCAGCGCAGCCCCCGCCCCGCCCCGCCCCCGGGCTGAGCCCGGCTTCCCGCAGCCCCGGAAATTTCTACATTTTTTAAATATTTTTTTTCTTTCTTACCAAGCCAGGTCCCCCGGCAAGCGGAGGCCCCTTGGACACACACACGGGTTTCCCCCGCCTTACCCCGAGCATGTGCCTGGACAGCGGCGCGTGGCTGGAGCTGGGGTGGGGGGCCCCACTGTACACCGTAACCAGGAGGGATCCCTTCCTCGCCCTCGACTGCACGGCCCCAGCCCCGTTTCTACCACTTCTGCTAGACAGTTGGGGTCCTCCCCAGCAGCAGACAGCCCATGGGAGCACGTTAGCACCCTGGGGACGGCAGCGACAGGACCGCGCGCGGGCCCCGAGCACAGGGCCCCACGGGAAACGATATTTTGGTGCGCGTCACTCCCGCAACGCACCCCTCAAAGCAGGGCTGCCACCACACCGATCGCATAAGAGTGAATTTACCTGGCCTATAGGGAATATTTGGTATAAAAAGGGTCATCGCATGAGCGAATTTGCACATGCAGGTCCTGCATGAAGCGAGGGAAATCTGTACTGTACATAACTTGCCATAGCCTAGCGTAACCATGGCCTAGCACAACCAGAACTCCTACAGGGGCCAGTGTGTTTCTGTTGTATTTAGAGAAAAAAAATGCCATCCAACTGTGTAGCATTTAACCCATGTTGGGTCTTTGGGCCTAATAGTCTGTCATCTGGCATGGTGGAGGGGCAGGGGCAGATCCGGAGGGGTGCCGTGGCCTGGCTGCACTCTCCTGCCCTTGGGACTACAGCGAGTCCCGGAGCCCTTGTAAAGTCCCCAAAGCGTGTGAGACCTGCCTCCTTCCCCCCTTCCCCTCGGTGCTCAGACAGCTGCCCTCCGCACCTGCTGCTACTGCTCTTCCTGTAGCCCCAGGGGACCGAGGAGCTTCAAAGCTGCTCCTGCTCCCTCCAGCGCAGGGTGGGCTCCGCTGGGAACAGTGACAGCAGCAGAAGTGATGGAAAGGTGGGTTCCCCTTCCCATGCCTAGTTCCTGGGGGAGACATACCCGTGCTCATCTCAGCTGCTATGGCTGTCCCTATACCAGCTGAGTCCAGCCCCCTTGTAGCCTGACCGGAGCTGCCGGAGAGGCTTTTAAGCTTCCTCTGCCCAGGGCAGTGGAGAAAGCAGTAGCAGCAGGTGGGGGAAGGAGATGTGTATCTGAGCAGGAAGAGAAAGAGACTTGCTTTGGGGACTTTAAAAAGGTCCCCAGAGGCTGCAGCACCATGGTGTGCCCACACCAGTGTGGGGAAGGGGAGAAGACTGGGAGCAGGGGTTGCAGCCACCTTGCAGCCCTGGGAGCTGCTCCCACACCCCCCTTTGCCAAATCCTCTGTCCACCCTTGCCTAGAGGCTTCAGTTCCAGAAGACTTCTGCCCCTAAAATTATCACTGTTGACTCCCCCAGCCCACAGTGGAAGGAGCCATGTCTAATCCAGTCCCCAGCCACACAACGTAGTGGATCGTTTCCTTCCCTTTTGCATCATGCAGCTTGTTTAATTCCACAGGATGGGTTACATGAACTGGATGTGAACTGGACTTTCCCCAACCTGGGATTGAAAAAGGAGGCTGTATCATGGCAGCCCAGTACTCAACCTGGATGCTGTGTTCAGTAAGGACAGCAGGCCCTTGGGTTGTGGGGGGTGAAGACAGACCTCTGGCTACTCAGCCAGCATGTTGGTGACCCCTACCTACTGCCCAAGGCTCCCCACCCAGGGGTTCCCAGCAGGATGGATCCCACTTAGAAACAGTGAGCTGACTCCATGTGCTGGGAGCTCTTGGCTGTTTGAATATGGACTAGGTGCTGGAGCAAGGATCTGGCAGATGCATTGCTTGGCCCTTATCCACCCTCAATGGGGGGAACCTCAAAACCCAGGTCATGAAAGGCCCTAAGGAGGGCTTGGAACAACAGGTGATGAGGCTGGCTCATGAGAGCACCATGTCCCTGGTGAAGAGAGGCCATGAGAGGGTGGGATGAGCTCAGTCATCTGATCCACTTTCATTCTATCACATGGCTGCCAAGTGCCTTAAGATAAGCTCCCCTTGGCTCATACACCGAGTATCACGGGGAGGAGGTTATTGTATATGGCCCATCACCTAGATGGAGTCCTGATATTATAAGACAGCCATAGGGTGAGGATACTTTCAAGAAGGGGCCAGAACTAAAGGGGCCTCTTCTACCATCTGGAGAAAGGCTAAATGCTGTGCTATTTGTTTGTGGCAAGGGTTATTGCTTGTCAGTCTGGCTCAGGGACTCTCAAGGGAGCAAAGGCAACCTGCAAGGCTGCAGGCACACCAGCCTGCTTATGCTGCCCTTCTGGAGGGGAGAACACAGGCAGGGAACAGACTCCCTGGGCTCCTGCTACTACAGGGACCGAGCCTTTGCTGAAAGGCTATACCTTTCAGTGCGAGGCTCCGGTGGCAACAAGGGACAAGGTCAGTGGAAATGAGCTGCAGAGGTGACTGATAAGTATCAAATAGGGTAAGGTCCTTCTGTACCTACTACAGTATCCAGCAGCCAACTTTCTAACACATTCTCTGGCTCCTGCCAGCTTCCTGCTGCAGCATGTGACATGACACTCAAACATGGGCCAGCAGAGGCCAATCCCTGGACTGTGCTGTACAGACCTCACCTATGCGGGGGGCTAATGGAGACTAAAAGCAGTAGGGGTGCACCATTAGAGATTTGTGACCAATACTGAAGGCTGATTTTTAATGAGCCATATCAATCAATACCAATTTGATTGCTGATATGCAGCCCAGCATCTTGGAGAGCAGCATCCAGCTGGTAAGTCTGTTGTGGGGGAAGGAGGAGGGCCAGCCCTGCGGTGAGGGCAGAGGCAGGCACTACACAGCCGGGGTGGGCAGGGCATAGGAGGGAGCCGTAGCTTGTCCGGGGGGGAGGGAAGGGGGGCTGGGCTGGGCTATGCTTGGGGCAGGGGGCAGTAGTGCTGGGAGGGGGGCTACGGTGAATTTTGGGGTGGCTGCAGCACCCCTCCATAGCCCCTATCCCACATCCCTTCCTTCCCCCACAACAGACTTATCAGCCATATGATGCTGTCTATGCTGCCAAGCTGGACTCCTGGCCACTGGTGTGCTGTGCTGGGGCTGCATGCATGCACAGGGCATTTAATGGTGACATTATAGGCCACATCAGTCAAAAAAAGCCAATTGCTGATAATGCCAATTTTCCTTACATCAGTGCTGATATGATACGGGACCGATGTATCAGTGCACCTATAAAAAGCAGGATAGTGGATCTCAGACTCTACTTTTAAAAGGGGTAGTATTTAACAGGGGTCTAGCCCTTAAAGTGGGGCAGCCAGTCCTGGAGTCAGAGCCCAGCTGTGGATATAGCTTGCAGTATAAACCCCAAGTGAGAGAAAAAGCAGAGAGCTGGAGCTGAGAAAGGGAAATTTACTTTTGGGGGCGGACTGGAACCCAGATAAGCTCACTTTCAGGGGCCTCTCCTATCAGCCAGAGAAAGGCTAAAATGTGTTACTTACTTGTTTGTGCTTGTGGTTCTGGTTGAAGGACTCTCAAGGGAGCAAAGGCAACCTGCAACGCTGTAGGCACATCAGGCTGCTTACACTGCCCTTTTGGCAGCATGGGCCCTCCAAGGGCATCTGGTTTCTATATTATTGAGCACTCCATCCCCAGCCTGGCTTGAGTGGGATCAAACACTGCGTGCCCTGAGAAATCAGGCAGCGGCTTGACAAAAAGGTATAACAAACTCCAGCTTGATTGGCTTTGATTTGAAGAAGAGCATTTTCCTTGAGGAAGAAAGTGAGAGTCCTTCAGAAAGCTATGGACTTCAGTCGCAATATCAATCATGTAAGTGAAACCACAGACAAATATTATTAAAGTCAATGTTTAACATTTTAATAACTTAAAGTGAAAAAGTGTCACCTTAAAGTGAGAAATTATCACCTTTAAATGCTTTCCTGCCCATACATTCATCAGTAGTGAAGGATTTCAGAAGTACTTGTTTTTATACTTGTCTTCTCCTCTCCATGTACTGACCATGTATTATATTATTTCAATCTGAGCCCAGGTCCTTTAATTTTAAGATCACATTCATGAAAAAGAGTTATCTGTGGTCTGCCTTTCCCTTTTTTCCTTTGGAGTGAAGGACAACTGAATTACCAAAACAGCAAAGGCACTCCACATCATTGTGCTTATTAAGGAACACGGCTCAATATCATTGTACTTCTGTGCGTTTACTCTTTGAAAAGGTAGATGCATCATGTGGGATTCTACAAAATGGTCTTCCTGTTCTCAAATGTGTACTGTCTTCTGGGATTCTTATAGGATATTTTCCACATGGGATGACTACAAGGACTTACAGCACTCTATGAAACAAACACCAAAGAAACCCCACTCTCTTCTTCCTAGTCTAACATACAGAATTTGCTATTACTGCATTCTTATCTAGCTGCTACCAAGAGAGCTCGATTCCCATTGATATCAATGACTTGAGTGTTCAGCACCTTACAGGTTGGGCCCAGAAGCACACTATTTATCAACCACCTAGAAGACCCATAGCCATAATAATACTAAAAAAGGTCTTTAAAAAAGAGAGTCAAAGGATAAGCAACATCACAGGAAGAGGGACTTTCTTCTCTTCTGTGTGTGTGTTTTGTTGTTTGTTTGTTTGTTTTTTACTGGATGAAGGTGAGAAGATCTTTCCTTTCCTTCCTATTTTCTCCATACAACAATGTACTGAGCACAATTGTTTTCATTTGCTACCTGGCCCAGCTGTTTACATATCCTCATTTATAGTTTGAGAATTTTTAAAATGATTTCTTAGAATATATACACTTATAATTTTTATTCTACTTAATATAGCTGTGGATAGTCATTATTCACACTGGACACACCTACACATGTGCTTTAATGCATAGTAGCCTATTTTATTGCACATTAAAGTGCTGTGTAAAAATATGCAAATATACTAATGTGCAGTAAAATAGGCTACTGTACAGTGTCACTAAAAAGTGTGCATGTCTCACCTTCACTTTCATCCATTAAAATAAAATCGGAAGGGAAGAGAGTCCCTCTTTCTGTGACGTTGCTTATTCTTTGACTCTCTTTTACAAACTTTTTCACTATTATTATTGCAATGGATCTTCTAATAGTGCTGCTTCTGGTGTGACGTGCTGAATGCTCTCAACCATCAATAAATGCCTAATGCACATTTATTTAGTACCTCACATTGGAGGTGCTAAATTTAATGTGCATTAGGAAAAGTGAATGAATTAGATGTGCCCACTGATGTCAACTTTCTTCTCTTCCTACTTTTTGATATCTCTGTCCACTCATGTTTATTTTGTTTTCTAACAAAATAGTTTTGCTACAAAATTAATTCCATCCTTTTTCATTCCCTCATTTTCCTCCCTACAGAGTATTTCTGTCCTCCCACAATTCTCTTTCAAATGCTTTCATTAATACTCCTTCTTCTTCCCCTGTTCTAAGTTACTCCTTGTCTGCCTCCATTTTTGTGTCCCTCACTCACCCTCTATCCATCTAGACATCAGTCATTGTTGGCACTACCCTCCCCCATTTCTCTGATAAAATTTACATTTTCCATTTTCTATTTCTGCACCATTACCCAGAGTGCATTACTCACTTGCAACTTCTTCCAAGCATTTCTGCACTATTTACATCTCCATTCATCACTTATTTGTACCTCTCAGCTATCACTCATTTGCTACCTGGTGCAGAGAGAAAGAAGGAAGAAACACAGAAGCCAAAACTTCAGCCTTAGACCCCTGGCACATACTCATCTAATGGTGTGATGGGATCGGATCCCTTATCTCAACCATTACACTTTTTGCCATACCATACAAGCATGGTAAGATGTGTGATTTTGGGATTGGGGTCAAGTCCAAGTGGCATCATTGCTACTTACTAGTGGACCTGTGCAAATAGGGAAGTATTTGATTTGGATTTGGATTCAGCCGATTTGGAGGACAGAGGTTCAATTCAGAAATTTGGATCGCTGTCCTGAATCAATTTGGCTGAATCAGCTTCAGAAGATTCAGTGCTGATTTGGAGAGATTCAGTGATTCAGATTGGCCAGGGAAAGGCACACATGGTCGGGTGGCTGCAGGTTCTCCCACCGCTCCTCCAGCTGTGCCTGCCTCTCCCCAGTTGGGCGGACACATAGGAAAAGTTCCCATGGCTGCCCTACGTGGCCCATGCCCCACCAGGCCCAGCCTCCAGGAACTTAAAAAAAAAGTGGGGCAGTGAGTATTGCCCCCCCTCACTTGGCACCCGCATGGCAACTGCCTCCATGACATGGGTGCCAAGGCTGATGCATGGAACCATCCCAGTTCCCAGGCGAATCGAACCAGGGGCTGGGGAATCAAGCCAGGTCTGGGAGGAATGTGCAGATCTCTGAACATTCCCCCCAATTCCCAGTTGGATTCCCCAGCTCCCCAATATTTCCCCCAGCTCTTCCCAGGGGGCACAGGCCCCCTGATGGTGTGGGATGACAGTAGGCTGCCACTGCCAGCTGGTGATGGCAGCAGCTCTGGGCTATTTCCCCAGCTGGCAGCAGCAGCCTGCTGAAACCCCACGTGCAGATCCAGGGGCTGTTCCCCCTGGGAAAAGCTGGGGGAATAATTAGAGAGCTTGGGAATCAATCCAGGAGCTCTGGCTGACAGGTGGAGCTGCTCCACCTCCCAGACAGTGTGCAGCGCATTGCTGAGCCACACTGAACCCGTGCCATGGGCAGCTGCTGTGCGGATGCCAGGCAGGGGGGAGGGGGCAATCCCACACTGCCCCGTGCTGCCTGGGAGGGCTCTGCAATGAGCACCCAGATGCCCCAATCACCGCTCGGATAGCTGGTGAATGTGGGGCTTTTTTTTTTTTTTGAAGTGCTGGGAGGCAGGGCCTGAGGCTTGGCAGGACAGCCCTGCAGGCTTCTCCTGCAGGCTCCTCTGGCTGTGCCTGCCTCTGCCCCAGCATGGGGAACTGCAGGGGCTCTGCCCTGCTTCTGCTTGCCCAGCTAGTGTATGTGTTTTGGGGGGGGGGGATGCAACACAGGCAAGGCTCACTCCAGGCAACAGCAGGGCAGAGTCTCTGCTCTCAAAGCTGCTGCACCCACATCAGCACTGGGAGCAGGGTCTCTCCCCTGCTGCCACTTGCCAGCCGGTGCGGGCGTGGCAGTGCTGGGAGCAGGGGCTATGCCCTGCTGCCACTTGCCTCCTTTTGCCTGGAGTGAGTTGTGCCCGCATCCTGCCCCCACCCTGCCCTGACTGGGCAAGCGGCAGCAGGGCAGAGCCCCTGCTCCCAGCGCTGCTGTGTCTGCATCTCATGCCCCCTCTCCCCCTCTCCCCAAGTAACATGTCCCCCTCATCCCAGTTGGGCAGCTTGTCCTAGCCCCAACCCCTTCCTCCCCCATGCCCCTTCCCTCTCCACTTCCCCAAAACCAACATACTTACCAGCTGGAGGCAGCTGTCAGTTGCCTGTTTAGTCTATGGCCAAATCTTAAAATCAGCTGAATCTTTTTCCAAAGCTTTTCCAAATCAATTTGTATGCTTCAGATCAATTCGGAGCTTTTACTTGGTCTCCCGATTCAATTCAGATTAGGACATTCGGTCCCCAAATTGGGCCAAATCTCCTCTGAATCGAATCACCTACCGAAGCTTTGCACAGCCCCACTTACTAGCACTCAAGACTGATCCTGAACTCCCCCTGACCTGGGTGCCTGCAACCCAGCATGAACCGAAGTGGTCCCAAGGTGAGAATCAATTGTTTCCAACCCCATGGCCACAAAGGAATCTGGAGCCTACTCCAGTATGGTCCTGGGACTGGGACTGACAATCAGCTGATTGCTGGTTCCAGCCCTGGGGCTGCACAGGAGCCTGGAACTGGCTCTGGTTTGTCATCACCCTGCCACACATTGAATTTAAGGCACAATGGAAGCTAGTCACAAAAATGAGATATATCTTTTGTGGAATATTTTTTGTGGTTGGTTACCATTAATTCCTTGAATGTGTGGAGGGGTACTATTTATAGCACAATTAACAGGTTAATCACGTCTTAAGTTGGAATGTCTGCCAGGGGCCTTACTCCTAGTCAAGGAAAATGGAGTTTATCTGGCCCATCTTCATAGTAAAAAGAGTCAGAAAGAAGCTGAGCTAAGAGGTTGAAGGGTCACTGTTTGAAGAGAGATACTGCTTTCCATTTCCACAGAGTGGGAAAGAAGTGGAAAGTGGACAGGAATTCAGACTAGCAGCAACTCAAATATCCCCAGGTCTCAAAGCAAACCCTGATAAATACTTGGGTTTGTCTGATCAATATGAACACCAATTTAGCAATTTAGCTCATCTACCCTGAGAAACTGTCCAGATAATTGGCTCCACAGGTGAGGAAATGACCAGCACAGGAGGAAAATGGCAATTGCCCAATAGGCTGGCCTCGGCCTGCTCAGGAGTTAAAAATGTTTTTGTAATTTCTCACACCTCACCATGTGTCCCTAATATCCCCTTGTAATGGTTTCAGTGCAACACAGAGGGTGCCTTCCTGACAGGGTGTCATAAACAGAAGCAATTAGAAGTGGCAAGATTGTTTTTTTATATACTTGCAACAGTAAGATGCTTTTTAGAGGGAGGAAAAAACCCCGCAGGGCAGCAGTTCCTTTGAGAAAAAGGAATCTAATCCTATGACACATACTTCATTTCATATGACTGTATGGCTTTACAGAGGATTTACATTGTCTAGGAAGTAATCAAGGTTACTTTGTTTTCCCTGTGCAATTTTTAAACTAACTTAAATGACATTTACTGGTTGGAAAAAAAATGGAGCTCTGCATAATATCCAAAAGGCCACAAAGCAAGGTCTGCATATTCATTTTCTGTATTTCCAACACGTGAATGATATGCAAAACCAGCGTAGATCTCAGTTTAAAAACTATCTAGACAGAGACCTAAAGCATTTACAACAGTATTCACTGCTTCATAGATTCATACATGTTAGGGTTGGACGAGACCTCAATAGATCATCGAGTCCGACCCCCTGCATAGGCAGGAAAGAGTGCTGGGTCCAGATGACCCCAGTTAGATGCTTATCTAACCTCTTCAAACAGAAATTCATTGTACTTGCAAGGATGTTTTTCAGTTTTGCTCTGCAGACACACACATTGCCATATTAGAACTGTATATGGATAGATTCTTACAGTTTTATTTAAATAACTGTTTGCAGGCATGTAACATCATAAAAACAGTTGTTTAGATCATGAGTTTCATGTAACATGCAGTTTAGGAGCACACGTCCCAAATTCAGTAAAGCACATAGACAACTGGTTAGAAGCCAGGAGAAGTACACAGAAAGTAGTGGTATTGTACATCAAATATCTCTTTACTAAAAAACTCAGGCTAATCAGAAAATTTAAAAGCTTGAGGCATCATCTTGTTCAATACTGAAGAAAAGTAGACTCATTTATAAAGCAAGCATGAACCCAAAGTGGAGGTAGTTAATTTAAACAACATGTACAAATCATTTTTGTGCATTTCATAATAAATTAGTATTTTTCAGAGGAGCTTTTATTTTTACAACTTTAGGCCTTTTATTACAAAGTGATATATTTATTTGGCATATTTGTAAACCTATAATAAAAAGAAACATGGAACCTAGTTGAACCATTTTTCCAAGTGACAAATGTAAATGCAAGCGGACTATTTTCTGTTTGTTGGGATGAATTCTGGTAGGTAATGCATCTGTCTGTCTGCTTTTCAGCTGAGATATCAAAACCCTGTTCTACCAGGCTAGTGTACTTTGCTGAAACCTGACATATCTGTAATAAAATCGCATTTTATTCCATAAGAAAAAATATCCCTTAAACAGCTGTAAATGAAAATCCTATTTAAAGCAGGGAAAATTAAATATTTGAATGTTTGAAGACCCATATATTCAAACTAATTTTAAAGAGCAACTATTTATTTTCCACTTAATGTGTACAAATGTCTTCTAAAACAAAAAGGTCCAAATTCACAGGACTTTATTGCGCAAAACTTCCATTGATTTTTGGAAGAAACAGGCACCCCAAAGGAGACAATTGTTATTTAAAAGCAAAATAATATTGAAGTGTGTATGTGTGCATGCATGCACACAGAATTTAAATAATGATGTTTGCTAGGAAAAACATTTCAATATAACACATCTCTAGCAACCCCCCACCAAAAAGTTGACGTGGTTCAGAGCAATCAGGAGGGCTGCAGCTTATTCATTTTGGCTGAATCCATCCATCCTTACATAAAGTCATAGTAATCCAGCCTAAAGATCCTGAAAGCTCACTGGGGGACATGCTTCTAGACTTGCTTTAGGCTATAGAGTTTCCACAGCTTCTGTCTCAGCTTATGGCAAGAAATAGCTGCTGTGGTTCCCTTTGTATTTGAACCATTAGTATTGAAAGGGCCTCTCTTATAGACCTGAAACCTGTCTTCACAGGCAAGAAATACCATTTGGAGCTTGCATGTGAGAGTAAGTTACTGATACCCTGCAAATTTGGTCATTTATCGTCCATCACCTCATGAGCTTTAAGTTAGCAGTGAATACTGAATTCAAGTCAACCTACTCCCAGCAAATCATAACAGGCCACATGCTCTCATCTGGCCAAGTTCAGTACAGGACGAGACAGCAGAAGGCAGGGCAGGGTGGCACCTTATGGCATTTTTAAATGTGCTCTGGGGTTGGGGGGTGCTTTAATTAGAGAAGCTCTGAGAGCTACTCTAATTAAAGTGCCTGCAGCATCTTGTATATATCAACGTCCTTGTGTTTCAAAATGGTGGTGAGGGTGCTTGAACTAAAGCTCATTCAACAAGCTTTAGTTTAAGTGTTCCCACTGCCATTTTGAAGTGCGGGGACACTGATATACAAGGTGTGGAGGCCGGCTGGAACACAGTAATTACCACGCTCGCTCTGACGTGCTGAAATTACAGTGCATCGGAGCAGCCTCGCAGCACCTCTACAGACACTAATTCAGAGAGGCATGAGCTTTCAAAGCAACAATTGTGAGGACTGGCCATTAGATCTATCACACTGAATGAAATAGGTTGTTGCCCAAAAAAGTTCATGCCTTGCTGAATCAATTAGTCCAGAGGTGGGCAAAATGTGGCCTGGGGGCCAGATGCAGCCTGCCAGGTCTATCTGGCCTGCGGGGCCCTAAATATTAATTTTCTACATTTTTTAACCTGCCCTGGGCTGCCTATCATGCAGCCTACAGTGGCTTGCCAAAATGCACTAAGCGGCCGTCAGCCCAAAATAGCCCAAAATAATTGCCCACCCCTGAATTAGTCTCTAAGGTGCCACTCTGCCCTGCCTTCTGCCTGACTTGCGACTAACCACCTCTTTACAGGAAGCGGTATGAGCAGCCAAAGGTTGTTTAAATCTTGATTCTCAGATTCTGGACGGTCTCAAATCTCTAATGCTATTTAAAGCAGCCTAACAACTGCTCCAAGTTGTGCCTGGCTTCCTACAGTCTTAAGTAACCATTGAGAGTGTCATGAACAACTGGGGTACACTGCTGCTCTGGACACTGTCTTTCCTCTGGCTACACGCTCTAACTCTTCAGCTGTACATTACCCAGGGACATGAATAACTGGTGCCTCCCGCAACTTGGGGGCACCATGGCAGCAAGTGGTGAGCGAGGACTGCACACAGCTGCTGCCCAGTGTCGGTGGCAGCAAGTGGGGACTGCCAACATCTGCCATCAGATGTGTCAGTGGGGAGCAGGGACTGCCTGCGGGCACTGCCACCTGCATTGGTGGCGGGGGGGAGCAGGTGCAAGCAGAGACCGCCCATAGAACCTGGCAGTGGTCAATCTAAAGGGGGCATGTGACCCCCTACGTATTGCCTCTGCCCAGGGATTTCCACTACACGAGGGAAATCCTATAGGGGATGGTTCCTCAGACTTTTTGACAACTGATGAAACAAAAAAGGCCTGTAGCCCAGCTGGGTGTCTGGCCCCTATTTACTTAGTAGTAGGGGAAAAAATGGCTCAGACAATTGCTATTCGTGTAAAGACAGAGAGCATGTTTGATCCTAACTAATTACCGGATTCACAGCTAGAAAAATCGAAGTCCAAAAGAAGCACATTGAAAGACAGATTGTGTATTTTCAGACCACACATATATACACACACACACGGGTGTTCACTCTACATACAACCATAAACATAAACACACACATACCTTATATACTGTATTTCATAACAGCGGTTTTTGGAAAAAGGAAAGAAAGAAAAATACTAACCACACTCCAAAGTCCTGCCACTGTGAAAGTTACACGGACAAAGGAGTGATCAATAAACAGGCTTCTCTCTGGCCCGTAGTTATTTTGCAAGGACTCTACTGCCCAGATTATATACGTGGCTTTCCACAACTCCCCAGGCCTGGAAAGCCGTGTCTGTTGGCTATGCTGCATACAACACCATACCGGAAAAAGCCTGGCTCAGTGAACAAAGCCAGAGGTTACCCACTGAAGAATATGGCGCCATTCAGGATAGGTCCGTGAGGAAGGGGAGCTCATGTACTCCAAATATATTTCTTACCACTCACACAACACAGTTCTCTATGCTCAGCTTGTCCCTCTTCCCTTCTCCCTCAGGCCAAGATGGCTGTGAATGTTGGGTAGGTGTCTCCTGTAAGTGATCTAATTGCAAAGGTGACATCTTGGTTTCATTGCATTTTCCTTTAGCAAATAAAATCACTTCTTCCATGAAGTGAGGGTCACCAGTAAGCCTACCTGTTTTGGTGTACGTCTAGGCACTTCCTCTTGCAGTTACCCGTGAAATCAGAAACCCCTGGTTGTAATGAGGGAAGCTGCCACACATTGGCTGTGTCTGCTGTGCAGTAATAATGAGCTACTGCGTAGTCAGCAAGCATCTTAGTTAGACATGGCCTCTAGGTATATGGACCAGTCCCCAATCCTCGCCTCAATCTCCATTTTGACTGGGTAGTCCCTCTCCGACTCCTCAGGTCATGTCTCTAACTTCAGAAAGTGACAGTTCAGTGTTGGAAAATGTACCTTTAAAACTTCTCCTCTGGTTCTGGGAAAAGTTCAGCTTTGGCCCTTGTGCAAGGGCTGCAGGAGACCTCATTCATATCTCTGATCAGCATCATGCAGCAAATTCTCCTGGAGCAGTAAACAGGCCAGCAGAGGAGAGGACAGAGCCTACACAACCTAGAATTCAGCCTAGTTTAACAACAACTAATATCAGAAATAGGACTTATGTCATATCCTTCATATTTTTATAGTCTCAGTTTATATTTCATACAGAAATTGTATTTCATACAGAAATGGTGGCTTCACTGAATTCTTCCTTCTGCCTCAGCAGGAGGAAACAGTGAAGTTAGGTAGATAAATAGGACTGGGAGGTTAGAAAATGTTTTACTTTAACTTTGTTATAGAAAAATAGTCTTCAAAAATATACTGTTAAACAAATGGGCTTGTACTAAAGTAGAATTTTCTATTATCTACAGTAAGGCAGTGTATCAGATTGCATCCTGCTGGGCATTGTCTTTCAATATATGCAAAACTTTGTTTGGCTTTATCTAACTAACAGGTGGATGTGGTGCACAATTATTAGACATACAAAAATGAAGCAGAACAATAGCTTTAGAATGATTCACTACTTTGCAATAAATGCTTCAAATATATTATTTTTTATACATGAAATTTCCAACATTTGAAAAACTAGTGCTTTCATTTTAAGAATTTTAAAAAATACAAAGACAAACTGAAACTAGTATTCATATAGCTTAAAAAAACAAAAGTATCTGGTATATACCATCACATTACTTGATAGTAGTTAATTAGCAAGAAGGAATTGCAAGGACAACTATGGCATATCAATACGTACTATTTTGTATCTTGTTGAACTGCAAAATTTAGCTGGCTTTAAATCAAGTAGTAGATGTGCAAATCATTTGTTTACAATACAGTTTTTCATGGCACATTACATCCACTTCTTTCCATTCTACCTCAGGAACCTTGATCTAAGGTTGAATTCTGCTCAACCTAAAAATCCTGTCATTTTCTTTATAGTACATTTGTTAGAACAGATTTGGTACAAAGCTGTGCCCTGTGCTCTTGCTTTACTGTACTTGCCTATTATCAAGAAACAATATGTAAAAATAACAATTGAAAATGGAATAAAATTTACTTTACAATCAGTGAGTAGCTAGCAGCCTGACTGATTGACCAGGATGTATAAAAAAGGGAAAGCTACAACTGGGCTTTAGGAGGGTAATTGTAAAGCACAGACTTGAGCATTTTATGTTGATTGCATTTAATTTACACTGTAGTGTTACCTGAAGAAAAAGAATCAAACTTTCAGTTAGTTAAAGGAACACATAAAAGAAGATGGATCCATGTAGTCTAGCCCACCAGTCTGGTTTTTGCACTCTATTGGTGCTGTAAGACAATAGCTCATATTCTTCTCTGCCTGATCCTGTTGAAGGCTCTGAGCAGGTTCTTGTGGAGGTTCTTGAAACACAGGTGTGGGCTGAACTCTTGCATCTGGTATCAGTACTAGAAGGTTGCTGTCCACGACTCTTGAGACCGTTGTATAATCTTTGCTTATTCCAGGGTTATTATATTTTTCAGTTTTGCCACTGTTTTCTTTGTGTTTCAGTAATACTGAAAGTGCCCCATCCTGGTTGACTTTGTGAACCTCTACATAATCCAGTAGTTTACCAGGCAAAAAAGGTGACTTCTCATTGGGCAGCAACTGCATGGCATCTTGCCCAGCTTTGGAATGCAAATTCTGCATTTCCTCCTGTTCATCCACTTTTTCCGAACTGATAGTTTCAATGGTGTTAGAATATCGCGATTGATGCTTTTCTTCATTTCCCCTTAACAGTGACACAACTGTCCTGTTCATGGAACCACTGTTCCTCTTATTGTCATCTGCATTGTTGGGGCAGGATAATTTCAGAGCCTGATTGTTCAGTAGTTGAGCTCCAGGCCACGTCGATGATTTTGGACTACTAGTGTTAGAACAGAGTATGTTTCCTTCAACCTTTGTGCTCTGTATTTCCCACCTGTTATTTTTTGCAAAATTTTCTTGAATTTCACCAATATTTGGTGTCTGAAATGCTGGTGCAGGGATTTTGGCTTCCCTGCATCTCTCAGACAGCAGGGAAGGGCTGTCACAGCTCCCTCGTCCTGAATCACTGTCCATTTCCTTGTGCACCAACTTCATATTTTTACTGGAATGACCCTTGTCATGACTTGGCATGAGCTGCTGATCCTCCCTGTCATCCACCTCCAGGAATTCGATCAGCAGGTCCTGAGAGTTTGACGTTGGAGGGAAACCCTGGCAACCAAGAGCGCTCAGTAGTTCCTCAGACTTCCCTGTCTGATGGGATAACAATAATATACATTGATGCCATGTTAACTGCTACGCTCAGGGTTTATATTTTATTGACACTTCTCTCCCCACTGATTGACAACTGCCATTAGTTTACTGCATCACAAAAAAACATTTCAGTGTTTGAAAGCTGTAGTCACACTAATGGGTGCAGTGATACTGCTAGGGCTAACAAGAGAATGGCAAATGCCAGGCGCTGACAAAAGTGACTTGTTGTGCGATCAGCCCCCTGAGAGTGCTCTACAGCCATGCCCTGACAGAAGTGCATGGCTGCAGAGTGCTTTAAAAGTGCCCATTCATGCAACAAATGAGCCCTCATTACATGAAGATTCAGATGAAGGTGCTACAAAGCAGAGCACCGTCATTAGCTTCTGTCAGTGCCTACCCAGGAGCAGGAATGGGCTCATGCAGTCCAGCCCTGCCCCTGGTGCTGTCTTCAGGACAGGGGCTGGGGAGTCAGCATGGTCTGGGGGTTGCCCAGCCGGGAGGTTGGACTGGAGCACCTCTGAGGTGGGGGGGTTCCAATCCATCTGTGCCCCCCTCCAACGCAAGCTGGACCAACCCCAGACCAAGCTCCTCCCTTCCCTTCTTCCCCTCCCATCCTGAAGACAGCACTGGAGCTAAGCAGCAGGGGTGAGGGCTACAGGAGAGAGGCTGTAGACATGGAGCTGGCTCCAAAGTGGAGCTTGATTCCTCAACCCCCGCCCTACTGCCCCTTCCCCAAACCCAACATAGATTATCTGTTGGGTTGGCGGGGAAGCCTTGCTGTAACTCATGGCACTTCCTGTGAAGCATTATGAGTTAGAGCAGGGAACTGCACATCTTTCAATGCCCACAAGGACCTCTCACTCCCTGATCAGGGGCCAAACACAATCCCACAACTCCCAAACAAAAAGCAGGGGAATCTAGTGCCAACAATGGAAGTACGCTATCAAATGGAATGGCAAGGGACAGAATGAAGCAGGACTGTGGTCCAGCTACACCCCCTCCCTGGACAGCAGAGTATTGTGAGAACAATCTGTAACCTATACAAATCATTAGCAAGGGCTACTCAGACTTTCTGCTGGCACCAGCCTCACATACAGTGTCTCTGAGGAGCAAGAGGTGCTGGTACATAGCTCCCTCATGCCCTAATGCAGACATTAGCTTAAAGGCCCAGTTTTGTCTACTTGGCTGTTTTACTTATCCTTAAAGCTGATTATGTGTATAAAACCTCTCTTTATGGTTAAAGCTTGCTCTTGTGTTAAGTGCAATTGCCAACTTTGTTGGGTTCATTATTGCAAACACTGGATAAGGTAGACATCTCTGGACCCACCTCTAGCAGATGCGTATCAAAGCCTTTTATCTTTGGCCCTGGAACCGGAGGCAGGATGCAGGATACCATACTGAAAAACAGAAGTAGAGAACATAAGCAGCGTAAGTACAGGCTCCATCATCCCAATAATTATCCTGTTTCTATAGCATAAGCTTAAAGCTTCAGACACTTGTAATGCATTTAATACTTTCTTTATTACCTGATACTTTCGAAGCCCAGAGTTGCTTACTGAGCTAGCTGGAGCTTAGTGAACAACTTAAGTGCATCTGCACTGCTATACATCTACACAGAGAAGAGAATCCTGCAAACACTGAGGTGAAGTTAATCAAATGTAACAAATGCATTAACACTGAGAGTCTCCACATGTGCATTTACTGCATAGTAACTGAAATTACTGCACAGTACAGACATGTGTCTACACGTGCACATCTGTACTGTGCAGTAAATATAGCAACTTACATCAACGTGAGTGTAAATCTGATACCTGCATCATACAAATATCAAATTTATGCCCAATTAATTACTACACAGTGATGTATGTGTAGACTCATTACTGTGCAGTAACCCAGTGGTTAACTAAGCACTAGGGGGCCAACCTGAGCACTATCTGTAGCCCTCTTTTAAAAAATTCTAGCTCCATCTATGGCAATATTCATATGTGGGGAGAGTCTAAGGGATGGCTTATTCCCTGTCCCCCATTGTGCTCCCAAGGAAACAGGAAGGATGGAATAAGACAGGTCCTGATCCTACCCATTGGCTGTAACTAAGAGTATAACTTTGGACAGCAGCATAGCTCTGGATCACCACAGTGGGAACAGCTGGATCTACATTGTTACTACAGAAAAACATGCACAAAACACCTCTGGTACTTTGCTGCAGCAGCTACCCAGCAAACATACTTCTCATGTGCTGGGTACTCAGTGCAATGGGTACCAAGACAGAAACAAAGGTAAAAACCACAACAGCAACTTGCTTATTCCTGCAGCAGCAGCAATGCTTCCAAATGTAATGCTTGCCAAAGGAGTTGAAAAAAACTGAGCAGAGAGGTCAGGTCTGGATGTGCACCAGGCACCGCTTCGGAGTGACCTTTACATCAGGGGAGGATCTGCCCTGTGCTTTGTATATCTGTTTCTAGAGCATTCTCTCCGGACCTTCCATTGTTATGGGTTAAAAGCACATTTTGTGCAGCTTTTTGTACCATCAATCAAGTTATCCTGTGATAAAAACAGCAAACCCACAACAACATATATGCAGCTGCCTCAGAACAGTTCCTTCCTGATGATCAGCAACTCCTGGTGTGGAAGCACCCCACACCAATGCTAATGTCTGGCATGTCAACTGTAGCAAGACAGTGCATGGCCAGGTCCTCCAGCATACCTGAATACACTGATGATGCACTCTTCCCCCTCCTACCTCTACTCCTTGCTGCAGTTGGGGCAGGGCCTGTGGTGGGGGAGTTCTGGATCCATTTCTGGCTTAGAGCATGCAAAAAAGGCACACACACACACACAAAAAAGCCAAAAAACCCTTTGGGCACAAAATGAACTGGGTGTGTTGCTGCTCTGCAGCCCCAATGCAAGAGAGATGGAGGGGTGGTGAGTCTCACTCCAGACAGTCTGTGAGCACTTTGCCCTGTGCTCAACTGCCCTTGACAACTTCCAGAAACAGGGGCTGCCATGGCAGAGGTGGAGGTGTTCACTGGGGAAGCAGCTCACCAGCTCCCCCAGCTAGCATGTGGCGGCTGTGGCAGTTCATGCACCGCTTCTTCCCCCTAAAGCAAGACAGGCCCTTTCACATCTGGCCACACACAATCCACAGGAGTTTCCATCATGCAACAAGCTGCATACAGTTCAAATCACACAGAAAAATTACCATGTGGAATGGGGCACTCCCCCACAAAACAGTGCGATATAAGGCATATTAAAAGACTATTTTTAAATGGTTTTTAACTGGGCCTTTCTACCACAGACGAACCCTTGACTGGTGACTTACCTATAGCCTTTTAAAACCATCATCCAAATCATGATTAAACAAATGACAGATGACAATAGGCCCACAAAGATCCATACAATCAGATCCTTCATTCTGAAGTCTAGAGAGAATAAACAAGAATACTTCAATTATATACAGCCTAACAAATAAAGATGGGAGTGTTGAGAAGTTTGTAAACATCTCCAATCTTTAAAATGTCTATAATCTCAAACTCAAGGCTTGCAGTTTGCAGTAATCTCTAGGACATGCTGATCTAACACTGCATACTGGTGCTTGATATTTAATCTGTTCTTGTCCTCAAGGCAAGGCACAGGAAATAAAATCCCTGTGAGAAGAACTATGCAAGACTGAAACATACCCGAGCAGGGAAACTGTACCACAATTAGAAACAGCAACACAGGACAGAAACCAAGGGAAGAATCTATGCCAAGTCTAAATCTGCTTCTGCCAGTATTTAAGGTGTTTCACATTCAAATTACGTATCAAATCATTAATGAAATGAAAAGGCAGGGTAAAATGAGCTATATGGCTTTTGGACTTTCTAATGGTACACAAAACATTTTTATTTTTAGGTCACCAGTTCAAATGCAATCCAGTGAGGCTGTGGCTAAGAGATGTTATCCTTCCAAGGGTTACAGCCAATTTTTGTCTAAGCAAGTCTTAGTGCAGTTCTCAGTGGACAAGTATCCATCCATCAAAAATCACCACCCTGAAGCTCACTGAAAAGCACCCATGTCAGCAGAGTGACCAAGTTTTAAATGGGCAGGGAGAATGAATCACCTGCTTACTATCAAATTGAAGGAAAGTGTGCAGGCTGTATAGGGAACTTAGCATATCAGTTACCTTTGGATTGTTTTTCCATCCTATGGATAATGCAGCACTTCAGATCTTCAGGCTGCACAGCTAACAAAATACTAAAAGCATTTACTTAAAAAAAAAAGGGCGATGACCAGTCACTCACCACTGGGAAGCTGAATATACTTTTCTTGGCTCCATTCACTCCAGGCTCCATGATGGTCTGGTTTGCAGTGAACCTGTACTATGTACTTATTTCCAGGATTTAAACTAAATATCTTATATTGTGTTTGTTGTCCAACTAAAAAAGTCTGGAAAGAAATACAAAAGACAAAAACATCATATAAACATGAGGCATTTTGCTCTGAGAGTAATAGATTACTTGAAATTTGACAACAAAGGAATGAGATTGTAGAATAAATATTATTGCAACTAGATAGCAACATTAGGATTTGCAATACAGGAACAGAATAAAGATCTCTTTAAACAGCCACTTCTCAGCATTATAAGAGATTACCGTGAGAATGAATTCTAGCTCTAAAACTCCCAGAGCAGACATTCCCCAGGAGTAGACCCTTCTCTTTTTCCTAGTTTTATTTTTGAACGGTGGCTACTAAAAACAGCATCCAAGAAGGCGTTATCAAGAAAGCAGCATTCTCTCAACACCTGGGGAACTTTGATTTTGAAGTTTTCAACTGGGAATTTTGAAAACGTGAATGATGAAAGGGCCGAGAGGCCCAAGGAGATTTGCACAGAGAGAGAAGCAGAGCTGTTGAGAAGAGAGAAAGCCAAGAAGTCTACAAAGCTGAGGAAACTTGGAGAGATGCCTGTAAGTAGTAAAAGCAACAGGAAAAATTGAGAGCTGGGAATTCCAAACAAACCATTTCCAGATTTAATGACATGGAAAGGCAAAAGTTTGTGCATACTGTGTTGTTGCTATATGGCTTGGCAACAATTTTCTAGCAATTCCTTGCACAGACTGAGGCCCGAAAGCTTGCTTAATAAATATTCTTCAACTATTTGGGTTGGTCTAATAAAAGATATCAAATTCACCCAAGGAACCTTGTCTGCCTATGTCCTTAGACCAAATCATCATCATTAAATATTTGGTTTGCAGTTACCACTTAGAGGCACTTGAAACATCATTGCCATTTCTTCTGCCAGGAAAATACTATGATCCTCTTACAGAGCAACCAAGAATTCATTCTGGAAAGGGCTGTATTATTGATGGCGTATGCTACATAAAAATCTCACTGACCAGAGCATGCGCATGCACACACACGTTTGGAATTGATTTACCTCCCACTCTTCCCCTTCTGTTTTTAGTCGCAACTCATATATAAGAGTAAGCCAACCCGATCTGACATCAGCCAATGGAGGGGGAGACCATTTCACAAGCAGATACGGTTTTCCATCTTGTATTCCTACTGCTGGGATCACGTTTGTAGGAGGGTCTGGCTGCACTGTAAAAATGAGATCAGAAGTGGAGGGTCTGAATTCCTTTTTCCTTGTTCCTTGTCAAGAGTGGGTGTTAAATGCCATCAGTGAGTACAAAATGTTATCAGTGGTATAAATGGGTAGAGCAAATTCTGATTTGGCAACATTTTACATTTAGTTGCTACTTCCAATTTGTCTAGTTCCTTCAAGTTCATTTTTGTACTGTGGGGTTTTTTTTGTTGCTTTTTTTTTTTTTTATTATGAAAGTCATGACCTTTTCACCATGAAAGTCAGACGACATATTTCTGAATGTGCAAAAGAAGTAGATTTTGCTAACTAAGTAGGTGTCACGTTTACATAGTCACATCTCCCACATCAACATCAGAGAATATAAGAGAACATTCCCAAGTGCACGTACAGTATGTAGAAATAACAGGCATGAGTTGGTGACCAGTGACAATATTGTGGGTTTATTTAAATTTGGAGAAACTGAACCCATATTCCAGCCATAGTCAGCAGTGTTACAGCCACATCAGTTCAAAGAGCCAGTATGTACAGACAGAGCTTAGGTATTTTTCCCAGTCTGACAAAAACTCAGGGTTCTTTGCCTCAGAGTTCCTAAGCGAGGGGCAGGACAAGTCTCTCACTGGGATTGTAGAGAGGCGGCAGCAAGGCACCAGACTACCATGTGTAGACCCTGAGATGGTGCAGAGTTACTCGGAGGAACTGGATGCATTTAAGTCGGCAGGCCCGGATGAGCTCCATCCGAGGGTACTGAAGGCACTTGCTGACGTCATTGCACAGCCACTGGCAGGAATATTTGAACACTTGAGGCACATGGGACAGGTCCCGGAGGATTGGAAAAGGGCCAGTGTGGTCCCCATTTTCAAAAAAGGGAGGAAGGAGGACCCAGGCAACTATAGACCAGTCAGTCTCACCTCCATCCTAGGCAAAGTCTTCAAAAAAATTATCAAGGCTCACATTTGCGAGAGCCTGGCAGGACAAATTATCCTGATGGGGAACCAGTACGGGTTCGTAGCAGGTAGATCATGCCTGACTAATCTAGTCTCTTTTTATGACCAGGTTACAAAACACCTGGACGCAGGAGTAGGGGTGGATGTCATATACTTAGACTTCGTATACTTAGACTTCAGGAAGGCCTTTGATATGGTATCCCACCCCATACTGGTGAACAAGTTAAGAGGCTGTGACTTGGATGACTACACAGTCCGGT
>JAGPOW010002514.1:48974138-49001190 GCA_030014935.1 Caiman crocodilus | reverse complement strand
TTGGACCAATACTCTTCAATGTCTTCATCAGCGACTTGGACGAGGGAGTGAAGTGTACTCTGTCCAAGTTTGTGGATGACACAAAACTGTGGGGAGAAGCGGACACACTGGACGGCAGGGAACAACTACAAGCAGATCTGGACAGGTTGGACATGTGGGTGGAAAACAACAGAATGCAAGTCAACAAGGAGAAATGCAAAGTGCTGCACTTAGGGAGGAAAAATGTCCAGCATACTCACTGTCTAGGGAATGACCTGCTGGGTGGAATGGAAGTGAAAAGGGATCTTGGAGTCCTAGTGGACTCCAAGATGAACGTGAGTTGTCAGTGTGACGAAGCCATCAGAAAAGCTAATGGCACTTTATCATGCATCAGCAGATGCATGATGAACAGAACCAAGGAGGTGATAATTCCCCTCTATCGGGCGCTGGTCAGACCGCAGCTGGAGTACTGCGTGCAATTTTGGGTGCCGCACTTCAAGAGGGATGTGGATAACCTGGAGAAGGTCCAGAGAAAGGCCACACGCATGGTTAAGGGCTTGCAGACCAAGCCCTGTGAGGAAAGACTGGGGCATCTGGACCTCTTCAGCCTCTGCAAGAATAGGTGGAGAGGCAACCTTGTGGCTGCCTATAAGTTCATCATGCGGGCACAGAAGGGAATTGGTGAGGTTTTATTCACCAAGGCGCCCCTGGGGGTTATAAGAAATAATGGCCACAAGCTAGCAGAGAGCAGATTTAAACTAGACATTAGGAAGAACTTCTTCACAGTGCGAGTGGCCAAAGTCTGGAATGGGCTCCCAAGGGAGGTGGTGCTCTCCCCTACCCTGGGGGTCTTCATGAGGGAGTTAGACAGGCATCTATTTGGGGCCATATAAACCCAGCACTCTTTCCTGCCTATGCAGGGGGTCGGACTTGATGATCTACTGAGGTCCCTTCTGACTCTAGCATCTATGAATCTATGAAAAACCTGTACCAAGAAAGTATTTATGACATGGTGGTAAAAATGCCTGAGCCTTGTGTACAGTTGTACATATGGTTTTGCTAGGATAATTGAGTTACGCTGTTACTGGCAAACAGGAAAAAAATTACCAATAGAGATGGACTCTTAAAACACTCTTTCCCTATGAAATCTTCATGTGTGTGCTCAGTTACCCATCTCAGGCAAAAAAAAAGTCAGGAAATTATTATTATTAGGAAATGTTACCCGTGTAGCTACCATGTGCAGGATCCTATATTCTCTTTGAACTCGGCAAAGCCATGTAAAATAACCCTAAAGATAACATTTCCTAATAATGTTTAAAATCTGTTATATACCAGTACTGTTGTGCTTTTCTCTTCTCTGATGTTTAGGGTAACAACAAATAGAGTAACCTAAAAATGTTCAAAGGACTACAGGGACCGTAACTGTATGTCATCAATTTAAAGTCAATGCAATTCTGTACAGTTTTAATTTACTTTTCAATGCTTTTAACTTTGATGTCACTTTGTATAAAGTATATTTTTGTAGATGGACTGGGACCAGAACTTTGGACCCAAAGTCATGAACTTTAGATTAATATAGCTCTAGCTCCATTTTTTAAAAAGTCTTTGTCTCTTACCTATATAAGTCACATCCACATAATGAGGATCAGAAATGCTACTTCCCATCCTGTTGGTTGCCTTTACAGTGATATTATATATTGTCCAGAGTGAGGTGTGCTTTTTATCAAAGTAGCAGGAATTAGGGCCAGCAGTTTTGTAATCTGGACATTCATTGATTAGTTCTTCTCTGAAATTAAATAAACCAGTGATTAAGTATATCAAACAAAATACATGAATTTTCCTTTTTTTTTTTTCCCGCTAGTGCCACTGAGGACCAGGTTCTGTTCATTCATGCTCTGGAAGATGGTAAGATGGCTTGGAGAGCTGCTTCCAGGCCATAAGGCAAGGTTTATCCTCTGGAATTCAAGAAAGTACAGCTGGCCCTAAACATGGAGTTGATTTGCACACCATTGCCCCAGGATGGTGCAGTCACTCAGCTCTTCTGGTATCCAGCTAGAGTAAGAGTTCTCTGGCTTGCAGCTACAGTATTTCCTACTGAAAAGCAGCAAAGTGATTCCTACTTCTTGGCTCCTGCCTGTTTGGAAGAGCAGACTGAAGGGGGCCTGTACCAGGGTGATCTCTCCATTTAAGAAAGAACAGGAAACTCTGTTAAGAAAGCCCAGCCACAGGACATTTGGATAGGCAGGGAGTGTCCTACTAGGAGTTTTAAAAAGCTCCCAGAAGAGTACTCAAAAGAAGCAGCAGCAGCAGCAAGTGGTGAGCACAGCAGCTTGGTACAAGTAGGGCAAGGGTGCAGTGCTGGGGCCAGCACCCCAAGGCTCCCCTCTTAGTGCCTGGGACAAATCTGGCTTTGTTCATTTATTTCTTTTTTGGTTGCTTAAAGACTGTTTTATGTGGCAAGAGAGGCTGAGGAGCACCTCAGGGAGCAAAACCTACCTGCAGAAGGCAGCAGGCTAGGCAACTTGCTTAAAAATTAAACAAATTACAAATCTGTAAATGAAGCAACTGGCAAATTTGCAAAGCTTTACAAATGAGCACCCCAAATGTTCATTTTACCTCCAAATGAGTTTAGTTTCCGCGATATACTATCACAATGTGCTTTGTGCATCTTTCCCCCCTGCCCGAAGGTTACTTCAGTTTTTTTAAACACATGCACCTCAATAATTCAGGTTTTGCTGCTTTCCATGTCACCAAAATTCCATTCATCGCCAATCCCCTCTCCCGGCTCAGCTCATTTCTAAAACATGTGCTCATTTCTAGGGTTCCCCTGTGAAACAGGAGGATGTCCACATAGGCACCATGCTCTGATCCTCAATGAGTGAATCTGTAACTGTCCCTTGCCTCAATGACTTTGCTCTCCAGTTAGCTCTAAGCCCAAAACTGAGCAGTGCTGGGCTGAGCCACAATTAGCTCACCCCACACAGTTAACAACATACTGAACAAAGTTTTATTAACGAATTTTTGGATATTGACGCTGGTACCCAGGGTTAGAGCACAGCTACAGCATTGCAGGGAAATCTATTTTGTACGAGTTCATCCCACCATTGCCTGTGAAAGAGACGGCAATCATTCAAACAGGTCATTCTGGGTAGTTCAGTCTCTTGGGAGCCCTTTGGCCCTAGAGCCAAAATCGGTACCACAAACTCTCCTTGGGTCCTTGTGGTGCCAGAGCATTTTTCAAAGCAAAGTATCTTGAAACAGAAACCTGGCTGCAACAGTAAATGTGACGTTGCTAGTACTGCTTCATAACGCACAGATCTGAAATAATTTTTTCTTTACCTGACAGTTAAAAGCAAACAAACTCTGTACATACAAATAGATTAAGGCAATAGCTACAGAATAATTATTCACAGCTTCTTACCCTTCCTTGTAGTAGTTCAGCGTGTAGTTGGTTGGAAGTCCTCCATCTGAGCCAGGCTTCCACCAGCAAGTAAAAGTTTCCTTTTCTGGAGAGCGACACCTCATGATTTCCGGCTTTGCAGGAGCTGATTGCCCTGCAGAAACACAGAAATGATCTTACCAAGATAGAGAGACATAGCCTTCAGATTATTTCACGCTCATTTCTTTTTTTATTGTCACCCCTCTACAGGCTATTTCAACATCTGTGTTAAGGGGAAGACAACACCATAGGCATGTACATTTTTCTTTTAAAAAATTTGCCCATGTGTTTGTATCCTTGTCTACATTTTTTCTTCTCCTCTGGAGCCCCAGTAGAGGCTGTACTGATTTCTAAGATAACAGGAAGGAAGCACACATATTCTGTATTTAGTGACCCTATGCCTGATACCTAGAGATCTCAACTACTCGTTTGAACACAGCCAAAGCAAGCTTTTTTGCTATATGTTTCCTTTCTCACACAAGTTATCAGAGACTTGAGCTAAGTGCTTAGAGAAGTGGCTCTCAACCTTCTTAAATTCAAGGCACCTCTCATTAGACCTCTTGGAAAATGCCAGCCTTTTAGTTTTCACTTGTTTTTGACTACAGAAAAATAGAGCACTTCTTCTATTGCAGAAAACTCAGAAAGACCAAAGCAGGTCAGAATGTTTTTAACACATGGACTTCTATTTCATATATCTGCATTTAGTCTTGTAAATTGTGTTTATACACATAACAGTATTAACATTGCATGGTACCTTGCAACACCCTTGAAAGGACCTCAGGGCACCCCAGGGTGCTGTGGCACTCTGATTGAGAATCACTGGCATATAGAAGGTCAGAGAAAAGGGTGCAGTTTAAACTCAAATAGGATGATGCCAATTAAAGCATGGCAAAGAATGGGGCTGTTGTGTAAATGTGGGTTGCAACATGGCCTCAAGATACTAATAATATTTTTTCATCTCTGAGCCTACGATCATTGACTTTCACTGCTCCCAAGTGCCTAAGACAGGTACCTGAAAATGGGATTTTGGCTCCATAATCACTTAGGGACTTTTGAATATTTTATCTATTGTCAATATTTCAACAATCTCCATGTCGATTCAGGAATACAAATAATTAAATCGAAGCAGGCTGACAAGTAAATGTAATCTGATGAGGACTGATGGTTTGAAATGAGTTGCTGATCTCTGTCCAGTTTCTAGTTAATTAGTAACCCAAATCCACCATCACCAGTGGCATTAAATAGCACCTGCCAATCTAAGCAGAGACCAAGGAATGAATGGATCAGGGAGAAGTGGCTGCCTGTCACACCTGGGAGCTACAAAAGCTAACAGCTGATTATGAGAAACACTGCTGCCTTCTCCCTCATACTCTATCTACATTTAACTCATTAAGTCTTTTTAAAGTAAAACACTCACCATCGGGGATCCGAATGTAACTCTCTAAACTCCATTCACTCCATTCTCCACGGTCTGGTATGCAGCGGACCTGTACAATGTATTTCAATCCAGGATACAATTTGAGCGCCTTGTATTGGGTTTGCTGTCCAACAAAAATAGTCTGGAAGGCATAAAGAAACCATGAGTATCTGGGGCATTTTATCTAGTTAAAAAAAATAAGTCATACTTTGAAATGCTGGCCCTCACTGAAGATCCCATGGACTCCTGAGAACAGCAAATAGAAAAAAGGCGGACTTCCTAGCCACCTAAAGTTAATGTCAAAACCCCCTGACATGAGACCAAGTTCTCCAGGTGTTTAGAACCTGTGGTCTGAATGACTGGTTTAGTTTTCACTGCTTTCAACTTCAGAAACTCCATGTCAGATTTGTAGGAGAAATATAATTGTGCTGACCATTGAGCCTGCATTTCCTCAAGCCTATAAAGCAGTGCGACTCCCATGCAAAAAAAAGGTGGAGCGGCACATGCGCTACTCAAACCCAGAGCCTGGCCAGCCGGGCCTATTATGGCTGCCCGTCAGGCTCCAAGCAGAAGGATCGTTGCTGCTGCAGCCCTGGAAGGCCCCTGGGTAAGGACACTGGGGCCAACCCAGTGATGGCCCCAGCCTCCCCTACCTCACCTGGAGTGACCTGCTGTGCACCAGAGGGTGCATGGCACGGGCATTCCCCAGGGACAACTAGTGGCAACACAAGGTGTCCTGCTGCTAGTTGTCTCCGGGGAACCAAACATCCATGCTCATCTGGACATGGCCAGAGATTTCAAATAGGAATCCATAACATCAAAATCAGTCTGAACTGGGGCCTGTCCAAATTCTTTTCAACAGAAAAACTGCTCTATTATTGTTTCTGCAATCAAAAAAAAAATGAGTGAAAAGGAAAAGCTGGCATTTTCCATGGACTGCCTTGAGTCTAATGAGGAGTGCCTTGAGTCTAAAAAGGTTGAGAACCACTTGCATAAAGCAAGACACGTATGACCTATGATTCTTTTTCCTAGCATCTCTTCAACACACACATTCACAATAACCACTCCAAGGAAAATCTACTGTGTTTTGTTAGTGTTGTAATCAATTTCTCTTTGACAAATATGGGATCCAGGCCAGTAATGCAAATATCTGGATTTCTCACCTGATCTTTCTTCAAGCCTCATTTCTACTCTCATCGGCCATGTTTGGATATCTTTACTTTGCTACTCTCACCCTTGACAGATGCTCTAGTGCATGTAAACTGCCAGTGTATTAAGTTTTGGTTCATGAACTAATAGGAAAGAGAACTTCTATTAGCAAGTTGACTGTTTGCTTACCTGCCATTCTTCCTTTCCCTCCGGTTTTAGTCGTAACTCATAATAGAGTAACAGCAACCTTGGTCTGACATTGATTAATGGGGGTGGAGACCATTTTGCCCACAGGTACAATATGCCAGCTGATTGTTTTACTTCTAGAGAGAGGTCCACAGGAGCAGTTGGCTGAACTGTACAAATGAACAGATTTTAAAAAAGTGAAACTCTTATTTCATCCCACCTGCAGAGCCTCACTGCAAGATCTAATATTTTAGCTCTTTAGCTTCAGGAAATAGCACATAGCAAAAAACCAAATCAAAACACAGCAGTGGCTTGGAGTAATCTGGTTTTCTTTCTGTCTTGTTCAGGAAAGCATTTCTCAACCCGTGGGTTGTGACCAACTTTTGGGTCACAAGATTTCAGAGGGTCACAAACCACAGGTTGAGAAACAAAGTACCAAGACTGTGGCAGGGCAGAGTGGTGGCTGGAAGGCACCTGCCCCTCCCAGTAGGGGAAAGGGGAGAGCTACGAGGCTGGGCTGGGTGCTCATGGGGACGGAGCAGCTGGGAGATGCTGCTCTGGGGATGGAAGGGGCTGAGACCAGGCTGCCTGGTGTGGCACAGCAGCCCCAGCCCAAGGCGGGGATGCTACAGGCCTCCCCTCCTGCTCCCTCCAGCCCGTACTGCTGCCTGCATGAGCTGGAGCCACCGCTGCGCTCTGGGCTGAGTGGGAGAGGGGCAGCTGGAGGTCCCTCTGGCAGGGCTGGGGGGGTGGTAGGGGGCTGTGGGTTGGGAGTGAGGGATACCAGCATGGCCCAGGGGGCCTGGGGACTGCGGGTCGTGCACTGGCAGAGCCAGCGGGGTGTGGGTCAGACAGGCCATGAGCCTTTGCAAATGAGTTCTATTAGGAAAAATGTTGAGAAGCACTGGTTTAAAATATTTTCATTGGCTGTTGACTGGCCAAAGTATTGCTCATACTCCTCTCAGATGTTCTGCTGAATTTGTCCCGGTACAGAAATAAGAGCCACACTTACATAACAGCCAGACACACTTCTATAGACTTTGTCTGATCTTTCACATAGTGAAAAACGGGTCATGCTATACATACATAGCAGTGTAATAAGTACAGTAAGTAGAGGCTGAAAGGAGAATGATGTTAAAAATCTGGGGTGGTAAAAAAAAAAAAAAGAAGTGTTACAGTGCTTGGGCATTACTTATATCTCACTGGGGTGGGAAATATTTAAAATAAAATAAAGTATTACTTTAGCTTTCACTTGTGAAATAAACCAATTTATTAGGTTAGGGCTGACAATTGACTATTAACGGATATAATTTATAATGACACTAAAAAGCTTTGGTGGGGTATAACACTTTCAGCTATTACTTTTGAGAATGCACTCTCTTGAGCTCCCACGTGGCAATGGACACAAACTCCTGTGCTGTGAAAGAAACACTTATCTCTGCAACTCAGCCAAGGCTGCAACAGAACTCCACCTAGCTACAAATATCAAGGATAATAAAAAGTTATTATTTAGATATGTGGGGAGCCAGAGGAGAAGCAAGGGCAACATTGGACCCCTGCTAAACCAGATGGGACAACTGACAACCGACGGCCAGGAAAAAGCCAATTTGCTAAATTGTGGGCCTTTCACCAGTCCCATGGGACGCCCCTGCCCACTATGGGACAGGGAGACCCGGATGAGGGAGATTCCTTACCCTCCACCAATGCTGACCTTGTGAAGAAACACCTTGACAGGCTGGATACCTTCAAGTCAGCCGGCCTTGGCAGTTTACACCCCAAGGTACTCAAGGAGCTGGCGAGCATCATAGCCCAGCCCCTGGCACGGATCTTTGAGAACTCCTGGCACTCTGGTGAAGTGCCCAATGATTGGAAGAAGGCCAATGTGGTGCCCATCATCAAGAAAGGGAGGAAAGTGGATCCAGCAAACTATAGGCCCATCAGCCTGACCTCTATCCTGGGGAAGGTCTTAGAAAAGATTACCAAAGAGGCCATTCTTAACAGACTGGCTGATGGCAACATCCTGAGGGATAGTCAGCACGGGTTTGTTGTAGGTATGTCTTGCTTGACCAATCTCATTTCCTTCTAAGACCAGGTGACCTATCACCTGGACAAAGGCAAAGAGATTGATGTCATATATCTTGACTTTAAAAAAGCTTTTGATCTGGTATTTCATGATCACCTTTTGGCAAAACTAGCCAACTGCAGCCTTGGGTCCACCACGATCCTCTGTCTGGGGAACTGGCTCCGTGGTCGGACCCAGAGGGTAGTAGTGGACAGAAGTCAATCATCGTGGTGCCCTGAGACCATTGGGGTCCCCCAAGGCTCTGTCACTGGGCCTATATTACTTAACATCTTCATTAATGATGTGGACATTGGTATCAGAAGAAGACTGGCCAAGTTTGCTGATGACACCAAACTCTGGGGTGAAGACAGGAGGGTGATCCAGGCTGACCTTGACAGGCTCAGAAATGGGCGGATAGAACCTGATGGTGTTTAACACTGAAAAATGCAAGATTCTCCACCTTGGAAAGAAAAACCTGTGGCATGCTTATAGGCTCAGCAGTGCTACACTGGCTAGCACTACGGATGACAGGGACTTAGGGATCATGACTGACCCCAAGATGATCATGAGCCTGCAATGTGATACTGTGGCTAGTAAAGCAAGCAAAATGCTTGCTTGCATGCAGAGATGTTTCTCAAGTAAATCCCAGGACGTCATCCTCCCATTGTGCTCGGCCTTGGTGAGGCTGCAGTTGGAGTACTGTGTCCAGTTTTGGGCTCCACAATTCAAAAAGGATGTGAAGACACTTGAGAGGGTGCAGAGGAGAGCCACGTGCATGATCAGAGGTCAGGACAGCAGACCTTATGAAGAAAGGCTGAGAGCCATGGGACTATTTAGCCAGGAAAAGCGCAGGCTAAGGGGTGATCTGGTGGCCATATATAAGTTTATCAGAGGTGCTTACGAGGATCTGGGGGAACATCTCTTCACCAGAGTGCCCCAAGGGATGACAAGGTCGAACGGTCACAAACTCCTCCATGACCCTTTCAGGCTGGACATAAGAAAGAACTTTTTCACTGTCTGAGCCCCCAAGGTTTGGAATAGACTGCCGCTGGAGGCGGTTCAGGCACCCACTTCGAATGCCTTCAGAAGACATCTGGATGCTTATCTTGCTGGGATCCTATGATCCCTGCTGACTTACTACCCCTGGGTAGGGGGCTGGACTCGATGATCTTCCAAGGTCCCTTCCAGCCCTAACATCTATGAAATCTTTGAACTTTGAGCCAGGTCAGACAACTGGGATTAGAAAACAAATTTCAACTTCTTACCAGAACCCTTGCTTATCACACTTTCAATATTCTAACTAATGGAAACATTGGATTTATCTTACAGGGTCACAGTACTAGCACTGAGACAAGCCAGGAGAGTCCACAAGTGAGAAAAACTGAGCTAACTTTACAAAACCCTTGTGCCAATTTGTCAGGCAAAAATTAATTAAATTAAATCCACTTGTCATGCAGATCGCAGACTTCTATTTTAAATATATGCACATAGCCTGTAGATCAGTGGTCTCTTTCACAAGACCTGCTCTTTCTTACTGTGACCCCTGCTCCTGGGTTGCAAGGGGCTATGCAGAGAGGTGTGTGGACACTCCCAGTCCAGAAAAAGGGGACCCAAGGAGCTGGGTCCTACAGCGCCCGCCCCCTCCTCCCCCCAGGCTGCTTTGAGGGCTAGCAGTAGGGTAAGTAGGAAAAAAGAGCTGCAACGTGGGGGCCATTTTGCCCAGAGCCAGCATGGTTGCAGCAGGGAGCAAGCCTTGCTTCCTAATATGCTTCAAGCACCACTGAAAGAGGCCACAGCGAAACTGTGGAGGAATCAGGTCTGAGTGCAGCTGGGAGATGGATCATCTTCCCCAAAGAGGAGACCCCAGCAGTGGGAGAAACTGACTGAGGCATCAGACCAGGACCTGAGAGGGTAGCACTGAAAAGGCTGCAGAAGTTAGTGTGGTCAGTGTGATTGCAAAAGTCCTCGTGCAGTGGAAGTCCTTGTGCCATTTGGGATGGTTTGGGCTGTGCATAAAGTGAAGATCCTCATCCCAGAAGATCCTTTTGAGACTGTTTGGAGTTGGGGTTCTAAGTTGCTTTGTTGAAAGGGGTAATTTTGTTATCAGGTTTCCATGCTGGGTTACAGCTTGCAGTTCTGATTAGGGTGTAAATAAATCCAACTTATTTGTACCCTCTTGCTAAACTGAGGTTAGGGACACTGAATCACCATTGCCATACACCCTCACCCCCTTACAAGAGGGGTACATTACCATAAAACAGAGACTGGCCTCACAATCCACTCTTTCAAGGTAACTGCTGAGAAATAGCTCAGAGCCATCTCAGCTTAATTTTTTCCCTTACCTATGGAGGCCACATCCACATAATGAGGATCAGAGATGTTAGTTCCCAGCTCATTAGTAGCCCTGACAGTGATGTTAAAAGTGGTCCACAGATTCGTGTGCTTTTTATCAAAATAACAGGAATTAGGACCTGCTGTTCTGTAGTCCAGACATTCATTGATTTGTTCTTCTCTAAAACAAAAGAATTAAAATATCATGAAGTAAAGTAACTAATTTACCAACAATAGTCCTGATTTACCAAAGTACTTAACACATTTCACTTTAAGCAGGCATGTACTCCCATCACAGCAAAACACTGGAGCATGTGCTTAAGTTCCATTAGCTTAATTATTTGGTTGACTTAGAACTGTCTTTACAATAAGTACTTAGGTCCTAAAAGAACAGACTGTACTTATTATTATACAAGCTACAAGAAGATGAGTGCTAATAAAAAGGAAGAAAGATAATTTTCATGACACTCAGGATATATTTGAGGACACTGCTCCATATTTTAAATGTTTCAAATCAAGCGAAGAGACAAATCAGGTCACCTAGGGCAAGATCCAGAGAGTCTCTAACATAATCATTGCAATTCCTAGACCTTAGGTAGATGGATCCCAGGCTCCCGGTACAGTTAATGGGAAGGCAAGTTACCTCTGAAGTAGGATTCACAGAGAGAGTGGGGAGAGGTAATGTTTCTGCAAGGTAATCCACAAAAACATTGGGCCAGGAGTTGCCTAGAGCTAGTCAACAGAAATGCTGCAGACAGAGGTACGTCCAAACACCCAACTCTGCCTGGAGCTAAGACACTGGACTTGGAAATGCCTAATGTGCAGCCCTATTTACTCGGGGTCGGGTTCTGGACTCCCATTCTAAGGCTCGGTGCTGAACTGGGCAGGGCTCATTCTTTGCCATACATGACAAGAGATGGTTGTCCCCAGCCACAGCGTAACAACTTTGTGCTCACCCAGAAAGTGAGGGACCTGGCCATCTACCAGAGGGGACTCCACATAACATCTCCCACTTCCCTGATAGAGAGCAAGTAGGAGGGAGTATGACCTTGCAACCTAGTGGTTAATGTAGTCACCTGTGTGGGGGGAGTGTCCTGGGCTAATGCATCTTCCCCCTCCCCCCACTTTACTTCTGTTTCCATGCAGTGACTGGCCAATATAAATTACATAAGCAGGTCTGGGAGCAGGGAGCAGAACCCAGGCTTTCCTCAGCCAAGTGCTCTAATCACCAGACTACACAATCAGTCTCGTGTTCCTCGGACTGGGGATACATTTGTGTATGCACTGAGGCATAAGTTTAAAACCTAGAGAACCTAGAGTAGCTTTATTATTTTACAACTATGATGGAAGAGAATTGTAATGATCAGATCGTTCTGGTCTGCCAACAGGATGATGCCTTATTTTAATGAGAGTATAATGTTAAAGAATTAGATAAGCACTGGTTAGTTCATCACACCTACCTAGTCCTTTCACAGGCATTTGGGGATTTTTTGGCAATAGGATTGTATTATGGTAATGCTAGGTCCTAGACTGAGTCCTATGCTTCGTGCTACCCCTTAGAACAATAGTAGTTGAGCACCGGCAGGATGCACAGAGGTTATATACTCTACAACTGACATACTAGGGAGCATATGAATTTCCCTGGGGTCCTGCTCTGCTTCATAAACCAAAGGTGGCATATAGGGCATTGCTGTGGGCTTATATCTTCTCCACCACTGCCTAGGCAAGGAACAGTGCCAAACAGTTCCTGCTGTTCACTGACCAGAACACCTGCAAATCATGAAGGTACTCGGGTCACTTCTTGGGCCCCCTGCAATCCTATATAAGACCTCATCATTGTTGGACTTCAATAAGTATGCAATCAGAAAGCTTAGTGGGGTATGTAAAATGGGGAAGAGAGCTAGAATCTTTGCTCTGTTTAGAAAAGTGAATTTTATGGTTATAAAAATGGTTCATGATTGAGAGCCCCAGACAATGGAGCCCATTCTTTACATTTCGAGCTGGTAGCATAGGAATAAATAATATAAGAAAAGGCTGCCAGACTGCCTCAAGGGGTTCTCTGCAAAGACTGCATATCCAGCAAGCAGAGGCAATCCTGATGGCAGTTTCCTGGAACAGAACCTAGGCTTTTACTGATGCCGAACAAATCATTTTTAGGATCTCCAAAAAAACCCATGTCCAGACAAAGGACTCTGGAAAGGAGATCTGATATACAGAACACTGAAGACAAATGGAAATGAGAGAAAGGAAATGCCGATTTACAATGCATGAGTTTCATTTAAGGAAACTAACCCCAGATCTCTCAGGCTTTGATTCGGTAGAAGCCTAACCATTAGTCTGCTTCGTTACTAGAATATGAGAATCACCAGTGACCCAGGCATCGTTAGGAATCCCCAAGTCCATAGTGGGCAGACATTTGCACAACTACAGAGCTTTTATTTTCACAAGTACAAGCATCTCATTCATGATTAAACAACATTTGCTTTTACAGATTTCTTAAGTGACAGCCTGAAACCATCCTGCTCCTCAAGCAAACACTCATCTGTCTGATGGGATTCAACTGCTGATAAACAAATGGGGCCTGGATAGAGATTGCACAGTCCTCAGCTGCACACATGGGCACTAGCTTGTATTTCACTTTGTAGCACAGACATTCCAGTCCCCAGGCTGGAGAGGAGCAGTGCTGAGACATGATATAGCATTACAAACGAATGCCTGTCAAAAACCTAAGTCTCAAGTTCCTACTACTAAACTGAATGCTTCTCCCTATACTCAAGATTGCATACAAAAGAGAGGTTAAAATATAGCATGATGGGTTTATAAGAATGGAATTCATAAACTGATACAGACCTCTCCATTTTGTGTTAACACTGTCCTCAGCGGAGAGTACTTGCATTAAGGACACAGGAGGGCTCAGTCTATGAACATTTAAACTAGAGAATATAATAATCAACAGAAGAATTGTCCACAGCTTTTAGCTGTCTATAAGAGAAAAGAAAATAAGGCAACACTTTGCAGCTTCTTACCCTTCCTTGTTGTAGAGCAGAGTGTAGTTGGTAGGGAGTCCTCCATCAGAACCAGGCTTCCACCAGCAAGCAAGGGTTTCTTTTTCGGGTGAACGACATCTAAGTACCTCAGGTTTTCCAGGAGGTGACTGTCCTGGGGAAGGACAGAAGTCATCCAGTTAATAAGCTGTATTTTTGGCAAATGACATTCAAGAAATTGAATCAAATTCAGGAAAGTTTGGGCTTTAAAAATTACTCTCCTGAAGAACTTCAGGAGAGCCAAGAATTATTTCAACATAATTTAAAATAAAATATTTTGACTTTTTATTGCCAGACAGTGTTTTCATTTTATGACTGACTTAAATTTAAAAAAGGAAGAAGAATAAGTCAAGGCATTTTCAAAACCCTTGCTTAGGCGATTTTGGAGGAACCAGACATTTAAAGGATAGTTACAGATTATCTTTAGATTTTTCTAAATAAAGTATTTAGGAAAAGAACATGCTCTAAAGCACAAATGACTTACCGTTTGAATACACCATGTTCAGAAAAAGCAACAAAGTAAACTGAACCAGTAACATCAAATTTTGCTGCATGTTGCTTTATCTACTCCTCTTCCAGGAGGGGATGTCAGATCAAAGGCTCCCTGAGAAATATGGCAACATGCAACATTCAATAATAGCATTATCACTTTATTTAATCAAGCCATTTTTGCCAGCTGTAACTTCTTAATCCTGATTACTCCCTCAGACAGGCAGGGCATTTTATACATAGGGAAACTCAGCTGCAGAGAGGCTAAGCATCCCACTCAGCAATTTTCAGCCAGCTGTCAAATACAAGAAGGGTCATTATCATGGGAATGAGCATTAATTTTTTTTCTCTGTCCAGTTCCCTATGGAAAAGAATCTATGGTCTAAATTGCAGCAAAGGAGATTTAGGTTAGATACCAGGAAGAATTTGCTAACTGTGAGGGCACTTAAAACATCAGAACAGATTCCCTAGGGAGGTTGAGCAGGTTCCCTAGAGAGGTTCCTCGTTCACTGGAGGTTTTTTCACAGCAGGTAAGAGAAATGTTTGTCTGGTTATACAGGGATTGTCCTGCCTTGATCGGGTCCGGAGCAGAATACCTTGAGGTACCAGCCCTATTTTTAATGAGCTTCCATGACTTCAGAACATAGAATACCTCCTTCTTATTGCATGTGATTCTTCAGTAAATGGAAAAGACAAAGCAAGTAAAAAAGAAAGAAACAATGGAAAACAAACATTGTGTTACGATTAACTTACCAGGCAAAAATGAGCACTGGGGCCTGATTTCCTCTTCCTTATACCAGCATAAATTGGAAGGATGCAACAGCATGGAAGGAAGAATGATACTGTTGTAAATAAAGGGCCGATCGCCCTTTAGTCTAAGGAATAGTTATCACTTGTAAAGTACACTTATACCACTAGATGTCCTCAGAATACAAGTTAAGGTGCATACTGGTTGTGAATCACTGTCAGGATGGTGTCACGCATTGAATTTAACACTTACTAAGTGCAGTTAAAACAGAAGTGGTTACATGAAGTGGTAAATGCCTTCTGCGTTGCAAAAAGGTTCCCTTTCAGGGTTATCTTCTAACATGTACCAATTGCAAGAGGTGTCAATAGTCCAATGATTTGCAACTGTTACAAGTGACCATTGGAAGCTACCCTAAGTGGTGACAACTTCATGATGCAAGAGCTGGAAATTAGCCACAAACATCTATGAGGGCCTTCTTACACGTTACACTTGCCACATGCTACCTGCACCTGAGCTGTACTGCTTTCTAGTGCATCCACAGGTGGTGAATAGTGGAATGACCCTCAGGGAAAGTTAGCTGTGAAATAAGCAGGGGTAACTGATGAATAAGCAGTTGTGGATCAAGCAGCAGCAGCAGCACCAAAAGGATGTGGTGAGGAAAACAAATGGCAATGCTTTCCATCCTAAAAGGCCACAGATTCTTTGACAATGCTATCACCTGGTGAGTACAAGTCGCCACTATAATAATCCTGCCCAGCCCCCAGCCATGAGACTATAAGTCCTCAGTGGTGGAGCAGGTGAAAGAAGATGTTACAATTTCAATGGCTGTGAAGCTGGATGAAGGCTGCAGCAGAATGAGATCCCCAGGTCTCCTTGCCACTGGATCAAGGTCCCATTTGAGCCATGTGGAAGCTGATGTGCAGCAGCTTCTCAATGATAAATGTAATCATGCTTCGGCATTTTCCATGAAAACAGCTTTTCCAGCGTATTCCTCAAACCCTTCGGGGACCAGCTAGTGGCGAAAAGAGCAGGATTGTGAGGTCTGGAAGCTCCTAGTCATGAACTGGCATGAAGGTAGCAGTTACAAGAAGGTTGCCTAGCACTTGGATGAAACAGGAGCTGTAACTGTGACTGAGCAGCCTTCTTCAAGATCTGATCTGTTCAGCCCACATGGGGAGGGGGCTAGAAAAGGTGCCCTAAACATAACCTGTCTAATACAATATTCTACAAGGGTGACTGTGGCAGGGCACTTGGTGTGCCTGCCACTTTAAGGCCCTGGAGCTGGCAGCCTCCAGGTGCCAGATGAGGGCAGCCATTTTGAGGCCTATATAAACTCAGGCAGTTTGGCTGCTGGAGGCCAGGCAGCAGCATCGCCTGGCCGGAGGCTGATAGGAAGAATACCAGAGGTATGGGGGAGCTGTAAGGGGATAGAAGGAGGCTCCTGGTCCTGGGCATGACCTGAAAACTGCACCCTGCCAGGAGTGGGTGGCCTGGTGGGGTTCTCAGTGGCACGGGAGCCCCCCCAAAAATGCCAGGCCAGTTACCACCCCAGTGGAAGGCGAGACAAGGCCCCTTAACCCCTTGCCCCCACTGCTGGGTGGGTTACCCCATCTAGGGAGACTTGGAGGGTCCAGAGGGGGACCTGAAAATGAGTGAGGGGCTAGAGACCTAGCCCGACCAGGCGAGTATCCTCAACTGGTCCAAGCTGGGGCCAGGGGCCCCACCGCAAGGGATGCCCAGAGCTAGACACCTGGGGTCCTGACTGGCTTGGAGGTGGGCCAGGGCAAGTTGCCAAAGGTCCGGGAGGAACCACCCGAGAGGGGAAGATGGTTTCGGGGGGGGACAAGGTAGCCCAGATGACGGCGGAGAGGCTGCCTGATTGAGTGGATTATGGACAGGTCCGGGAAGGATGAGAGTGGGCCCAGTATGGGGGCCGGTGATTGGAACACCAAGACGCCTTGGGCTGTGGTATGGGGATGGAAGGAGCCGCAGATAGCACCCTCTGGCATCGGGGCACAAATGGGCAGCCTCCCGCTTACAGAAGATCTAAATGAACCAATTAAGAACAAGTTGTGGCGGGCGAGAATAGGTGGGCGGTTGGCCCAAGGACAGGTGGGCGGGCCATGAAGAGCGGCCCTGAGGAAGCCCCCTGTCACAGTGATACATAGGGGGTGCACATGGGTGTACGTGCACCCCCCCAAGATTGGTTGTGCACCCCCTGGAAACACCAGCTGCAAAATCGGAAGTGCCGGTGGAAATTTTTGGTGATTTTGGGCTCGGCGATCAGCTGCTGGGGACCCTCCCCTCAGTTAGTGATCAGCCACTAGGGTATTCTAGATTTCATCCTGACTGGATAACCACGTCCAATAGGACCGCCTTTACTGCGACTGAAAATACCAGCAAAGACACACCATCACTTTTGGGACCTGGAACATCAGGATCCTCATGGACAACCCTAATAGTGAACAGCCAGGGTTCCACATTATGATTTTAGTCTGAGAACTCAGGCAATACAACATCACTGTAGCTGCACTGAGCGAGACCTAGCAAGTGGGCAATGGGCAGCTCAAAGAACATGGAAGTGGCTATACCTTCTTCTGGAAGGGTAAACAGGAAGGAGAATTCCAACTTCACCGAGTTGGTTTTGCCATTAAGAATGAACTCATTAATCAACTTAATGAGTTCTCTATCAGAATTAATGAGCACCATATGATTACCTTAAACTGGCAGGGAGCCAATATGCCATTATTATCAGAGCATATGCGACTCTTGATGCTGCCAGTGAAACCAAGAAGGAATTCAATGCCAATTTTGACAAATGTCCTTTCTGATGTTCTGGAGGGAGACAGACTTCTTCTCGGCAATTTCAACACCAGAGTTGGAAGGGACTCTAATCCCTGAAATGGAACTGTCACCAAGGAAAGAGTAGGAAAAGTCAACTCCAGTGTCATTCTCCTCTTGAACAAATGTGCAGAACATTGACTTACAATCACCAACACATTGCTCCACCAGGGAAAAAAAAGGGGCACAAGACATCATGGCACCACCCAAGATCTAAGCATTAGCACCTGATTGACTGTGTCATTGTCCATGATCAGGATTGCAAAAGATACCCATATCACTTGAGCTATGCTCAGAGTTGATGATTGCTGAACTGATCACCAACACATCCTCTCAGTTATGTCATTCAAACTGGGTCCCAAACAATGGCTGCAGCAGAAGCAATGCTGATGGAAGGACTCAAGGACCCAAGGAAGTGGGACCTCTTCCACCAGCTCCTCAACAACAACAAAAAGCCACACACAAAAAAAATGGTGAATTCCAATCAACAATGGGAGAATGACAGCAACATATGCAGTGCCCTCAAGGCCACTGTGCCTCAATGCACCTGTGAAGAGACATTTGCATTCTTTACTAGGAAACATGAAGACTGGTTTGATGAGAATGACCAGGAGATGCAAGAGTTTATTGGTTGCAAGTGCAAGGCCTTTTGTGCTTGGCAAAACAACAGCAACTCCAAGCAAAAGAAACTGAATCTCCAACAAGCCAAGGCAGAGGTTCAAGGAAGACCTGCGATATGAAGAACATATTGTGGGAAAACAAGGCTAAAGAGATTCAACATCTCTTGTCAACATGCATCCACGATATCCACCTTCAGTGCCAAAGCCATTTGTGGTCTGAGCACTCAGGGATGAACTCCCTTGAGACCTAAGGATGGAAGAGACTTGATCAAGGAAAAGGGAGCCATCAATGCCTGTTTGGAAGGAACGTTTTGAAGACCTTCTCAATCAAGATTCTGGCATTGCCAAAGTGTTCTCAACTCCATCCTGCAACACTCAGTCAGACATAATCTCCAACTCTTGACAAGGTGAGGAAAGCCATCAAGCAGAGGAAGAATTACAAGGCATTTGGAGTGGATGGCATCCTTGCAGAAATCTTCAAGCAGGGGGGAGGAGAGCTCATGTCACAGCATCATGCCCTCAATTTAAGAATCTGGAATGATGAGGAAATCCCAGAAGACATCAGGGATGACATCATTGATTGTGACAATCTTCAAGAAAGGAGACAAGTCTGACTTTGCAAGCTATAGAGAGACTGCCTTGCTATCTACCACAGGAAAGATCATTGTAAGAACTCTCCTGAACTATCTACTTCCACTTTCTGAAGAGGTCCTCCCAGAATCTCAGTGTGAGTGTAAGGCATCAAGAAACACAACTGACATGATCTTCACAGCTTGCCAGCTGCAGGAGAAATGCCAGGAACAACATTAATCCTCTCTACACGGCTTTCTTCAATCTCATAAAAACTTTCAACTCTGTGAGCTGGGAAATGTTGTGAAGGATCCTTCTGAATTATGGATGCCCACTGAAATTTTTCGCCTTTCTCTGCCTGTTCCATGGAGGTATGTGAGCAGTGGTTCTCACAGATCCCTTTGAAGTTAAGACAGGAGTTAAGAAAGTATTGGAGTGATGATGCAGCCTCTTATCAATATTCCTTGTCACAATGCTACATCTGACCACCAACAAGCTTCCAGCCAGAGTGGAGCTAAACTACCAAAAGAATGGTAAGCTGTTTAACCTTAGCTGACTCCAAGCAGCATCCAAGACCACCCTGACCTCAATCACTGAACTCCAGTACAGTGCTGTAGTGTATGTTTACTCAGAAGTAGACCTTCTTGTATGCTTCAGTAAAGACAATGGGACTGATGCTTAACACTCAAAAGACTAAGGTCCACCCCCAACAAGTTTCTAATGAACAGTCCTGAGCTCTAGTAATCCAGATCCATGGTGAGACTCTGGAGAACCCTGAGTATTTCCTACAACTTGAAAGCCATCTCTCTCAGAAGACTGACATCAATGAAGAAATCCAACATCACCTCATGGTTTATCAAGCAGTTGTGATCCTCACCTTGCTGTATGGACAACATGTGGAAGACATCTAAAGTTGTTGAAGAAGTGCCATCAACATTGCATGTGGAAAATCCTCCAAATCCAGTGGGAAGACAGGTACACCAATGTTAGCATCCTCCTGCAGGCATACACCATGAGCATTGAGGCAATGATCGTCTGCCATCAACTTAGTTGGGCTGGCCACATCATCCAGATATCTGACTCCAGACTCCCAAAGCAAGCTTTATTCTTCCAGCTCAGCCAAGATATATGATCAAGAACAGGCAAGAGAAAGCACTTCAGGGACATACTCAAGGCCAAGTTAAAAAAGAAAGGAACATTGAAACCAACTCATGGAAGACTATTCCCCAGGACTGCTTCAAATGGAGGAAGAGTCTGCTGTGAAGATCTCAGTACTTTGAAACCTCACGACAACAACAGGAGATAGAAAACAGCAGGGAAACCGCAGGCAAACAGCATATTGTGGACCAAATCAAGAACACAGTCACACCCACTGCACATGGAAACACATGTCTGAGCTACAATAGGGTCTGTCAATCCAGAACAGGTCTCATCAACCATCTTAAGACCACACAGGTAAGATAATCATGGAAGATAGTTATGCTGAAGGGATTGCCAAAGAAGCATTCTGCACTTAAAACACTAGCATTCGAGCATTCAAGCAATAAAGCACGTGGTAAGTGCCATTGTGTTGAATCAGGAGTGTAGGTTGTAGCTGTGTTGATCTAAGGACATAGGCAGACACGGTTCTTTAGGTGAATCTGATATCTTTTATTAGACCAACTTAAGAAGCTGGGGAAAAAAAATTAGCAAGCTTTCGGGTTTAAAATCCCTTTGCCTGGCTGAGGAAGCCTCTGCAGTTGGTGTGTGCACTTCCTGGATGGAATGAATAGTAAAGAAGCCAGAGGCTGGGCTGGTGTGCATGCAAGACAGGCAGTCAGTGAAGATGTAAACTGAGGAGTCAGTAGGCGAGAAACAGGCTGGGGGTGAAGGGGAGGAGGAGGAGAGAAATGGGCGATGAGATGAATGTAGCAGTTGATAGTGGAGAGGTACCTGGGGAGTGTTGTGTTGAACCCAGTCTTGAAAGATAATGCAAAGCTGGAGTGACCTCTCCAGGGTGCAAAAGCATCAAAGTGCTTGGAAACAGTCTATTAAACATGGAATAAAGGCTTTGGAGGAAAGAAGAGTCCAACATGCAGAGGAGAGAAGAAGCCTTACTGAGAGGGTAGGAACAAACTATACCGATATGCAGTAAGACTAGCAAGTATTGCAGAAGACCAGCTTGGCTTAGTGGGGACCTCTTCAGTAAAATGAAATCACAAAAAAGAATCTTATAAGAAGTGGAAACTTGGACAAATGACTAGGGAAGAATATAAGGGCATTACTTGGGCATTCAGGGATAAAGTTAGGAAGGCCAAACCACAATTTGAGTTGCAGCTAGCAAGGGATTTGAAGCGTAACAAGAAGGGTTTCTACAAGTATGTCAGTAGCAAGAGAATGATCAGGGTAAACGTGGATCCTTTACTGAACAGGGGAGGCAGCTTTGTGACAGAGGATGCAGAAAAGGCTGAAGAGCTCAGTGCCTTTTTTACCTGTCTTCACAAGACTCCAGTGCAGTGCAGGGGTTGGGAGCAGCACAGCACCCAGCCCCAGCCCCTCACAGCACAGGAGCCAATCCCAGTCCCTGCATCCCTTGAACCAGCTCCCATAGAGTGCAGGGGCTGGGACTGGCTTTTGTACGATGCCAGTATTGCTCCCAGCCCCTACATCACACCAGAGCCTTGAACCAGCTCTAATGCAGTCACACCCAGGGCTGAGGCTGATACTGTGCTGATTTTTGGTGTGAGGCCTAGGATCACACCAGAGCTGTTCATGGCTCCAGTGCAGTACTATCGTCTATATTTAGATCATACCAAGCATTACATTTTTCTGAGCAGTCAGATGTTAAGTCTTAGGGTGTTGCATGTTACCTTTAAGGCACATTAAGGGCTCTGAAGACAGGAGTGGCCACACACCATGACAGGAAACCACGAACTAAGTGCTTTCTGAGGGTCTCAGAGGGAGTCTTCTTTCAGCAAGCATTTTCTCTAGCTCTTCTGGGGCAGCTGGTGTTGCAGTCACATTGGACTGCTCCACAGAGCCAAGATGAGCCAGGAGCAGTCCTCCAGCACCCCAGGAATCACCAGTCCCAGCCACCCACAGGTGACTCTTCCCCTAGAGTGACAGTGGGGGCAGCCAGGGGCGCCCTAAAGGTAAGCATTCCCCTCCTTCCTCCACTCCCATTCTGGACTCACGCTGCCCCCAGGGCTCCCCACGTCTCACTTCCCCCTGCCCCCTGTTCTTCAGGGCTCCTTCCCCCCCACCCCCCACGTCCCTCGACTCCTTGCTTACCTTCACTGCCAGTGCTGTCTTGGGGGAGAGGCAGGGAATGGAAACCCACCTGCTCGCCTGGCCACTGCCGCTGCTCTCCAAGCTGAGCCCAGCCCAGAGACCAGCAGCAGTGGTGGCAAGCAGGCTCCATCCTTGCCTGCTCCCCCAGCACAGTGCTGGCAGCTATAGGTGAATGGAAAGGCTCAGGGTGAAGGGGCAGGGATATAAGGTAAGCAGAGGCCAATCTAGGCTAGCAGGGAGCAACAGGTGCAATTTTGGGTGGCAGGCCTGATAAAAGGATTGAGGGGGGAGGGTAATGATGTCCAGGGGGAAAGGAGCCTGAACTAGGGGGGTGGTCACAGACCTGATCAGGCCAGCAGGGGGAAATGGGGACCTAGTCTGGCCAGGCAGGGCCTGACAGGCTTGATGTAGGCCACCAGAAGTTGGTGGGGTCCGAATCTGGGCCACAGGCCTCATTCCTGGGACCTACACTGCCCTGGAAAACAGGTCAGTCAGGTGGGCACAGAGCCAACGTGGCAGCTCTTAGCCATGGCCCCGCTCACCAACCCTCTAAGGGCAGGTCAGAGCAGTGCATTTTACAAAGGGTTTAGCCCTGAACATGTGACTGCTCCCAGCACATGCACATTTTAACACCAACTAACATTCCTTTTAAGTTAGCAAATGCTAATTGTAATATGCAACTACACCTATATTAATGCTTACCCTAACATAAATAACATGTGTTAAGTGGACCTCACATTTAACAGTGGCTAAAAACAGAAGTTGGAAACAATTTTCACCTCCCTTTCCACACCCCCACCCCCAGGCCAGGACAAAGTTTTTCATTGGCAGGTCCTTTGGGGGTACAAACTCATTGTCCCACCCTAAATACCTGTGAAGTACCAAGATGATGCTTTTCCCCCTGGGATATTTGCAGCTAATTTGAGTTAAGTGGCATCCAAAAAAGTATGTGTAAACTACTGTTCTGCATCTGTTTTGATGGGAGTCAAAGCCCTGGGCTAAACCCAGTCTGTTTTTAGATGAAGAGGTAGCTAGTCATGTTAGTCTAATGTGAGGCAGAAGGTAGAGCAGAGATGCCCCTGATGAAGGGTACTGTAGTTCCTGAAAGATTATGTTTCTCTGATTAAATTAGTCTATAAGGTGCCCCTCTATCTTGCCTTCTGTCACATTTAAGTCCATGTACTTAACTTGAATCTTTCCTGAAGAAAACTGAGAACCCAAACAAAGCCTTCTGTCTACTCAAAAGAAAAAGTTCATGACATGATCTTAATATTACTTACTGTACAATTCCTAGGCCCACTCTGACCAGGTGCACTCCAGAAACCAAAAAGCACTCCATTTCAAGAGAGAACCATTACCTCTTAGGCCTAAGAATCAATTCTGCTCATCTGACAAGTACTTGTGTTCAATGTTCCAGAGCACAGGTGAGAATTAGCTTTTTGCTTGCACAGGAAATTATAAATGATTGGTTATCTGGATCAATTTTCACTCTTTACAAACAATGGCCACATACACCCCTTTTTAATGCACACTTATATTAACAGTCAATTAATTCTGGTTTAGTTTTAGCATGCGTTTTCTAGCAACACATGTGCATTGCCTTAAAAGAAATGGGGTTACATTTTCATTTGCCACCACCTCAGACTTGCATGCATGTTGGGTTTACTGACCCAGCTTTTGTATGAACCAAATGGAAGGACCCGCAGTTTACAGGCAAGCATGGTTTTTTGGGTGTGCAGACTGGATATATTTCAAATGTTACAATATCAAATAACTTCAGGCACAAACTAACTTGAGCACTTTTAGCAGTCAGCTGAAGCCTTAACTTGCATAATCTAGAACACTAAGAAAACTGCAGCTTTTTTCCATGGCCTAAAGCTATTGTTAAAAATAATGAAGCACAAATGATAACCATTTCATTCATACAATACACAAAACAGTAACAAGTGATGATGCTTACGCGCAACAGCAGTTTTCACAAAAACAATACCACCTTTTATCCAAGTTACAGTTAATTCCATTTCACATATCCCCTCCATATGATGGTACTGCCACTACTTAGTTATTTATATACATGTTTTTTTCTCCCTGATGCTGTGTTAAAACCTGACAAACAGATGAAACTATCTACAGTGAAACAGTAAGACTAACTGAAAGGCCACGTCAGACAACATGTACCGTATGTGAGGGGTACCAGGACTGGGCATGAATGCCAGGGGATTGTATTTACAAGAGGATATTTAAGATTCTAGCTTTCAGTTTACACATGCAATTATCCTATTTTTGTGACATTAGTCTAAATAGTCATACAAATACCAGTTCACATAGCCCTATTTAACTAAACCTTTATCCTTCAAAAATTTGTCCATAATTGCTTTTCCCCAATTCTTTTTTTAATTACATTTTTGGACTTGCATTTTTGAGTACTGCCAGAATGGTTTAGTGATACAGTTTAACAATACTTCGATTCTCTACAGCTAATACCATTACAGTACAATGGACAGCTCACGTTTTGACAACTAGCCTACATATTAACTCTGGTTCTTAAAGAATCCAGTGCTGTCTGCTCCCTTAGCTTTCCTACTTTGTATGAGGGAGCTATGAACAGTGCCACCTCTCTCCAGGCTCCCATTTCTGAATGTTTGATTTCTTCTTTCAAAAAGCCCCACGAGTCTCTCCAATTCATTTGTCACAGATACCCTTTCCTCTGCTGCTTTTTTTCTACCTTTCCTGATGATTCTCTGCACCCAACACCCCTTTTATAGCAAGATTATCCACAAACTGGCTGAAGATCACTACTTTTAAAAATAAGCACATGTTGAACTAACAAGACATATGTTCTTCTCTGTAGCTCTGTCAGCCCACTTTTCACAGAATCCCCTTTTCTCTCCAGTTCTTTCTTTGCTGCCAATTGTTTCCTCTGAGATCTCTAGCATCTCTATTGTTATTGCCAGAAACCCAGTAAAGACCATCTTAGGCCTTCATTAGTGCAGCTCCCAAATCTGGTTTTCCTAACACTCATTTCAAGCCCCTGATTGAATCAATCCATGATCCAAAAACAAAACAAGCAAAACAAAAACCCATCTATTTCTCCCAATGGTTTGATCAAATTAAAATCTTCCTAAATCCCCCAAGTTTACTTGACTACTGAAATCAAGTTTTCTGTTTACTACAACTTAGGGCTCTTCTCCCTTTTTAAGATGTCATTTCACTCTACCTTCTCCAACCTCACTTGTCAGAAGGCCCTCTAAAAATCCATTTTCACATCTTCAGTCCTTTTATAATTCATCTACGATCTGCCATGGTTCCACCTTCTTCCTCAACTATCTGGAGGTTAAGAATCTAGTAATCAAGAGAAGTGCTTTCAATTTCCAGCTCTGCTGCTGCCTTGATGTGTTACTAAGTCACATAGGTTGAGAATTTGGGGGCTGTATAGGGGATTTACTATGCAGTGGCCTTGCAAATAAATAAAGTGTAGGTCTCTAAATATAAACTGCTTCAGAAATCTTAACCTTTCTGAAGATTGCACAAAGATGTACAGAGACAAGAGGCATTCTGGATAAAAGCTGGCAAGTCAAAGAAAAGAGAAGGAGAAAGATAAAGGCAAAAATACGGCTCCTAGTTTTTGTATACCATGTGCCTTAATATTATTAATTCATAACATCCACTTCCAGTGAGATTGTAAATAACAGTCCCTTAACTTACATCTCCCAAGTGACTGTATAATTCTGTTATCTTTCTTGTGCCCATGTCTCCCTACATTGTCATGTCCTTATGTTGTTCCTTGAATACATGCCTCAATTTTGCTTTGAGATTTACTATTGTGGATCTCTGTGCATTTCTATAAGATTACAGCCAAGGAACAGAGTCTCATGCTCTTCATTGTTTAAAACAGAGGCTTATTTAATTTTCTTTATTATGTAGTTGCACAAAATGGCCTGAAATCCTAGTAACCAAAGAATGTTTGCCATGTTAAACACAGAGCATATTGCTTTTACAAACATACAGCACTAACAACTGCTCAGGCTTATTATATGGGACCAACTTGTCATAAGAAGAGCAAAAACTCTTTCTAATCAAACAATTAAGGATATGCAAACATCAATTTTAAAGGATTATTTACACTTCAACAGTCTTTCTTAGCATTGCTTCTGTATGAATGTTTACTTTTTAGACATGTACACCAAAGGAAAAAAATTAACTTTATTTTATGAACATACAATTAGGATTTAACAGCTTCACAAATGTTCACTTGAAATTATGGCCACAATAATGAGAACACTGTAGCTGTATCTTCACCAGGACAACAGATAAGGGTCTTTAAAATTCATCCTCTAAAGGATTAACTTATTTCTGTAGCTGTGATCACAACACCCTTCTCATTCTCAGTGCTGCTTTCATGATACTCGATTCCCCCTCACTAAAATAGTAAGGTGCTATGTCCTGCTCTCATCTCTTCCAACATCAGTAGTCCTTAAATAAGCATCATTCGCTGTTGCACTTCCTTGATATGTCAAGTGAACTAAGTTTATCTGGACAACAGAGGCATTAGTGGCTAGTACTATGTGCTGAGCAGTGCAGGCACCCCCACAGCCCATACCCTCCCTGCTCCGGCAGCAGACAGGGGAGAGCAACAGCAGTGGTGCATCCTGAAACAACCGGGTTTGCTGCTGCTGTGCAGATGTAACCTGCTGCATGACCTCCACTTGGTCCAGGAGGTGCATGGCCCTACCAGGGGGGATGCACTGCTGAATCTGGTACTGGTCTCGGGGGACGATCTGGTTGCAGGGCTCCGGGTACGCAACTCTCTGGGAGACAGCAACCATCGCCTGATAGAATTTGCTGTCCGGCACAGTGTAGATAGGGCCCACACTAGGACTAGGGTCCCAGATTTCAAAAGGGCCAAT
>JAGPOW010002514.1:48936123-48965313 GCA_030014935.1 Caiman crocodilus | reverse complement strand
AGGAGCCTCGCAGAAGATCCCGACTGCAGGTAGCCAGAGGGGACAGCTGCCCGGAGGGAAGCTCCACCCACTGGAAGATCAAAGTCATGGCAGGCGAGAAGGGGCAGACCCCGGAGCGGAAAGAGACCTGCCCCAAGGCTTCCTGCGACGGCCAGCCGAATATCAACAAAACCTCGGGGCAAAGAGGCCCGAGGTGAGATGTTTGATGCCCGGCGGCTACAGTTTGCTATTATTTGAAAAGTTTTATTTCATAATGTGTTGATATAAATATGACCGTTCTCCAGAAACAGGCCTGCTCTCCGTCTCACTTCTTCAAAACAGTAAAGTAAGTGCACTTTTAGTACATTTCATCCTTACCAATCAGACATACTGCTAGGATAGAGACAGCTGAATTCATTTACTTTCTAGGCATAAATCAACAGATTTGCTAAGAGTCAAGCAGGGATAGGTGTGTGAACCTACTGAAGACAATCTGCTTGCACAGGTGTATCTTAAGGTATAAATTACTTGGCATAACCTTTATTACTCTCATTGATGCTCCATCAGGAAAGAATATGATACTCAAAACCTAGGGCTGGGAGCTAGGAAAATATTAGTACACTTAGAGAAAGACAGTTAGTCATGTTAGTCTGAAGTCAGGCAGAAAGCAGGGCAGGGCAGCACCTGAGAGAGTAGTTCAGAGATGCATAAGCTTTCATACAGTAGCCTACTTGTTCAGAAGGGCATAAGCTTTTATAGGGGAAGCATCTGACAGAGTTAGTCTCTGAGGTGCTACCTTGCCCTGCCTTCAGCCATTATTTTGTTGTAACTAAGCACAAGTGTTACAAAAAAGTTATTGAAAAGTAATAAACAAGTAGCCCCAAACTACTACTTTTATAGAAGAAATGCACTTTAAGAAAACAGAATACAATCAGAAGAAATTCTCTCATCAACAACTAAGGATGCGTTCAGAATAAATTTCTAACTGGCACAAAACTGATCTGATTTGTCATCTCTCTTCTACTTTTACATCTCCCCTTTACATAGTCACAAATCAACTGATGCATTAATGTCTATAGAGTAAGGAATGGTATAAAGAAGATCAAGTGAATGTAATATCTAATGTTCTATACAAGAACAAAAAGATAATCAATTACATTAAGAGATGACAATGGAAAACTAATACAAAGTAACATGGTAGGTTTTTACCAAAGTTATAAATAAGTTTGTGGAATACACTTGCAAACCATATTACTGAGGCAAAGACCTCAATAGGATTAAAAGGATTAGTCCTGCCTATAATTAACAGATACCTGCAGTCACAATAGATGGGACAATTGTTTATAAACGGGCATAGTTTTTTTGCTTCAAGATAAGCGAGCATTAACAGTTTGAGGGCAAGAGAAATTTAACTTGGGTATAGTTTCATACAGCTGGCTGTAAGGAGGGGCTTCACACCTTCTTCTGAAGGCCATTCTTCTAATGTGCATTCTTGGGGACTGGGTCATAGAAATAAATAAATCTAGGAATCACCATCTTTGATTACCTGTAGGTCCTCATAAAGCCCAATATACAATATAGATGAAAATGAAGCTAGCATGTAGGGGTTAAACTGGTGAAATGGTCAATCAAAACTATGCAACTTTGAGAAGGACTTGTTAAAAGAAATGGAGAGAATAATCTTAGTTATGTGAACAAGCCACTTCTTGATGAATGGCAAGGAATTTTGCTGTCCAGTTAGAACAATTCTGTCTTGATCCGAGATCAACATAATAATACCACCACCACAAAAGCATCTGGAAAAAGATAGTCTGGGCAACTACAGCTCATTACACTGACTCTGAAAGCACAAAAGAATAAATGAAGATGTGCTGGTAAATAGAAAATGGGATCAAATCCAGCCTGGGTTTACCAAAGGGACCTTGTACCAGAATCATTAGCCAACTCTTGTTTGATAAGAGTTGATTTTACAGATTGGGGTGGCCAATCTGCAGTATGAGTGTCACAAGTGCCATAAGCAGCCAGTGTGTATGGCACATGATAGATCAAGGAGGGGGCGGGAAGCACAGTGGCAGATAAGTCAGGGAACAGAAAGCAGAGCAGTAGATCAGACAAAGGAAGGGGATCAGAGTGGCACTTGTGGAAGGCTTAATTTATAACATACCCACCAAAAAAAGTTGGTCCCACTATTCTAGATAAAAGGAAGTGTAGTAATTTCATCCGTCAGTAAAGTCTCATTATTTCTCATGTGGCACTGTATCAGAGTTAAACTGGAAGAGGATTGATGGAATTGTAAAGAACTCCCTAAAAAAAGGATAAGAATAGGTGGTATTGAAAGGAGATATATGGGGCAGGAAGGTGCTAGATAGTGGAGTTCCTCAAGTATTGTCTTGGGATTGATAATATTTATTGTTTTCATTAGTGACCTTGCCATGAAGACTTAGTAGCAAGGTGATAGAATTTATTATGAGAAAAGGTTAGGAGGAATCAGTACAGAGGAGGATTGAGTTTTTGTACAGGGGGAACTGAAGAACCTAGGGACAAGTGACAAAAATTTCTGTTATAAATTGGGAGTTCAGCAGTTGGAGAAGGACTGAGGAAAAGACACACTTGGTTGATCACAGAAAGCTTATGAGCCACTAAAGTGATGAAGCTGTTAAAAAGTCCTGTTTGATCCTAGGGCATTTCAGAGGAGGAACTTTCAGTAGAGATGGTTCAAGGCACTGGTGGAACTCATCTGAAATGCCATGTACGGTTCTAGTTACCCACGTGTAAGACATTAAATCAAGACAGGAAGGGATACACGAGGGGGTAACTGAATGATCAAGGGATTTGGGAGTTTATTGTATGAGAAGATACTAAAGAGCTTGGTTTGTTTAGCCCAGGAAAATGTTAAAAGGACATATGGGCTGTGCCCCACACAAGCAGGAATGTGTATTTCCCTGGGGACAAGTAGTGGCAGCATATCTTGAGCTGCTGCTACTTATCCCTGGGGAACACTCAGGCCATGCACACTCCAGTGTACAGCAGGTTTCCCAGGGTGTGGTAGGAGAGCCTGGAGCCAGCAGCTACGTTTGCCATAGCAGCCTTACCTGGGGGTAAATTCAGAGAGCTGCTGCCAGTGTTTTCCTGAAGCAGGAAGCCTGGCTGGTAGCTGAAGCATGGCTCCTGCTGGCCAGGCTCTGGTTTTGGGTGGCATGTGCTACTGCCACATGCATCACCCGCTTTTTTTTTGGCATGGAATTTTTTGACCTTGGGATCTCCCAGGGTGAAGAAAATTCCCTGCACTGCAAAGTAGCAGCACAGGGAATGCCTAGATCTGCAGTGCTGCATACCACATGTCCGTGATCATCTGATAAATGCCATAATTGCTCTGATAAATACATGTGAGGAGGGGTAAGTATGAGGAAGGGAAAAAAATTGTTTGAACTAAAACACAGTATATTGTCATGAACAAAGGGGACATACAGGTCATGAAAACATTTAGGTTGAGAAGGAAGGTGAAAGGAATGTGAAAGGAAAGGAAGGTTTCTAATCACAAGAGCACGAAGGTTTTGAAACAGCTTTCCAAGAGGAATAGTTCGAACAAAAACCTAACTACCTTTAAAATGGAATTTGATCTCTTTATGACAGAAGTTGTATAAATACAGTTGCTTAAGATGGGGCATTCAACTCAGTCACCCCGGAGATCTTGTCCAGTCCTATGTTTCTACCAATTCAAGCTAAAAATACTGACATTTTAAAAGTCAGAAAACTGTTTAAGTGTGAGATGATTGGATGCCTTATTTTATGGTTAAGATTAATGTTTGCAAAATATGGTCTTTAAAAGAATTACAAGAGCTCTTTGTTTGTCTGAGGATAATAAACATGTCGCTAAAAGCATGTTAAAGCCATTTTAGTCTCGTATCTATATTACTAGGCGAGGGAGTGCCAGCCATGATAGAGCAAAGGCCAGCAAGTTCCAAGCACAGTATATTTCAGTTTTTATGCCTGCATTTATTCTATTACTTGGTGCAAGCTTTGTGATCCAATTGAAATCTGTTGAGATGTTATTTTTAAAATACTTATTTTCACTGAAAAATACCTATTCTATGAGTATAGGTATTAATACCCATTTAAAATACCATTTTCACCTAGTCATATTTGCATGAAGAGAGCAGTTTCTCTGCCTCAGACAAGACTTTTTCTTAAAATGGATGGTAGCCCAGAAGGGTGAATATTTTAAATCAATACTGAATAAATTCTTCCACATGGGATACAGTAGACAAAAAGCTGACAGGATGTATATAAAAAAAAGCCTCTGATTAACTGTGATAATTAAAGTTTTTATATCATTCTTTTGAAGGTTTTGATCAAGTCTTCTTTTCAACATTGGGGGTCATTATATTCTGCTTAACTAAATGCTCCACAGAGTTAATGTCGAATTTAGTATTCTCTTCTGATTCTTAAGAGAAAGGAGATACACATGCACACACAAAAAGGCTTGTGGTTATGGAGCCATAACATGGCCTTCAATAGCTGCCACTTTTTACTTGTAAGGTTGCTCAACAAGCCCTTCCATATAGCTGTGGCCTATGGCCAACACACTGGGGAGAGGCAGCCATTTCTCCTTCAAAAGCCAACTTAAAAATTTTCAAAATGTGAATTCCACTCAACAACCCCTGCAGCATTGCAAACCTACTACCCTCCATGCCAAACCACTCTAAAGTTCAATCTAACCCTCTAAGTGAAAGAGGATGCTTCCCTTTCTCTCTCAACAAATATCAATTAAGCATTAAATCTTTCACTCTGCTCATCTCATGGTGCCTCACCACACTGTTTCACTCCTTTGCCATGTTTATCTGTTTGGCTCAGGACAGACATTCAAGAAGCCTGAGCCTGAATTGATTCAATCCTTGCAAGTTAGTCTAACCTGGCTAGGCTGAATTACTTTATAATCAGACAGACATCCCAGAAATGCAGGCACATGTCTGCAGCGGTTCAGGCTAGAAGCTGGGGGGTGCTAGAGCAGCCCTCCCTTCCCTTCCACAGAGCTGAGCTGGGGGTGAGGAGTGGCCAGACCCTCCCACCCCCCACATAGGATGCTATGATTAGGGAGGGGTTCCTCTCCCCCAGCAGGGAAGGTTTGTCACCCCTAACGCAGTGTTTATCAGCCACTGAGAAAACAAAAGAGGGACATTACCAGCTACCTGTTGATTCTGCCTTTGTCCACCTGCCACAGCTCTGGAGGTAGCCAGAGGTCTGCTAGCTAATGCTGAGAGACATCTGTGAGGGACAGGGAAATGCTTGCTTAGCAGAGAGTGGGGAGTGGAAAGGGGGAGTAGGGGAGAAGCCAGGCAAATGCCTGCAGAGACTGCTGGTGCTGCAGCTAGGGAGCAGAGGGGAGGGGCCAGCCTTGCCATGGAGCAGAGCGCTTCACTCAGCCCAGAAAGCAAGCTGGGATAGTCTGGTTTCACTTAAACCAGCAAGGGGTCTGGGACAGACATTACATAAAGCAGATTCACACAAATTAGTTAAGTCTAATATTACATTCAACCAGGTTTATCTCAAACTGGTTTCAGCCATTTTCAAAGTGGTTTATGTGCCATGAACATCTGTTCTGTTACAGGTTTAAACCAGTTTCTGATCACTTAAACCGGTTTGTATAATGTCTGTTCCTAGCCTTTAAGTTTGCGATTTCAGCGTTCAGAACACTTCCTTTTACAAAGGAAAGAAACATGAGCGTAAGTTATAGGGTCTGAACTTTACAAACAGCTGGTCAAATTCTAAGTCAATCCACTTTTTAGTACTCATCAAAGCCTGATCCTTCAGTAATTATTTTACTGTGCTATAACTGTTTTAATACTATGTTCATGGAGTCAAATAAATTAAAAATTCTTCATCTTACCCGTCCAATTCATTTATGCGAATGAGATTACTTGATACTGGTGTTCATGAATATCTGATCAATCCATTATCTACAAGAAGAAAGTCATGTTAGTATTAAAAAGAAAAAATGTATAAATATATTATTATTCTTTTCTTGGCAAAAAAAAAAGAAATCAGAGACAAAATATATTATTGGTTTACGGTGACATGACCTTATTGACTTTAAAGCAACTAAACTATTTAAAACCACAGGTTAATTTGGCTTCACACATTTTCACAAAAATGCCTAAATGAATTTACAAAAATGCGAGAAAGAGAAAAACATCACACTGTGTACCCATCAGCACCCCCCCACACTCAACCCCCCCACCCAAACCCCAACCTCTCCCCCCAACAATATTGGATGCATTTTACCTTTCTCAGTAGTACGCTGAGACTAGATAACTGGCAGAAAAGCACAGTGCCTACCAAAATAAACCTTTCTTGTTGTCTTTCCATAGGTCATACCCTTTTCATGTTCTCTTTGTGAACAAATAACTGATCCAAAGTTCACTGGACAGTTTATCTTTCAGAAAGGAAGACTAATTAGATATAAAACAACCAGCGTCGCTGTGTCAATTAGTTGTTGAGTATCTTCTCTCATTTAACAGTTTGAGAAAAAACAGAGTATACAGGTAGCAGCAAGGACATTCTGGGTAGTGTATGGAACATATAGGCAACAGAACTGCCAGGTTATCTGGGCATTTTAGTGTTCAGCACCATTGCAGGAAAGCTAATGAGACTCATAAATCTTTTTGCCAGTAGCATAACACCTAGTAGCCAAATAATTTTGAGAGAAATGAACTGTGTACGTGCGTGTATACTCATGTGTTTACTTGCATAATATAGTGTTGAATACAGCAGAAATATGCATTTACATCCAAGGTATCAAAGATTTAAACTAATCATCTGGGTGTGACATCAGGCAAAAAGTAGTTTAAGGGTGGAGTTTAGCAAAGTAGTTCGTAATCCTCATTTTACCAGAATAGAAATCAGGTGCCAGATTCATCTGGACTTGGAGATTTAATGGAGTTATATCAGGGATAGTGATAGCCCAAACTGTTTACCTCCTAGAATTCCCCAAAGAATACAACTTTTCGGTTGGAGCCCCATTTGAAGTGGGACTGCACGAACAAGACATATTTAAAAATGTGGGATCGTTGTTTTTGATTTCAGATTGTTTTGTTTAAAAATACATTTTCCAGCTTCTATTTACTTTATCATGCAACAAAAGCTTACAGATATAGCCTACGAGGGATTTGTTTTGGAACTCCTAATTGCTTCCATAAGGAAGTGATTTTATGCCGTGATGGCAGGACTACTCCCTCACATTGTCTTCCTAACATGAAAATGGTATTTTCCTCCAAAGTCACTCTGATGTCACACACATTTCAAAGCCAGAAGGGTCAATTAATGATTATCCAGTCTGACTTGCACAACAGAAGGCAAAAATCCTTATTTACTCTAGTGGGTTAGGTGGTCACTTAACAGAGTTTTTATTTTCTAGGCACGCTTGCATCACAGGGAGCAGCTGAAATCACAAAATAAATATTTACATAAACAATAAAAGGTTAATGCACACTGTGATCTTTTCTCAGTCAGACCCTTAGAGCGTGGTCTGGCTCAGTGTTACAGTCTCGCGCTCGCGCTTGCGCTTGCTCTTGCTCTCAGTTCTCTCCAGCTCCCTTCTCCAGGAGCTTTTAACTTCCTTTGGGCCAGCTAATTATTCTCTGCAGCTGGCCCAGTCCTACCAGCAAGTCTGCAATCAGTACCTTACTGCCTGCAGCTGTGCTGCAGCCCCTGAGTCATACTGCCTGTTACACAATCTTCCCCCAAGAGGGGAACCCTCTTTAATTTCTTTACCACCTCCCCCTTCCACCCCAAGAGAGGAAATCTTTCCCTCTCAGGATTTTACCTTGCCCCTTGGCATCCCTGGCACAGGGCAAGGCTGCTCTCTGCTATAGCAGGAGCAAGCAAACTTCACATCCCTTTCTTACGACTTACAGGTGGTTCATGGCCCTTTGGTTCTCTTACCAACAGCACAGGTGGAGTTTATCAAGCATTTCTGTCTGAAGCCTTAGTTACTTGCTCCTGTGGGCCCTTTCTGCCTAGCCCCAGACTGCCCTGCCACTCATACCCCTTGTAGCAAGCACAGTCCTTCATATCTTTCCATATGCCAGACCCCCACCTTAAGTCTTGCTCTCTCAGAGGACTGTGAGAAGTTTTTCCCCCAAGTCCGTATCTTACCCCAAAGTTTCTTAAGTCCCAAGGCAATTGTGGCCCCACCAGGGCCTCTGTTGGACAGTCTCTGTAAGAAGCGCCCTCTTGGTCCATCTTTACCTGGATGGGCCTGCCCCATAATGCTAGTCTATTAAACACTGCCACTGCGTGAGTGGCTTCTAGGGCTGTGCAAAACTTCAGTCCCTGATTCGATTCGGCAGAGATTTGGCCTGATTCAGTAGCTGAATCTCTGATTCTGAATTGAATTAGGAGACCTTTTAATCTCTCTGAATCGAATCGGAGCCCTTGGAATCGATTTGGAGAGATTTGGAAAGATTCAGTAATTCTGACATAGACACAGCTTTAAATGTTTTTTTTCTACATACCTGTAGGTAGCAGACAATTTGTGAATGCTGCAGTGCTGGGGAGGATGGAGTGTTCCACAGAAGCAGAGGGAGGCTCCCCAGCATGCTTGGCAGCACTTCCGGTCTACTTCTGGGTCCACTGGGGAGTGCGCTGCGAACCCCCACACCTCCCTGGCTCGGTGACTGGTGCCTCCTGGGTCGGGGGGGTGCACCCAGGGTCCCTCTGCAGCTGATTGCTGAGCCAGGAGGGACACAGGGGAAATACTTCCAGTCCACTTCTGGGTTTGCAGCTGAGCATGTGGAGGGTCCCCCTGCACTCCTGAGACAACTCATGAATGCTGCAATGCATGAAGCGTCATTATGCATGCATAATGCTCAGAACTTCTTTTATTTCCTGCTTGAACCTAGCCCCCAACTTGAGGTCCCTTACTTTGTCAGCTGCACATTGCTTTTCCTTTGATGCTGTCTCTGGGAACTTTGAGCTCTCAGCAGTGGCTTCTGGTAGTTTCATTTCCAGTTTATCAGGCTTCTCTTTCTCTGAAGGCTTCCTCTGACTTTCTTTCAGCTTGTTCTCTACTTCTCAGAACTGAGCTTTCAGCAATGTGGGTTCTTCTGCCTGGGCCCTCCCTCTGTCAGCACCTCATGGTGAGCTCGTGAACTCGGGCATCCAGGTCTTGGAACCTCTGACTTGGTTCGGCTTTCTCCCTTGCATCTCCTCCACAGAGGTTTGACTAGTTTCTCTGGCTTTCTCCCAGGTGTACAGCTGGGTGGTCAGTGCTCTGCCAGCTCTTCCTCTTTTCCTTGCTGGAATACTTGGAGCTTCAGCAAAGCCATGTCCCTCTCCTGGAGGGTGCTTTGCTGCTCTTCTCTTAAGGTGGCCAGTTGTTCTTTGAGGAATCACTGTATTTGGTACCAGGATCTCCAAGTGTCAAAAAAACTACCATGCTGCAAATTAGCAGCATGATGAACAGGTGCACATGTGCTGCACGCAGTTTTCTGTGCCTCAGACTGCTTTGAGGAGCCACAAATCACAGATGTGTGCTTGTTGCAATGTGCTCCAAGAGCGTACCCTGGCTCGGGGCTGCATCCACTAGGCTGGTAGCTCCCTTTCTCCTTCAGTTCTCTCAGTACTCTCCAGCTCCATTCCCCACTGGAGCCTTTAACTTCCTCTGGACTAATTATTCTCTACAACTGGCTCACTCCTCCAGGCAAGTCTGCAACTGTGCTGCAGCCCCTGAGGCATACGCGTACAGACTGTTACACCCACCATTTCCAGTCAAATGATAATAATAATATTGATTCATCAATTCTTTATGCTATGTATTACATAGTAGAATTAAGGACAAGAATAGAGTTTTATTATGCTAGGAACTATCAAGATGGTCCCTGTTCTAAGGGGCTCCAAGGGGAACACACAATCCTGACGTAGGGTGGGAGAAGAGCCATAACTTGCATTATTACTTGGAGAGAATGCTGAAGTTTTAAAATTTAATTTCCTTCCAAATAAAAATAAATATTGCTGAAATTTCCAATGAAAAGGAAAGGAATTACAAGAATTCATCCCTAGAAAAATTTCATGTCAGATTTCTTAACCTTTCAAGATTTCATTTTAGAATTTTGATCTTGCTTTGAATTGTATTTAATGTTTTAATTTACTATTACTTTTACAATATTTTGACTAATTCTGTCATATAAATGCACTATTACCACTGACATAGTGTGACAAAATGGATTAATATGTTGTTAATATGTTATTTTATATAAATTACATTATTTATTTTATCTAAACATGAAGGGCCCAACTAAAAGCATAACTTTAGATTGGATTAGATGAATCAGATCAAACTGCTGCATGGTTAACCTTTTCCAAAATGAATGAAGATAACCAAATTAAAGCCATTTTGGTTCTTAATAAGAGATTCATACAGAAGGGAAAGGCAGCATAACTAACATGTGTCAAAAGTTAAGTTGGATTAATTTTCCTGGTCATCCCCCCCAGAGACAATTCCAGAAACAGCTTTTCTTCTTTTCTAGATCAAGTATCAACTGAAATGAAAATTTGATTCCTTGACACTTTTATCATAACAGAAATTGCAGCCATTCAGTCCAGAAAAGAAGGTAAAATGTTTCAAACTATTTAGTTATGGCTGCCCTTCACACTTTTACAATAAAACAAATATTTCAACTATTATGTACCATTACTGTTGAACAATAATGAAATTTAAAAACAACAACAATAATATAAAAATAAAAGCATGATGTACTTTCAAGCACAGCTTCAGCCCAGAATATCAAAATTTCCCAAATGAAAATGTTCCAAACTGAAAAGTTGTGGACTTCCTCTGAAAACATGAATCAAAATCAAAATGATTTTGTAAATAATTTAGTTTAATCAAAACTTTGTAAACTAATGACCAGGAAAAATACACACGTAAGCAGAGTGATGGCTGCAAACATCATGGTCTATTTTGTGGGGGAGATGAGAACAGAAGAGGAAAGGAGTGAGTTTAGGTAGGAGGGGGTAAGGTAAGTGAAAAAAGTGAGGAAAGAGGGGACAGAAAGAAAATGATAGGGGTGACAAGGCAGGAGAGAAGAAAGAAAGTGTGGCAGGTGTGCAGTGCAGCTAAGGAAGGAGGTGGGAAAGCCTTGGCTGTCTGCCCTATCAAAACTGCACAAAAAAATCCAGTCAAAATGGTCCCTAATAATTCTCTAGAAGTCTGATGTCCCAGATTGGCAGTTCCTGCTGACGCTCTTACTGGCTGCAGTTTCTGGGTGGTGTCTCTCTGGAGTTTTCCCCCCCACACTCACGTGATGGGGATGAAGGGAGGGAGAAGCAAGATGGGGTTCTCCCTTGGACAGTTATGTGGCCAGTTATGTAGGGCTGGGGCGGGGAGGAAGAGGGCTAGCACCAGCTGGACCCTGGTCTATTCTCTTTCAGCTACAACATCAGTCCCTCTTTCTACTGTTTCTGCAGCTGCTGGTACCAGGTGGTTCTTCTTCAAAGCATTATGGCTGAGGCAGGACTAGAGAAGAAAGGAAGCCTAGCTACTGAGGAATAAAGGTTCTTCTCCAACTAGAAATATGTCCAATAATTAGCAATAGCAGCAGGAACAAAGCAAATAACTGGCAATAATTAGCAAAAGCAGCAGGTGCCACGAAAATAAATGGCCAGGTAAATTGCTTTTAAATGTTCTCTTTTCCAAGAGGTTCTTGGTGTGAAAGCCCCTCTACAAGTAGTCATTTCTTTGTCCTTTTTTGAGTACATGTAGTACATTCAAACTAACATTATGCAAGTAATTGCACAGCTATTCACTAAGAAAACTGGACTATCAAAAAATTACAAGTCTAAATACATTCATACAAAGAGGCAAAGCCCTGTTAGCTTCAGTCGTGAGCTATGTCACTCCCGGGACAGACCTCCTGTTAAAGTTGTTTATAGAAAGTCTTAAGATTAAATGCTGGAGGATACAATGCTGTAAGCCAGCAAAGGAGAATGCTGTTTTAATGAACGTAACAGAACAATGTTATCTTTTTAATCTAAAGCTGAGAAAACACATTTCTTATGTTCAGATATGAGAGGAACTGCTGGAAATAAACGCTACAAATACAATATGTAAACTTAATTTACAGAATTTAATATAATCAAAGTGATTCTTTCACCTTTTTTATCTGAAGCATTGTATTTCCCTTAATGAAGAACCATTTGAATATGCAAAGAAGGGTCAAGCTCATCATACTTAACTCTGTTTTTTTGGCACTTTGTAGATCTGTTCCTGTGCATAATTCTGGAGCGCGCAACATTAACCATATTCTGGAGAAGATTGTTTTCTTCAGCTCTTCAGACAGGTGCTGTTGAACCATCCCACGCATAAGCAAACAGCAGCATGCCCTTGTGAGAGAACCAGATTTGTGACAAACAAACTTTTGAACAGCTCCGGTTGCTCAGCACTCCACGGCAAAGCAGTGTGTGTGTCAGTGCACTATTTCTTCTGCTCCACACAGGTGTGAGTACAGGTCCATCTTACAGCATGAAACTCTGTTTCGCAATGTGGTTCGTGGAGGAAGAATAGTAAAGCTCTACAAAACAACAGCCGGGCCTCTAGACTGAAGTAAATTCCCCCTTTGATCCATAGTCCAACTTTCACTTTTCTTTTCCAACTCTTCGAAATGAAAGTGGGTTAATTATGAATTTAAACTCAATGGAGTACAGCACTGACCTAAACCACTTCTCTACTTCATATCAAGCTTCCCTTGCGCAGAGAACATCAGTCACAATGAACTGTATTGAAATAAACTTTGGGTTTTTTGGGCTTGAAGAAAATGACCCTGAGGGTGCCAGTGGTGCCAGTTCTTTCTACATGTTTACAGAATTCAGTTCTGAGCCCGAATCTCCAGAAACCCAAAGCAAATGCATTAGCCCCTCATTCTGCCCTCCAGAAACTACAAGAACAGGATCGTATCTTGCACTGGGAGGGGGGTGAATTTCTAGAGGAACGGTTCACATCTTTGATATATGAAATGTGTTCATGCTTTAAATTTAGGCCAAACCTTTGGCAAACTCTATTTGTACACTAAACGCAGAGACTACTTTCATGAGTACATGTGTAAATGATCCCAGGATTGGGACTTTGGGCAATGCTTGATGTCTAGCAAGATAGAGTGTATGAGAATCGTCAGAACCTAACTTCTGGCTTCTGTATTGCAAGAAACCTCCAGTTTGCCTTTTGTTTCTAAAAGAGTGTAAGTTCAAAGTCCCAATTCTTGGCAGCATGGCTTTTTTCTCCTGCCCCTTTATGGGCTGTGCACTCCTTAGTGAAATCATGACAAAGTAGAAACTTATGCTTGAGGGGAAAATTTACCTCAAATACTTGTATTTAAGGAATAAGCAAAGTATATCCTGTACTAAAACAGAATCCATTTTTCATGCTTTTTCCTGAGGACAGTTCATATTATTTGATGAAAGGTGACCAAAATAGTCAGACTGAAAGACAGGAGGCCTGGTCTAAGGAGTTCAGGACTGTGGCAAGTATTAGCAAAGCAAGCCATAGTTCTTCTGTACTAAATGTTCTTGATTCACTCCATTTACTGTACAAGCAGCTATGACTGAAAGTTTTGTCCTTTGCTTTCAAATCTCAATCCAGGTCCTTGAAAAAATTGAGCTTTTGTTTACTGTGTCATTATTAAGTTTTATAAGACTTGTTGTCACCAGAGAGACCAAAGTTGTAAGAATTTGGAAAACCTTGTCAGATGCAAAGTTCTCTTCCTTCTAAGTCACGTATCTGTTCAAGTATATAAAATCTGCACAATACAATGTCCCGCCTGCCCTTGAATAGGACTGTTATCAAGTACAAGTCTTGTTTTCAAGAAAACAAACAACAGAACTTTCAATATTTCAAATCAGAAGTTGTGGCTAGATGAAGATCAATTTTTATGTAAAACATGACATTTCTAACTTGTTTCATGGAAAAGACTCTTGCAAGTTTTAATGGCAATAGTGTCGTTTCACAAAAATATTTTGAACTGTATGATTTGTGGGCCAAACAACGGCAAAGTTTTAGTGGCATTTTTTCTTAAATGCCAATGTTTTCACATAGCCTAGGAAATACACAGGTATTAGAAACTTTAACACCCCCCCCGGAATTTTTAATAATATACTTGGAGCACATCTACATGTGCCTAAATTTAATGTGCATTAGCTTAACATGCATTAAGCGGATTTAGGCAGGCGTCTATATTTGCAGACATTAAAACACATTAATGCTATGTGTGGACTGACTTGGAACTAAAGTTAGTCCTAAGTCAGTCTACACACCCAGAGTTAATGTGCTTTAACACAGCTACATATGTGTTAATGTGCTCTAACCATCCATGCCTAAATTTGCCATTTTGAATGCACGTTAAGGCTGTATACATGTAGATACATGCCCTTAATGTTCATTAACTTAGGCTAATGTGCATTAGCTCCATATTTTACATAATCTACATGTTTGCCAAATTGGTAATTGTTTTTGAGAGAGTCAAGTGGGAGTTAGTCACTAAGTCCCATCTCCAGGACAGTATTCTGTTGCTTCTTTAATTAACACCAGCCTATTTTACTTCAGATCACATTAAAAAACAACTTATAATAGTTAGGTCTTAGCAGGGTTTTCTTATATTGCAGTATACAAGGCTCCTGTTCTTTTCCACTCAGACATTTCACATGCTAACAGCATTCATTTTGTTTATAAGCTACAACAATATGTTTCCATATTATCACCTGAAATAAAAATCTTAGGCAGTCATCAAAACAGTTATTATTACACTGAGCAATGATTGGGAGAGACTTGTCAGGGAGGAGTTTAGTTTAGATAATGATACAATACAGCCTTTTAATAATAACTTATACAAAGGCTGAACTTTTCACTTGATATAAAAGTCATTTTTATTAGATATTAGAATCTACACCTCCAATCTTTATTGTTGGCTGCAACTTCTCGTACAGTTTCATGGGTTAGCAATGCTGCCTTTTATGGTTATGTAGGCTTGCATCTTCCTGGATGTGTGCCCTAGTTAGCCCCATATTTTACGTAATTTAAACATAAGATATCTTTGGCAGAATACATATCTACAATTTAAATTATGCTTTTAATTTAATCTTTAGGGTGCCCACACTGAAACAATACTGGAGACCTGATGTGGCTTTGTGCAAAGGTATTGGAGAAGAGTCTCAATCCTGATCTGCCCTGCTTGAAGTAGGCTGGCTCCCACTGATTGAGTTGCTTCCACAATGCAAAGGGGATGCACACTTGCTGTAACTGGCCAACTCGGGAGAACAGAATCATAGATGCTAGGGTCGGAAGGGACCTCTATGGAGCATCAAGTCCAATCCCCTACCCATGGCAGGAAAAAGTGCCGGGGTCATGTGACCCCAGCCAGATGCTTGTCCAGTCTCTTTTTGAAGACCCCCCAAGGTAGGGGAGAGCACTACCTCCTTTGGAAACCTGTTCCAGATTCTGGCAACCCTTACTGTGAAGTTCTTTTTGATGTTCAACCTAAATCTATTCTCTTTCAGCTTGTGGCTGTTGTTCCTGATTATTCCAAGGGCTGCCCTGGTAAACAGAGCAGCTCCTATTCCCTGCTGGACCCCATTCCCCCTAGGTAAATCCAAGAAATCCAAGAACCGGTAATGTTCTATGCCCCTCTTAAGGTCCTCTCCAATTCCCAACTAGTAGAGTATGGAAACTGCAAGCCAAAAGGCAGAGGCATGGTTGGCTCAGTGCTACACTTCCATGATTCCCAGGTGGCATCGTAAACTTTGATGGTCATTACCAGGAGTTCTGAAGCTGTTCAAAAAAATGTAGACCTATGCAACCACTGGCAGCCCCAAGGAGGGAGGGAGCAGAAAAATGCAACTCAGATTATATAATGCCTGCAAACCCAGTTCGCTAAACAGGGGCAGACTACCAAAATGGAGAAAATATACAGAGGAATACAAATGCATGATTTAAACATTTAGAAATAAAACCTATTTCACCTTTAAGTACAAATGTCACCTACACAACCATATAGGTGCACTATTTGGCACTTACACAAAGGTTGGATTCTATTTGCACGTGTGTAACTGTGCTTACCATGTGCTTCCCTTCATACCAGAGGGACAGAATCACCCAGGCATGTGTGTATCACTGTCTAAGTCCTAAAACTTTAATCAAAGAAAAGTCATGAGTAGTGAGTGTCTGATGCTGGAGGAGGAGGAGGATGAGGGAAGGTCACCTTTTTTAATCTGATGGCCTAGTGGCTAGGGCACTTGCCTAAGGGTAGGGTGACCACCCTTTCCAAACTGGGAGCTGGGACACATGCCCACCTCCCCACAACCCCACTGGTGGCATGGCTGGACCAGAGCTGAGCAGGGCAGGGTGGGGTGCCCACTACAGGCTCAGGGCTCTCTACCCTGCTGCCTTTCCCCCGGGAGCCCTGTGCCATTCATGTGACCCCTGCCTGCCCACCAGCAGTGGGTGGCACAACTGCATGCTGCCACCGCCTCAGCTGCTGCTGGGCGAACAGACGGCCCATCGCTGTGGCAATGTTGGGCTCCTGGGGCAGCAGGGTATGGAGCCTCAAGGCCTCAGCGGGCAGCTCACATCCATCCCCACCCCACACAAATCTGGGGAGCATGTCCCCCCATGTTCCCAGGGGGTACATGTAGTGGTAGGGAGATGCCCCCCTAGACTGGCCTGGCTCTATCCCCAGTGGAGCAGGAACTATACCACTGCTGTTTATCCAGTGGATATTAAATTTAAGGTACAGAAAAGCCATTAAAGACAGGAATCAAAACACCTGGTCCTTCACTGAGATACTTTCTCCTCTATCTTGCTTTCTTCTTCGTAACTCCACATATCTTTCCTAGCTCCACGTATTTTTCAAGCTGCCCAGTGGGCCAGCTTCAAAAGCACTGGAGGGTCCAGCCCACTTCACTGGAAAGCGGGAGGTAGACATTCAAACCCCTTCTGGTTGGGTGAGGGAGGCTGGAACCTAGGTCTCTCTCTCTCTAGGTTAGTGCATTAACCAGCAGACTTCTTGCCTAAAAGTAAGAGGCCACCACTATTTTACTTCTGGCACGTATGCACATGCCTGAGTAAACCTACTGCATCACAGGTGGATCCAGAATGCATCAAAAATGGCACTTTCACAGGGATGTAAGTGCCACTTTGCAATTAGCTCTTAAGTTTTTTCATCACATACATTTCAGAACCATAAGGAGAGTGACCTATACAATCCATCACCCTTTGCAGACCATATCAATACTCTATCTTTTCTATATATTTCTTGATATAGTAGCTTTCACTGCTGCCATCTGCACTTTTTTCTATATGACTTAATCACTCTGTGTAAAGAAGGATCTCTTAGCTGCTTCACCATCAGGTCCCTTCTTAGTTTTAGTCTGTGATCATTTGTGTTTCAGCCTCTCAAGCAGCTAAATGGCACTGACCTTTCACATTGTCTTCAAAGCTCTGCGTATGCAGAGCTTTGCCAATTAATTTGCCAGTTAATTTTTACCTTACACTCTCAACTCTTGCAGAGAACACTGATTGCTACAAACGGAAATCACAAAATATTAAATAAATGTAGGTAATTCTTCTCTACATATAAACACTGCTCAATAAAACACATACTGCAGAACACGCTTATTTATTTCACAGTAACCCCTAACACATTCTTAAACTGCTTCAGACTTGTACTGCTACCTGAAATAATATACAACAGCAGAACTTGTTTATCTTGTCGTGAACAATTCAATGAAAAGCTGTGAGTCATAGGTCTGCATGGTGTGCGCCACTTTGTTAAGATTCATTGAACAACAATGGCTTATAGACAAGTCCTGCTGGTCTTCAGGGGGAGTTTTAGTTAAATAGGGCTTCAGTCATTACCCATACAGCCTAGTGACTGGCTTCAGCATTTCCCCCAACATTAAGAAGTTTAGCTAAACACATCGATGATTGCACCAATACCCAAAGTTCATTTGCTGCTCTTTGATTTGAAAATCCTGCAAGAAGCATTTCGATATAGATCTCTGGTCCACAAAATCAAAGGGTGGGATTCATTTGTCCTATATTTTCCCACAGAAATGCTTATCCAGCCTTTTTTTGAAAACCTCAGATAAAGCAGATTCTACAACCACTCTGGGTAGCTTCTTCCACTGTCCTACACTTTTAACAGCAAAGAAGTTATTCCTGATATATAATCTAAATCTGTTTTGCTGCAGTTTAAATTCCTTGTCTTGTCTCCTGCCCCCTGCAGCAAAAGATAACAGTGGTTTTCCCTCTTCTTTATTAAAGTCCTTTAAATATTTGAAAACTATCATGCCCCCCCAGATCTCATTTTTACCAAAAAAAGTCATACTGAGTTCTACCAATCTTTCCAGATACAGCTTACATTCAAACTCCTTTGTCATCTTTGTGGCTCAAATCTGGAACCCTCTCCAGTTTCTTCACATCCTTATACTGTGGGGTCTAGAACTGCATATAATATTTTAAATCTAGTTAAAGCTTAAGCACCATTAAGTAGAGCTGTCCAATCTCTTTGCTTATTCTAGATACTACAGTTCTGCTAATGCAGCCCCCAATTTTATTTATTTATTTTGTGATTATTGCATGACATTCCTGGCTTATATTGACTCTGTGATCCTTGAAAACCCCCATGTCCTTTTCAGTAGCCACAAGGCCCCAGCCAGTCACCTACCATTATTGTATTTGAGCTCTTGGTTCTTTTCTGTAGTTGGCACCTTGCAGTTGAACTTACTGAATTTAAAAATCCGGGGCCCAGGTCTCTGATCTATCAAGGTAATTTGAATTCTGTGTTCACAAGCCGTCCCATCTTTGCAGAACAGAAGTTCTCACAAGTGCTATGAGCGCCTCAGCTCCCATTGATTTCAGTAAGAGTTTGGGTGTCCTCAGTACTGTACGGGGGTTCATGACACGTATTTCTGAATCCAGCTCTGTATAAAACCACCTACAGTGAAATTCACCTCCGAAATAAATGAGACTTAACTGAGACTTGGAGGTGCATAAAACGTTTACTGTCTGTGCCCAGAAATGAATTTTACCATCAGTGAATGTGATAAATGTGAAAGGATTTTTTTTTTCAATCCTCAAGAAAGGCCTTGATTTGGGAATAGAATTTTGTGCCATAGCTCTTATTTAATCTTTGCCGTGGTATCCCTAAGCAGTTTCAGTAATATACACTCATAGGGTTTCTCTAAAATATGTGAACACAAGTACCAACTGCTGTGTTATGTAAAGTAGGAATTTTTATTAAGATATTTTTTATTATTACTATTTATTAGCTTAAAGTTTTGTCTTTCATTTTAACACTCAGATCCAAACCAACTCTCTGTTTTTTAAAATGCTGATTTTCTGAAAAGTAGGAAAACAAATTATAGCTTGTGTGCCATGATTTACTGGTCCAGGATTTAATTACGAATAAATAAAACTTTCAATCGAAATATATACGTAAGCCTTCCACGGGTATAGTATTACATCTCTGTTACATGTTGTCAATATACTCCTTTCATGAGACCATTACCAATGGGTATAGATTAGAAGAAAGTTACCTTGATGAAAAAGGCTGTTCAACCTAAGATAGTAGTGCTTAAAGCTTCTTGTATTGTATGTGATGTATAGCCTACTTCTCACTTGGAAAATATCCATGGGACACATAGCTGTTTCTGATACAATTATAGGTCCATTATCTTTACTACATTACCTGTTCCTGTTGCAAATTTCACTATTTAAATCAATCTCTCTGCCAACAAAGTACACAGGAAGAAAAACTAGAAGAATAAGGTTTTTTTTCTGTTATTCTTCTGGTGTTGCAGAGCATAAGTTCTGAATACAGAAGGCTAAGTTCCTCCCTTAGAAAGCTATAGGCCTTCTCCATGCACTGGAATCCAGTAGTCTCTGTGCCCCTATCAGAATCTCATTGACTGGGCTTTTATATTTTACATTTCTAGTCATTTTTACACATGGAGACATCCTGCATGCTTTACGCAGCAGTGTGTCTTCAGTGTTCTTTGAGAAGAATGACATAAAAACTAAATGAGTACCAATTATTTATGTTTCTATCTGCCCTTGAATATTGTAGTATCCAAGCATTTAGTCACAAAAAATGGTTGCACACAGCATGGATTGTGTTGTGTGAGAGAAACAAAACTCATCCAGGAGAATTAGGACACTAGCAAAATAAGTATAGGTGAATGTATTAGAAATTGTTGTACACTCAAATCCCACTTTACATCCATCTTTATCAAAATGCTGTGGAATGACAAACACCTCATTGCAAGAGCCTACATGTTTTGCAAGTGTCACATACTTTTTTTAGTATCTTTGTTTTTCAAATAAGGACACCATACATTTCTACAATATCTTTCATGCCAAGTAGGATTTAAATTGCATGATCATTCCTTACAACAGTCTTGTGATGGTAGCAGGCAAGCATTATTAATCCCATTTAAGGTAGAAACAGATGCCATTTTTGTGTGGGATCGGCTATGCTATGATGCATCCCAGAACAGCTGATCCTGATGCACAGGATCAGGTCCCTGGTGCTCCTGAGGTTCAGGAATCTGATCTTGCAGGACAAAGGCTCCTGTGCCTGTCCTCAAGCTGGGGCATGTGTCTGGAAGCACAGAGTGGGGAAGCCCAGGGTGGTTCCCTTGCTCTGCAGTGTGAAATTTATATGCCAGAACCACCTGCGCTGGGTGGCTGGAGAGTATGGGCAGCCCTGGGCTGGGGGGATCATGTCATATGTGAACAGACATCCTCCACAATAAAGCAGCATGCACTCTTACTAGGAACTGTTGCGCAAATATTTTGGGGTGCAACAAGGGACAAAGACATCTGTTTGCTCACATTTAGTGCCATCACAAAACTTCTGGTACAACAAGGGCCATGTCTGTTTGCAGCCTTAGAAATGGAAGAACTGAGGCACTGAAATTGTAGGCTGAGCTCTGAAAGTTGCAGGACACTTTATAAGAGATCCAGAGATCTCACCTTCCACTGGGGAGTATGTGTAAAAACTCAAGTTAAAACTAATCATTGCCAGATTCCCAGTTTTGCACTTAAGCTAATGCACCATGACTCACTCATCAGAGAATGGAAAAACAGATATTGTAAAAGTTAGATGACTTTATCAATTTTTAACGACTTCATTATAGAAGCAGCATCCAATAACTACAGGTTCCATTAGAAACCATTTTCTCCAGTTGTTTTGAACGTTATAGCCAGATTATGAAACTATATCATAAAAACAGTCAACCTGGGAGCAATCTGACTTTCTTTAGAAAATTAACTGGAATTTTTCTTTGGCTAACTAAAAGGAAAATAATAAGTTTGCCATTTCTGAAAGAAGTTCCCTCCTCTACTGAACTAAAGACATTTCTGTTTTAAAATATGTAGGTTGCTAATCTATAAAGCAGGGGTCAGCAACCCCCGGCACATGTGCCAGAACATGGCACAGGAAGACATTTTGCTTGGCATGCCAGCTCTTTTCAGAAAAGTTGTTTCAGACTCAAGGTTTTATAGGAGTAAAACTTCTGTGGCAGGTGGCAGGGGCTTGCTCAGGGCCTGGGCTGGCTGTGGCAGGCAGCCAGGAGTCTGCAAGCAGCTGCACTGGGATCTGTGCAGCCCCGGTCTGCCTCATTGCCAGTGGCAGGTGAATACATACCTTGGGACAGAATGCATACCGGGGACCAGGGCTGCGCTACCAGAACAAGGATTAGGCCCTTCTGGCTCCCCTGCCATATGCCTTGAGGCAGATGCACACTGGCCACCAGCAACAAGCCAGGCCAGGGCTCGGTGGACCCAGGTGCAGCCATTTGCAGCCTCCTGGCTGCCTGCATGTCAAAGTGACATCCCAAAGTACTCACAGGAAAAAAAAAAAAAAAAAGCAGAATAGCAAAGGGAAAAAATATCCACCTGTTTCTCTTTGTATTTGTACTATGTGATCTTCTACTTATTGTCACCAGGTAGTTAGTTTTGGTGTTTTTTTTAATTTAGTATACTCTAGTTTCTCTTCAGATCGCATAAATTTTTCGCCCTTTACTGCAAAAAATATATATTTATGATTATTAACCATAATAATATACAATGCATCCAGCCAGGTCCCCTCACCCCTCTCCTTGTTTTGTTTGCCTGGCACCCCATCTTACAAGTAGATGTTGCAATTTTTTTGGCACTCTGCCCAACAGCACCAACCTCCTGCTATAAAGCAAATTATAACCTTTGGCATTTCTGTTTGAAAGGCATTTTCACTTACTTTTGAAAACAAACTAGAGTGAGCATTACAGCCTCAGACCACAGTAGTATATCACGGTGATTCAGATAAGAATGTCCACACTCCTGAGAAAGAAGAGCCTCTGTGATCAGTTGAGGCTCTGTCTACACTTACAGACTTATTGGCTACTCACACCCATGCACACTGCCCAGCTGTGCTGTAAACCTCTTAGCTCAAGCTCCAGCAGCAGCCCAGCTCAAGCCTGGAAGCTCACCTCCAGCTCAACTCTTTCTGCAACGTGTTTGAAACTCAGTTGTACACGAAGGCCGAAAGTAACACAATTCTGGCAGCATCAATCCCGCAATTCCCCGTTCCTGTTTACAAGACCTGCATCCCATTTCCATTTCTACTGCTTGTAACTAGAAACAATCCCAGAAACAAAATTTTCTGCAGACTGATTTTAAGAAGGGATCCACAAGGAAATCAGACACAGCTTAGTGCCATGCTCAAGAGGTAAGACGGCTTTGGTACAGGCTACAATGTATGATCTAGAATAGATGGGGAATGGTGGTTCACATAACAGGCTGCTTGAGTCTGACCTACAGATTGACCCTAAATAGCACTGCAATATACCTCTAATGTCTACAAAATATGCAGACCACTGTGTTCATATTTTTTCTCCACACACCTTGGTCTGTCTGTCATAGATCTCACTAACATAGAATGAAAGAAATGTACCCAGCAAATTCCTCCAGTCAGGACAACCCAAGTTCAAAGGTAGATCCAGAGGTTTTGTCCACTCTCCTTTCCGCAGTGTAACTTGCAGCTTCACTTCTCTGCAATCGCAGATTCCTGGGTCCATGCAGAGTCAGACCATGAAAGCAACATCCAGGGACTTTTTAAAGTCATAAAGAAGGTAAGAGTCCCTCCATGCTTAACAGCACCTCCCTCCCCTTTCATTCCCTTCCTCCCCACTCTCCATTTACACCTCTGGGTGCAAGAAGGGGAGCCCAGCTTGCTGCTGCTGTTCTGACTCAACCTGGCCCCCCCACAGTTGCTACCTGCAGCCCTGGCTACAGTAGGACAAGGACAGCAGCTGGGGAAGGTGGTTTTCTCTGGGTGTGCCCAGAGGTGGAGTAGGGAGAACTGGGGGGGATGGGGGTGGGCACGGAGTGAAAGGGGAGGAGAGGCACTGCTGAGCCCAGAGGGAAAAGTATGGCATGCCAAGAGTGGTGGAGATTCTTACCTGATTCAGGGACTTAAAAAGTCCCCAACTGCTGTGACACAGGCTGCCTGCCCCAGTAGGATGGAAGTTGGGAGCAGGGGTGCAGCCACTTTGTAGCATTGACTGCTGCTCCTGCACCCCCCTTTTAAAACCCTGTATCCACCCATGCTCAAGTTACAGCAATGTGTGAAGTGTATATGTAGATTGAGCACCTGACTGAAGCCCTTGTGAACTGTGTAAATGGGCTCTGTGCCAACTTTGAATATGGCATTTTATAGGGGAGTGTAGGGTCAGGCTTACACCTGTTGGGTGGGGGTGTTATTTGGTAGAATTGCTGTAGGGGCTTATGTACCACCCCTTTTGCTGGGGCTAGCAGAATGGGCATAGTATCATAGACAGTTAGTACAGAACAGGGTTACTTTCAGGTAGACCTAGTTCATACAGTGGGACTGACCAATGTTTTATGGTTCTGGGATATAGAGAGTTTAGAGCAGTTTAAAGACACCTTTGTACCTCCTCCCTCCATGGCTGGACCATATGCTCCTTGACCATAGCTGAGGTTCTATTCCAGCAAGTATAATGAGTCTGCACAATTGTGAGAACAAAAGCTCTTTCAGAAACAGCCCAGCCATAATGAGTCAACAGGAATGAATTTCGGAAACAATAATAAGTGCTTGTGGTGGAAAATAACTGTCTGGAAAAAAATCCAATTTATTATTATTATAAGCTTTCAACTAGAAGTTATATGTTACAGGGATTCTAGTGAAAAACAATTACCTTTTGCAATTTGTATGTAAACACACGTGAGAAAAATACACTTTATTTAATATACGGTTTTGAGATCTAACTAATTATTTTTATTGTGCCTTGGAACCTAAGTAATGGACCAGAACTCACTGTGCTAGGCACTGTATAAATATGAAAAAAGTCAGTTCCTGTCTTTGCCCCAGACAGACTATGGACAAGGGATGGCAAAGTAACATAGAGGAGGGGAAGCATGATGAACTAGTGTGATAGTACAAGTCAGTGTATTAGGCCAAGCGTGATTAACCCCCAGCCTGTAGGCCAGATATGTGCAAGGAACCACAGAGCCTGATCTGGGTGTGCAGGGCCAGGTGAGAGGGCCCCAAGAGCTGGATCCTGGCAAAGCGGGCCCTGTGGAGCCCTTGGACCCAATCCTGGCATGAGGGACTGCAAGGCCTAATCCCAGTGCACAAGGACAGTGCAGAGCCTGATCTGGCCAGAGGACTGGCCCTGTGTCCTTCCTCTGGCCTGCAGGGCAAAAACTGAGCATCACTATACTATGCCAGTAGGGGCCAACTATTTTGCTCCATACAGCAAAGTGGGGATCACAGCCACTGGTAAACCATGAGCTTGGTTTTGGATCTGATGTCATGAACTTTGAACACTAGTTTCTTCAGATGTCCAAAGCCCACACTTGCAGATTTGAGACAACATTGGATTTCTTCATTGATGTCAACATGCTGTGAGAGATGGCTTCTGAGGTACGAGAAACAGCCTTCTCCAGAGTCTTGCTGTGGATCTAGATTGTCAGAACTGGGGATTATTCATTAGAGGCATTTTTAGATGTGCGCATAATGCAGCACCAGGTATGTTTGAAAGCGCCCGGCACTGTGACACATACTTTCGTATAAACAGTGAAATGTACGTCAGTGCTGAAAAAATGGTAGTGGCAGTGTGCTTTGAACTAAAACTCATTGAAGAAGTTTTAGTTCAAAATTGCATTGCTGCCATTTTTCAGAGCTAATGCACATTTTGCTGTTTATATGAATGCATGTGATGCAGTATTGGGCATGTCAGCTTGCATGCCCAGCAGACTTGATTAATAAAGTCTGCTCCGACGGGTTGGATCCCCAGTGCATCACAGCATGAACAGGTATGGGAATAAATGTCATAGGAGCTTGTTGGTGGAGGATCAGTGGGCATCCCTACTTCAGAAGGATCCTCCACAACACATCCTGGCTGACAGCTGAAAGCTTTCATGAGGTTGAAGAAGGCCATGTAGAAAGGTTTAATGTTGTTCCTGGCATTTCTTCTGCAGCTGGCAAGCTGTGAAGAACATATTAGTTGTGCCTCCTGATGCCCTAAACCCACACTAAAATTCTGGAAGTTGCTCTTCAGCAAGTGGAAGTAGATGGTTCAGGAGGGTTCTCACAGTGATCTTTCCCGTTGAGGACATCAAGGTCTACCAGTTAGAATTTCTGGTTTTCACCCAAATGGCCTGGGCCCAACTCTCGGTATGGGAAGTTCCACATTTAGACTTGATGATCTTGTGAGGTCCCTTCCAGCCCCTAATGTCTGTGATCCCTCTATAGTTTCCACAGTTGGACTTATCTTTCTTGAAGATTGTCACAATCATGGCATCCCTGAGGTCATCTGGGATTTCCTCATCTTTCCATATCCTTAAGGGCATAAAGCTGTGATCTGAGCTTCTCTTCCATCTGCTTGAAGATTTCTGCAGGGATTCCATCCACTCCAGATGCTTTGTTCGGCTTGATGGCTTTCCTTGCCTTGTCAAGGGTTGGAGAGCTTCTGAGATCATGTCTGACTGGCTGTTGCAGGATGGAGTTGAGAGCACTTCTGTGAACAGCAGAGTCTTGATTGAGAAGGTCTTCAAAATGCTCCTTTCAATGGGGGGTGATGGTTTCCCTTTCCTTGATCAGGTGTCCTCCATCCTTACGTCTCAGGGGGCTTGGTCCCCAAGTGCTTGGACTGCAGATGACTTTGGTGGCACTGAAAAAACCATGAATATTGTGGATGTCAGCAAGATGTTGAATCTCCTTAGCCTTGTCTTCCCAATATTTGTTCTGTATATTGTGGGTTGTCCTTAGATCTTTGTCTTGGTTTGTTGGCAATTGAATTTCCTTTGCTTGGAGTTGTTGTTTTGCCAAGCACAAAAGTCCTTGTGATTGCAATCGATCAACTCTTGGATCTCCTAGTCATTATCATTAAACCAGTCTTGATGTTTCCTAGTAGAGACTCCAAGTGTCTCTTCATAGACACTGATGATGGCAGACTTAACAACACCCTACACACTGCTCATATTCTCTCATTGATGTTGATTGGAATTCACCAGTTTTTCATTGCTTGGGTCCTTGAGACCTTAACCACTAGTCTTCCACTGGCATTGCTTCTGCTGCAACCATCATTTGGGAGCCAGTTTGAGTGACATAAGCAAGTGGATAAGTCAGGGATCAGTGCAGCAATTATCACCTTCTAGCAGAGATTGGGTGATGAGGACATCTTTGCAATCCTGGGCACAGACAATCAGGTGCCAATGCTTAGATCATGGGTGTTGCCATGATTTCTTGCACCTGTTTTTCTGGTGGAATAGGGTGTTGGTGATGCTGAGTCCATGTTCTGCATATTTGGTCAAGAAGAGCATGCCACTGGAGTTCACCTTTCCTACTCCTTCCTTGTTGATGGTTCCATTCAGGAGGTTGGAGTCTTTTCTGAGTCTGGCATTGAAAGCACTGAAAAAAATTAGTCTGTCTCTCTCCAGAAAGTCAGAAAGGACTTAGTCAAGGTTGGCACTGAATTCCTCCTTGGTTTCATCAGCAGCATCAAGAGTCAGGGTGTACATACTGATGACAGTGACATACTGGTTTCCTGCCAGTTCAACATGGGGAGTCACGCAATACTTATTAATTCTGATAGGAAACTAATTACATTGGTTTATGAGTTCATTCTTAATGGCAAAACCAATTCTGTGAAGTCAGTGTTCTCCTTCCTATTTACCTTTGAGAAGAAGGTATAGCTACCTCCGTGTTCTTTGAGCTGCCCATCTCCCACTCACTGGATCTTGCTCAGTGCAGATACATCAATGTTGTATCACCTGAGGTCTTGGGCCACGATTGCAATATGGTGCTCTGGGCATTCATTATTAGCTTGTTCATGAGGGTTCTGGTGTTTCAGGTCCCAAAAATGATGGTGTGTGTCTTTGCTCATATTTTTGACTGCAGTAAAGCTGATCCCACTGGACGTGGTTATCCAGTCAGGAAGAAGATAGACGGACCTTTTCTAGTCCCCTCCCCATTTGAGGTGAACAGAGTAGAGCCTGAAGAGGGCTGCTCAGTCACAGTTACAGCTGCTGACTTGTACTCCTGTCTCATCGAAGTGGTAGATGACCTTCTTGTAGTTGACAATGTTGTGTCAGTTCATGACTAGGAGCTTCTAGACTTCACAGTCCTGGTCCCATCATCATTAGGTGGTCACCAAAGGGTTTGAGAAATGAGCTGAAAAAGCGGTTTTCGTGGAAGATGCTTGTGCATTACTTCTTTTATCATGGAGAAGCTGCTGCACATCAGCTACCACATGGTTCTTGACAGAACGGGACTTGAATCCAACGGCAAGGAAACCAAGGCAACTGGGGATCTCAATCCACTGCAGCCTTCATCCATCTTCATAGCCACTGAGATCTTCTACGGCTTGCTCTTCTGGTGAGGACTTGTAGACACAGAGCTGGGGGTCTGGGCAGGCTTAATATAGTCATGACCTGTACATGCCATGTCATAGCACTGTCAAAGAATGTATGTGGCTTTTCAGTGGGGTAAGCATGGCCACCTACTGTCCTCACCACATCCTGGTGGTGCTGCCACTGCTTGGTTCACAACTGCTTATTCATCAGTTACCCCCTCTTAGGTTACAGTTTATTTTACCCCTGCTAATTTTACAGCTACCCTTCCTTGAAGGTCATTTCACTATCCACCACCTGTGGATGTGCAGGGTAGCAGTACAGCTCTGCCCTACAGAGCAAGATAGTACTTACAGGTAAATACAAGTATTATCCTGCTGTGGAGCAGAAAACAAACTAACAAACAAATGTACTCTGCAGCAGCACACATGTAGACACTACCCTAGCTGGCCAGGGCATGAGGGTGCTTAAATATGGCATTTGCCTGCTAGCTAGCCCTGCACTGAAGCACCCTACTAAAGCTGGGGCTGCTCCAATCCAGCTCAGTGTGCTGGGATCCTGGGTGCACATACAAACAGCAATAAACCCTGGAGTTCTGGGGGTTTATTGCTCTGGAGTTTATTGCTCCCAGGCACATGATCAGAGTGCCTGGGAGCAATAATATGAGGAGCAATAAATTCTGGAGTTTATTACTTTGCATTAATTGCACATGTAGATACGCCCAGGGGCTATTTATTAAACACACAAGGTTTATATTTAAAATGCAAATCAACTAAGTGTCTGCAAGAAACTCATGTTGAAGCTACATTTCTGAACAACCACTGAATGTACTCCATTTAGAAAGAAGCAGACAAGAACAAATTGGAAAAGCAAATGGTGTTTGCCTGAACACAAGAAGAAACCGACACAAAGATAATAGCTGCTCGAAAACAGACAGATCACCTTAAATAGCTGTTATATGCCTCAAGTTAAGTGAGGTGGATGGGAAGCCAAATCGAGTGAATCCCATAAATGAAATCATAGCCAGCATCCTGTGCTGCTTATTTGCAGTAAATTAACTGCATGGTTTTAGACAAAATGAATGAACAGGAATGCAAATTATTTTTAGCGCACTGGCACTTCCAAACTGTAAAGTCAACACAGTCAAAAGTAGAATTGAGCTGCAAGGCTATACCTATAACTTGCAAGGCAGTGCAATACAGAGACATCCCAACATAACTCTGCTTGTCCAAATTCCAGAAATAGAAGCAGCATAGTCTGGAACTATGGCCAGACTAAAGAGCTCTGCTGAGAGCCCAGGTATAGCGCCA
>JAGPOW010002514.1:48904809-48935695 GCA_030014935.1 Caiman crocodilus | reverse complement strand
ATGCTAGCATGTGCAGAACAACCCCAGGGTAGAGATGCACTGACTTGCCTTGTGTCATGTATGTACTCCTGGAATATCCTCTTTTCAGAGAGTGATTCTAAAAAATATTGTAGGCTATAATGTGAGTAAAAAGAAAGTTTTGTGTTTTAAAAATGTTACATCTGGTCTTCGTGTTATTCAGTCAGTGATACTTAAGTGACTATTTAAGGAAATGACAATAAATAGACTGCTTAAAAGAGCTTATCTTCTAATGAAAGGAAGAGCACAGCTGTACCCAGTAGGATTCCAATCTTCCAAACGCTACTGTTCTTACTCCAGTTGTGTTAATATTTTGAGCAGTCTTTTAAGGGAGGAGGTTGCCTAATAAAGATGATCTGTTAAACAAGTTTCAGTGCATTAGAACATGAATGAAAATCAGTTTTACAAGTGCCTTAGACATCTTTTCAGATACATTTGCACTTACAGTTCATCCTAACTGAGATTCTCTATAGGTAAGGACCTACCAAAATTGTGATTGCACATTCTTCACAGAAAATGTGAAATCAGGTGGGCTCTGCAAAAAATGCCAAAAAACTTACTGGCAAGCAGAGCAAAGGGCAAGCAGTCCTGAAGCATGATGGGGATAGGGGAGGAAGATGGGAGAGGGAACAAGGGAGAGAGGGATAGCTAATTAGAGGCTGAATCTGTGACCTAGGCTCAGAACAGGAGCTAGTCCAGGGCCAGTCAGGGAAGCGAGAGGGTTTTGGTGCCAATTTTTGAAGCAGCCACAGGCATGCTGCTACAGCATGCTGCAGCCTGAAGATTCAGTATTTACACTGAGAAGAAATCCTACAAGACACCCAATTATGTTTCAGCCCTGGACTGTATAAGGCGGTATCCTGCAGGGACCTTGCATGCAGACGGAGGCAGACTGTTCTGTGGCGCCTGCAATGTGGCTCTGTATGAGTCAAGGAAAACCAGTACAGATCAACACTAGAGGAGTCCGAGGTGCACATGAAGCAAAAGGCTGCTGCAGAGGCTGAAGGCAGAGCAAGAAACAAGTGACCATGTCCTCACTCTTTAAAAGGATCGCAGAGAGCAGTTTGGCAAAGCAAGAGGCAGCATTTCCCTCATGGAGGCTTTTGTGGCAGCAAACATCCTACTGGAGAAATGTGAGGGAATATCTGAATCAAAATGTGACAAATGCTGGCAGTTTTCTGTATGCCAACAAGCTTCCCCACGACTATCTCCCTGCAGTGATTGCTTCGCGTGTAAAGTCCACAAATGTATGAACAATTCTCCATTGTGGCGGCTGAAGCCACTGACCCTCAGAATAACTGTGCTGTACATTTTATTTGTACCTGGGAGCTGGACAGAGCAGGACCTGCCTATTTTTCAAACAGAGTCAGTCCATCTCACTTCTGTCAGTTTTTCTGCTGCGTCTCAGGCCAGAGTGAAGGTAACGGTCAGCTGTGGGTGCGGACTGACCCAGCTCTCAGCACTCCTGCCCAACAATGCCACGTACATGTGCGAGGCTTGGTCTGACACGCTCCGTGGAACACTGCCCAACGCAGCTCATGTCACCGGCAGGGTGCACATGCTGTCTTTACTAAGTGACATCTGGCACATGCAGCTCCCCAATGTGGATAGCCTGGTGTCCTCCTTCAAGAAAGCCTTCAAGCACTGTCCAGGCCATAAGGTCTGGTGCAGGGAGTCCATCACCAGTCAAAATGGGGACTCAAATGTCACTGTGCCACTGCCACCAAAGCCTGTACTCACCAGGTGTGGTTCACCGTGGCCTGTTTCCATGCCACCATATGCAGGACTTTGTGACTGAGGAGCTGGAAATCACACATCACACAGTGCATGCTTAAACTGTGCAATCTTTTAAGGCAGGGCGACAGTCAAGATCAAATGGCTGAAAATGCCACCCATCTCATGGAGCTTGTAACGGGGTTTGAAGACCAGCAGGCTGCACACAACAAAGTGATAAACAAAGTGATTTGATAAACTTGCTCTAAGAGAGGGCATCACAAGAACTGCCAACCTGTCCTCATGAAAACCAGTGGAGACAAGAACTGTTCCAGGCAATAGCTGTGAAGCTGAACCAGTACTACTCATACAACCTGTCATTGCCACCGTAGTTCAGACAAGTGGCTGCCTCCTTCCTTAGTGTCGTTTGCATTTTAGACTGTAGCCAGTTGTCTGTTCTGAGTTGTGACCCTCAGCTACTGTAAATAATCCCTGGATGGTAGAAAGAATATGACAACAAACACACTGCTTATGTGAACTTTATCAAAGAATGCTGGATGCCTTTGCCTGTGCCTGTATTTTGGAACTCACTTCTCTAGTCCTGGGCAAAATGCTGCCTCACCGTTGCAATGAACTCAGTGGATACTGCATGCACCATCTCAGCGTATGGACAAACGCTCACTCCACAGACAGAGAACATCTGCAGCTACTGTCACTGGATGCAGCATGCTAGCATTTATTAGCTAGCATGAATTACCTGTCTCAAGGTTAGCATTCAGTAAACTCCTTTTTACAGTGTCCTTTAGTACAGTGTATATAGCAGTATTAGTTACACTTCATGTTGTGTATAGCTTAAATTTCATAAGATATTTCAGTTTAGAGTTTAATTAAATGCTTAGATTGCTTAATAATGCATCAATTAATGGCTTCTGCACACTTAATCCCCTGATTACGCCTGCAGAAACAATTAAAGGAAACATTTTTTAAACAATTAAGCTGGAGTTTCAGGTCATCTGGCAATCTGTGGGGAGAGGTTAGGACTGCCGGGGCTCCTCAACTAATCAGGGACATGGCGGGGTGGCCTGCCACAACCAGCCTGCAAAAAGGGCAGCTGGCCCCATGTTCTGCCTATGACATTGGCAGGCCACCTCCTTGCATTTGGCAGACCCCTATCTATAGGAGATCCTCAGATTCTTGCAAGATCCTCAGATGGAAGCTGTGTTATAGATTGTAAATATTGAATGGTATTTACTATTAATATATCAATCACACCATTACATACAAAATAGTTTGGCATGTTCCCATTGATTTTTCTTGTAATTAATGTGAAGTAACTTCTTCTGTATGCTGGAACTTCATGAAATAGGGAAAGTAGAAGTGGAAGTTTGCTGAATATTTTAAAATCAATTCAGTTTGATCTGTTGCAACATAAGCAAGACGTTTCTTCCCTGTGATCTGCTTCATGCCTCGCTGGCAACTTCTTTTGAAAGGTTAAATTTTACTTTATTATCTGGAATGTCCTCTCATTTACTAAGCTCCAACAGACATCAGGAGCAAACCAGTAAAATTAATGGAGTTGCACTAATGTACAAAGTTGGCATGAGAAGGATATCAAATCCAGTACCTTAGAGTGGCTTTTTCTGGTGGGGTTTGTGCGGGGAGGGTTTCGGATGTCCAGCTTTTTGACAAAGGAAATACAGTTGTTAACCTGTGTGTTCTCGCTGGTCTCCTTTCCTTTTGTAGTCACATCTTTTCCTTGTTAATTACCATGTAAAGGCACACAGTTTTAGCTTATAAAAGTGTCACTCCTAGTCATTCTTCCTTTGTTTATTCTTTCTTCAACACCTTCAAAGGCTTGTGTTGTGGTGAGCCACGCATGTGAGTAGAAGCAAATAAAAAAAAACAATCTAAACAATTTATCTTCTGCAGTTCACCTGAGCTTGATTTGTGGGATGGGACAGATGAACATTAAAAATTAAAATCTGAATTGACAGTGGTTGGAAATTATTAATGGAGTGATCTATTTTATCCAAGATACCAACAGATCTTTTGGATTATTTTCCAAATTGTGGGCTTAGTTGCTGATTATATTGCCTTATGAAGATTTTTATTTTAACCAGAATTGAGTACATTTGTCAGTATTACAACGCAAATTCATAAAGTCCATAGTAGAGCTGACTTTAATTTCTTCATTTAAAGGCAGTGCTAAATTTCCTTCATTGATGTTGAGATAAATTATGAATATGACTGACAGCATATACCAATATGTTTTTCTTTCATATGATTGATTTTTATAAGCTTCATAATGCAGACTTAACTTATATACCCTGACATGCACTCTCTTTACTCATACCAAGAAAATGTTATTACAAGATAGGAACAGTTCACAATTACAAAATTGGTAATGGGCCCAAATGCTTGATCAAATTATGTGTATTATTATTTAAACTTGCATGCATAAAACCCAATCTTAGATCGGACACAACTATCTGAATATTGCAGACTCCAGAAAATTCTGGTCTAGCGTTGCAAGCAAGACATTTTAAAATGCTACTACTTGAATCATGAAAGCTCCAGAATTCTTAAAATGAAGAGGTTCAACTTTGAATACACAGCAGGAAGTGATACTTGCAGTTTTAGTAAAGCTAAGAATATGAAGACTGTAGTTAACAGTTAGTTGCCATCAGTATCCCCTTAAACATGACTGGATATAAACAGATGTCATGTTTTGAGTGGGATCAGCTGTGCTGGGTTGGACACAGGTGATGATCATCATTAGTGTCCAGAGAAGTTGCCAGGGCTACTATCCTGCAGGGTCAGACCTCTGGCACCCCCAGGGATTCAAAAGCCCAATTCTGCAAGACAGTGGCCACAGGCGTTGCACCTCCAGTCCGGGTTTAACAGTGCGATACCCCCACTGTGGGAATCCCCTGCAGGATTCCCACCTCTATGCTTGTAGGCCAGGCCCTGAGCCAGGGTATGGCAGTGAGAAGGCATGCCCTGGGAACCTTCCTTGCATGGGGATTCCTGGAGCATACAGAATCGGGCCCCTGAAACCCTGGGTGTGCCTGCTTGGAGAATACAGGCAGTCCCAGGCTGCCTGCATTTTCCTACCCTAAGTACCCCGCAGTGGGAGGGTGATTTCCTCTGCATAGCCTATGGCTCCATAGGGTGCTGCACTCTGTTTTATCCCCTCCCTTCAATACAGAAGTCCCTGCTTTGGCTGCATTTATTCCTACAAATGGAGTTTACGTTTGTTCTCTTCATGTCACAAGAGGTTCAGAAAAAGGCACAGAATGGTACTTGAAACCACATGGAGAAATTATGGCTTTTCTCCATTGTGGTTTTAAAAATAAGCTTATATACCTCCAGAGATTAAAGAAAAATGTATTATGCTGTGGTTCTTAGATACATTTCTGTTTCTCAATACAACTATCTACTTATCTAAATGATAGGCTATGGACCATTTTATGATGTGGGAGTTCATCCCTATCAGTTCAAAAATGTTGCAGCCAGTACAACTCTAGGGGTAGTGACAGCCAGGAGGGAGCCCTTTTACAGGCTGCTGGTGGGATAGCCCTGGGTTAGGTAGTAACCCATATATGTCTAGTCCTCCAGCTGAAAATGAGCTACTGCACCTTGCATTTACTATTCATTGGATAAAATGGAGGAAGAGCAGTGGGGAAGTATGTGCCCCATCAAATGCAAGGGGTCAGGCTGGAGTCACTACCAAGCTGCCTTCTAAAGGAGTAGCTATCTTACTGGCCATTGGTGATGCATGGGGGGTGCATGTGGGTGCGTCCCCCTGGATATGCTAGCTGCGAACTCAGAAGTACACTTGCCACCCCTGCCTGGTGACTGGCTGCTGGGGAACCTCCCCCCAGTTGGTTGTTGGCCACTGGGAGACCCCCACATTGGCAATCTGATGCCCTCCCAGACCCGGACGGCACCAGTCGCCTATGTTACTGACTCACACATTCTCTAGCTAGTTCATTTCCTCCTTTCCACAAATATTTCTCTCTCCTTGCTGTCCAGTGAGCCAGCTTCAAAAGAAGAACCTGGAGAAAGGTCTGGCTAGGCAGCCTGGTGACTAGCGCATCATGCTAGGAAATCAGGCTAATGTGGGTTCAAATCCTCATTCTAGACAGCAGCGCTAGAACTTAAGTTTTCCATTTCTTTGGCAAGTGCCTTAATCACTTAGCTATTAGGCTAAAAAGCAGTGATCTCCAACCTTTTTAAATAGGCGATCACCTTTGGCATTTAGAAGCAACCCAAGATCTACTGTGTGCCCCGCCCCCCACTGCCCAACAGGGAAGTCTGTGGGGAGGGAAGGGGGTGCAGATCAAGGCAGAGGGATAAAAAATTATTTGGGGGCATGTCTCCCCAGCTGGTAAGCCCCACCCAGCCAGGGCCCCACTCAACTTACTCCTGCTCCTGCCTCTGCAACACTGTCCCCCATGGCAGGGGTCTACATCTAGCTCCCGCCCCTTCCCTCCCCCATGGACTGACCTGCTGGGCTGGGGTGCACGCGTGCATGCATGCAGGGGGGTAGGTTGTAGCCATGTTGGTCTAAGGACATAGGCAGACAAGGTTCCTTGGGTGAATCTGATATCTTTTATTAGACCAACCCAAATATTTGGAGAATAGTTATTAAGCAAGCTTTCAGGTTCAAAAAACCTTCGTTAGGTTAAGGAAGTTTCAGCAGTCGGTGTGTGCTCTTCCTGGATGGAATGAAATGTAAAGAAGCCAGGGGCTGGGCTGGGGAGTCAGTTGTCAGGCAGATTATAATGTGTCACACAGGCACTCAACCACCCACCCCAGCTTTGGACTGACTCCAAGAGGCTCTGAGAACTACCACAAGTAGTAGATCTACTGGTGGGTCAAGCTCCACTGGTTGGTGACCACCGGGTTAAAGCATGGTTCATCCACCAACATGGTTTTTTGGTACAATGCTGTGGTTTATACTCACCCAGTATAGGCTCCTATGGAGCTGTGTACTTTCCCAGATAGAGCACAGCTTATGCGTACATGCTGCTTGTGGAATAGAATCACAAGCTGCGTACAAGTGCCCAAAATGGCAATTTCATGATTGGATATCTACTATTTGGGCATGAAAAGTGAAATGGGATTCTGCCCTGAGTCTAACAGGTGGGGAAGCTGCACAATTCTGCTGTTCGAAAGGGATGTCACCTGAAAGGGATGTCTGGCACTTGAAAGGGATGCCTTCAATATATTATCTTTGCCAGTGGTGCTCATCCCTTTGGTCACACAAGCCAGGTGAATGGCATACAGCCAGTCTGCAAGCCAGATCAGACCCTGTGTGCTGGGATCGGGGTTCCATGAGTTCTCCAGCTGGCCCCACACACCAGAATCAGGACCCATTCTACCCTGCACATCGGTCTAGCACACAAGGCCATGGCCATGGGGCTTCTCACTGACCTTTGTGGAGCCCCACAGGCTAGAAAGCATAATGCAAGGGACCAGATCTGGCCTGCAGGCTGGGGAATGAAGACCCCTGCTCTATACCTACCATACAATTGGTCCAATAAAAGGTATCACCCACAAGAATTCTCTCACATATTTCCTGAACCACCACAGCAGCAGCATTGTCTTAACACACAATGTATTCCAGTGGATGGACCAGGTCTAGTGTTGAGAGTCTGGAACCACTGAGCTTCCTAGTTCTTCCTATAAGGAACAAACAACCTGGTTTCAATTCTATGGTGACATCTAAGTACCATTCGTTGCTCACATTATATTACATGGGATTATAGCCACTTTTCTTGGTTTTTGTACCATAGGTTGCCTCCAGGTATAACTGTATTTCTCACTAGCACAATATTAAAAAGACACATCATTTAATTACTTATAGGGCGCATCCACACATGCAAGCATGTGCACTTGCAGCAGCTCAAATAGAAGTGGTGCAAATTTGAGCCGGGGCTTTTTGCCTTAGTGCGTGTGCTGGGACATGCACTTTGTTGTGGAGCAAATTATGCCACTTGGGGCTAAATAACCCTGCCTGGCTCCTCCCAGATCTGCAGCCAGGGGGAGCTAGTGCCCAGGGCCAGCACCTGTGCTGTGCCCAGCAGTATAAAAGGCTGTCCTGTCCTGGCCCCGGCAGTATAAAAAGCTGCCTTGGCAAGTAGCTCAGGGCCCAGCCAATTGGTACCTGGCCAATTGGTACCTGGGGACACTACCCCTTGTGCCAGCTGGACTGCTGAAGCAGCCCTGAGAGTTCCCTGCACCCTCTACCCACTGCAGCAGTCTGGCAATGGGGGCTGCTGCCTGGCTGTGACCAGCTGTGCACCTGCCAGACCCAGACGGGGACTGCACAGCCAGTAGAGGGGGGCAGGAGGGCCCAGGCTGGGGCCACTGGGGCTCTCCCTTTGCCTCACACTGTGCGGCCAGGCCCCAGTCAGCCAGATGGCAGCTGAACTGTTGGTAAGTGCTCAGGGGGGTTCGTTTTTTTTAAAAGTATGGGGTGGGAGGCAGGGACTGGGGGGGCTTGGGGGATGGGGATGGGCAGGGCAGGGCAGGGTTTCTGGGGAGTCAAGGGGCCAGGTGGGGAAGTGATCAGAGGGGCTTGGGGGCCTGGTGGGGGGAGGGGCTGGGCAGGGAAGTGATTGGGGATGGTCTGGGGAGCAGGCAGGGGTGGGGTCAGGCAGGGCAGGGGGCAGGGGGGCTGGGGGAGTGGGCCAGAAGAGGTCCCCCCATGGTGCCCTCCCCCCTCCTCCAGCCCCCCCGGCCCCTTACTTACTGGCACTGGAGCCCTGGTGCTGAACATGCGGCCTGGCCAGCTGTGCATTTTAGCACCAGGATGAGGGGCCAATCACAGAGACACTCTGGCAGCCAGAGCATCTCTGTGGAGGACCCAGCCTCTGGTTGCCTCTGGTTGCCTGCCCTGCTTTTTTAAACTTTGATTTTTTTAGACCCCTGGATTTTTTTGTTCCTGCACATGCCTCTTGCCCCATCTCAAAGGGGTTTTGAGATGGGGCAAGAGTCACGTGCATGCTCATCTGGACGTACCCATATAGGTTTTAGTCCAGTGCAACTTCATCAACAAATCAGACAGAAAGAAATCATCTGGGTCATGAAGTCCAGTCCTCTGCGATTGTAGAGACTGCATCATATAAATCACTTCCTTAAATGTGTCTAGCTCCATCTCAAAAATATACGGGAACATAAAAAAATGGACTGGAATAGGCTTATGGGACACTGAATTCAGATCCATGCATTTGCAGGTCACATTTCTTCAAGGGTTCCCTAAAATTGCGACTTTAAACCCCCACGTAAAACTACAAACAACAAAATGAGGAGATCTAAGAACACTTCAAAATATGCCATACATAAAACTTCACTGCTCTAAAGATTAAAAGGCTTCTAACTTCCAACCTAAATTTATTCTGGTAAATTATGTCCATTGTTTTATGCCAACATTGTCCTATAACTTAAATAATTCTTCTCCTTACCTCGCAGTGTTTTTATAAAGGAATCAAATCCTTTCTCTGCTTCTTTTTACTAGGCCAAGGGGTTTTTTTATATCTTCTCATAAGGTAAATTCTCTAGTCTGGTGAGTCCCAAACTTTTTAGACTCAAGACACCCTTGAGCAGACTCAGAGTACCCCTTGATATACTTGAGGCACACTTCAGGAAATGCCAGCTCATAGTTTTCCCTTTTTTTTATTACAGAAAAAATAATAGAACAAATCTGCTGTGAAGTACTTAGAAAGACCACAACAGGTCATAATGTTTGTAACACTGCAGATTCCTATCAGAAATCTGGTTTATACTGCGAATCATATCTGCACACCTAACAGAGCTAACATCGTGTGGCACCTCGTGGCACCCTTGAAAGGATCTCAAGGCACCCTGGTTGAGAATTACTGCTCTAATCCCTTGAGCATCCTGCTAGCTCTTCTCTTACAGTGTTACAGTGTACAGGCATTTTGCTTGAACATGAGTGACTAGGGCCACACACAGTATTTTAGAGAAGGTCTAACCAGTGCTTTGTACAAGAGTATTAGTAGTTCCCTATTTCTACAGGAAATACTTTGAATGATACATCCAAAGTTAATACTCATCTTTTTTTAATTACTACATCACATTAGCAGTCAACTCATATACCTCAACCCTCAGTCATTTCTATTTGCTGAGCTCGAATGTGCCTTTGTTTTTATAGCAAGTTTTGTTACCATTCCTAAATACATTTTATACTATTGAATTTCATATCACTTCTCTTATTGGAGTCTACAAATTCATCACCTCTATATTGATAAGGTGCTCCAGTTTATGCCATCAGAATTTCACCAGCAAAATGTTTTTTGCCAAGACCAGACCTGACGAAGAATGTCTTTCATTTAAAAGCTTATCTATCTTTATTCTAACCAAGCAGTTGGTCCAGCAAAAGCTATCACCCCCAAATAAATCCTTGCCTCTCACATAATTCTTGTACCACCACAGCTACAACCTCACTTTAATGCTACCAAGATCATTACTGAAAACTGATGCAACATCAGTCCTAATGAAGTCATCCCTGATTTATAATCAGTCTGCAAAAAGAATCAGAGCTTCATATTATAAGTGAGCAAAAGCTGTTGGAGTGATATAATTGCCCCATTGCATTGTAAATATATAGTACATTTTATATACACTTTAAAGCAAGCCCCTTTTATACCTTTTTTGCTTCCCTGTTACAAACCAGAAATTCTATTTCCTTGGACTGTGTCAAGATCTTGTAGTAGCTCAGGTAGCAATTACATCATCATTTATGTTACTGCTGCATTGGTTTCTTCCCCCATGCTTAAAACTAAAACCGAGCAGAAGAATTCTTGCCTTTATGTTGGCTAAACTGACACAATCAGGGATAAAGGAGACGTGCATATGACCCCCGCTGGAACTGAGTCACCATTTATGCAGCAGCATCCAAAAAATCTATAGACGGTGAAAATACATAGTTCATGAAAACAAGACTATAGTAAATCATGGATGTTTCCTGAATTTGAAGGCAGGCTGATTTATACTGCCTTTGCTGTTCAGGTTGAAGTTTATGTAGCCTACTCCAATTCCATATTATCCTAATTCCCATACAACTGTAATTTCTGGATCATCACAGCTATACCATTACTCTTACATTATCACTGGCATTGAAACAGGTGTATGATAATCACCAAATGCTTAAAAATATATATATGATTGATGAGGCAATTTGTCATGTTTGGACACTTACTGTCAATATTGCTTTGAGATGCATGTTAATCTCCCGTATTTTTACATGATGCGGATGTAGATACAATTTGACAAAGTATTTTGTTGTAAATAAGGCAGATTGTCTCAATGGGAAAGTAGCACCATGGTGAGCTTAACACGCAACAGTCTTGCAGATTGTTATACTCTCTGGAGACGTGAATGAGAGCGCAAAATACTTCACCTCAAGAATTTTCTTGATATCAAAAGATCAGTGATAAGGTAAGTACAAACTATTTTGTACTCAAAGAGAAAAAAAGGCAAAACGCATGTGCCTTTGTTTTTTTTCTAAAACCAGTCCAAATCCAAGTTTTGTCTTTATAGTTAATTTCAAGGTGCCTGAATTTATTCTAACACTTGCAGCTAACACAAAAGGAATTTCACTTCGCTGCTAAGACAAAACTTGCTTGTGCCTACTGTGTGCAGAAATTGTTCAAGAACATTTTATGCTTGTGTACCTATTATTTTTCTAAGACTGGCAACATTAGGGAGAGTTTAACAGAGTGTGACTTTCTATTGTTGGTGATGAAAAAGATCCAGACTTTTGTTTAGTGTCTTCTCTTTCCTTTATGTTTTGAACACTAGCACAGACTTTGCTTCCCAACAGCAAACAATGCCCTGAACTACGTATGTTCTTAGACAAGGGCTTCAAAATTTGTAGAGCCAAAAAAGTGGTAATTTACTGGGTAACGTTAGGATACTGCTGCACTCTACTGGGCTTTGGAGAACTGCAGACGGTTCCACTCACCTTAGGGACCTTCTCCCTGGAGACTAAGATCATTAGGCCAAATTTATTTCGGTTTAGCGCTGCCAAAATTAATGGAATGACACCAGGGATTAATATGGCCCACTGTCTATCCAATGTTCTCAGTTCCTAATATCTGGGGGCTCAAGATAATGTGCCATGAGGTAGCAGCACAGAAAGTTATTCTACTGGCCTATGGAGTGAGTGTGGCAAGTCCCCAAGGGGATCAGAGGTTTTTCGTGCAGTGATGTCAGAATAAACTCCTTACTCGACAACAAAAGCCATGCTGACATCGAGAATTTACTCTTCTCACCTCTCCCAGTGCATTTCAGCTCAAATGCAGTCTCATGTCAAACAACTCTCCTGGAGTTTTCCTTGTGATTCATTTATGAATCGGACCTGGATTCTGTTGCAATGGTTGTGAATACCATCACAGTCTTCTCCATGTAAATGACACAGCATTCCTGGTTACAGAAGACAAGTGGCTTACGGATCATGAAAAAAGACAAACAAATTTTCCTTCTCACTTATGTGTTTTGCAGCTTTTATTTTCAAACGTGCCTGTGCTTTGAAATTTGATGTAGGTTGCAAGTGGGTTCAGGGGAATTTTAAGGTGACAATTCTGCAGAATTCCATCATAGCCCTCAAACAATGAGTTGATTTAAAGATAACAGTCATCTCACTAAATCTATAACTAAGAAATAAAAAGCAGACTGTTACTTATTTTGGCAGCATAGTCTTGCTATATGAACTGACACAAGCCCTGGGACTAAACCTACCAAGGATGAAAATCTTGTTGAAGCTAAAACTGGTGAGGCTAAAATCTCTGCAGCTTTAATAGAAAATCTCCTAAATTTAACTAACGTGTTGCTGGGTCCCTAAGGGCTTTATTAGAGGCCTGCTCAGTTACACAGCACTTGTCATTTCATAGAATCATAGGGTTAGAAAAGATATCAAGAGTTACCTGCTCCAAACCCGTGCAGGAATGCTATTCCTCAGACATCCCGTTTGATAACGTTCATGTACTTTGTGCAAGGTAGATGATACAAGGTAGGCATCACAGCCCTGGCTGAGCTTTCCCTAGCCCATCTGGCTGCTGCACTGAATTCCAACCCTGATGTTCCTAAATTTCCCCGAGTCTCAGTGGGTTTTAAAACTGTTTTTGATTTTGGCTTCTTTGACACTTCCTGGTTACTAATAAATGCCACTGTAGGTTAGTACTTGTCAACATGTACTATCCTATAGAATGTTATTTGGTGCACTGCAACATACATGTAGACACTGATGGGGCTGGCTGGGGCACCAGGATGCTTCAGTGTGGGGCTGTCTGCTGGCTAGCCCTGCACTGGAGCACCTGTGTGTCCCAACTGGGCCCCCAGACTCCCTGCCATCCAGGACTATCAGCTCAGTGTGCTGCGGTCCCAGGTGACACATGTAAGCACAGTGCCTGGGAGCAATAAACTCTACCACAAACTGCATTAATAGTACATGTAGATGTGCCCTGTGTAGCTGAAGCATCTCATCTTCCAGAACTCCACCTGTGTGGTGGTTTTACCTTTACTCTTTGAGGGAATGGGATTGGGTAGCAAGTAAAACACATCCGCCTCCACCCACAACTATGCTTTGCACAGGTTTTCCAAACACAATTACTCTTTACCTAACTAGGACAAGAGATATATAGTTTTAAAGAAAAAGAAAATCCTACATTCATTTTCCTGCCTCACCGTTATAGAAAACCTTCAGCACTTGAGAGCACTAGTGCCCAACCTTTTGGCCCGTGGGCCAGGTAAGTGGTGCAGACTTAATCTGCAGGCCAGATGTGGTCTGTGGGCCTCATCTGGAATGTGGCCTAGTCCAGCATACAGAGCTGGCCCAACATGTGGCCCCAACCCTGTGAGCTGGATCAAGGCCTGGCCCTGCATGCCAGATTGGCCCCTTAGCCACATGGCACCTATGGCCCCAGTCCCTGCACTCAGGGCCCTGTCATCTGGCCTGTAGGGTATGGGAGTGTTGTGCTAGGGAAGCAATGGCAGTATTAATTGGCATCAGACCCCCACCACCAAATTTTGTGCCCCTAGAGAGCCCACAGGGTACATGACATAGCTTCACGGGCTGGAGGTTGAACACGTCTTTTCTAGAGCATCCCTGGACATAGATGAGGATCCTCTTGTGGTCCTGGATCTATCTGCTGTAGCCTCTGGCTTGTCCTCTGAAGCATGGAGTCTCTTTCCCTGTCTCAGATCAGCTAGCTCCAATCATGGCTGATCCCATAGTTAAATGGAACATGCTTACTATGGATATATATCCTTCTTCTCTTGAATGTCTGTGTGTCTCCTTAACCCAACTAATTTCTGTTGTTCTTAGAATTGCATCAACACCTTTGTCCCTTTGTTGTGCTCCTAGGGATTTTCCATTACTGACTTCCTGCAAAGAGGGTGGAGAAAATGGCTTCTCCCAACGTCACCCAACTTGTTGCCTCAAGGTATTATCCCTGAACAGATGATTTAAGATTTAATGACCAACAGTTGAGTGGGGTCTAGCAGAAATGTGCAACATTTGTGATAGCAAATGACAGACACCATGTTCACAGACACATGCCATGATACAGAACATCTACTTCATAATGTCAAGCGGAATTTGTAAACAAGGAACAACCAAATCATCCATACTGTTACAATGGGTATTGCCATTTTCATTTTATACAGAGGTACAGAACTGTCAAGTGTTTCAACGAGACTAAGAAAGGGGCTGAAATAGAACTGGGCCAGGTCTCCCTGTGCCTAAATTTGTGTGGCAAAGACTAGAACAAAATGTTTCTTCTGTGGAAAGAGAGAAAATTACCAATTAGTTTATTGCTTTGGAATAAATATTTACTGTGCTACAATTTTCTACACAGAATCATAGAAAAGTAGGGCTAGAAGGGACTCCTGAGGTCATTTAGTTTGGCCCACTGCTCAAGGCATGATCATCCCTGACTAAACCATCCCAACCAAGTGTCTGTCTAACCTGCTTTTGAAAATTTCCTAGGACAGAGATTCCACAATTTCTCAAGGTAGCCTGTTACAATGTCCGACCATCCTGATAGTTAGAAAGTTCCTCCTAATCTCCAATCTAAATTTCACCTGATGAAGTTTAAACCCATTGTGTCTACTACTGTTGTTTAGGGTTGTGGAGAAGAGTTCATCTCCATCTTCACTGTAAATAGCTGTTCAGGTATTAAAGACTGTTATCAAATCCTCTCGTAATCTTCTCTCCTCCAGACTAAATAACCATAGTTCTTTCAGCCTTTCCTCATAAGTCTTGCCCCCCAGGCCCCTAATAATTTTTGCTGCTCTTCACCGGACTCCTTCCCAACTGCCCATATCCTTCTTGAAGTGTGGGGCTTGAAATGGACACATGCAATATATAAAACCAGAATTAGTTTTTGTAACCTGCAATTAATATCTATTATTATATGCTTGGACTACTTCTGAATATTAAATATATTATGACAAACAGCGTACATTGCCTTGCAACTCTGCTGCTTTTCAAAGCACAGAATAAAATACATTCCTCTGCTTTATGATCTACAGTCTAAGAGAAACCATACAGACAAAAAAGACACAAACAGCAGTTCAGATACAGGAGATTTAGAGGTGGGCAAGGAGGGATTTCTGGAAGATATAGATCGTATATGGAGTAAGTTAAGTAAAGGCATACTTGGTAGCCAAGATTTGTGAAACTATTCCTACTGTAAAAGGTTATATGAAAGAAGTACGCCTGAGTGCCTTGGACTGAAGGAAACCCAAACCTTCAATCTAGCTTTCCCAACAAGATTACATATTAACCTGCTCCCTAAGCGCCTCCCTACAAGGGTAGGAAACAGGGCGAAAGCTTTTTGTGTTTGCTTTTATATGTTCAAGGCATTAAAATGCCACAGAAGAGTCCTATGCTGATGATGGAATGAGAGAGAGAAGAAAAAGGAAAAAATAATTTAGGAGAGAAAGAAGCAAAGGGGTTGAGGAGAATAAATTGAATTTAAGCAGACAAAGGTAGGGCAAGGTAAGGTGAGCCCCTGAAGATGAGGACAAGGAGCTTGCACCTACTTTATGAAAAGAAAGAAAGGATAGGTAAAAGGATTCCAGGAGGAAAAGATGTGGCAGAAGAAGATAGCTTCTAACACTCTGTGCCTGAGCTGTTTTGGTAGCTGGATTTATCTTTAGGATGAAACAGTGTTTTGATGATTCTAGTGACTAATGGTATATATATTGTTGTTCTGCTATTAATTACACATTATTTATGTAGCTACTGAATAGCTCCTTTTGATTTTGAATCTCAATCCAGTTTTATGCCTTTACCTTTGTGCCCTAGCTACAAGCACTGCTTTACTTAAAACACAAATCAACTGCTGGCCACACATAGTGCTCTTTTAATGATTTACAGAGACCTGGGAAGAAAGACTCAGAATTATGCACGCTACCATTGTAAAATATATTTACAAGAGATTCCTCAGCTAAGCACTAGCACAGCAAATATTTTTGTACTGAAACAACTCTACAAAAGCACGAAAGCTTACTTTGCAGCTCAACACACAGTCCTTTTAAAACAACGTCTTGTGTCTTCCTGTACTAATCTAAAGAATTTGAGTACAGGAGGTACATCTTCCCTATAACTCAGTATGCAAATAAACAAGACTAGAAGTGGAGAAAATTATTGGATAACATTTGATTTCATTGCTATTATACTTAAAGGAAAAACATACTACTGGCTAATGCACAGAACATAAAAACTAGTAATCCAAAAATGTTGTGTATTATTTTAGGTAGTAATTTATTTTTAAACATGTCATAATGTTGTTTTTTTTTTTTTTCCAGTTTTATAGCACAGTCTGTGGTCTAGGCATAAAAACCCTGACCCTTCCAGCTAAATCTATTAACCTCCAAACAAACCAATAAGTAGCATTTGTACTTAAAGGAATGCCTCCAACTTTGAATCTAATCAATTACGGTAAAAAAAAGAGATAGAAGTAATTGCAGGTATAACGCTGCCTCAAACCCTACCCATACTAATCGCTATGGTTTTTTATTCACATTTTCCTACTTTGAAAATGCTTCTGTCTCCTCTGTTGCTATATGACAGACGGGCAGAGACAAAAGTTTAAACTTATTTCCTAGTCAGAGGAAACAGAAGAACCGAGCAAACAGTGGAAGTGTCTCTATAAGCTTAAAGGCCCTAATTCCTTTAAGCTCCTTTGAAAATCTGACTCAGTGTCTTTTGACCCTTTTGAAATAAAATATGTGATTGTGATTCATTAATAGGAAAAAACTATAATTCTAATATGGTGCTGTTTGTCTTCAGAAACCTTTGCAGGTTAACTGAGTACTCTTAGAAAATAATACTTAGAAAGTATTAAGTGGGGCCTGAGTCCAAGTTCAGATTAAGATTCAGATCCAAGCTCTCAAGAATTTAGGTGAAATCTGCTTCTGTCCTTGATATTAGATATAGGTATGTAACAAAGATGGCCCCAGGGGTGGCCATGATTCCCCCTGGTAGCCACTTAGCTTCTTTTCACCGTTCTCAAGGCCACCTCCCCTTCTGTTCCCCTGCTGTGCCTTCTTGATGCAAATATGTATTTAGAAATTGGAGGCTGCCCCAGGGATCCCTGAATGAGATTTCATCCACTCATGATCTATGATTTAATTGTTCATCACCTTAAAGGCTAACTTCTTGTCCTCCTTCTACTCCTGCAGCCACACCCACGCCTTGCAGATGTCATTCTGTACACTGTTCTGCCTTTTAGAGGCCTCAACCCTCTCAGCTTTAGCCTCCCTTTCCTCCAGCTGCAGATCTCTGATTCATGCTCAGCTCGCCTGGTGTCAGCCCTGTCAGTTTTCTGTGTCTCTGGGCTCCTGGCCCTTGTGTCTCTCACTCCAGGACAGCCCTTAGCAATCAGGGTGTCTGACCCCAGGCTGAGCTGCCCTCCCTGGCTAGGGGACAGACATTTTACATAAACTGGTATAAACTTGTAACAGAACAGATGTTCAGTGCACATAAACCAGTATGAAAATGGCTGAAACCTGTTTGAGATAAACATGGTTGAATGTAATATCAGACTTAACTGATTTGGGTCAAACCGATTTATGCAATGTGTGTCCCAGACCCCATGCTGGTTTTAGATAAACCAGACTCCACCAGCATCCCAGCATGTTCTCTGGGCTGGGCAGGGCTCTCTCTTCCATAGCAGAGCTGGCCACTCCCCGCTGCTTCCTGGTTGCAGCTCTGGAAGAGACTGAAGGCGTCTGTCTGGCTCCCCCGTGCTTCCTCCCTCCCATCACCACTCCCTGCTAAGCAGTGATTCCCTCCTCTCCTCTGCCTTGCTGAGAGGTGTCTGTGTATTAGCTAACAGACCACATGCTGGCTACGGTTCATGCTGTGGCAGATGGGACAAAGGCAGAATCAACAGGTAGCTGGTAATGTTCCTCTGCTGTTTTCTTAATGGGGTGAGAAACACTGAGTAAATGGTGATAAACACTGTGTTATCAATTCCCTGCTGGGCTGGTGGGGTGGGGACCCCTCCCTAAACCCTAATCAGAGCATCCTGCTGGGGCCTAGCCATGTCCCCCTAAGCTCAGCACTATGGAAGGGAAGGGAGGGCTGCTTTTGCACCCCCAGGCTTCTAGCCTGAGCCACTACAGGCATGTGCCTGCATGTCTCGGATGTCTGTGCTGTTACAAACTGATTTAGCCTAGCCAGGTTAGACTATCCTGCAAAGATTGAATCAATTCAGGCTCAGGCTTTTTGAATGTCTGTCCATAGTCCCTGTCTCTTCCCTCAGCCCTCTGATCCCTTATCTTGGACTAAGCTGCTTGCTTCCACAGTCCTCAGTCCTCTGATCCTTGATATCATGCCAGGCTGCTTGCCTCTCCAGCCCTTAGCTCTCTGGTCCTTTACCCAGGCTGGGCTGCCTAATACCAAGTACCCTACCAGGCACCCCTCCATGGCTTCCAAACCTCCCCCATAGCCACAACCCAAACCTCTGGTATAAAGTCTATTTTACTACATAAGCAAAATACCCAGCTTCACAACAAAATAATCTACGCAGCTTTGGGTTATTACCTCCATACAGGGCCCCCAGCTCCCTTTAGTTTCCTCTGGGTGGCTCCAGAGAACCAGTCAGGTACCTGCTAGTCTGTCTGCTGCAGGCATCTCCCTCAAGAGCTTCAGCATGCAGGGTCAGACTCCATAATGTGGCTCAGGCCCTGGGTTTATGTGCCTAAAAGCCATGCCCCCTTCTGGTCACCTGCCTTCCCCAGCCCTGCACAGGGTTTTCCCTGTCAATCAAGGGCCAGTCTACTCTCCTATACGTATGGCCCCACAAAGCCAGCTGAGCCATCTCCATCTTCATAAAGTGGCAGGAGCCTTCTGGCTCCTTGCCACAGTTCCCTCTCCTCCCCTTCCCTAACCCCCAAGCAACTGGGTCTGGATCTTTTGTTACAAGATAAAAGATCAGTTTTCTGTTCTGCAAATTCAGGGGATGCAGAAATGATGTTTGCTTTAGTGGTCGGTTGATAAACATTCATTTCAAAAGATGTCTTTACCTCAAGACTTTCACACCTTTAAAAAGTCTGGTTGAATCAAGGGTTTTTTTAATAAAAAAAGCCCCACATCTTTGCTAGCCCCTATTGCATTTTTTATTTTCAAGAGTAGCTAAAAGAATGACTACAAAATATGCAGATATGGATCCAATATTTATAGAATCATAGAAAAATAGGGCTGGAAGGGGGACTTTGGGGAAGACTTCATAGTAGCTAGGGTCAGGAAGGAACTGAACAGATCATCTAGCCTGACCCCCTGCCACAGGCAGGAATGAATGCTGGGTTCACAAGACCCCAGACAGGTGATCAACTAACCTCTTTTTGAATTTACCCAAGATAGGGGCGAGGACCACTTCCCTAGGAAGTTGGTTCCAGATTCTGGCCACCCTAACTGTAAAATATTGCCTCCTATTCTCCATCAGCTTATTACCATTGTTCCTCGTCACCCCAGGTGGTGCTGGGGAGAATAGGGATCTTCCTATTTGCTGTTGATCTCCCCTGATAAGTTTATAGGCAGCCACCAGGTCCCCCCTCAGCCTCCTCTTGCCGAGGCTGTATAGGTTCAGGTCCCTCAGTCTCTCCTCATAGGGCCTGTCCTGCTGCTCTCTCATAAAGCAGGTGGTCCTCCTATGAATCCTCTCCAGGCTGGCCACGTCCTTCTTAAAGTGCGGCACCCAGTACTGGATGCAGTACTCCAACTGTGGCCTAACCAATGTCGTATAGAGGGGGAGTATCACCTCTCTGGACCGGCTTGAGATGCACCTTTGGATGCATGACAAGGTATGGCTGGTCTTGCTGGCTGTGGTCTGGCATTGGCAGCTCATGTTCATCTTGGAGTCAATAATGACTCCAAGATCCCTTTCGGCCTCTGTGCTTTCAAGAAGGGAACTCTCCAGCCTGTATGTATGCTGTGGATTCCTTCCCCAAGGTGCAGCACCCTGCATTTATCTACATTGAACCCCATCCTATTCTCATCTGCCCACTTTTGTAGTCTGTCTAAATCTACTTGCAGCCTCTCTCTCCGTTCAAGTGTGCCCATCTCACCCCACATCTTAGTATCATGAGCAAATTTGGACAATGTGCTTTCCACCCCCTCATCCAAGTTGCTGATGAAGATGTTAAACAGTGCGGGCCTGAGGACCGAGCCCTGGGGTACCCCACTGCTCACATCTCGCCAGGTTGAGTACGACCCATCTACCACTACTCTCTGGGAGCACCCCATCAGCCAGTTTTTAGGCATCAATGCCACTGTTGCTTAATTTATTAATGAGAATGGGGTGAGAGACAGTGTCAAAGGCATTCCTAAAGTCTAAAAAGACTATGTCCATGATGACACCATCATCCAAGGATTTAGTTACCTGGTCATAAAAGGCAATCAGGTTGGTCAGGCAAGACCTGCCTTTGATGAACCCATGCTGGTTGACCCTGAGCATGATCTCCCCTGCAGGCCCCCCCACAGATGTGCTCCTTGATGATTTTCTCCAAGCCCAAGGCTTCAAGCTCAACCTTGGGCTCAAGGCAGAATTGTCCCTGTTTAAGCCATCCCAGTCAGGTGTCTGTCAGCCTGCTCTTAAAAACTTTCAATGATGACAATTCCACGACTTCCCTAGGTGAAATTCCAGATGAACTGGCACTAATGGGACAGTCTCCTATTTTACTTGATAGTACATTAGTTAACATAACTAATAGTACATATGTGTTGGATAAGAATATGCTACAGCTTGGTTTTGGGAATATACTTGGGAGAATCAGTACTTTTATATATAAAAGTTTTTTAAAACCCATTCATGAAGTTACACTAGCCATTTGCTTGAGCTGTAGACTGTTTTGGTCAGTATACACATCATATGGAATAGCTGCAGATTAAGGCTAAGCATAGAAATTCAAAAAGCATCAAGTGAGATGGATCTAATCTATGCAAACGGGTTTGGAGGTGAATGGAACTCACATTCATGCTTCGGTTGGGGAAAGCAGCCAGATCCCTGCATTGGCAGAAGCCAGAAAGCAGGGGGCACTCATGCACACCTCTCAGTGTGCCAGAGATTGCCAAAAGCAGCGAATGCAGGTGAGTGGCTGCATCATCCCTGATTGGCTCTGCCATCTGTCAGGGTCCCTGGGCTTTGTCCAGGGTTGGGAGTTTGGGGGTCCACCCCAGGCAGGACAGAGGCAGGGGGAGCAGGGCTCACAAGCTGTTTGGGGGAGGCAGTGCCAGTGGCACACCCTGCATTTCCAGCCAGGTCAATGGGATACAATGTGTCCCTCCCCTGTCCTGAGCCCCAGGATCCTTTGCTGGAGCAGCTCCAGAAAGGGCCTCAGAGCCAGCACTAAATTCCTGGCTGAAGCTACTTCTCTGTGGCTGCAAAAGCACTGTGCCCCTCTTTCCCACCCTGAGGTTGGGGTTAGTGGGGGGCCCTGCACAGGCAACTGGTGTACCAGCAAATAGCGACCTACCTTGATTCATAAGTAGACCTGGCACTGATATTTGATAGACTAAATCAATTCAAATCTATCTTAAACTGGGATCTGCCATTTTTAAAGTGGTCTATGTGCCCTGAATGTCTGTTGTTTTGTTATAGATATACACTGGTTTCCAACTACCTAAACTGGAAAACATGTAATGTCTGCACCTGGCTAACAGTCTGATACAACACTACAGAAAGAATGATACTGGTGGCTAGCCTTTAATCTAACAAGCGCATAAAAAACATGATCTTCTATTCTCCTGAATATGTGAAAAATGTATTCTGAAATATTTATGTAATTTTACTATGTATAAAAACAAGAATTAACATTATTTTTTTCAGACACAGGAAATGCAGTCACCTGGTCTATTAAGTTTTTATTTCAAAGCCAAGTTCAAATCCTTTAGATGCAACATTTTATAACAATTCTCTAAATAGTTTTACAGCAGGCAATAATAATCAACCTGCTGGGCAATATTAATGTGGAACACATTCCTGTGTACTTAAATCCAATGTTTATCATCAGATCTGCAAACCTTCCCCTGCACCGTATAGTAAGAAGCTTAACAACTGGAAAAAGAAAAATTCTTCATGGATAATGACTCAGCAGCTATGACTTGGATAAATACAAAACAATTTAATTTACTTATGTTAGAGGGACATTATTCTTTAACTTTCTCTTAACTGCATTTTTTCCTACGGTTAACACATATTAAATTCTGTTGTGAATGTCAAGAACAAGGAAAAAAGCTACAGATATTATTTCATACATATCTGGTACTAAAATTAGACTGGATTCCTCAACCCTATTTGTAATACTCCTTCCTCAATCTCTCCTCTGAAAACAACAGATGGAGACTTTCAGTGATAGAGAAAAAACATGTTCTGTAGTAAGAATTATTTAAACAACTTTATAACATGCTTCATAGTACACTTGTGATTGACAATACTTTGAAATTCTGTAACTTTTTGGCTGATGCACTCAGACATACTAGACATTATACAGACATATAATAAAATAATGGCTCTGTGTCCTGAGTAATTTTATACTCTACTATCTAGGGAGAAGAGCTAGGGGAACACCAAGGAAAAATGAAGTGATAGTGAGCAGCTTAAGGAACAGTGGTCAGTGTGTCCCAGCTGTTGTTATTTGCAGGATTCATAGCAGGAGAGAGGCTTGAGGAGGGATTCTGAGGAGGATAAAGAGGCTTTTAAAAATTTACAGGTAGTCCTTCTCATGCATGAGATATAACATGGGAAAAATGTAAAGATGCATGTTAGAAAATGGGAATCAAGAATGGCATCATTAGAGGAGCAGAGACAGAAGATTACAGATATGCTACTAACAAAATTTAGGACAGTGGACCTGTAAGCAGGTCATCTAACCTGCTTACAGGTCCTTTTGCAGGAGCTTTACCTTTGTTGTTAGTTCCTCAGGTAGTTTTATTCTTCACAAAACAAGTTGCCACCTCCAACAAAACAAATCAAAAGCTGCTGTCTTCCCCAAACATTAGGAAAAGAGCCATTTTTCACTATAACTTCACTTCACAGATTACTTCTCTGCTCTGTTCTCACTAATTCATGCTCTCTCTCCCAGCAGCAGAATTTGCCACAGTCGAACACCTGTAATAGGGCTGGCTGACTTTTTTAAGGGGATAGACAACATGTTACAGACTTTTATACATTTTTTTATGGCAGTAAATGTTCTTGGGGCTTACTCATTTTTCATTAGTTTTATCCCCTAGTTTTTGTGTCTAATACATACTTTGAAGCAACTCAGTGGAGGACGTGTTTTTAACTAGATATGCAGGCTTGAGTGAAATGAGACTTTGCATTTGTTGCTAAAGGCTCAGTATTTGGAGCTGCATGCTCTGAATTTGGAGTTTTAGTCTAAACAAACCTTTTCACTCCAGCCCCATTATGCTGAATATTTTTATAGCTTTATCACATGATTGATTATGTTGTTTTACCTGTTAATATTGCAATACTTTCTATAACCTTTACACAGGAAGCTTCCATTCACAAATAAATCACAAGCAGATAAGATGAATAATACATTGCTACTTCTGGTGTTTATTTTTATTTTATTAGGATTCATTAAGATACTGGAGGAAGAGGAAATTAAGACAGCTCAGATGACTCTTTCTTCTTAAATAATGCTTACATTTCCCTCTATTTCTGTAACAGGTAGCTTCTGGCCCCAAATTTTAGACCCAGGCTTTTGTTTTGGAGTATAAAGAGGGCTTTGAGTCACCATTAAACCTTGTTGATCTTCAGGCTCCTGGGACTGCCCAATGGGTGCAATTTAGAGGCATAAGAGCCATTACCAAGACAACCTATGACAGTGTACACATAATTCTCCACCTGGCGAGAGGATGAGAAAAAGAATAAATCACATGTGTCACATGCTTACTTGTACATGTGAGCATAAATTAAAATATCACATATTTTACTGCTGGTAAGAGCTTACATACTTCAATAATGAGGTCAGCATAAAGGACCAAAATTAAATTGAACTGAATAGGCTAGTGGCACTCAGTCCTGAGGACTGAGGAACCACAATAACATATACTTTCAGGGGAATTGTGGCAAAAATACTACGGTTCAAAAACCCCACAAATAACACAACACAGCTATGGAACTATTTAATTTCTACTGCTACTGAAAAAGATACTGCCTGTGTTGCATTAGTGAAGTTGCATGTATTCTGTTATCCATGACGGCAGGGAAGATATATGTTATGTATGCATTAAGAAACAACATTTTCTCTAAAGAGCTCTATGTGATAAACTGAACAGTCATTTGTGGCTTGGGATCTGCAGTCCGGGTATCACTAGAAAAAACAGCTGGGCATTTCTCTAGGACAGGGGTGGGCAGAATCTGTCCCATGGGCTGGATCCAGCCCGGTAGGCCATTCTGTCCAGCCCAAGGGGCCCATTTTTTTTTTAAATGAATATTTATTTGCTTCTGGCTCCTACAAAAAATTAGAGGAGTCAAGGGCAATAGGACCCAGGGGAAGCCATGGCAGGCACCTGGAAGAGCAGGGCCTGCTTGGCCCCAGCCGGAAGCCCCTGCCCAGTAGGGGCTTCTGGTCTGGGACTATGGGGCTGTTCCTGCCTGTGCCAGAGGGGGAAGCTTAGGTAAGAGTGGGGTCAGGGCTGTGTGTACTGGTCCCTGCCTGACCATGGGGCTGGGGGGGGCTTGGAGCAAGGGAGTGCATGGGAGCCAGCACTGGTGTCCTGGGGCCAGTGTCAATGGGGCTTCATGCGGGATGGCTCCCCTCCCTCATTGCTGGGCAGCTCAACCCAGTTCCATAGAGCCCTGCTGGCACTGGCCCTGGGGTACCACCTGGCTGTCACTGGCTCCCAACCCCCCTGTCCAGCTCTGGGGGCAGTATGGGGGGTGCCTGGGGCTTCTGGAGGTGGCTTGAACCGGTAGGGACATGACCCAAGACACGGGAAGCATGGGGAAGGTGGTGCAGAACTTGAATCATGAGCCTGAGGCTTGGGGCAGCAACAGCCTGGCTGCCCCCCCCATCCCCTGGGAAGCTCTGGTGGGTGCCACCACCCCAGGGGTAATGGCCTGGGACCCCCTGCCTGGCAGGGACCCAGTGGCAGCTCACTCCCTGGCCCCAAGACAGGCAGGGAGGCTGTGCCAGGAGCAGGAGTGGAGATGCAGCCACTTTTCTGCTCTGGAAGCTCCTGCAACCACAAGGAGCCTGAGGATCCCAGGAAGGCTCCTGGCTGGCCTCAGGAACAGCATGGGTTGCCTCCCAAGGCTGCTGAGGGTGGCATGACCTGGTAGGGTCCCAGACCAGGGCGCAGGAAGCCCAGGAAGGCTGCAGGAGCTTCTGGATCAAAAAAATGGATGTGACTCTGCTCCAGCTCCTGGCACAGCTTCCCCACACATCCTGGGCTTGAGGACTGCCACCAGGCCCTGTGGGGTAGGTGCGGGGGGCCTTCCCCCTGGGGTGGTGGCATGTGCCAGGGCCGCCTGTGGGGGGGGGGGGGCAGCCAGGCCATTGCCAAACCAAGTATTACGCATAGGATGCATCTTCAGTTCCACCTCCTTGGGCTTCCCACATCCTAGGCCACATCCTTGCTGGGTTGTGCCACCCCCAGCAGCCTCAGGTGGCTCCCTGCACTGCCTCTATGGCCAGCCAGGAGTGTCCCTGGGATCTGGGCCTCCTGGAAGATGCAGGAGCTTTCAAAGCAGAAGAGTGGCCGTGGCTTTGCTCCTGCTCCTGTCGCAGCCTTCCTTCCCATCCCAGGCCTGGCGGGAAAGCTGCTGCTGCACCCCTGCAGGGTGGCAGGGGCCAGGCCTTCCCCCCAAGGTGGTGGCACTCCCCAGGCCACCTGTGGGGGGGGCACCTGAGCCATTGCTGCTCCAAGCCACAGGAATGCAATTCAAGTTCCACACCACTTCCCTGTGCCCCGAGCCACATCCTTGGCTGGTTCATTCCACTCCTAGTGGCTTTGAGATCCCCCCTGCACTGTTCCCTGGCCTGACAGACCCTTCCTCAGTGGCCTTCAGTCTCCTGGTAGTGGCAGGGGATGCTGGAGTGCAAATATGGCCATGAGGATTCAGGCAGCTGGCTCTCCCCACGGCTAGCCTCAGGGCATAGCACCACATAGGGGAGGGCAGGCCTGGGCCCCCCTGCACAGCAGGGGCCCAGCAGCCCACTGGCAGATTGCCCTTGGGCTCTGGGCTATTGCAGAGTGGGGTCGGGTGCTGACCAGCTCAATGGTAAGTGTGCAGGGCGCTCCCATGTGCAACTCACATACCCTCAAACCCTTCCTGCAAATCACACAGCCACGCCCTCCTCCACACACAATTACACATCCCACAAATACCATATACACGCATCCACAGCTTCCCACAAGCCCCACATCCACCCACTCACCCATATCCCCTGACACCCCTGCACACCCCACATACTATGCAAGAGTAAGACTGCATTCTGAGCTATTATGCAATCACTTCTACATGTAAAGCAGAAACATACACATATCAGGACAAAATATATAATTTCTGGTTTTAACATAGCAAACCCTCTTCCCTGAAGGAGTATTTCCAGGGGCAAAGGGAGAGACTTCTGGTTGCACGAGCCAGAGGTCAGGGGTGGGACATCTGGCCCAAGATGGCAACCAGGGGATGGGGCACCTCTTAAGGGGTGGGGCTACCCATGCAGCCCTCGACAGCTTGCCAAAACTCACTAAGTGGCCCTTCACCTGAAATAATTGCCTGCCCCGCTCCAGGTACAGGAAATCCTCCACTGGCCAACTTAATTGGTTTTAGGGCAACCACTGGAGTTGCGTATTATGGGTTTTGGTCCTGATGTTTATTAACATATGGAAAGGAAAGAGAGTGTGGCTGCAATTCAATAATATTTCATTGTGATTATCTATGATTACTGATGCACATTATATGGTTTTCTGTATTAGTGCAGAACTTCAGAACCAGAAGCAGTTCTAGGCTTTCAGTGAGAAATCTACATTCTCTGTTCCATGGTCCAAATTCTGCACTAACGTAGAGTGTATGTTCTATAGGTTTACTTTTTAATTAAAATTTCAAAAAATCTTTAAGACCATCTCTGTTGCAATGCCTTCCTTCCCTCCACAAGCACAGAAATACAAATTATCTTAGAAACAAGCAAACAAATAAATATATTCCTTGGCAATATTAAGGGCAGGGAGGGAGTATCATTAACAAAAAAACCCGCATGCACGGAAGGTTGGAATATTCTGTTTGCATTACCAATGATTACTTGCAAACGTAACATTATTAGTGGTTAACCAGGATTTTTATAGCACACTGTATGATCAAAGAACTGTACAAACATTGACTAATATCTTCACAGCACACCTGGAAGGCAGGAGGGTAAATATTAGTATCCCCATTTTTCCTGAAAGGGAAACTGAGATGTTATGCGAGTCTAACAAACCTGTGTTCCCATTGTTGTTACCATCTCCACTGCCCCAACTCTTCTGCTGTCTGCTAAAGAAATCCATAGCCTACTGTCTTTAGCTAGCCTGCAAACTCTTGGCAGGCTGGCATTCTTTTAATATAAGTCTATACATTTCCTGTAACAGAGGTGCCTGAACCTGATTGGTTCACAGGTTATAAGCGTAGTACAAATAGCAAACAACAGTAGTCACAGTACCTGATCAATGTACTGAGGTCTGGGCTGAATAATTTCTCTTCTTGCTGCCCGTGGCAGTCTATGATACGGAGCATGAGTGTGTTCTGTCTGCTACCTAAACATACTGAACTCTTATTAATAGAAGTTGTTGCATGTCTCAGGAATGAATTATGTTTTGACTAAAGGGGAGGAGACTATAAACTAAAATACACATTATCTTGTTCTTCAGAGTCCTAGTTAAGACACTAAATACAATCTGAGATAGAGATAAGAAAGTATTAATGTATCGGTTACTCCTTTCTCGCAAGTAGCAGGAACTACAATATCGATGACAAAATGATAAATAAAAATTCTAAAAAGCAAACACAAGAATCATAAAAGTATTGCTTATTTCAAGAAGTGCTTGTGTAACAGAAAGGAGTGTTTTATATGCAGACTGCAGTTTACCACAAGTTAATAAGCTTAATGTAAAAGTCAGGGTGAAAGCAGTATAATGGAGCTACAGCTCTCACTATTATCTGAATAGTTCTTACTCTTTATATACTAGCACATACTAATGGGAGTCAAATGAGCATGTTTTATGAAAGCTGAATGCTGAAAATGTTGAATATTTCATTACGCTTTCTCTAGCCATTGGCAAGAGCACTCAGGGTACACTGGCTATAAACCCTACATAGTTATTCTGTCATCCCACTGAAACATTGGGGATATAGTTATTTCATATTTTGCAATGTCTTTTATCTAGAAGACACAGATGAACCTACCTTTGCAAATTCCTCATTGAAAGAAGACAATTTACTTTCACAGGGAAGTAGTTCTTATATTCCAAGTCATGTAGGAAGTAGTCTCCGATTCTGGAATACATATAGACTTTTAATGAGTATGTACCCTAAGCTGGCTGGGTTCCTCCTAAAACTAGTCAGAACTAACCCTGACTGGAATGATTTTCCAACAGAAAAATAGCTATGCAAACATGACCAGCCCCTTTTGCCAATCCGGCAGCTGGGCTGAAACCAAGGCAGAGAACTGGATATTCAGTGGCACTAGGACCAGGCTTATGGGAGGGGCTGCAGCCACCCCAAAATTCACTGTAGCCATGCAACCCCTCTCAGCACCTTTAAAAAAATGATCTTGTTAACTTTACTGCAAGGGAACTGTGAAACTGGTAAGCCAGCAACCTGAAAACTTCCATTTCCATCTTTTCTGAATGTTTATTCCCGTGAAAAATGTTCCATTTAAAATTTTTTTTTTCCTGATTCAGGATGAATTTTTTTTAATGCTCAGTATTTTCCAGTCAGCTCTATTACCTACAAATGTGTTTGTCCTGAATGACTCTGAAGGTTTTATGTAGTTTATAGCTCAGGTTTGTGACGCAATACAAGCAATTCCCTCGTAAGTACTTGATTCTCCCAGATCAGGTTGGGACTTGTGGTATTAGAGTTGGCTGTGCTCTACAAATGTCACATTAAAGCTGTTGAATTTAAGATACAAGTTCCCTTTCACAGGACATGGGGAGACCCAGCACATAAAACACAGGCTGTTGAAGAATATTTACTATCCTGGGTAAATTATTTTGAAGCAGCTAAACCCTCCCCTGCTCCCAGTGGCTGCAACCCTGGCCCCAGCTTGCAGCCACGGCCTGCCCCATTTCCCGTGCAGTTCAGGGGACACCCTCATGACCTCCTAGAGGTGCACACAGCAGTGGGAGCTGCTGCCCCCCATGCAGCCCAGTCCCACACCCTGCTTCAGTTGTGCAGTACCCACTTCCTTTCTCACCTCATCACTCCCTCCCTCACTTTCTTTGTGACTGGGCTTCGGGGGTGGGGAGCAGATCAAGACCCCCACAGTGCAGGAGGAAGTGGGGCAGGGGCGAATCATTCACCAGTGCCCCTGCCCCACTACCTCCTGTACTGTGAGGACTGTCCCACGACTCGGCCTGGCCGGGGCCCCATTCATGGTGAATGGGGCCCCGGTCAGGCTGGACAGTGGGACAACTGGAGCCTGGCGGCTCATCCAGGGGCATGGGTGGGCGGCTCCTGCTGCTGCGCGCATCACGAGGGAGCCAAGTGGAGGGCACATGTCCCCCCAACACAGCTCCCCTGGATGAGCCATTGGGCTCTGATTGTCTCACCACCTGGCCCGGCCGTGGCCCCATTCACCAGGCAAGGTCATGGGAAACCCCCCCACAGTGCAGGAGGGAGTGGGGCAGGAGCAATGGTGAATGATTTGGGAGATATGGCGCTCCCCTCTCTGGGCTCGCCTCGCCCTCACAGGGCTTCTCCATGCTCTGCCCCCGCCTGGGACCTCAGTACTGCCCCCTCCTTGGGGCTGACTATGCCCAACCTGGGCACTCCCTTTGTCTGTGGCCCCCTGTCAGGGACTCCCAACGCCCAAACTTGGGCTACACCTTAAAACAGCCCCCTTCCTGGGACTGGCTGTGCCCAACCTGGGCTTCTCAGTAAAAAGCCCCCTTCCTGGGCTCGCTGAGTCCAACTTGGACACCCCCCCTTCTCAGAGCTGCCCCCTCACACGGCTAGCTCTGCTCTGCCCAGCTTGGGCTCCTTAATGCTGCGCCCCCACGGCCACCGAATCATGTCCCTTCGTGGGCACTAGGGCCCCACACTACTGTGGGTCACTCTGAGTCACGCCTCTTCCTGGGCGCTAGGGCCCCACACTACTGTGGGTTTCCCCTGAGGCCTCCTCCACCCCTACAACCTCGCCCAAACCAGCGGTTATACATAACTACAACAACAACACAAATTCAAGCCTTTGGGCTACAACGAAAGACATAAGCCATCTGGCTTCAATAACAGCAAAACACAAGCCCTTTGGCTATAATGAAACAAAAGCCTCTTGGCTAGGCCACAACCTCATTGCTCCAGCCTCCGGAGCTCTTGTGAGCTGCACTCCCATACTCTCTCTCTTAATGCAGAGGGAGCTCCTCTCCCTCTGGCAGCCAGCAGGGAACTGCCAGCCTGACTCTGGC
>JAGPOW010002514.1:48888140-48904709 GCA_030014935.1 Caiman crocodilus | reverse complement strand
TGAGCTGCACTCCCATACTCTCTCTCTTAATGCAGAGGGAGCTCCTCTCCCTCTGGCAGCCAGCAGGGAACTGCCAGCCTGACTCTGGCTCTGGGCTTTTTAAGAGCTAAGCCCTGCCCCTCTTGGGTCAGCTGACCTTCTTTGGTTGCCCCAGCAACCTGTAGCTGTGCTGCCTAATCACTGCAAGGGCTCCCCCTCTGGCAGTTCCTTGCCTCTGCAGGCACAGGGCACCAGGGTGCTCTGTGACAGGGAGATGGGACAAAAACATCATCCTTCCAATCTGACGGCAATCATCATCAAAGACGTGGCAGGTGGGGCCCCCTGGTGAACTGACCTGAAGTCATTCCAGTGAACCAGCTGTTCATCCCTAAGAATAATGGCAAGACTAGAAAGGAATCCCCTCGTGAGACGCACCGGAGAGAGAAAAGGCATCTGATACTACATTCAACCAGGTTTATCTCAAACTGGTTTCAGCCATTTTCAAACTGGTTTATGTGCACTGAACATCTGTTCTGTTACAGGTTTAAACCGTTTTATGTGTAATTTCTGTCCCTAGCCTTATAGCTGAACTGTCTATCTCTTGGCTCAGATTGTCAAGCGTGACTTGTAATAAACTTGGTTTCCTTTTTTATTTTTTCAGGTCAGTGCCTTCAAGTTGTGTGAGGAATGTAGTCTCATGACTTCCTCCACCAATAGAAGAGGGACGGGAAAAAGAAACTGGTGGTTTCTAGTCACAGTGGAAGTCAATCATTTAACCTGATAAACAAAATATAGCTGTAACAAACTTCAAACAAAGGAGTTTGCTTCTAGGCAGTCACTTAACAAAACAACTGGTAGACAATAAAATGCATCTAAATAGGCAAACTGATGTCCTCTGTAAATTCTACTATAATACAAGGACATCAAACTCATCAGGCCCAGTGGGCTGGATGAGATGCAGAGGGCTCGTTTGCAGCCTGGATTGAGTCCATAAGCTAGCCCCATGTGCCAGATCCAGTATGCGCAGCAAACCAGGCTCATGCACCACATATATTGTGCAAGGCCAGGGCTGGTGGGCTCTGCATGCAGCATGAGGGCCAATTTGGGGCATACCACATATGGCATGCAGGTCCAGCCTGAAACCTATCGGCAGCACTGCTGGCTAGGTGATAGGGCTCCATGGGCCAGATCTGGCCAATGGGCTATATCTTTGATATCCAATTTCTTTTTTATTGCAGGGAATAGTCCCTATATTCTATGATAGGTGGCAGCAATTCATATTAGTAAAATTAATAGTAGTTGAAATTGTGTTTTTCCTACTCTTAAATTGCTGGAATCATTATTAAGTTTCTGGAAGCCAAGAAAGGAAGATAAGTGGGATCAGTGGGAAGGGAGCAAACTAAAAGATGTGTAGCTCAGTGAAATGGATGCTGCCCTGGAAGGGAGAAAACAATGACTCTAGCCTGAATCCTCATTCCCTATGAGTCAGAAGCTTCTTCAATATTCTCTACCCATTTGCCCAATTAATATTAAATACAAAGTGCAGCTTCAACATTATCTAGTGAGGGAAGCAGATAATGTCTCACCTGGGGCTTGATGGGTCAAATAGCAGGCTATGAAGTAAAAAAAATGTTAGGTTCAAATCCTGGGTGAGGGATGTTGAACCTGGATGAGTACTTTAACTACTCAATTATTGTGGCTAATACAAGGAAGGCTTGCTATTGCCACTGGCTATGAGTGTTTGCCAGGTAGATTTTTGTGATTTACATACCCAGCATACATAGCTGCTTACCTGCCTGGCCAGTGTGAAACCTACTATACATATTCAGAAGCTGCGTGGATGCTTGCAACAAATAAAACAGAATAGGATTGCAAACTGTGTGTAAATTCCCAAAACAGCCATGAGTAAGACTAGAAAACTGCTATCTGACAGAGTAAAGTGAAACAGAATTCTGCCCTTAATGAATCTGAAGATGACATCAAGATGGATGGGATAGCAGATACTTTGGAGGATAGGATTAGGATTCAAACTGACCTTGAGAGAAATGGTCTGAAATTAATCAACTTCTGGAGTCCTTCCTTTCACTCCTCCACTAAGATCATTTACGCCACATAGGACAAGTGCAATATAGGATGGAACAATCAAATGCACCAATACAAATCAGGGAATAACTGACTAGGCTCCACCATGGGTTTGGACCAAACATGAACAGAGGACAGGACAAGAAATAACAGTTTTAAATGCAGTAAAGGACATTTAGGTTGGATGTTAGAACAAACTTTCTAAAAATGTGGGTAGTTAAGAAAAGAGAAACCTCTTACCTAGAGAGGTTGTGGAATCCCCATTACTGGGGAGAATACAGCAGGATAGAGAGACACTTGCTTGGATTGGTTAGACAGCAGTGATCTAGGATATGACCAGGGGTATGGCCTAGATTGCCTCCTGAGGTCCCCTCCAGCCCTATTTTTAATGAAGGGTTGTTACATTGTATTTAGCAGTCTCTCTACCAACCTACAAAATATATAATGTATTAAAAGCTAGCAAACACAAGATTAAAAACCCAAGCTTTTCAAAGTATGCAAAGTTTGAGGAGAATGAACAATATCTTGCATTCTTAAGACCAGATTATAAACCTTTCTCTTACATGGATGAACACCCCCCACAAAGTTCAGTGGGAGAATTTGTGTAAATGTTCAGAGTGAGCAACATGTTCATTATTTCCTTTTATAGAACAGAGCTGCTTTTGCATTACTATTTGCTTACCAAGATAAGATTATCTCAGATTTCCACGTTCCTTGATGTCTCCTGAATAGCCCATACTTATGAATCTCAAACGCTAAGGTACATTTCTATCTCCTTGCTGGTGTAAATAGACTTGCTCCTGTTCAGTATTCTGCTGGGCTAGGGACAGAAGTTACACATACACCGGTATAAGTAATCAGAAACTGGTTCAAACTGTAACACAACACAAGTTCAATGTACATAAACCACTTTCAAATTGGCTGAAACTAGTTTAAGATAAATCTGGATAGATGTGGTATCAGATTTAGCTGATTTAGCTTAAATTGTTTTCCTGAACTTTTGTCCTAGATCCCTTCCAGATTCAAGTTAACTCACAAGTCCCCCTCTACACAGGATAGGGGAACTACTCTCGACCCCAGCTGTCTGCTTCAGTCAAAAAGGGAGGCATACTCTAGTGCCCCCCAGCTTCTGCCTTGACCCACTGCAGGCATGTGGCTGCATTTCCAGAATCAAAAGTGAATGTTTTCACTTGTTTATTGAGTCAGTTCACACAACTTAGATTAACCTGCAAAGACTGAATCAATTTAGCTTTGGACTTTTTGACTGTCTATACCTAGTCCTAGTGACTCAACTTTACTAACCATGATTTTCTGCATACATGTCCTTTCAAAATATTACATATCGATTAGCAGAGGTAATTTACAGTAACAATATTTCCAGAAATAGCCCTTTCTGCTACTGGAATATTTCAGGTTTACTGTTATCCTCATTAATTAAATGTGTTTGCTGCAACACTCTTCTACTATTTACCTAGTTTAAAAAAATACATTTTAGTCACTGAGTTTCATTTAATAGGTATAGAAAATACTGCATGTGTGAATTAAGGCAAATAAGTACTGAAGTAACATCTACATTTTGGAAGTCTCTGCACTTTCAACTGCTTAATTTCTCATGTTCTATACTGTTGGTTTCTGCATTTGATTTCTATTCTTTTTTGTAGTGAAAAAATACATATTGAATTCAGAAATTTGATATGGTCACAATAGAAGAACTAAAAGAAGATTTCAAGGTCGGACTTACTGAAAAAATGCTGTATTTTTCAGGAAATAGGTTTTACCTGCAATTATTTAAAAGGTCACACAATGTTGAGCTACATTGGATTTTAAAAACATCTCATAGCATGAAATAAGTTGCAGTTGATTTAATCATTATGTTGGAAACACAATAGTGCCTCCCGTTCTCTATAAAGACTGTCAGGCCAGAAATTGTTGGGGGTTGGGCAAAATATATTTGAAGCTGGTAGGTGTAACTAATGCCCTTTATTTAAAAGGGGTGGAAGCATTTTTATTCCTTGCTTTAGTTTAACAGATGTAGAATACTTCAACTAATGAAAAACGTAGATTTTCAGATTATTTAGAGTGTCAAAATCTCAGCCCTTTCTACAGGTGAAAATTGTACAGATTCTCATGAGAACTTCAGTAGCAAATTGTGAGGAATTTTCAAGTATATTTATTTTAATCTCTGCTGGAGTTAGGCCTGAATCAATTCCTCCCACCCACTTTCTGAAGAATTTAGGACACAGATCTAAAGTTTATAACTTGTACTTCTTAAATTGATCCCTCATATTTTTGGAACATTCAGATTCTGTTTCCTGATTTCACAAGGAGTTACTGAGTGAAACAGTAAGCAAATTACTTGTTTAGAGTTCAGAATAAGTTAAGCAGGAAGAATATATCAACCCACTTTTTTCCTCCTAAATATCTCATTTAGTGTAAAATAGCAGTTACATAATACCAGTTCAAAATGGCTAGAGTTCTTCAGGAAATATATCCCAAAAATCAGGCAGTTGAAACATTTTAAATGGATCAACCATACTGTACACACATCACAGCAGCCTTTCAAAGGCAAATCAAAATACAAAGAAAACCAATAAAATAGTGGACAGAAAGGGAGGGGATATATGATTAAAATATCATGTATAACAGAGTACCAACAGTTTCAACCTTGTTTAGCAGAATCCACCCCATCTTGCAATTAGGGTCCCATTTATGGTCCTGTTCCTTTTTAAAATGAAGTGCCATCCCTGAGGGACTATATCACCATTAGGTACCAAATATGAAGGAGGAGAGAGCAGCACCCCAAGGAGATGGTTCCTTGCCATGTCCTCAGGTTGTACATTAAGGCACTTATGGAGTTTAAGGGTCAGATCCACAAGAACACTTAGGCACCTACAGCTGGTGCCAGGTGCCCCTGCCCATCCTTAAAAACAGCCCAGTGGTTTGAGTATACCCCCAAGGACTGGGAGATCAATGTCCTGGACCCTTCCCAACCTAAGAAGGTGCCTATACACATGCAGTGAGGCACTCCAAAGTGATGTAATTACACAGCATCAGAGAAGACTTGCTTAATCAAGTCTACTAAAGAATGGTAATTACCAGACTCCAGTGTCATGTGTATCAATGTCCCTGGACTGAAAAATGGAGGTGGCGCGCTTTAAAGTTCATTCGATGAGCGAAAGCAAGTACAGGGGCACGTGTAGACAAGCTCACTGTGTAACAAAGCTAATTCAGCAGTGCTGACTCCCTGAGGGACTGTGTATGTAAATCAATTATCTACTCTATTGTTTAGTAAGGGAGTAGTGAAATAGTGTCTGATTTGATGTTTAGTATAGTCTAGACAATGTTTAGTGTGTTGTAATAAAAGCCATTGTCTGGACTATACTAAACATCACTCAAATCATTCTGAGATTTAAGAAAAGGTTGCATTTGTAACAGCGTGTTCCTCTGCTTTTACAATTTTCAGGCACTGTTTCACCCTCACCGTACAAATGCAAATCCTTGCAGCAAGTGCTTATTAGTAAATGAGCACTGGTTGGTGGAAGATCACTGCAACCATAAGGTGGCATGTAAGTTTCTTTACGGTATATCATAGTTCTCTAGCCTCTGTCCAGTACTTAGAAGAAATTCAGATAAGGTCATCAAGTTGTAAATAAATTCTTAACACATGAGGGGTAAATGGGATTTAATTTTGTGCTTCACTGAAATAAAATATATTCCCTTGCATGTGAAGTCTGATGTGGCTAACCATCCAAAACAGACCCTCAGATTCCACTTTTCTGAAACTCAAAGTGTAAAGGGTTTTAGCAGAGATTTCATTCTTCATCCTCAGGCTGTTGAAATCACATATGGTGTCCTTGGCTGACAAAGTGGAAAAACTATGTCATTCTAAAAGTTTAAATCAGCGCTTTGCCAGAGGTTGTTTTGCATAAAACTGCATATTTCTTATAGATGGTATCTGCACAATTTTGACTAGATGCAATGAGTCTTCAACAAAGCACCCAATCAGAACATTATGGGATCTGTCAAAGTGTAGCTAAATATTTAATCTCAGATCCATCTTCTTCTTGCTACCTTATCTTAAACTGCTGACTAGAATTGAATTAACACAAGCCATTGGGGTTAAGAGGTTTACATTTCTGTACCTGCAACTAATATTGTTTTTCTTTATGATTTTCTTTTATTCATCCCCAAAGAATATCAACATTTCTTTATTGAACCTTTTGCTCTACAGCTTTTCTAAGGCTATATCACCACAACCATTTTATAAAAACCACAGTCTTTTAGGACTGAACCCCAGCATGGAACACACAGCAAATGTAGCAAGTGCTCAGCACTATATGAAGTATCCCAGTTACCAAATAGACATAAATTAGTCAGCACCAAACAGAACATCTTAGGTGTTGTCCCTTATGCAAAAATCTTTGAAGCACATTGCTTCCTCAGTTCAGATGAACATATTATGGTACTGTAATGGCAGGAGTATTTGTATATATGTGGGAGATGAGGGAAATCTATAGGAGCTATATACCTAATATATAAACCAGATTCTGAAATACTTACTTAACTGGTACTTTCTCAGACAAATACTTCCCTTGGAATTGCTTACACCATCAATTATTTGTTTTCTACTTGCTTTTGGGAGTGCTCTTTTGGTGTGAGGCATTTTGTTGCCCTACAATGACTGCAGGATCAGACTCACTGATCATTAGGTAATTTAGTGAGTGCTTGGTTATTGCTGCAACCCAAAGAATGTGACAGCATGTTATAGACAACTTAAACATTATAGGAAATGTACAGCTTTCTGAAATCCATTACACAGATTGCAAGTTTTGGGGAGGAAGAAGGACAATATCTCAGAAATTTCTGATAGCTATTAAGATGCAGGGCTGTTAATTATGTATATCTTTAACAGGAATGAATGAGTGGTTAAAAATATTAAGATGCCTTACTTTTCCTCTGTGTGAACTCAGCAGGGTTCAACTGCCCAAAGATCTATGTCCCTATTTCTAGAGGTTGGCAAAAAAGGCTAGACATTTTACTTTAAATTGTACAAAAAATGGAGTGTATGTGGATGACATTATAGTCAACATAAGATGCTGCATAGACACTGCACAATGAATGGCAAACCAGTTCTGGTCAGAGTGAAACTCTTGAGTCATTTTGCTTACAGAAAAGTTGTGAAAAATGGAAGGTAGGGAGTTATGGTCCCACAGACCAGACCTTATCAACAAATACATGTACTTTCAGTGGGGGCCATCCCAGGACAATTTTTTTGCCCTCTGTGTACTGTGGTAGCAGAATAACTCATTTAAAAGCTGTAAGGATGTTATCCTGCTCTTCCTTTGCATCTCTGATTTCAGCCTAACACAGTTAACCACCTTTCTGCTTTTCTATATCTCAGATTAACAACTTGTGTTGACTTAAGTATATCTTCCAGAGAAGCATCCATACTTGATTTGAAGACACCCAGAGATGTAGAATTCATGTCCTTTGGTAACTTATTGCAGTGGCTAATCACCTTCAATGTTAAATGCTGAGACTAGTTTCTAATTTGATTTAATTTAGCTGGAGCCTTCATGGGTGTGTCCCGACCTGCATGCATGTGGAGTTTGCAGCGCCTCAAACCTGTTTGACATGCCACAAACTACACAGGGTGCATGTGCACCCATTCATCGCACTGCTTATTCGGAGAATCGTGGGGGTTTTTGACATCGGGAGATCCCAGTGTAAAAAAAAAAGACACTGTTAAAAAATGTGGTGCGGGAAGCAGCAGCATGCACCACCAGAAACAGCTTGGCCAGCAGACACTGCACATTCAAGTGTTTTCCATGCTGCTGTCTTCCAGCCAAGGGATTTTTTTTTTCTGATCTCCATGGGTCAAAAAAAGTGGGGTGGCACACATGAAGGCAGGACGTGCCACCCAAAACTCGAGCTTCTCTGGCCGGAGCCAAGCTCCAGCTGCCGGCCAGGCTCCAAGCTGCAGGAGCACCAAGGCTGCAGCTTCCCCAGCCCCCCAGGACCCCACGTAAGACTGCTAGGGCCAGCACAGTTGTTGGCCCCAGCCTCCCCTACTCCACCTGGAGTAACTTGTTGTGTGCCAGAGGGCACATGACATAGATGTTCCCCGGGGACAACCAGCAACAGCACAATGTGTGCCACTACTAGTTGTCCCTGGGGAACCAAATGTCTGTGCTCATCTGGACATGGCCATAAGTACCAAGAAGCATTGCCATAATGAGCCAGATCGATTGTAGCCCTATCTCTACAATTAACTCATGCTCCCAAAGCAATAACATTTGCCTGAAGAAGGAATGAATAAAATGTACTTTAGCATTGTGAGCTCAAGTCATCTGCTGGAGTAGGCAATGAAGTCCTGAGCAAGGATGACTGGGTTTGCTGCTGTAATAACAGTGGCCAGCTACCTAGTTTTGGATAGGTAAAAAGTACAAAACCCTAAAGGTTTTACCACTCTATTTTTCTTTGTCCTTTGATCCATTGGGGCAGATATAGAGCAATACAGGTCCATTGACTTCGGAAGAACAACTTGTTTAATCCTCCAGATTGGGGAGTAGCCTGTTTACTTTAACAACAATTTGATGGATTAAATTATGAAATAAATAAGACTAGGAAACTCAAAATTTGTCCTGTGTCTACTAAATGCCTCAAAAATGTCTTGATGTTGTTTTGTTTCCTCTTGATATTATTACAGCTTGTTAAAACTTCAGTTAATTAACAATTAACTGAACTACGTAAACATGAGCACACAGGATTATATAAACTAAGCTAGACTGTTACCTCAGCCTGGGTACAGTACAAAAAGATCTTCTAAATAAGTTCAATAATGAATTTGGATGTGGTACATTAAGGTTCTGATTATGACTTCTTATTCCAATATAAAAATAGTTAATGAATATTTAAAATACTGAAACAAATACAGAGATTTAAAAAACTGCATTCCACTAGTATCTACCCCTCTAAACATGAAAGCTCAGAGATATGGTCACCTGCTCCTTAAAAACAAAAAAAGTCAACAAAGCTCCAAGATGGAAAGAAAATTAAGGTCCTCAGGAAAATTCTTTCCTTTCAATACACTGAAAAAAAATAAGGAAGTTTCACAGAAATTCTTCATGGCATGGACTGCTTTTTACTCTATATTTGTACAGCACTTACAATAAGAGTTCAGACTGATTTGGTCTTTGGGGAGTTACCACAATACATTCCCCCAAATATTAACATTCAAGGACTTGGCAGTAAAGTTAGTGCACTTGGCAGTAAAGTTACTTCCAAGTCCCTGCAGCCCTGTCATGTGCCTCTAGTGGCCAGGCAGACCCAGCACTAAAATTAGTACCAGGTCGCATCTACACGTGCGTCAATGTACTTTAACTAATCGCACCTAAATTTGATACCTGGATTTGCAGATATCACATTTAGACACAATAGCCTAATTTTGCCATTTTAATGTGAACGAAGGGCATGCATTTGTAGACACACACCCATAAAAAGCATTAAATTAAACTATGCGCATTAACTTGTCTCATGTAGATGTGTCCTCTGTGCCAGAGGACTGTATTAGTAAACCTCCCAGAACTGTTTATATATACATACAACTATATATGTGTACAGGCATCCTGCATCTTCCGCATATAGTTGAATTTGCGCAAGTTAAATGTGCGTGTTGGGGGACAGGGCTTGAGTCTGCACACAGCGCTGCCGCTTACCTGGAGGCCCAGCCACCACCACGCTGCCAGGGCTGACTGCCTCTGCCTCCAAAACCTCCCGCCGCCACCATGGAGCCATGCCTGGAGCTGTGTGGCTGGCTGCCAGGCGTGGTGGTGGCCAGGTAGCACACAGCCACCCCCACGACCACCCCGCACTGCACCGCTGCTGCCGGCCACGCAGCTCTAAGCGTGGCTCTGCGGCAGTGATGGTAGGTTTTGGAGGCAGAGGCAGTCACCGCTGGCATGGTAATACGCGATTCTACTATACGTGATTTTTGCCTTTGCACGCTGCCTTTAGAACATAACCCCTGCGGAAGATGCAGGATGCCTGTATATATGTGGCGGGCCAGTAGGGGGTGCTCCTGCATTGAGCCACCCACCTCGCTGCACCCAACCACCTTCCAGGCTCTGAGTGCCTCCCTGGGGGCGCCTCACGTCTAGCCGACCCCCTTCCTGGAGCACACCCGCTAGCCTGGAGGTAACACTGCTACCACCCAGGGATGGGCTTGATTCTGGCTCTGTGCACCCTGGGAAATACAGTCCTAGTAGCTCTTGGGATGCTTCCCTCAGTCAGAAGCACAACTAGTGGTCTCCCTTAGTCAGCCGAACCAAAGGGACCCCAAGGCATAATCTAGACCTACTCCCAATAAGTCTCACGTGCTAGGTACAAAGGAGAACTTTATTGGTTACAAGGGGTAGGGTTGGAATAGGGTACAGGGTAGAGCAATATCAGAGAAATCCCATAGAGTAAACTCCCCTGGCTGGGTAGCCTTTGATCACACATCTGAGTTACTGCAAGCTAAATATCTAGTTAGATCTCAGGTAGATTACGACAAGTATCATCCAGAGGCAGTCGGAGATTCCCTCTGGAGGCAGGCAGAGTTTTGAGAGAGAAAGCAAGTTTCAGATGGTCCAGCTCTTCTCTCTCTCTGACTCTTCCTCATGGCTGCTGTCCCCTCCTCCTGGGCAGTCCTTAACTTATATAGCCCTTGTGACCTCATTTACCTGGTCCAATGGAGGCCAGTACCCGTTGGCTGTCAGTCAACTAATTTGAAATGCATCACTAGTTGCTGGGCAGACTGGCAGTTCTTAGCTCCCCAGGGAGCAAGCCCCTCACCCGGGTATGTGATGCCAGTCACATAGGCAGAGGGAACAGGTTTCTCCCCTCCCTCAGGAATGCATTCAGCTCAGGTTACCTAAAGAGGTAGGGTAAGGCATGTATCCTCTGCTGGGCCCATCCTCACCAAATTGTCATAGAGCAGAGTTTTTGGGGAGAAACAGAGGTGGCCTTCTGCCACAATATACATACATGCATACACATATGCATTTATTTGTATACATATGCAAATGCAGGTGTCAGATATAGGTACGATTAATTAAAGCACATTAACACACAGGTAGAAGTGACCTGGTACTAACTTTAGTGCCAGGTCTGCCCAGCCACTAGGGGCACATGGCAATGCTGTAGGGACTTAGCACTAACTTTACTGCCAAGTGCACTGACTTCAGTGCCAAGTCCCTGCATGTGTAGACACTTGCCAAAAATCGCTTAATGAGCATTAAATTTAGTCATGCTTAAATCCACGTGTAGACATACTCAGAATAAAATAATTCATCTTTGATGTCTTTTACTGAGCCATAATAGGATCAATTTGGCCTCTGCAGACTTGAAGATTACATGGTTAATAGTTCTCAAGAACAAAACTTACCTGTAAATCAGTGTTACATTTAGTACCTCTCCAGGGGAATCTCTGAATTAGCTTCAACTAGACTTTTGAACAAATTGTGCTTTATATTCCCCCCACAGACCTCACTGTTTGGTTCCATGTCCTTGTTTATTGTATCATGTGCTCTGCCTTTGCAATTCCCTGTCTTGGTGGATAAGACTGTGTTCTTGGTTGTCTGTAAAGCCAAGATAAAACCTTCCCCATATACTTTGAGGGATTTGTTTCAGACCACTAAGGAAATCTTCACTAGGAACAATGTCTTTCTTACCAGTGTTAATAAGGAACTATGTGTGCATAGGAAGAGAAAATACCCATCCCACTCATCATTTGTTTTTCATTTTCTTCTTAACTTACCTTTTCTCTACTGTAAAATGCTCCAGAATGTTTGCAACTGTGACTTCTATAACAAAAATGACTGACTTACTACAACACATCTATTCAGTGTCATAAGGGGCAAAGCCAACAGCACACTAGTGGAAATGGCGTACACACCATCTGCCATGCAAAAGCAATGAATCTGGGCAGACCAAAGGATCTACTGGTGCATAGATCCTTCCTTACCCCTGCCCTGGACACTAGAGATATATAAGCTAGGCAGCTTCTGTACCAGAAGACTATCTGACAGGCACCTCTTGTTAGTTGCCCAGTGAGCAGGGACTGGGCAGGATTCCTGCTACACATCCTCCCATTGCCTGGCCTATCAGGCTGTGAGCTAGATTAATAAATGGAAGGAAACAGGTTTTTATTTAACTACATTTTTAAAGATGCAGCTTGTTTCATTTGAAAATTAACAAATGGTAACAAGTGAATGGATTAACTCTGGTTAACCTAAGGACATTTTCCTTCTAATTGGAATAGTGGATGTGACCGAAGGAGCAGCTGACAAGGCAATCATCAGAGGTCACCTGCTGTAAGCCAAGAAACTGACTGAATACCAAGATAAATGACATAGGTCTTGATTTCATTTTGGGAGTGGCTCAGATAAACTGGGATGAGACAGGATTAAATTCCCATTTGGGGATGGAAAAAGCAGTAATTCTAGTAACACTGGTGTGAAATATTACACACTTCTCTCATGAAAACTAGGGACTACGCACTCATTAAAATATTAGTCAATCTCCTTGCGCAATGAGGCTCTTGAGAAATGTGGTGGCACATTCTGGATATTAACAGCACCTCCAGGCCAACATAGGGGTTCAGGACTCCTACCTGAAAAATTACATCAAAAACAATTTTTTTTCTTTAACAAACAATTTAATGCAGCATAATGTGGTTGGGCTTTTTTCAGATGGCAGCCTCTCTGTATTGACTGCATGTACAATCTTACCCACGCTAAGTGGGTGAGATCCTATTAGGACTCTGGTCTCACATTTCTGGGTCAGCTGCTTGAACCACTAGGGCAGACCTGGGGATCCTGATCAACAGGAAGATCTCAGAGCCTCTTTGGGTTGATGGTGGGCTGGAAGAACAGCTGGGCATGTGTGCTTGAGCACACCCACCATCCCCAGCCCCCACAAATCAATCTGTCAGAGAGGGAAGGGGCAGGGGTCAGATTGAGGCTCCTGCAATGAGTGACTGAGAGTGCAGCCCAGCCAGGAGCAGGGGAAGGTAAGTAGGCCCCAGCCCAGCTGGGTGGTGGGAGGACTGGAGTCTGCTGGACTCCTCCAGGGATGTGTTGGGGAGGGGCTCCCTCTCTACCTCTGTGGGGCAGAGGTGGCAGAGGCAGCTGCTGCTATGCCTCAAATCCCGCTGCAGCTGGGCACATGTGGGCATGGCTCAGCTCAGCAGCAGGGTCTCACATGGGGGTGGCCCCAGTCCAGCTGGGTCTGGGAAGATCTGGTCATCTAGGGGTGCGTTTGGGGGTGGGGCTCCCATTGCTGGGTGCAGCCTGGCAGAGACCCCAGAAGCTTGTGCCCCCCCCCCCCCCACTTGTGCTCAGGGCTCAGCAAGAAGCTCACAGAAGCAGCTGCCTCAACCTGAGCACAGGTGGAGAAGGCACAGGTCCATGGGGCCTCTGCCAGGCTGCACCCAGAGGCAGGAGCACCCCCCTCTTCCGCGGCCCTGGATGATCAGATCTCCCCAGATCCAGCCAGGCTGGGGCCCAACCCCACTTTTGTGCTGCTGTTGTGCTGAGCCATGCCTGCCCAGCAGCCAGAGGAATGTGGTGTTGGGCCCCAGCTCAGCCAGGTCTGGGACTCTCCGTGGCACACGGGCATGTGTGGGGAGCTCCCACTGCTGGGCGCAGACCAGTGGAGGCCCTGGGGTCCGGTTTCTCTCCCACCTGTACTCAGGACAAAGCAGATGCTGCTGCCTGCCCACTGCACCTGGAGGCAACATACATACTTGTAGTGAAATTCTGAAATTAGGAAGGCATGATCAAAGGTCTGAAGTGCATAATTATGGGTACACCAGGGGCCATTCTTCCCTCTGATCCCAGAGACATTACGAAAGATTTGGTTGCGGAGATGTAACTCTTTGCCATCTAGTGGCTTGAAACCTAGACTGACCACGTTGCTCTTCAGTGGATTCTGGTTTGAGTTAATGAAGAAACATTATGAGTTCAGGTTAAGCAACTCATCCTGACCTTTTATTCAACTTTCACTTTATGTGCCCAAATGGCACTTATCCTCAGGTCCACTGTCTTTCAGAGAAGAGAAAAAAACTAAGTTTCTCAACATAGCACAACAGAGTACCCTGCACAGATAACTCGTCACCCACGATAAAATAATTTGTTGCTCAGCAGAGCTAACTAGACCTGGTGGTACTTCTATTATCTTGAATATCTTTACACAGCACTGCACAGTGCTGCCTAGATATACCCCAAGAACATGGCAACTTAATTACATTTTGTTTCATTGAAATGAATTGTAACTTCATTGTTCTGCACATATCCCAAATTAAGAAAGTACATGTTTTACCCATTAATTCCCTCTGCAGTTTTAACTGAAAGCAATATATTTTTTTTACTCCCTCTTCTGGCATGTTATACAAGTGGTATTGTGTACTGTAAACAGCTGCCCACTCCCATCTGCTACCTGTAGGGATTTCTCTGTATATGTAGTTTCACATTATAAAACATTTTGTTTGTAATTCTTGGGGATGAAATACACTGCATACATTTATTTCTTAGGCTTGATGCAAAAGGATCATTTTATTTAAAAGTTATGTTTCTAACTGCTTGGTTTCTAAACTGTTTCTTCAAGACTATATAAAAACTGTAATTCTTGAATAAAGATACTTCAGAACATTGGCAACATACATACTTGTAGCAAAATTCTGACATTAGAAAGGCATCAGACAAAAGGATATTATAAGCCTTCTTTGTGATTAGCTTATATGATGGTTTGACAGCTAACTATAAAAACAGAAACAGAAGGTGTGAAATTCAACCGTCTCCTAGCCATCAAAAGTACTAACTGGGCATGTCTACATGTTCACTAATCTGCTGTAGTTACTGTGCATTAAGTTTAGTACTTGAATAATCAAGTACTAAATCAATGCACAGTAACTCACACTACTGTGCAGTAGCACCAGTTCCTGGGTTTTTAGTGACACTTACTGCTCAGTAGCCTAATACTACTGCTCAGTAGCATGTTAACACGGTTTTTGCCTGGCATGCTACTGCACAGTGTTATCAGGCTACTGTGCAGTTAGTGTCTTGTGTAGATGCACCCATTATGTACGATCATCCACCTGATTTGAGTAGGTGATTCCTGATCAGTGCTCCAGAGGAAAGAAAAAAAAAAGTGTATATATATATGTGATATGGGACCAAATTCAGTCCTGACTTCAAATTTGGTGATCAACTGAACCATATCACACATTGGTAAGCATCACCAGGGTTTCTCAGCCAATAATATCCACATAGGCAAGTCACTGGTAACCAAATGATCTGCCCTTTTTTCCATCCTTGCAAGGTGAACTCTGCTAAGGTAGGGGAACTTCCAAATGCTGATTTCTCTCTATGGAAAAACATTTATCTTTACTATATAACCGCCACATAGGCTTCAAAATAAGTTAATTTTCCAAGAGCTGTGCAAGTACCATCTATTCTGAGTACAGACTTGGAAGACAAGACTACAGAACCCTGATCCTGATTTGAATTTGTGTCTAACCTAGTGTTAAACAACTAAGCCCAATGTTAACCAGTTACAGGTTACTGGTAATCATTTAGCATGGGGCAAGGCACAGTCCGGCAGAAAAGGCAGGGGAAGGGAAGCTGTGCAGTGTCCCAGCAGGAACTGGAAGGCAGCAGGGAAAGGGAGAGGGAGAAGTGGGGATGGGGAGAGACAAAGTGGGGGGATTAGTATCCATAACTAGTCTGTTCCCTCTCTCCCAGCGCACCGGTGGATTCAGTGAGGTGGGAAAGCCCCTTGCTGGCTGCTGCCATCCATGGCTTCCATGGGTGTATGGTTTGGTGGGGCTTGCTGCCACCTTCTTCCACCCCGTCCCCACATCAAAAGCCCCAGGGAGCAGCTCTCAGCAGCAGCTGTGTCTGAACAGGTCTGTGTGCAGGCCCAGCTCCCCACCCTGGGGCAGGTGGCTGCAGCTCCTCCCCCACATTAGAATAGGGTGGGGCAGGTCCCAAATCAGGGCTCCCCACCCCCGGCCAGGACTAGGTATATGTTATTGGTTAACCATTTAACCAGTATAATTAGAGGAGGTTAAATGGATAATTTTTAAAATTATATTTATATCCCTAGTCTACCCCCCAAATAGATATGATGTAGTCTGGGGAGCCCACCAGGGTAGAGCTCTGGGTAGGATAAGCTTAAGCTACTAGGGTAACTTCAGTAATTTAGCACTGGTCAAAGGCAGCTGGCCCACAGCGTTCCAACTCCACAAAGGGTTACTAAACAGGGAAGGTATCCCACTGGAATGAATAAGCAAGTTATGCCCAGATTTGGCCTTGTTTTCTCTTCAATTAATTACTTTTTTAATGCTTTCTTTTATGTTGGTCAATGTTATTACCTTTAGTAAAATATGATAGTTTGGAAAAAAGAATTTTTATATATATATATATATATATATATATATATATATATATATATAAAAAACAGAGA
>JAGPOW010002514.1:48869201-48888040 GCA_030014935.1 Caiman crocodilus | reverse complement strand
TATATATATATATATGAATGACAGGGAAGAATCTTTAAATGTTTGAATCACACTTTTACTAAAGGACCTATTTCCTCTTATTTAAACCCCTATTTTTCACAAAGTTGACTTAGTTAAAAAAATACTAATGTTTTCCTTTGCAACAGAGTTTCAAGAGGAGGGCTGGAGAACTCACAGGGTAATGCCTGACCTATAGTTGTGCTGGGAAATCAGAAATATGCCCAAAGGCAAAAACAGAAGGGTGTAGAGCTCCAGCCTGCAGTGGACAGCCCTCCTCTGCACTGAGCACAAATTTGGGGTGCACGTGCCCTCCATGCCTCCCGCAGCAGCAGGGAGCTTTGCCCCTCTCCTGTGCCCATGGATGAGCTATCCGTGGCTCTCCAGCACGCCCCACCCTGGCCCTGGGGTCCCATTCACCCCAGCACCTGCCCCTTCCCCACTCCATCCCTCACTGTGGGAGCCTCAATCTGCCCCCCACTCCCTTTCCTCCCCCATGCCACTTCCCTCCACAGACTTAACTGCAGTGCACTGTTTGTGTGTCTGTATGTGTGCACCTGTCTGTGTGTGTGGGTGTGTGAGTGTGTCTGCCCCTCACTCCCAAGCCACAGCCCCCCCAGCCCTGCTGCTACTCCTCATTCTGGACCCACAGTACCCCACATCCTGTCAGGGCGTGCAGGGATCCCCCCTCCCTGGGCTCCAAGCCCCCCTCAGACCTGCAGCCCCCCATACCTTCAGAAATTTCCCCCCACGCAACTCCTAACCGTACAAAGTACCATAATCTCGCTTAGTTTCGAGTTTTTAGCTATGCAATTAAAAACATGATTAATTGTGACTATTTTTTTAATCACAAGTAATCACGATCAAATTTTTAAATTGTTTGACAGCCCTACTAAAAACGCTTCAACTCCATACAGTTTCTATTGGAACTATTCATGAAGTAAGGTATGCTTCTTGGTGAAAAAAGAAAGTGCTACTTCAGATACGAGAGAAATCACACTGTATTTTTTGTCCCTCTATCTAGCTTCTGCTCCATTGTTCACTGGAATCTCCCTGCCTTCCTCTCCTCTGTTTTAAAAGTATCTTTTTAAGAAGAACCACAATAGTTTGAGTGGATTTATGGGTTTACATACTTTTTTTTAAAACCATTATTCTGAAGTAAATAAGAATGGTATCTTACTGCTGCTCAGGGCCACTGGAGATACCTCTGTTACTCATTTGCTGTTCCTTGTGAGAATTTGTTTTTAAATTTAAAAAATAAACACTGAGCAACCATACCTCTCTTTTTTAGCAAAGCAGATTCAACTAGCTACTTCATGTCACATTATTTGACTTATGTCAAGATGAACCTTACTATTTCACAAAACTCCTCTACTGGATCTGTACATTTTTAAGCACAGCTGATATAGCCAGAGTCCCAACCAACACCTTTCACAGCAATTGACTGAAACTGCCAGGTTTGGGCTAAGTCAAAATGCCCAAGGAGGAGTCAATCCAATCACTGCAGGTTTCTCTAAGCTGCGTAGACTGGACTGACAACAAATGGAAAAGCTGAATAGCATGTTCACTATTCAGCTGGGGAAGGCAGGCAGATGCCCAGGCTGTGGGGAGCCATGCACCCAGGAGGACTGGGGCAGTGGGCTCCTTTCCCCCTTGCAGGTCAGAGGAAGAGACTTGCAGGCAGCACAGCTGAGCAGCTAGGCTGGGGCAAGGGAAACTCAGTCAGGCAGACCCAAGCTTGAGGGGCCCAGAGCCAGGGCAGGTTGGGTTCTGTTCCCGTGCCCCACTTCCCGCTGCCCTGCTGGGCTGACAGGTGCAAGCAGGACATAAGATGGGGAGCAGAGGATTTGTTTCCTCAGCTCTCTGACAGCCAGGGGGCAGGGTTACCCCAGCTCAGCTGGAGCAAGGGAGCACTGATAAAGGCTAGCCTGCCAGCCCTGTGAGGTGGGGGCTAGTGGGATGCTGCAAACCATCCTGGGATGCCAGGGGACTGTGACCTAAGTTGAATCAGGAGTGGACCTGGAACAGAAGTTTGATAAACCAGTCTAACTTAAACTGATTAAATCTGATGTTACATTGATCCAGATCTATCTTAAACCAAGCTCCGCCACTTTGAAATTGGTCTATATGCACTGAACTTGAATTCGGTTACAGGTTTAGTTCAGTTGCTGATCACTTATGCTGGTTTATGTGTAATTTCTGTCCCTAGCCTTGGTGATCATTTTGGAGTCCTTTTCTGCATTAATTTTCTAGATTTTTCCAGCTGTTAACCTCCAGATATTTTTTGTGGATGGATCACATTAGTGTGATCCACTACTACAGGTGTACTTTAAGTTATGGAAACTGGAGTGTGAGCCCCTGAACCCAAACTTCTTCAAACCATGCTTTTGGATTTGAAATTCCAGTTGAATGTGTTAGAAGAATAGATCTTACTTGTGAAATTCCAGTCCCAAACTGGATCTGGATCCAATCTTCTCCAAAATCCAAGAGACGAAAATGTTTCAGTTTGGACTCATCTCTAGTTAAAAACAAACAAAAAATCAGAAGGTAGCCAGTAGCCCATTTCATTCGAGATGCTGAACAAGATGATAAAACACAGTTATTTTAGGAATAAAACAGTCAGTCTTTAAAATTAATATTTTAGGTTAAATCAGTAGATAAATGTGTCTAAAAATACCCTCAACTTACAAAGTTCTGAGTTACAACATTTCACACTTACATTTATAAACTGACACCCTGTTTCAAGGTCCAAAGAAAGGCCACTCACATGCTCCAAGGACAGCAGGGCAGGACCTACAAAGAGAGGCTACGGGACCTGAACCTGTTCAGCCTTCACAAGAGAAGGCTGAGATGGGATCTGGTGGCCATCTATAAACTTACCAAGGGACACCAGCAGGGAATGGGAGAGACCCTGTTCCCCCAAGCACTACCAGAAGTAACTAGGAATAACAGCCATAAGTTGAATGAGAGCAGGTTCAGACTAGACATCAGGAAGCACTGCTTCACAGTCAGGGTGGCTGGGATCTGAAACCAACTTTCAAGGGAAGTGGTTCTCACTCCTACCCTGGGAGTCTTCAAAAGGAGGCTAGCCAATCACCTTGCTGGGGTCATTTGACCCCAGCATCCTTTCCTGCCCAGGGCAGGGGGTCGGACTTGATGATCTGCTCAGGTCCCTTCCGACCCTACAACTATGAAACCATGAAACTTTCTGACATCAGGTTTGACTCTACAACACTTGATCCGATGCCACGCCATACCAGTGAACAAGTTTGCTCTGTCACTTATCTCCCTAGAGAACATGTGCCCAAATTTCCTTCTTTAAGAAGGCAGTCAAGACTCCAGAAAAACCTGCAGCCAAGACTCCTGATAAGACTCCAGCCAAGAACCCTTCAAAAGTCCAACCAGGAGCTCTTCAAAAAGTCCAGCAAAGTCACCTCAAAGAAGTCCTTTCGAATCAATATGATTGCTATTTACAATATAAATACATGAATGTAGCTATATTATTAATCTATAATTGACTGAAAAAGTCTGGGTTATTTTTGGTGAAAATACGGTATCAGGTCTTAGTTCAGGAATCAATCCCCCACTTATAACATTATTTCCTATGGGAAAATAGGTTCCAAGTTACAACATTTTTACTTAAGATGAGGTTTGCAGGAACCAATTGTGTCATAAGGCCAAGGACTGCCTGCATACAACCTTCCTGCAAATAGATGGCCATATAAGCAATTTATTTATACTTAAAAAATAACCAAACCAATGCATCCTCATTTTGGCAGCCCTAAAAGACTCACAACAGGAAACCACATTAGTAGGTGTCAATTGACATACATTTTATAGTGATACAGACCTATGAGTGCATATTTATGATGCCTTCTGAGTTTCAAAATTTGCATGAGACTCTGTGAAGAATACACAATTCAGCCCCATTGTACAGTGCTATGTAAAAATTCAAATTGCACTGGCATCTCTACAGTTCGGGTTAGAAATACAATAAAATATATGCAAATTAATTTGTAACTCAAGCATTCTGCCAGCGTTTTGGCAATCACAGTGTTAGTGAGGCAGCAGCATGCTTTATATTAACTACAGTTTTATAATCACATTACTTATTAAAGGATACATCTTGCTGTCTTCCGTAAAACCATGTAAACAGTCTTTTTCAGAAGTAACCTTTTCAGTGGGTTCACTGTAAGTTTGCAGGAATAAACCATTGGATCCAGATAATTGTGGACCAGAGTGAAATGTCTGGCTCATTGTATTTTGTTCCACAATTAATGTTTATATTTAGTCTAATTTCTACTGTATTTCTCTTTTAAAAGCTATTCAAGTTATGGTACTCAATCAAAAAAATGATATATTGAAAGTACTAGGAACCTTTTTAACCTCTTTTCCCACATCGACAGGTGTTATTTAAAAAAATGTTACTGTGTCTCATCTTCAGAATCTTTTCATTTGGTCTGATAAATTAGTATTGCCATTACTGTTTTCTTTCCAGATTAAAGTCCACTTTGTTTGTCAAAAAGCCATTTTAAACCATTTTCAAAAAAGAGAATTACGGTGATACAGACTCTCCTCTCAGTTAAATCAATAGTAACTCCATTAAAGTCATTAGAGCTACCCCATGAAGTTGGTGAAAAGTTAAACTAGAATCAGGAACAATGGACTTTAATCTCACAGTTTCAAAGGTATTGAATATTAAGTGCAGAGTTCTAAATATTCTTTGCCAAAGAATAAAAAGCTCTATAAATAGCCATTTAATTACTGTTTTAGGAAATGAGACTGCATCTGGCAGCTGGATTTGCTAGAATTCTGTTACCAAGATATGGATCAGAATCAAACCCCCAGATCCTAGCACCATTCATAGCCAAAGACAATAGCATAAGTCAACATCTGTTTCAGAATGAATCCTTGCATTCCCAACACACAGCAAACCAATTATTCAGCTTTCTCATTAACTTACTCCTTCCTTCTAAACAGAATTCATGCTGTGATAAGCAGCCTCATTTTTTCCTGATCTTTTCATTCCCTCTGAAGCTTCCATCCTCCTTGGTGCAACTAAAAACTAGAGCTGGGTTAAGTCACTGTTTTTCTCAACCCAAATTGTCATAGGGATCATAAGAACATGTGACAAAATTGACAAGAAAAAATGTCACATACTCAGGGCTACTATAGATTTTTTCTGAACTTTAAAACAAGTGCATTCTGCCTTTTTATATCTCCTCTCTCTACTCTCTGGCCCCAGAGTGGATTTCTTGTACTGCCCTGCCAACTCAGCATATACAGTATAAGCAACTACAATACATGTATTACTCTTTAATAGGCAGGGGATTTGGACCCATCCCTGACAGTGACTCCTTCCTGAGCCAGGGAGACAAACCAGTTATCTTGGATACACAACTCAAGTCTATGCAATTTGAAATTAAAACACAGTTTAAAAAACTTACGTCCTAACATAACAGCTTGTATCGAGTTGCTGCTACAAAAGTCACAAGAGCAAATTCTACAATGACTTACACCTCTGTTGATTTCAGTAGTGACATGGGATAATTGAGCGTGAAACATGGGCCTTGTTTTTTTGGTAGTAAGGAAATAAAAGTAGTAAGGAAATAAAGCAGCTACAGATAGAACTGTAAATACAGTACCACTAATCTTAGTGTCTCCTGCATCCTATTGGTCTTCTATTTCCAGTTTCACTCAATTTATTTTCATGCAAACGCTGTGCTTGCACAGCAAAGCTACATGATTGTATTATGTTTGTTTAGGTGGCCAGTTCCTAGTCAACTCCTCTCTGAGAATTAGGGCTTGATCTATGCATTCATTAGCCAGTGGAGACTACAAGACAACACAGTCACTGGATCCCTACGGTTGAGCGGAACAGCCTGACAATGAATAAGGCATTCTGACAGCAACCTTTAGCGTGGCTATAAACTTTCACTTTTTTTTGTTCAGGGACAGATCACATAACCCCCAACTCACATAAACATTTCCTGGGACTGCTCACGTGAATGAAAGCTGCAGGAGTATGGGTGTAACTGTGGTCCGACTTAAGTCAGTAGAAAAATTCCCACTGATTTCAACATAGGCAGGATTTTATCTTCTATGAGCAATATTTCACATATCTCTTCTCATGGTAAGCAGCATATGTGTTTTGAAATATTAAATGCAAAATCATATGTTGTTACAATATTTAGATTACAAGCAAACAGTTCTTAGGATAAGGTAAGGTACCCAGCAATCCTTCATTGATTTTTACACTTATCCTGTGCATTGTACTTAACATGTGAGCACCTGGGCAAACTTTTTTATCCTTTACCCTTGTGTACCCCCTAGCTCCTCTATCTCTCTTGTCAGATATCATCACTTGAGATCCTGATCTCATAGTAGGATGTACTGGCATAAATCTCCGCAACATTATGTTGACTACATGGCTGCAGGAGTCTCTGTGGCTAGATCCTCATGCATAATCTGACCTTGGGGCTGCATGTTAGTTGAAGCAGGTACCAGGCCTTTTTCAGTTATTTAGATGGTACTCAACACTCTAGTGGGCATGGCACAAGTGACTTATTAATAAGAATCATTCAGCTATTAACTTCTTCAAACAAAAAAAATTAATATGGAAATGGATGGGAATTATTGCCTCTATAATTGACATGACATGAGCCGGGGTTGGAAAATCTTTATATGTTGAAACTTTTTATGACCATACAGTTTATTTTTTCACATAAGATATCATAAAATATGAAATACTTATTCTGTGCTTCTCTATGTTTAATATTCATACCCTATTTTAATGCTTCCCTAAGCCCAAATATTTAAAGTTTTTGACTAAGGTATCTTTTTCAAATTCAACACCATCTTTCTCTAATAATTTTAAAGTGTGGGAGTGTACAATACAAATGCTTCTCCAGAATCAGTAAGAAAAAGATGATTTGATATTTTTCAGACATTTAAGTTAAGGAAGAAAAAAAATTAAAATCTGTCCAATGTAAGCCTGAATATGTAAAAAGAAAGAAAGAAAAATAACAACCCCCCTAAACCCCTAAAAACTAACAACAACAAAAAGTAAACAAAAATGTTGCAGTCCAAATATTTTTAATCTCCTTCGAAATGCATCTTAATATTCCCTTAGTTCAAGGGTTGAAAATTATTACTTGTATTTTATGTTCACCTGTTTGTTTAGAAGCAGGCATTCATTGCAAACTTCAAATCTAAATATGAATTGCTTCAAAGTGTCCAGTTTCAGAGTCCAGATTCTAGTCTCAGCTTTTTCTCCATTAAGACGATAACCACAGTCAACCCCCCCAGATAAAATTAATGTATACGCAACAAATAAGATATTGAAAAGCTATTTTTACAGCTTGTTAAGCAATTTATCAATATGCTGCTCCCTCCAAATTTTGGAAATCAGTCAAAAAGTTTTATGTTAACTTTTTAAGGAAGTGAATTAAATGAAATCTAGTTTGAGAGAAAAGATGCATGATATGATTCCCTTGTTCTTCAAACAGTATACAACAGCATAAGATAAGGTAGATAGCACAGAATAAGATGCGTAACCTATATCCATATGTGCTGGCATTTACATTTGGCCAGTCAGAAGAAACATTTTGACAGAATATACAACAGGTGATGCCATTGCCCTTTACACAAGCTGTACTTTTGGTGTTGGCACCTCTGAAAAAGTAAAACTGATGACGATAATTCTCTTTGAATGAAGATGGAAGTGTGCTGAAAATGGCAGTGCACGGTGGTGATGGCAAGCTATCTTTACAAGATTCAGCCTCATAATTTGATTGACAGACATTTCCCACATTATAATACTAAATACTATTGTTATAAAGAATGGTACCATTGACACTTAGGTGCAATGTTAGAATCATATCAAAGCCAAGTCCTTAGCAAAGAAAGGAGGTCAGACTTAAGCTGCATTATCTTTCTTAGGTAGAAATGTCACTACTGCAGCCCTCCTGCCTCACCCTCAGTTGAAAAAGGAAAGGCTGCATACTAACCACTGTGTCATAAAACATGGTAGCTGAAGTCAGAGCTGGACAACGGTATGACCAAAAATGTAGACTTGGATCAACCAAAATATTTCACAAAATCATGTCAATTTCAGCCAAATATAAAAACAATTTAAAATTACAAAAATCAAACATGTTTAATTGTGATATTATTTAAAAGAGAATATTTCAATGATTTTTGTTTGAACTTTATTTAAAAAAACCCCAGAACACATTTTTTTTAAAAACCCTTAAAAATGAGGCGTTTTGTTTCAGTTGAATCTAAGCAAAATCACCCACCCAAAAGCACACTGCCTTTCCTATATGCTCAGCCTCTCCTCCTCACTGGCCCTTCCCTGATTGGTCTCATGGTCTTTACTAAGGAAACAAAAATTGAAATAAAATGAACAAATAAACTACTGAAATATTTGTGTAATGGGTTTGACACCCTTGAAAAGTCTGGATGAAGACAAAGGAATTGACAGAGAGGCTGAAAGCTGTTTTAGTTTTATTTGAATACTCTGTTCTACAATCTTATCTGAAACGTGTTTTCATGCATTTTTAAAAAATGATCACTGCAAAAACCCCCCCACCCCTGGCTCTTGTAACTGTTGCCATCATTAATTTTTATATTACCTGCATTCCTCCAAGTTCCACTTTACTTCCAGGTCAGCATGCCCCTTATGTAGAGCTGCATGTGAGCTGTTGCTAATCTTCATGCCAGTTTGTTTATCTAGGGCATGTTTCATCCAGATGGAAAGCCCATAGCATAATTAGATATCAGTATATCAGGCACTGATGCCAACACAAGAATATGCCAAAGTGATTGTGCTTATATGTAAATACCAGGAACTGCTCACTGCTTAAACTTGTTCACACAGCTGAAACAGTCCACCTATCTGCCTTTGGGGAAAGGAGTGCCTCAGACAACTCAACAGCTACCCAATGTCTTCACATAAGTATGTCAGCTAGGTAGCTGCAATGCAGGGCTTCGCTAGCAGGGAGACTTAATGTAGAGAAGGAAGCACACCCACAATAATGACATCCCTTGTGACTGCCAGAACAGATAAGAGATGGCACCATGTTTACATGGCATGAAGGAAGAAATGAGGGAAAGGATGCTCCTGGAGTAAAGAACTACAAATCATGGCAGCTCCCTGTTCCTCCCCAGTTCAACTAGCTGCTTTTCTTTACTCACTTATGTCTCCTTCACCTCTACCTTCTATTTTCACCATATGCCAAGTAGTGCCAAATACTGAGAATGGCAAGATACAATGGGATCCTCTCCTTCAATTTCTGGAGCCAAATATATAACTAGAATGAGTATGCATGTGTGAAATATCATACAGGTGGGGCTTTGTGGTTACAACAGGTACATTATATGCTGGTAGTAGGAATCTGATGCCTTCTTGTAGACCTGTGGCACAGATGCCAGAAGTGGCATGGCCATCCTGTGTGTGCACAGACAGCATGGTGCCAGAGAGGGCAGGAAGCAGAGTACAGAGCAGCAGATCAGGCAGGGGAAGGGATCAAAGTGGCACAGGGAGGATGCAGGGCTAAATTGTGTCACATCTGTCAGAAAAGTTGACCCCCACAGCCTTATCGTATCTGGGTGTTCATATCCAGCACATCATCACTAATGTCATGTGATATAGTGTCATTTGATAAAAATAATGTACCTTTGGTGAACATAATTCCTGTTCTTAGCACTAATGAAGTTATGAGATGATTTTTTTGGTAAATGTCACGACTTTTTTAAAGACAAAGGCAAGTCTGAATTCCTTGTAATGTGTTGTGTAAAAAGAGCGACATTGCTCTTCAGGCTATTTTTAGCATTTTATAGGAGAGTGTGACCTTCCCCACCAAAAAACAGGCTTTCCATAGGCTGTTAGACATACAGTATCTAACACACATGCTTGAGTTCAGCTGGTTTCTAACTATTTTTAACATCTTACAAACACTGCAAGCTTGACTGATAAATCTAAAGCTTACACTGCCTTGTATATAATGACAGACATCCTATTATGCCCAGGTAAACACTGTAAGAACAGGTTTAGCCACACTACTCACTTTTTGTCTCGTAAGGTCTGAGTTGATCCACATCACGTCATGAACACTTGCTGAACAAGGATATCAAAAATCCAGTACTGGTAACATAGCTTCACGTGAATTAAATATATCCAGAGGGAAAGAGAGAACAAAACAACCCCCACCTCCCAAATACATTAAATGATAAACAGAGAAATCTGTAACATTTACAGCTTTGACTACAAGATATTCAGCCTGGCAGCTCTATGAGAAATCTAACTCAGTGTACTTGTGCACTCTCTCCCCACTAGAGGAGGAGTCAGAGTTGCAACATTTATGTTCCTTGCTCCAGGCAAAACAGTGATTTTCTCCAGTATGCAAAATGTCCCAGCCGGATGGTTTTACAAGGTTAAAGAGATACTTCATAGGAATGCAGCAATGAAAATATATTTTATACAATAAGCTTTATTATAGGAGTTCATGAGGCTTGCCCTAAAGTATATAACAGTAGTATTTTTTAAGTAAATGTTTGTTGAACATCATGTGCTTCCAAAAAGTTGTTTGTATCAAAGTGTCAACTGCTTTTTATTTCAGGATACCACAAAAAAACCCTTTTGACCCTGAGTTACCTCTTCTGCTATATTGTTGAGGCATAAGGAGAAATGGGTATCTTTCCTTCAGCTTTTTAGAAGCTTCATGAATTGAAAAGAGCATCAGCTTCTCAGCTACACCTTTGTATTTTACTAACATTTCTGTATTGTATTTTACTAATATTTTATGGTGAGAAATTATTTGTAAACATTGTTTTGGTCAGTTTTGATTCATCCTGTCATTCAGTCACATTTGCATCCTCTACGTTCACAAAACTGAAGTTTTCTTTACACTAAAGTATGTAGAACTTAAAGGGAATAGGCTTGCAATGGAAATGCCAATTAAAAAAAGTATTTCATGATGAAATAGAACTTGTTTTGGGTGGACGTAGTGTAGTAATTAATATTTGGTCCATTCTGTCAGGGCTGAGAACTAACTAATGCTAGTTATATAGTTTGAACAGATGATTTCAAATACAGGATATCACATGAATACAGTTTGTGAACAATCTATGGGAAAAGCGGAAACATATTAAAGAGCAAAAAGTCTAAACCGAACACCAAAATGGCTAAATTATCCAAATATTCACAATACACAGTTCAGTCAGGTCGACTGCCATTTCTTTCCAAGTAGCTCCATATCTAGAAGACTGAAGCTAAATAATTGTTATGATAGACTGAAGATCTATGTTTGAAAATATATTTTCTTCCCAGAACATAACAGGTACATAACCAGTCCTCAAAGACGGACATGTGACAAGCTGTAGCAAGTTGCGTTAGAGAAGCAATTCTGAGAAATGCAGAGGCTCAGCCCTAGAAAATGAACCAAAATAAAAAATGAAAGAATGCCTTGGAGGGAGGTAGTAAGAACCTGGAAGATGTTTCTTGGGAAAGGGCTGCCTTCAGCATTATACATATTACTGCTCTATTATGTTTCTGTAGGTACATTTGCATGTGAAGTGCATCTTTATGGTACAATAATTACAAACTCAGAACCTGTGCTTGCCGTCTTTCCTGACCAAGTCATCCTTATTTAGTCTGGATGAAGTCAATAAGATTCCCTAGGCAAGAAGATATTACTAAAGTTAAACCAGGATGAAAGACAACAACGACTATTACTGAGGATACATTCTAAAACTAGTTCAAATCGACAAATTGATGGTATCCACTTTATAGTTAACTCAGGCACTGCTAGCTAGTTAGCTAAGACAGGTGCTCATGCGTTAATTGTTCATTCTCTCTGGTGAGTTTTGCACACAGTTGTCTACTCTGAGTTCTGTGCTATTATGCCTATTCTGCCAGCACTGCCCAAGCTAGCTAGTTAAAACTAGTCTGAGTATGTCTTTACAAGCTGCATAGACTGCAATCTAGACTACATTTAGTATATTTCAAGTCACAGAGAAATGATAATAAAAATGAAATTAGTGAAATATTTTGTAGGTGAGCACAATGAAGATGTTGTCAATACAGAGGACTAGGATACTGAAATATCATACATGAAGAACTGGATGACTTGGAAGATGAATAAAAATAATGGCATGATAGTCAATGGTACAAACTGCAGAGCCATGCACTTAAGGGCAAGCCACTATTTTTGCAGTAAGCTCTGAGTTTATCAACTGGAAACACTTATAGCAGAGAAGTATTTGGGTGTACTCATTGATTACAGGATGTTCCTGAGCCACCACTGTTATGAAGCTCTGAAAAAGGTGCATGCAAATCTTAAGTAGCTTACCAGGTGTTTGCATGAGAAAGAGGACAATATTGGTGCCACTGTATAAGGCACTGGCAAAACCTTATGCAGTCTACTGTGTAAAGTTATCTAGACTACTGTGTAAAGTTTAAGTCACTCATGTTCAAGAAAATTAGTTCAAATTGCAACAGATGTAGAGATACGGGAATGAAGAATCTATCTTATGAGAGTGATAGAGCTTGAGTTGTTTAGTGCAGCAAAATGAAGGCTGAAGAGTAATACTGCTGTCTATAAATACACAGGGGATGAGGTTAAATGACAGGGAAGGAGAAGAACTATATAAGATTAGAGGCATTGTTTACACAAGAACAAACAGATATAAACTGGCCATGAAGAAATGAAGGTTGGAAATCAAAAATGTTTCTGACCACTGAAGCAAGAGCGATACGGTTCTGAAACAACTTTTCAATATGAGGAAGAGGGGCAAAAAACCCAGCTAATTTTTGGTATGTTTATAAAAACTAGAGACCTACTAAATTCATGGCAGGAGTGGGGTGCATGGCAGCTCCTTTAATCATTTGGGTTCCCCTGTGCAACCCCCCACTGCTGACTGGCAGAGGGTCCTGCTGCTTGCTGCTCGCTCCTGATCTGCAGGGAAGCAGAAACTGCAGTTTTAAATATGGAGCCAATTTTGCCGCTCGCTGCTGATTGGCCAAGGGGCCCTCGCAGCCATAATCTCTGCTGCTAACTGGCTGGGAGGGAAAAAACAACACCATATTTAAAACCTTGGGTTTTGCCTCCCTGCTGATCAGGAGCGAGCAGTTTTTTCCTCCCAGCCTGTCTTAGCAGCAGACAGCATGGCTGCCGGGGCCCACAGCCAACCAGCTGTGAGCAGCAAAACCAGTGCTCTTTTTAAAACTGTGGTTTATGCCTCCCTGCTGCTCAGGAGTGAGTGGCAAGCAGCAAGACCCTTCCGCCATTCAGTGGTGGGGAGGTGCACAGGGGAACCTGCGAGATTAAAGAAGCCGCCGTGCACCCAACTCCCACCATGAATTTAGTAGGTCTCTAATAAAAGGGTAAGGAATGGTTGTCTACAAGGGGTAAGGGGCAGACTTAATGACTCAGTCCTACATTTCTATGGGGGAGGAATAAGAAGCAACAAAATTTAAATTTTTTGTTACAAATTCTGAGCGCTAGAATAGAATAGGACTGAAAACATTCTTGGACCAACTCTCCAGGCATTCCTTCAGACATACCACAAATGAGGGATTATATATAATACATAACAACGAAGAAATGTAATGCTGAATATGTCCAGTTAAACCTGCATCAGAAAGGTCCCTGGAGCAGAGTTCATCTTGGATCAAAGGGATGAATAATAGAGACAAAGAAGGGATGAATAATAGAGTGATTATAACCAGTTCCAATATGGTGTTTCCATTGAGTTTAGTAAAATCTGGAGTTTTCATTGGCTACTGCAGCACAAGGATGTTAGATTTCTAGAGCGAAAAGGTTTACTACATTAAAATAACCTTAATTTATCACTATTGAGGGTACATCTAAACATCACCCTGTCACCATTGCAACATACTGCAGTGCCATATAACATGCTAGGGCAACAGAGCAATCTCTGCATCTGACCGGCACTACTTCGCTGTAGCAGTGTGCTCTCCCATTTTAGTGCACTGGTATGGCAAAGTAGCAGCTAAAACTAATGGTATGCCACACACATGATACAGTGCAGGTAGTTACTGCATCATGCTTTAGTACTTCCAAAAGGAAGTACTGAAGCACAGCACAGTAACAACGTTGCCGTAGGGTGATGTGTAGACACGCCCTGACTTCAGTTACACTACTGTGACTTAGGGGAGAATCAACTTTGAGTTAGATACAATGAGAGGAAGAACTGAAATCTACTAGCACTGTTGGAAGCCAGGAGTCCTAAGACAGACAAATAAATATAGCTTCTGTGCAAAGTAAGAACATAAGCAACAAGAAGCTGCAGACAAGTTTTTAGGAGCATTAATACTTGCATGTATGATTAAAATGGTAAGAGAACATTCTTTTCCCTTTTCTACCTGTATTACTACTTAATAGTGCCAGAACTGGCTAGACAGGAAGAATGATTACATCAGTAGTGTGTAGTAGGTGTTTTAACCTTGAAGAATAGAGCATGCAGTGCTAAAACTGAAACTCTCCTAGAAAAGACAAAAGAACCCAATCTTGCATGGTGAGAAATGAAGAGCACTTTCCACCAATGATGACTTTAGAGAAAGTTATGTAAGTTGGCAGTACTCAGGGCTGGACCTGAATTAAGTTTTACCTGGTACCCTGATCAGTTTGAATAGCTAACTGGAAAGGAGTAGCTTTATCTACTCACAGCCTTATTTTTTTTTAATTCCCCTTTTTTATCTTCACAGGAAAATAAGCAGGATCTCTGTAGAGAAGAATCAGATAGAAAAGAGAAGTTCATCTGTCGACATCCAAACTTAGCCTCGATGTGTAGTCTATTCTAGTTTAGGCAGGCCAGGAGGTGAGATCCCAACTAGCCCACAAAGGACACAGATAGAAGTGACAATTTCCACCTGACTGGCCACAGAAAGCAGTCTATAACCACGACTAAACAGAAGGGCACAGCTGCAGACTGCTTCAAAAACGAGCGATCAGATGAAAATCTGAATCCTCATTATATAAGGATTTAGAAGATGTTTTAAAAAAAATAGTGTCTTCTGCAACTCTTGTCTGTCTGCTTGCCAGGCTCAGAGCTGTTTTCATAATGAGAGAAGGAAAAGGAGCAGAGGGAGTTTGGTTTGAGGCCTCAGGTTTTTAAAACCCCCACTGGCAGGGCTCCAGTTGACCCACACCACCCTCCAGTGATGGCTGGAGAACCGCTAGAATGAACTCCCTCTGCTTTCTTTCCTCCCTCCAATTCTGAAATTAGGGGCAGACTGGGAGGGAGGAGAGGCCATTGCTAGGAGAAACTGTCTGGCAGCCAGCAGCTAGGTTCCCCTTTCCCCCTGGAACCAACAGTGAACTTCTGTTTGGTCCGGGAGATAGGTGTAACTCAATGCGCTTCCTGCAAAGCGTTCTGAGTTACAATAGGGAGCAGCACTTCTGTCTGCATCCAAACATGAGTAAAAAGAACAGCAAGAAAGAAAGCATTTAACACAGCAAAAGAGCCAATAAAAAAAATACATGTGATAGTGCAGCTCTGCACATGTATCCCACAGTGGACACGTGCAAGCTTCAGTATGGTGCTTGACTGTTAATTAGATAGGAAAGAAAACCAGGGCACCAGGTGGAGGAGGCCCTGGCCAATTGTCTCCTCCTGCATTCCCTGCTCCAGACCATCTGCCCTGCCACCCACACACCTGTGCCTGCCCTCTTGCTCCTCTGCCAGCTGCTGAAGCAAGATGGTTCTATCCACTGCTGGCACAGCCAATGCATCTGTATGGCTCCAGCGCTGAGTGGCAGTGACCTGATGCTCACATATCCACTGGGGCTGGTGGACTCCCACCCCTGTGTCCAGATGTTGGGCCTGCAGAGGCAAAAGACAGAAGAGTTTTATTAGGGTTTACAACACTTCAAAAATAAGATGATCTGCATCAGGGGCCATGCACTGCCCATCCTCACATCAGGAGTCAATCATGCATGGGTACCCAGGGACCACAGTAAGTAAGCCGGACAGGCTTGGGCCCAGGCAGCTACCAGCTGATCCTCCCATCCCTGCTTGTTCCGCTGGGCCTACTGGCTCACTGGGTGCTGGCCTCAGGCAGCCTGTCTCCCCTACCCACTTCCCAGGGTGGGACAGGCCAGGCTACTGGCAGCACCTGCTGCTACAGCTGTAGACCTTGCTCCCCCACACCTCTCCCTACAGGACACCTACTCTACTCCACTGCCACCCATCCCATGGCTCCTGGGCTCAAGGAGTGCAGGGCTCCCTGACAACTAGTGCAAGGGGCTGACCATGCCATCACCCTCCCCACTGGGGGCCTGTCTGGGGAGCTGCTGAGGTGCCAGCACTTCACTGCGCCTCCACTGCACCCTGAGCATGCCGCAGGTGGCGCACAATGAGCTGTTTGTGTAGCCTGAAGAGTGTCTGAGCTTCAATATGGCCTGATGCTGCTGACCCTCTTGGTGCCCTGGGCACACCTGCGCTCCTGGTATGGGACCATGAGCTACAATGGTACCGGGGACAAGCCTAGGCTGCTCTGCAACCTCTGTTGTTCCCTGGAGGGCTATCTGTGACATCTCTATATATCTCTGCCCCCCACTGCTGAGAAGGAAATGGCTGAGGCATTCATGCCTTCCTTGGCATGTGAGAGGCCTGTGCCTGCCCAGTTGTGTGAATATGGGCTGCTGAATAAAGATTTGAACTGTGTCCTGCCTCTGTGCATGCTGTAGGGGGGAACCCTGGGCCCAGAGGAGTATGGACCAGCTGGGTAAGGAGCCAGACGCAAGGGGCCAGGGCCAGGGGCAGGGGTGGGGAGGGCCCTTCCCCCAGAGTAGGACTTACCACGTATTCGGGGCTGGTGAGGCTGGTGGCTTGGTGCAGGCCTCCCTGTGCCTGATGTCCTCAGTCCATGGTGTGCAGTACACCAGTGCCTGGCCATGGTCCCCCCACAGGGAGGAGTTGGCACTTCTGGCAGGGGTGCCATAGCCAGCTGTTCCTTGTGGCTGGATCTGGGGGTGAGGAGCTGGCAAGGCAGCTGCTAGCCAGGGCTCCCCAAGCTGCTGATGGGTGCAGCAGCTATGGAGGTGGGCAAGGCAGTGCACTGAGTACCTAAGGGTCCTTCCTATAGAGAGGTGTCACCACTGGAGCAGTCAGGTCGAGGTAGAGGCTCAGGCAGGCTGCCCCTGCTGGTGTAAACGGTAGGCTTGCAGCCTGGGTCCTGGGGTGTCAAAATGTTCTTAGCTGCTGCATAAAGGGCATGGTTTTGTGGGCACAACTGAACGGACGATTGTGATTGGTCATGGCTACCCGCTGTGCCACAAGGCCTTGATCTTTATGCACGACACCCACTCTACTCCACTGCCATGCCATCCGGGAGTGCCCTCCCTCAGAGGCGACACATAGGGGGTGCACATGCACCCTCTGAGATCACCCATGCACCCCCTGTCAGGTCGCGCTCCCTGTTTAGCTGGCAGGTAGGGGGGCAGGTGGGAGCACCAGTGTCCCCCCTGCAAGCACTAGCCAGAGAGCGGAGCCACCAGCAAAAGCGGCCATGCCACTTCCGGAAGTGGCGGCACCAGACCCCCATGCCCTCCCTTTCATGATGCCAACAGGGCCTCATAAATATGCGCGTTTGAACGCCTGCCATGTGAAAACTGCCTCTGGATCTCTGCATCCCCCAGAGGACCACAAGATCATCAACCTCCTCCTGAGTCCAGTTGGGGCTGGGGAGGACATGGTGGTACATCCTGCACTGGCTTTCTGGGCCCCTGTGCAGCTGTCCCTGTGTGGCCAGCCCTGGACAGTGCTCAGGAGCACTCAGAAGAGTGGCATGGCCAGAGATTGGGAGCCGTGTAACAGAAGCAAAGGCAAATGGGCCACAGCACCTGAAAATACAGGAGACACTGCTGGGAGGGAGCAGAAGCAGGGAGCAGGTGCTGGCCCTGCCACCAGAAACAGCCCTGGGGGCATCTCAGGGCTGGGCAGGGGGTGCAGCAGGCTGCAGCCCTTTGCAACACTCACCTTTGGCCAAGCACCAGCTCTGGCTAGGGGCAGGGCTGGCAGAGGCAGCCTGGGTCCTGTCAGAAGGCCTGCAGTGCTTCAAGGTCCTGGTGTATGCACCACAGGGTACAAAATATCACAGGCTTCTATACCCTGCAGCTAGGGGCTGCCACCAAGCAGCCCAGCCCTGGGGCAGGAGAAGCAGTCAGCCAGGAGGCCTGGAGCTGGGCTCAGGGTGGCTCCCTAGTGGCTAAACAGACCAGGCACTAAAGTTAGTGCTGGGTCACATCTACATGTGCGTTACTGCACTTTAACTACTCGTGCTTGATACCATGCATTTGCAGGTATCGAATTTAGTGATGATTAGCTATTTTTACTGTACAGAAAGGACATGCATGTGTAGGCACATGCCCCTTCTGTGCAGTAAATTAGGCTAAGATGCAGTAAAGCATCTTATGCAGACACACCCATAAAGTACCTAAATCAGAGATGCATAACATAAGCTTTTGTAAGTAGCAGGCTTACTTCCAAATCTGATGAGGTAAGCCTGCTGCTTATGAAAGCTTATGCTATGCGTCATTGATTAAGTTAGCCTATACATTACACATCTATCCTGACTTCTTCCTAACTTATGACTAACATGGCTAGCTACCTCTCTCTAAAGAATGGCTGACAAATTAATCCGCATTTTCAACAAAAAAAAAAAAAAAAAAAAAGAAAGGCGGTCTGGAAGATTAGGAAGGGCTGAATATCTTGTAAATACAACCATAATTTGCTCTGTCATTTTTGTGCTCAGCATGGTGTATCTTGTACATGGTGCTCCTGTAACTGTGATGGTCTAGAAAGTGTATTAGTGG
>JAGPOW010002514.1:48842129-48868804 GCA_030014935.1 Caiman crocodilus | reverse complement strand
GGAAGGGTTTTGTGTGATATCTTTTATTGGACCAACTGCACACATGGGAAAAGTGTTGGACAAGTTTTTGGGCATCAATCACCCTTCCTCAGATCTGAACATCACCTTGAATTAGTCATATTTCTATCATTGATCAGCATATACATGAAATAGCCTGCCATGGTGTAACTGGACATAGTCAGGCATCTCAGACTAAGTTTTGATCCCAGTTGTATTGGTGTAAATCTGAGCAAATGAAGTAGTCCAGATTTACAGTAATACCAATTTGATAAGACAATGGCTCCCCGTTTTTTTCATTTGCTTGTGAAACACCATACACCACTCTGCCATCAACTAAATAGCCACCTACCATCACTGGGAGATGTTGTACAAAGCCTCTTGCTACCTCCCACAATGCTCAACATACATGAAGTAGCTGGCTAATAAAACCTTCTCTAAGTAAAGGCAAGGCATTATGAGTAGACTGCTGTGACACTTCTATGCATACTTGGCCCCATAGCCCCTATAAGTATAGACCCTGCCCTGCAAGAGTATTTGGTGGATAGCCTCAGCTTCATTGCATCTTATCTTTAAATTAGAACAACAGGTTTGCTTCTGGTTGGAACTGTTAATACAGTAGGAATATCTTCTCCTTTATTAAATTCCTACCTGGTCAAGGAAAGAAGTTAATGGATTTTCTGATTATGAACTTTTGTAACAAACTTTATCCTGAACTAGTCTGAAGGATTGATTCAATGGACACACTATCTACATTATTCTCATCTAATCCAGTCAGTTTTATTACTAACAGAAGTAGGAAGGGAATTTATAACTTTTTGCAATGAATGAGTAATACTAACCTCTTTCTCATTAGCAAATATGCATCCAGATAACCAGTGAGCTCACAGTTTCATATTAGCTAATAGCTGTGCTGATACATATAACATAAAATCTGTTTTCTCTCATGGATTGGCATCTCTCTTTAATGTAAGCAAAGACCTACAAAAACCCTACAACAGAGCATAATCTTTCAACCACAATAACAACCAGGTTATATGTTTCTCTCTACAATGTATTATTATTATGTTGAAACCATTTTTGTATATGGATCTGTTCTTACTCCCAGTGAAGCCAACAGCAAAAATCCTATTGATCACATCTACACGTGCAGTGGAGTGTGCAGTTGTTACTGCTTAGTCATTTAGTACTTGCTTATGCAAATACTCATTACCCATCAGTATCAGCATAAGCAAGTACAAAATGACTGTGCGGTAACTGGTGTTACTGCACAGTACCGTCGCCAAACATTTTTTTTATTGACGCTAGTGCGCAGTAGCTTGTTACTACTGCACAGTAACATCACTGTACAGTTAGTGCCTGGCAATGCTATTGTGTGGTAGCAATGAGTAGAAAGCAGAGTGAGGCTGCTCATTGCTACTGTGCTATAGTGTCTCATGAAGACATGCCCACTGGCTTCAAGACTGCACAGTCAGGACAAAACTGGTTTGACTTATCTTCCCTTTGCACTTACACTGACAAAACTAAAGATACCAAGACTGAAACTGAAGTGTGAAAGAAGGATTGCAAGGCAACCTGTTGCCAAACAACAAAAGCCAACAGATGCTCCCCAAGTACCCCTCATCTGCAGCCCTACACCTCTGTGTGACTGCAAAGGCTGCAAAGCAGCAGCTGGAAGATTTATCTCAGAGCTGAACTGCCAGGACGCAAGGAGTCAGATATGGAGGTTTTCCTGGGAATGCCTTGGGCCTGTTGAGAGTCAGATTCAGTTCTTTTAACTCCAGTGAAGCCAAATCAGGGAAAAATGGGGAGTAGCATCCTACTGGATTTGTGTCGTTTGTAATGTCTCCCCAGATAAAAGACTGAAAGGCAAAGGAGATGAAGGGAAAGGTTGAGAATGTGTTGATGAATATTTTTGCAAATCTTTATTTCATGCTGTTACATGAAAATCTGCAAATTGTATCTTGTTCAGAGTCCTCATAAAACAAATGCATGAAGCTTTTTTAACCCATATAATTTAATACCTAACACATTTAGGAAGTTGAGAATTAAGATTATGGCTCGAAGGCTTGTGAAGTGGGTGGGACATGAATCTACTAAACAAATACGATTTCAGTCACCTCATTTTCAAACTCTCTACCCACCAACAAATCCAATACTGCTTGGTGGTGACATCTGAAAAGCCAACTTTGGGTTTTCCTAAACTTTGTGCATGAATTAATTAGATGACAATTTAAGGCCATTGAAAAAATTCCCATTGATGCACTGGTATCTGCAGCGGGTGGTCAGATGTCAGATTGACAGGAGTACTGACCTACGTTCTGTAGAAAGCAGCAAAAATCTATGAGACAATGGATGCTTGAAGATGTGCTTGAGAAGGCAGTTTAGTTTTCTTGTTCATTTACTCTTCAGCTTTGCTACTGAAATTTCATGGAAGGGCATCAGCTACCATTGCCAACTGTTTGGTTACAGTGAGGCACAAATAACTTTCTTTTACAAACGATCCCTCCCTGCAACCCTCTATTCCCATTTCATTTACTGAAGGTCAGGGCTGTCCAATTTCTTAGCCACATGCTGTTTGGGCTGCACAGGCCGCTAGGGCTGCTCGCCATGCAGATGGCGCAAGCTTCAGCTGCGCAGGCAGCCTGGTTCCCCTGTGAGCAGCCTCGCACTGCATCCAGCTGGACTTGCTGTGCAGGCAGGCCCCTTTTCAGCTGCTGTGTGAAATGCAGGCACTCTGGTCCTCCTGCTGTGCACACCAGGTGGGCAGCTCCTCCCTCTGCCACCATGCACAGTGCAGGCAGCCCAGCTCCCCCACTCCTGGGCACATGTACCTTGGGCAGCCCATCTTCTCCCTGCCAGGCACACAGCATGGGGATCCCTGTTCCGTTCTGCTGAACCACACTACCCCCAAGGAGTGGGGCAGGAAGCAGAAGCTTGGGGGATGGGAGGTGGGGAAGGGACCCCCAAGCTGCCAGTGCATGAAAAGCAATGAGGGGAGCCCATGGGCTGCCTGTTATCCTCTCATAGGCCATGAGTCACCTGCAGTCCACCAGTTCGACTGTCAGAGAAGCATCAGAATGCAACAGCTTTTGGTTGCTACTTACCAAGTTCTAAGTCGCTACTTACTAGGTGGATTTGAAGCAACAGTCAAAAGATAAAATACTCAAATACCTTACTCTAAGTCTTTTATATTTCAAAGAATTTCTCCGTATCCTATCCTGTCATCCTGTTGAATAACAAAGAATTTTCTGTGGGCGACAAATAGTTTTCCTCATCATATCTTTGCAATAAGCAGGGATTACAGTAAGACTGTCTCAAAGTTCTTTGCCCATTTCAACTGTAATCTAAACATTTTTATTATTATTATATGTTGGCATTTAATGGTGGGATAGGTAAAAGGTGCCACAGCACCATATGCATCTGCTATCGCAAAGAGAATTTGTTTAATCAGAATTTCATTACTGCATCAGAATCTAGAGAGGAAACTGGTGAATCATTACATTCATGAAAATGCTACTTTATATTTCACAACTAACATGTCATAGATTCATAGCTGTAGGGTCGGAAGGGACCTTGTAGATCTTCTAGTCCGACCCCCTGCCTGGGCAGGAAGAAAACTGGGCTCAAATGACCCCAGCTAGGTAATTGTCAAGCCTTCTCTTAAAGACCCCCAAGGTAGGAACCAGCACTACTTCCCTTGGAAGCTGGTTCCAGATCCTAGCCGCCCTAACTGTGAAGTAGTGCCTCCTGATATCTAGTCTGAATCTACTCTCTAACAACTTATGGCCATTATTCCTTGTTACTTCAGGAGGCGCTCGGGGAAACAAGGTCTCTCTCAAACCCCACTGGTCCTCCCTAGTAAGTTTATAGATGGCCACCAGGTCCCCCGCTCAGCCTTCTCTTGCAAAGGCTGAACAGGTTAAGGTCCTATAGCCTCTCCTCATAGGGTATGCCCTGCTGTCCCCAGATCATGCAAATGGCCCTCCTCTGGACCCTCTCCATTTTGTCCACATCCCTCCCGAAGTGTGGCGCCCAGCACTGGATACAGTACTCCAGCTGCAGCCTGATCAGCATTGTATAGAGGAGAAGGATCACCTCGTTGGCCCTGCTCATGATGGATGCACGACAAGGTGCGGTTAGCCTTCCTGACCACGTCCTCTCATTGTCAGCCCATGTTCATCTTGGAATTGATAATGACTCCAAGATCTCTTTCTGCCTCTGTGCTTTTGAGAAATGCTGCTGGTTTCTACAGCCCAAATGCAGCACCCTGCGCTTGTCAGTATTGACTCCCATCCTATTTTCATTTGCCCACCCCTGTAACCTGTCCAGGTCCTGCTGTAATCTGTCCTTCCCTTCTAGCATGCCCACTTCACCTGAAATCTTGGTGTCATCTGCAAATTTAAACAGGCTGCTCTTCACCCCATTGTACAAGTCACTAATAAAGAAGTTAAACAGTGCAGACCCAAGAACTGAGCCCTGGGGGACCCCAATGCCCTCTTCCTTTCAGGTTGAAAATGACCTGTCCACCACCACTCTCTGAATACGACCCCTCATCCAATTTGCGACCCATCTGACTATGTAGGCATCAATGTCACTTAGCTTTTTAATGAGAATGGGGTGGGAGACAGTGTCAAAGGTCTTCCAGAAGTCCAGAAAGACTGCATCCGCCGCTACACTTGCATCCAGTGATTTTGTGACCTGATTAGAGAAGGCAATCAGGTTGGTCTGACAAGACCTGCCCCTAATGAAACTATGCTGTTTGCCCTTGAGCAACCCCCGCTGCTGGCCCTTCGCAGATGTGCTCCTTGATAATCTTCTCAAAGATTTTCCGCAGGACTGAAGTATGACTAACAGGCCTATAGTTGCCTGGGTCCTCCCTCCTCCCTTTTTTTAACGATGGGGACCACATTGGCCCTCTTCCAGTTGTCCGGCACCTGGCCAGAACACCACAAGTACTTGAAAAGCCATGCCAGGGGCCCTGCTATAACCCCTGCCAATTCCCTCAACACCCTGGGTTTGAACACATCCGGCCCCTCCAGAAGTGCTCTAACTTGGTCCTCCCTGACCCTAGGCTTGGCGGAGTTTCTCCCAAGTCCATCCTGAATCTCAGTTGGGGAGTCGGGACAAGAAAATAGAGGCAAAGAAATTGTTAAAGAGGTCTGCTTTCTCCCCTGGTGCGACCGCCAGATTGCCAAGCATATCCTGAAGGGGCCCCACATTACCCAGGGCCTTCTTCATTCTCCCTGTGTTTAAAAAAAAACCTTTTGTTGTCCTTGATCCTTGATGCTAGCCCTAGTTCCATATCTGCCTTAGCTTTCCTAACAGTCTGCCTACAGACCTGAGTGGTGGAGGTATTCTCCTCTTTGGTGATAGCCCCTCCCTTCCACTAGGTGTATACTTCCTTTTTGGCAACCAGGCATTCACAAATGCCCTGGGTGAGCCAGGGGGGGGCTTTTGGGTGCTCTTGTCCCCTTTGCTTCTTGTTGGGATTGTCACCACTTGGGCTCTGAGTATGGTCTCCTTAAGGAACGACCATTCATCTTGGGCACCCAGTTTCCCTACTCTCCAGGACCCTAGTGCCTCCCCCACTAATCTCCTCCACTCATTTAAGTTGGCCCTCTTAAAGTCTAAGGCTGCTGCCTTGCTGCAGGCCCTTGACACCCTGCGCTGGATGGTGAATTCCAGCAAGCGATGATCGCTTTCACTCAGGTGGTCCAGGACCTGGAGTCCCCTCACCATGTCATGAGACTGGTCTTATGTTGCACAAATTATTTCAAATTTTAGAAGCACAGAAACCCTTATCATATTGTTCTTCTTCTGTACTAACTCAGGGAGAAGAATGCTAGTTACCAAGTCACCAGTCCCACTGTTAGCAGTGCCTCATCTCCCCTTCAAAGTCTCACATGCTAGTATAGATCCAGCCTGGTTTAGCTCAAAAAATCTGACTAGATCATAGGACAAGATGAAAAAATACAGCATGCATTCATTCTCTGTAGCTAAGTGGGTATCATGGCTCGATACAAAACTCCAGTGTTCTGAGCCTTATTCAAAATATATTATGCAGTGTTGCAAGTTACCTGATTATAAGTTTCGTATGCATGCATTACCAGACGTGCCCTAGGTATCACAAGTCATTGATCTATGTACTACTAATCTGTGGTGCTACAAACCATGAAGTAACTAACTCCTGTATGACTATATGTAAAGGCTTAGCTTCTTCACTCAGAGAGAAAATAGCAAATCTGCTTAACCTCTTGGAACTCATCTGCATTCATCTCTGCAAAATCGTAACTCATGCTCTTGTAAAGTGAGTCACGTATTATGTTGTCACAGCTGTGGCAGGTCTACCTGAATTTCTAGATCAGGCTGCATTCCCAGAGAACTCAGCATGTGATTAATGTATCCAAAAGAATCTCAGGTTGTCTGAAAACACAGACACTAAACGGAGGCAGCATTACAAAACATCTCCCTGAGGGCTTTGCTCCATTTGGTATTTATGCTTCTCTTAGCTATTTGTGGCCTCTTATATTATTTAACACAGTAAGAAACATTGCCATCCAGTGTTCTGACATATGTGTAATCTTTATAAAGAACAAATAAATAGGACATTTTAGGCCAGAATCCTATTTTACCCATGCACCTCAATGGCAGCTACCTAGCCCAGAGCTGCCATTTTTGGTACTTAAACACAATTTGTGATCCTACTCCACATGCAGTGCACATGCATGCATTCACACAGATGCACTGAGCCTGTGCAATAAGCTGTGCACTGGCCTGACACTGGTACACAGCTCTATTGTCATGTATGTTGAGCATGGACCCATTTAGGATTTCCTAAATGGGGGCAGGGGCACACAGTTTTCCAGAGCATGGTGGGGTGACAGCAAGGCACGTCTGGAGCCTCCAGACCAGTGGGGAACACCAGGGACCTGGGCAGGGAGCAGATCCTGAAAGAACTGCTGATGTCCACCCACCGCTGCTGCTGTCCCCAGGCTGACAGGCAGATGGGGAGCCCCAGAATAACTCCTGAGAATAACTCCCATTCCAGCTGGGGGCTGTGGGGAGTGGCTGCTTTGGTGTCAGGCTTGGCAGGGCACAGGAGCAATCATAAAACTGTGTAAGTCACAAAACTGTAGCCAAGCAAACTGTAGCCAGGCAAAGCCACGACTAATGAATATTAGATAGAGGAGGACAGCCCTCCTATGTTTTAGCTCAGTAGCTAAGAGGTTAGACCACTTGACCGGGAAACATAAAACCCTGTGAGTTAAACTTTAACCTTAAACCTCCATCGCTCCAACTCCCCACCATCTACCATACTTTAAACACCAGGCTACAAGTTAGGCATTATCCAGTCCCCTCTTACGCCTTCCTTGGGAAGCTGAGAAGGAGATATGTGAGGCCTGGAGGAACAGGACAAGCTAAAGGGTGTGCTTCAGTGAGGTGGAGCTGCCTCAGTACCCATATGGATACTTGTGTGCCCACACTGCACGTGGAATTGGATTGAAAACTCTTTGTAAGGGCTAAAAGGGCATATTGCTCATGTTGGTAGTTATGGGGCTGGGAAACTGCCATTTGAAGGCATAAAGGGAATGAGGATTTTTCTCCTGCCATCTGAGGCCATGGATAAATGTTGCATCTGCAGTGCTAAATACACTTTTGAGGCCCTATAAAAAGCAAGTGTTCAGCCAGTCAAGCTGTTTGTAGTGCTACAAAGGTGGTGAAAACACTACAAAATAATCTCTACCAAAAAGGAACATCTTAGCTTTGTAGTGCTAAGTGTAATGCCTACATGGTTAAACATAGTGCTATAGGGGTCGCTAGGGTCCCCAGCATCCCACAATATCCTGCTCCCTGACACCCAACCCAGTGGCAAGCTATCAAGGAGTCATGCTTGGAGCCTGCTACCACTGCCGCTGTCCTCAGAGCCCCAGCAGGAGCCCGCTACAGAGCAGTAAGCAAGAGGAAGTAAGCTGTGAATGTAACTGTGAGACGCAGGAATCCTGGTTTTTCCTCATTTTAAAAAATACACAATTTTCAGATTAAAAGTAACCCCAAATCTACATTTTTCCATGATTAAAATGAAACACAACTATGCATATATATCTGTAGAACAGGCAGGAGGGATTCTGCTTTGTTTGCTTGTTGCCTGAAGACTATTACTTGAGAGGACAGACTGAGTAACTCCTGAGGGAGCAAAAGCCTGCCTGCAGAAAACCAGCAGGCTAAGTATTACCCGCTTACGCATACATACCAAAACCAATCATTCTAATTTTTAAAAATCCTTGCTACTGATTAGAAGCACATGTTATGATCAGTGAGAACCAGCATAGCAGCATATTCCCCACAACTCATACAAACTACGAGCACAAGGCAGAAAAATGGACTGCAAAGCAGTAACAGAGCAACAGTTATTTGCTCTAAGTATGTGATGCAAGAGGCCTACTGTGTTCCACGCTAGTTTTACCTGCTGAATTGATTTAAGTTGTATCCTTGGGTGCAGATAAGTAACATTTTTCAAGTGATCTGGCCCCTGAAAGCACTTTACAGCTGTGTCATAATACATGTGCACAACTGCAAAGCACAGCGGGGGCTGGGTTGGGCTGGCTATCAGCCCAACCCTGCCCCTTAGGCTGTTAGGTTGCGGGGGGAGGGGGAAGTGGGAAGCAGAGAAGAGGAGCTCCTGACTGCTTTGAATAGCCAGCACTGATGGGGAGGGGGCAGGGAACAAGGCCCCCTCGCCTTGCAGCCTGCCCCACCACAGCTGCCCTGGCAGGTTGGGCCTACAAGGGTTGGGGGCTTCTGGGGTGGTGACAGTGCAAGGCTTGGACAGAGCCACGATACTGCTTCCTGCACATCCCTGCCCACAGAACTGGCACTCTGCCCTGGCCCCGGCCACGTGTTGTCATGGCCCTATGAGCCCCGGGTCTCCAGAGACCAGCCAGGAGCTACATAGAAATGAAGAGCTGGAAAGGGAGCTGCATCCAGGGCTGGGATCGTGGGGTGACAACAGCATGGGGCCAGAGCCACGATCTATCCCCTGCATGCCCCTGCCCATGGAACTCATGCCTGTCACGGGGCACGCGGGCAGCAGATCGTGGCTCTGCCCTGGCCCTGGCCCAAGCCCTACACTGTCACTGCCCCAAAATCGCAGGGTCTCTCTGGCCCCGCCCACCCATCTAGGTCCGGGATGCTATTCCCCGCTGGCCCACAGCCCCATCCCAGCTGCTCAGCCATGCGGCCTGCTCATGCAGGTTCTGCCCCCGGTGGTTGGTGTGGGGCAGGCGGACCAGGGTACCCGGAAAGCAGGGCTGGGTCCAGCAGCAACAGCCAGGAGCCACCACTGCTGGGGCTCTTGGGAAATGGTGTCCTCCATAGGCCAGATGCAGCTGGCAGGCTGTATTTTGCCCACCGCTGCCTAAGTTATCTGCACGGGAGGCAAGTTTTGCTAGTGTGAGTTAAAAAAAGTACCATTTCTCTGAGGGAATTATGAAAGATTTGAGTATGTTGCAGCAAGAGGACCACAGCAGAGGGAGGAAGGCCAGGGTCAGATGGTGTGGATTCAGGTCCTCGCAAGAGGATGAGTGAGGGGTTATGCCTACACTATATTTTATTTTTTATTGCTGTTTGTGTACTGCAATGTTCCACTACTGCAAATTAACCTTATTAGCTCAGACTTTTCTATTTTAATTTGTTCTGTTTCTATGTGTCAGTATGAAGAACTAATATACTCAGTAGCACATATTTTCCACTGCAATGTGACTAGAAGAGATAATCATAAAAAGATCACTCCCTGAAAACACAACCTGACAGCAGCTTGCACTGCTCCTCCTCTCCCTGCTCCAATATAAGTGGTGTCAATGGTTTTAATTGAGGTAAGCCAATGTTCAATAAAAGCCTCTGTAGCCAAGTAGTCAGCAGGTATCATATAACATCTTAAGGCTTGCAATGCTCATCTTCTGACCCAGGTTTTGAGGGTGGAGATTGTAGTATCATAGTATCTAGATGTGCAATAAGAACTAGTACTGGTGGGGATGGTAGGAGTATGAGAAGATACCACGGGGGATGGAAACCCCTCTTCAGTTATTTATCTAACCTCTGGTTTTAGAGAAAACACTGGTTGCTTTAAGTTTAACAGGCATGGCACTGCTAGGTTTCGCTTTTTAATGTGACAAGCTATATTCCTCATTGATGTCCAGGAAGAGTGTGAGTCACTTGTGTATGACTGTTATCCTCCACTTACATGAAGGGAAGGACAAATTACATGCTAATATGCACCCTGAAATGTCTTTGTCCTCTGCTTTCAATCTCACTCTCAGTATTTAACTTTTCCAGCTCACACATGGCACACAGCAACTAGGGTTTAATAGATATACCTGTTCCACTACGATTCATGATCTATTAACTCACAAACATTTTAAGTCTTATACTCTTGCTACTTTGATGCACAACACAAATAGATTTTCAACAAATGAAGATTAGGAACAGCTACTAAGTGAAAAATCATTAACTTTCTGACACTATCAGAGACAAGATACTGGGATATATGGACCTCTGGCCTGACAAAGTATGGCACTTCTTACTTAGAAGATTAGCACGTACGATGGCTTAAATGTCAACTTCCATTTTGGTTGATACACCAAGGCTGAAGAAGAGACTTGCAGGGCCTAATACCTGAATCATGATGTGAGTACTAAATACTCAGATTCTGGAGACTGGGAATATAGCAGATTAACTTCATTTGTGGTTAGGCATTAACATAGACTAACCAGTTTGCTACACTTTGGAAAGAAAAACAAAGATTGAAACCCAAGGCAAATGAAATAAAGAAGCCATCTACTAATCAGGACTAGGTAAGGTGTACTCAGAACTGTCCCACCTCTTTTCTATGATTCTGTTTTTAACATAAAGTCTGAAGAATTCTGTTTGTCCGCAGAAGGAACAGCTGTTCTGGGCTTTGTTTTGTCTTCTTTAATCTAAAATATTTTTACTGAATGTACATACTTTACTCTTTGTGGATGGCAATGCTGAAAAGTGAATATTCTTTTCCATATAAGTAATGCTTTTCTTAGAAAAACCATAATAATAATTAAGGGAAAATCACTAAATATTTCATTAAAAAATAAAACACAAAGCAATGTGGAATTATTTATTAATCACTTTTGGGCAATTAAAAATAAATAGAACAAGAAACAATTCATATATAAAAACAATACAGCTAGACAACATGAACAATTCTGTAAGAACAAAGGAAAAATCATCATCTATTTTCATCTACAACCCTTTACGTGACCCCTGGGAGACATCATCCTTCAACTATGAGAGACTGCTGATGACTACATAACAAAATGCAGTACACTGAAAACAAAATACCAAAGGAAAAAAGCAATGGCTCCTATCCTGCTACAGTCCCAACAATACACTAGATCCAAAGAGAAAATGCACAGTACAACTAAGGAAGTATTTCACAGGTGCTTTGGGGGATGGCAAAAGTTCTTTGAAGGTCACAGGACTGATTCTGCTAGGTGTTTTAAATGGTAGTTTGGGTGCTCAATGAGTAGCAGAGCTGCTGCAATCAGACTCAGAAGGGAATGCCTGGGGGACTGGGTAGAGTGGATGATCCCACCCAGCTGCTGCCGCTGCCCCCTGCTGAGCCCAGCTGAAAGGGGGCAGCAGAAACTGTGGAGCACCCTCCACCCCTCAACAGTCTGGGACAGCAGCAGCCATGGGTGGGGGAGGAGGCAAATGGGAAGGAGCGGGGTGCTGCTGAAGATGGAGGGTAGAGGGAGGGGGCGCTGAGAGGGGCAGATGTGATTCTTAACTGATTTGGGGGACTTAAAAACAATCCCTGCTGCTGATCCTGTGACATGGGAATGGGGGAGGAGCTAGGAGTTGGGTGCAACCCCCACACCCTCCTGGATCCATCCATGTGTTTGCATACTAATTATCCCAAACCTGACATAAGGATATATTAGTAAGTACAGTTGTTGCTGCAAAAAAATACAGCAATTTTTTTTTCTCAGCTGGACCTTATACTTGAGAAATGTTCTTGTTTTCATCTTTCCAATGATGCAATGCCTTGTCTCCAATGTTCTTCTATTTGGTACTGCTTAATTTTGTTTTACTAGTATTAAACTTTCCTTACATATCTCTTACTTCCAGAAATTGAAGCTGATAGGCTGCAATTTGTTGGTCTCAGCCACTGTTCCACGGACAAAGTAAGTGTTAAAAAAATCTTGAAATGGCAGAGGAAATAATGTGACGATATGCTCTCATTTGACAAACAGAACAATGTATAGAAGTCCAGTTCCTTGCTGTCTATCTATGGCAGATAACAGTCCTCTTAAATTTATTCTGTATAATCTTTTGTCAATGTACACTATTTAAAATTTGATTACAAACCAAGTGCATCTGTGCTTCTTCCTCTGCATTATACAGGTATAAAAAAGAAGGCTAACTTCAGAAAAATCTCTCTTTATTTTAACTTCATATGAAATACATGCAGTACCTAGCTTTTATGTTTGAATTGATAGTCTTGTTTATCTCATAGCTTTAGCTAGTTGAAGCCCCTTGTACAAACAATTCATCATTGGGAAATCACCCCCACCAACTCCCCACCCTCTCCTTCCCCCAATAACAAATTGTTTGCACAAGGGATTTCAAATAGTTTGTGTGCACGTGCACCTTCCTGCCTCCCCCCAGCCACAGGCACATGAACATAATTTATTGACCATTCCCATTAGGCAGTTTGTGGCTGATATGAGGATGCTCCATCAAATAAACTGTGGAAACTGTCAATTGAAGCTACAGAAGCCAAGTCTCTCTACATTATTTAAATAGATTTGTGTTTACATATACAGGGCGCGTCTACATGTGTCACTATGGCAACACTGTTACTGTGCTGTAATTTAGTATTTTCCTTTGGAAGCACTAAATCATGGCACAGTAACAGCCCGCACTGCGCCATGCACATGGCGCAGTTATTTTTAGCAGCTACTTCGCCGCAGCAGCATGTTATACTAAAGAAGCGCATCACCATGGTGCCATAGCTGCTGGTCGTGTGTAGAAGCCCGTGGACACTACATTGCTATAGTGCATTGCTATCGCAACATAGCATCATATGTAGATGCACCCACCAGATAGGAAATGATTTCTCAGCAGCAGTGGACTTAAGAGCTTTTCCTTTCTAATTTATGTGCTTCTATAATGTTTTATTTCCTTCTAAAATTATACCCCACTCCAGTTCCTAAGGGTACCCCCTCTTTGCTTTATGTACTATCTTTGATAGAGGCTTTATATTCATTTGGGAGGCTGTCTTTCAAAGGGCTGGAAGTTGGCCTTCAGCTTTGCTCTGTGCTGGTCATCATTATGCCACCAGTCTGCTCTATCCTTATAGTGTAACCTGAACAGGACTCCTAATCTGCTCATCTAACAAGGCACCCTTCAAGAAACTTATCCCCCAAGGCCCAACCCAGACAGTCTGCCTTTTGGGGCACCCAGGAACTAGGCCCAAACCACAGGGTGAATCACTAGCACCAACCATGGCATAGCATAGCATGGCATGGCATGGCATAGCACCAACCATAGCATGCTTTTTAGGGTGTCCCTTTGTGTTCTCCCTCATAGCCACACCCACACTTCCCAAGTTGTACAAAGTCCATTCAGCCGGCCCTCTGGCATGGTCGTAACATCAGGCCCCCCAGCCCCTGCTCCAGCCCACCAGGTCCCTGATCCTCACAGAGCTCAAAGCACAAAGTATCTCCTAGGCACCCTCTGAGGCTTCCAACCATCCCTGTAGACACACAAAGACCACCACAAACCAACCAGTCCTCAACTCAAATTAAAACCCCACCTTAGGTCTCTACACTGCCACAAACCCCGTGTTCCAGGAACTTTTCTAAATCTGCAGTTCTTCTACAGCAGGACATGTATGTCCCCCACCCCCAGGTCAGGCCCAGAGGTTTGTGGTCATCATGGCCTCCTGCCAATCACAGGTGTGTCCCCTCAGCTCAATAAGGAGCCTGCTCTTACCTGCTGCATCTTGCCCAACTAAGCTGCAGTCCTTGCCCTCTTACCTGCCTGAAGCTGTGTTCTTTTGGGCTACTGCCATGCAACTAGCTCCAAAATAGTTACCTGCAGCCCAGTAACCCCTCTCTTCAGCTTCCTCTGGCTGTTTACCCTCCTGCAGCTCTCCCTTGCCCAGCTATCTGTATCTAGTAGCAGTCCTTGCCTGCTGCACTTTTCAAGTAACAGAGTCTTTGGATTCCTGTTACAGTGAGTATATCTAAACTTAGTACCTCTCCAGTAATTTTACAGACTCTCAGAGAATCTCAGAGAAGCCTTTAGACCACTGAAGCCCCAAGGAATGGTGGGCTAGGTGCCTCACAGAACAAATTGCATTGGTTCCTGTCCCTGGGAATTTGCAAGGCAGAAGTCTGACACAGAAAGGTGGTATACATGGGATGATGCACAGACTTGGTTTATTTACACAATTTTTAGTATTAATTCATTAAATTACTTACTTCCCTTAAGGATACTTGTGCTGTGAAACATTAGGAAGGAGACGAATAACTGTCTAGTTGAGGGATGTTCAACCTCTGGCCCATAGAGCCATCCTGTCTGGCTGGTGGGGCTCCCCATGGGTTGGGAAATTTAGCAGCAGAGCAGAGGTGGCCATTAATACAGCTACAGTCCCTCTGCCATAGTCCCAAACCTGAGGCCCCATGTGGTAGACTGGGCTGAGCTGCAAGCTATTCCCCCTGCAGGGCCAAGCTACACTCCCTCCACTTCTAGATCGGGGCCAGGCCACACCCCTTACCTTCCCTGCAGGTCCAGGTTGGAGCCTGGCTATACCCTGTTCCCCACAAGGCTGGCCATACCCACTTCCTTCCCATTAGGGCTGGGCCACACTCTCTTCCCCAGAGGGGCCAGGCTTGGGCTGGCCATGCTCCCCTCCCTTCTCCTCCCCTGCAAGGCTGGACCATGCCCACTTCTCTCTTTTGGGGCTGGGCCACACTCCCTTGACCCTCCACAGGACTAGGCCATGTCCTGTTCCTTCCCCGTGAGGCCAGGGGGGGACCTGGCCATGCTCCCTTACTCTCCCCTGCCCCAGCTGGATCATGCCCCCCTTCCTGCTCCATGGGACTGAATCAAACTCCTTTCCTCTGTGGAGCTGCATTGGAGCCAGCCTGCCCTCTGCCCTACACCATGTGGCTAGGTGGTGTCCATTGTGCCTGCCTGGACTGGGAACACTGACTGGATCCAGCCTATGGACAGAAGAGACACTGCTAATCTGGCCTGCCAATTAAAAAGTTGAGCACCACTGGTCTAGAACAGTGATGCTCAACCTTTTTTGTCCCACAGGTCAGATGGGTGTTGCCTAGTCTGTCCAATCCAGCACATGGGGTAGGTCTGGTGAGGCTCAATCCAGCCATGTGGAACAAGGCAGGGGGAGAATCTAGCCCTGGTCAAGCCATGCAGGTAGAGGGTGCATGACCTGGCTCCAATCTGGCCAGGCAGGGGGACGGGGGCGTGACTCATCCCCAATTTGGCCGTGCAGGGGGAAGACAATGAATTTTAGTCTTTTGGTGGTGTACTATTGATACTATTTAAAGCAGTTGCAAATTCCTAACTCTGTTTAGGAATTGAACCATGATAGGAATGCCGCACTGGCAGTTACCACCAGCATTACTGAGTCCATTCCCCAGCAAGCATAGACAACCATATAATATATGTGGACCCTTCCATTCCAGCCAATCCTGCCCACAACAGGAGCAGAAGGTGGGTGGTGGTGATCAGAGACTCCTTTCTTAGAAAGGCAGAAGTATGCTTGGCCAGGACTTTTAAGCTACAGATAATCCTGCCTTGAGCAGAGGGATAGACTAGATGAACTTGTGAGGTCCCTTCCAGCCCTAATTTCCTATGATTTTATAAGCCAAATGCCAGCATGAGGTATGCTCCTTGTGTAAAGCCAAAATCCAAGGTATTTTGCTAAGGATCACCTGGCTTTCTAACCATTAAGCCATACTACTCATGGACATGAAAGATTGGGATCTGCCTGATAAAGGGAAACAGCATCCTACGATACTGACCCCACTATCTAGTGAACATGGTTTCAAACCAGGATTGAAGGGAAACAGTTGCAGAAGTCCAAAGGTATGTGTGTAACAAAACATATCTCCCAGCACCAGCTCTACGATCACAGGGCTGGAGCTGGGAAATCCTTATCTCTCAGCTCAAGCCCCTCATGGGAGATCAGGCTGAGAGATAAAGATCTCCCAGTGCTGGCCCTGTGGTTGTGGAGCTGGTACTGGGAGATAAGGGTCTTTCATCCCAAGCCCCATGCCTGGGGAGCTTGGACTGGGAGAAAAGGATCTCCCAGCATCAGCCCCACAGTTGCAGAGTTGTCACTGGGAGCACTCTGCTGGCAGGGGCTGAGGAGCCTGTTCCCTGTTCAGCTAAATGAGTGCAGCGCTGGGCAGGAAACAGGTTGGGGAGCCTGTTCTGTGCTCAGTTCTGTGGGTGCAGAGCTGAGCAGGGAACAGGCTCTCCAGCCCCCACCCCACAATTGCAGAGTGGGGGCTGGGAACTCTTCCAGTCAGAGGCAGATCCCAGCCCCATGGTCCAATTGGGTTATCAAGGCACAGGACTTGGAAAGAGCTGCTGGGGCCATTGCAGGGCCTCAGGAAGCAGGAGCAGTTTGCTGCCATTAGCAGCAAATGTGCTCCAACTTCCCTGCATGTGTAGACACCTGCCCAGGAGCATTTACGAGTGAGAAGTTTACTCGCTAGTAAACTGATCCTGAGTCAAATGCATGTGTAGATGCACCCTCTTTGTTCAAACTAGGTGAGATATAAAAGAATACCTTCCACTGTTTGTTTTAGGACAGGTTTCCAATAGGAATAATTCTTACACTTTCTTTTACAAAGGAAAATGTATGCATTTACAACAGATCATTGATACAACAATAGAAATCGTCCTAGAACCAAATTTTGCTATGCCCTGGGGTTTCCCTTTTCACTTGGCTTTATAATTTTCTTGCTTCTTCTCATTCTGGCTCCATATCTCTTGCCCTAATAAGGGGGTGGAGCCAGTCCAGTCCCAGCAGGATATAAAAGGAAACTCCCCAGGTGACCAGGGTAGGCAGTTTTCAGCCACTTTGCAGGTCAGTTCCTAGACCACTTCATGTCACCACCGCCCCCCGCCCCCTTTTTGATGGGCAAGTATTTTAGCTTGGCATGAGGATGCAGGAGAAAAAGGAAATCTTTAGGGCCAATGAACAATAAACAAGATGGCTTCCAGAAGAGTTTACTGGGGAAGGTGTGCTTGGAAGGAGAGCAGTAAGGGAAAGAAGGCAGATTAAGATACCCAAGGAAATGGTTGAAGGATGTTACAATGCCAGAGCCACTGCCACTACCTCTGCTTGCACCTGTGAGGTTTCTGTCTATGCAAGACCGCTCACCATTGAGACTTCCACCCAGGTCCAGGTTTGGCTGTGTAGGAACTGCGGCTTGCAGGTTCCTACCAGTGACAGCCAGGTGGGGGAGTGCCTGTGTTGTGAATGGTCCCTCCTGGTGGTGTCTCTCAGGGAACAGGCAAGAAACTACAAGAAGAGGTGGTAAGGCTCTGAAGAATCCTCTGTCATGAGGAGTTCATCAGTTCGATGCTGGAGGAGACTTCTGGGACCATGGAGGAAGAAATACCAGAGGCAGTGCTAGAGAAGAGAGAGGACATAGACACCTAAGAGGGTGGAAGCTGGAGGTTTGTGACTTCTGGCAGCAAGCACAGACCTTTAACTCCACCTGAAGTGGTTTATCTGGAAAACAGATATGCAACCCTAGCAAGAGAGAGGGAGGAGTATGTTCCACTGGTGGAGGGAGACAGGTCAGGCTTCACCAAGGTGGGAAGGATCGAGGCGACCACCACCAACCAGAAACAATGGGTGGTGATGGTTGGAGATTCCCTTCTGTGGGGGATGGAGGGAGCCATCTTCTGACCTGACCTCTTGACTTGGGAAGTCTGCTGCTTGACCGGAGCCTGGATCCAAGATGTCACAGAGGGATTACCAAGTCCTCTGACTAGTACCCCATGCTGCTCATCCATGTGGAAACCAATGATACTTCCAGGGGAGACCTCAAGTATATCAAAAGTGATTACAGGGCTCTGGGTGCAAGGGTGAGGATGTCTGGGGCTCTGGTTGTATTCTAGTTGATTCTTTTGGTCAAGGAAAAGGGCCCAGGCAGGAGCAGGTGCATCCTGCAGCTCAACACCTGGTTGCACAGGTGGTTTCACCAGAAGGACTTTGGCTTCTTTGACCATGGGATGTTGCTCCAAGAAGAAGGATTTCTGGGAAGAGATGGGCTCCACCTGACAAACAGAGGGAAAAGCAACTTTGCAAACAGACTCACTAACCTAGTGAGGAAGGCTTTAAATTAGGTTGGCTGGGGGATGGAGATCAAAGCCCTGAGGTAAGTGAAGAAGTGGGAGGCCTGGAGGAAGAGCAAGCAGGAGGGGGCAACAGGGGAGGTGAGAAACCTTACTTCCTGAGAAATCAGGGTAACCAACTAGTTACCTCAGGTGCCTGTACACAAATGCACAAAGCCTGGGAAACAAGCAGGAAGAGTTGGAAGTCCTTGAGCAGTCATGGCACTATAATATGATTGAAATAACAGAGACCTGGTGGGAGATCTCATGACTGGAGCACTGTCATGGATGGCCACAAATTGTTCAGGAAGGACAGGCAGGTGAGAAAAGGAGGAATAGTTGCATTTGATATAAAGAGCTGTATGATTGCTCAGAGCTCCAGTATGAAACTGGAGATAGGCCTGTTGAGTGTCTCTGTTTTAGGGTCAGAGGGGAGATTAACAAGGGTGATGTCATGGTGGGGGTCTGCTATAGAACACCAGGCCAGGAGGAAGTGATGTATGAGGCTTTCTTTAAACAGCTAGCAGAAACTTCCTCATCACAGGCCCTGGTTCTCATGGGGGTTTCAGTCACCCTGACATCTTCTGGGAGGGCAATACAGCAGTGTGCAGACAATCCAGGAAGTTTTTGGAGAGCTTTGGGGACAACTTCCTGGTGCAAGTGCTGCAACCGCCAACTAGGGGCCATACTCTTCTTGATCTTCTGCTCACAAACAGGGATGAATTGGTGGGGAATGTTGAAGTGGATGGCAACTTGGGCAGCAATGACCACAAGATGCCTGAGTTCAGGATCCTGAAGAAAGGAAGGGTGGAGAGTAACAGAAGAAGAATCATCCCAATGTGCATGAAGACTAGCAAGTACAGTGGAAGACAATCTTGGCTTAGCAGGGAACTCTTCAGTAAACTAAGTCACACAAAGGAAGTGTATAAAAAGTGGAAACTTGGACAAATAACTAGGGAGAAGTATAAGAGCATTGCTCGGGCATGCAGAGATGAAATCAGGAAGGCCAAAGTGCAACTAGATTTGCAGCTGGCAAGGCATGTGAAGGGGAACAAGAAGGATTTCTATAAGTATGTTGGTAGAAAGAGGAGGATCAGGGAGAGTGTGGTTCTTACTGAATGGTGGAGGCAACCTTGTGACAGAGGATGCAGAAAAGGCCAAAGTGCTCAATGACTTTTTTGCCTCAGTTTTGACAGGCAAGGTCAGCTCCCAGACTACTGCACTGGGCAGCACATTTTGGGGAGGAGGTGAGCAGCCCTTAGTGGTAAAAGAACAGGTTAGGGACTAGTTAGAAAAGCTGGACATATACAAGTTCATGGGGCCAGATGTGATCTACCCAAGGGTGCTGAGGGAGTTGGCGGATGTTATTGCAGAGCCACTGGCCATCATCACTGAAAATTCAGGGCTATCAGGAGAGGTCCTAGATGACTGGAAAAGGGCAAACAGTGCTCATGTTTAAGAAAGAGAAAAAGGCAGATCCAGGGAACTACAGATCGGTCAGCCTCACCTCAGTCCCTTAAAAAATCATGGAGCAGGTCCTCAAGGAATCCATTTCTAAGAACTTGAAGGAGGAGAAGAAGGTGATTAGGAATAATCAATATGGATACACCAAGGGCAAGTCACACCTGACCAATCTGATTGCCTTGTATGATGAGATGACTGGCTCTATGGATGCAGGGAAATTGGTGGATGTGATCTACCTTGATTTTAGCAATTGGAGTGCCACAGGAATCAGTCCTGGGCCAGTTTTGTCCAGTGTCTTAACAACCTGGAAGATGGTGCAGCCCAAGCAAGTCTGCAGACGATACAAAGCTGGGGGAGTAGTAGATACGCTGGTAGTAGATAGGCTAGGATTCAGCGTGTCCTAGACAAATTGGAGGATTGGGGCAAAAAGAATCTCATGAGGTTCAACAATGACAAGTGCAAAGTCCTGCACTTAGGATGAAAGAATCGCATGTAGCAGCACAGGCTGGGGGCTGACTGGCTGGGCAGCAGCTCTGCAAACAAGGACCTGGGGTTACAGTAGACAAAAAGCTGAATATGAGCCAACAGCGTGCCCTTGTTGCAAAGAAGGCTAATGGCATACAGAGCTGTATTGGTAGGTGTGTTGCCAGTAGGTCAAGGGAAGTGATTATTCCCTTCTCTTTGGCACTGGTGATGCCACATCTGGAGTACTGTGTTCAGTTTTGGGCCCCCCCACTACAGAAAGGGTGTAGACAAATTAGAAAGAGTTCAGCAGAGGACAACAAAAATGGCTCAGGGACTGGGGGACATAACTTATGAAGAGAGGCTGAGGGAACTGGGCTTATTTAGTTTTAAAATGAGAAGATTGAGAGAGGATTTAATAGCAGCCTTCAATCAACCGAAGGGGGGTTCAAAAGAGGATGGAACTAGACTGTTCTTAGTGGTGGCTGTAACAGAGACTCAGTCAGGAGCCCTGTTACTGAGGCAAGGTCAGGTTAGACTGACCTGATGATGAACTCTTGTCAGGCAGAGGGGATTACATACCTGGGAGGAAACTGGGTGATTAGCCCACCAAAACCAGGCATAAAACCAACAGCAGGGCACAGACTGTTTGCCTTCAGGCATGAAGAGACAGACAAGGAGTGACCAAGGTCCCTGAGTGGACAGAAGTCATACCTGAGATCCAGAAAAAAGTCAGGAGAACTCCGGATCTAAGACAGGTCAGTCAGGTAAAGGCTTGCATCGCCAAGAACACCCGCTGTGCACCCGCTGTGAGTGCAGGGAAACACAAAGGCACCGGGAGGCGGATTCACCAGCAACTTAAGGAGGGAGGCATGGTGTCCCTCAGATAGAAGAGAGAGGATCACAGTCATCCTCAAGTCTGGATCCCGTCAGGAGTACAGAAATTAGAAACAGCCAGGCAGACTGAGAGGGAAGATGACCGGGGAATGCTCTCAGTAATTTGCACCCGCGGAGAATGAGAGACGCGGAGAATATAAGCCGCTGATGAGGTAATTAGTGGCAAAGACTCTTTACAAAGTATATGCACAGTATCCAGCCCAGGGATTCTGCAACTATAGCACAAGTTATCCTTGTCAATGAAGCAATCAGCAAGGATCCTGTAACTGAATTGCTGTTAAATCAGAAATAAAATCTAACATTCTGAGTAGCTATTATCTGTCTCGGAACCACAGAGGACACTGATCTCCCCTCCTTTCTTTCCAGTTCAAGTCGTGGCAGGTGAGTACAAGGGAGAAACCAGGATAAGATCACTTAACTTGCTCACAGTGGCAGATGACAGAACAAGGAGCAATGGTCTCAAGTTGAAGCAAGCAAAGTTTAGGTTAGATATTAGGAATCATTTTCTTACTAGAAGGCTAGTAGAACACTGGAACAGGCTACCCAGAGAGGTGATGCAATTTCTATTTTTGGAGGTTCTCAAGACCTGGCTAGACGAAGCTTTGGTTGGGATGTTCTAGTTTGGGATGGTCCTACTTTGAGCAGGGAGTTAGACTAAATGACCTCCTGAGGTCCCTTCCAAGCCTAGTTTTCAATGATTCTATGATTCTTGTACTTTTGGCTGTTCAATCTCCAAACACAGGGTTGGGCAGACATGATGCAGGGCCCCAGAATCAGAGGAAGTCTCAGCCTCTAAGGCCCGGATCCTGACACATGAAGTCTAGAAGAAGTGGCACATGGTCCAGGACCCCAATCCCAGCATGTGGAGCTGGGCAGAAGTGGTGTGGGGTTCTGGGGCCCCAATCCTGGCATGCAGGGCTTTATAGGGACAGCACAGTCTGCATGGTGGCCTGATCTTGGGGCCTGTGGACTGGCTCCATGCTAGTTATTTGGATCGCAAGGTCAAAAGGTCACCACTGAGTTAGGTGACTATGCTGTAGATCAGGGGTGGGCTGGGGCATGTGGGCAGGGGATTGCAGCTCTGATCTAGCTCCAACCCATGCTGTCACTGCTGCAAGATCTTGGCCCTGGACATGGAGTAGGTGCCCACCCAGCTTCTCATCCTGCCAGCGCTGCTTGGGCTGGTCTCCATGGGAACCCTGGCCCTGCACTGTCATGGCCATGCCATTCCTGTGGTCTCCATGGAAACTGGCCACAGCCATGCAGGCAGGGGGCTACTAGGAAATGGAGCCTGCCATGGGCCCAATCTGGCCTGTGGACTGGACTTTGCCCACTCCTGCTCTAGCCTGAGTACATAAGGGTACCTAAGCTCTGCAAAATAACAGGAGTTCATGTATCTCTTCACACAGTGTTTACTTTTGATTAGCTCTGGGCACCTCTCTGGTCAGTGCTAGATACTCCAGATTTCCATTTAAGGGCACCTACATTGCTCCACTGATTGTTTAGGGATCTCATGTATCCAACCCTATTTATCTGTGTCATTCCCTTGGGACAGGCACCTTTTAGGCACTACAAATGAGTAACAAGAACATCTACAAGACTGATCTGTACCAGTTCCCACTTATCTTTAATGAAGGTGAAATCAATACTTAAACCTGTGCAGGCAATGACTACTGGGATGCCTGGGGCGAGGTCAGCAAACAAGGCTGACTTGTTTTACTTAGCAAAACTGAAGGCTATGAAGGAATATGATTAATCTTTATAGATGCATTAAGGGGGTGAACACTAAGGAGGCAGAAAAGCTACTTAATACAAATGACAATGCTGGCACAAGAGCAAAAGGGCATAAGATAGATATTGCTAAATTTAGTCAAAGGAAAGAGCATCTAGAATAGTAGGGAGAAAAAACCTCACCAGTTTTAAAGTAGAACTGGTTCAATTTTATAAATGAGATTTTATTATATAGTTGCTTGCAGTAACAGATGACTGAATTAGATATCACAGAAAGTATCTTCTAGCCCTGCAAGTATTGTTCCCAATTTCAAATTTCACATTCAACACTGTTTAGGTCCAAATTAGTTTTGCTGCTTACCTTTGAGCTGGAATCCTTCTCATAAATGACATTTTGATTTGTAATAAAGCTGCGGACTCATGTCACTGATGCACGTTATGTACTACATGGTTTCCATTTCAGGTGTAGAGTCTTGGTTGAAACCATTTGGATCTTTTATAGTAGGAACTTCTAGAAATGGTAGTTGTGTGGAGTTTTGCTTTCAAGAATTAAGCTGGAAGAATTCCCACTGCTCTTAAAGAAACTGACCCTTTACAGCAACAGTACTAATACACAACCCTTTAAAGAAGCACTTGTAAGTTATAAATATCATCAGTAGATAAGCCATCAGTAGGCTATAAGATGAATTTCCTACAATAAGCCAATACCAAATTATTAATTAGGAATAAAAATGCTTAAGAGGAAAATTAGAAACTGTAAGTAGAGAAACTCCTGAAAAGGTATTCAGTCTTCAAGAGGAAGCAAACAAGCAAGCATAAGTGACAATCCAGTCTAACCATCATCATCAAGAAGTATCATCATCAACAGCATCTTTACAAGGAAGTAATTTTCCCTTTTTAAAAGATGGTATCTGCTAAATGCCTCACTTTTGAAGGGCAAGAGACTCGAGTGATCCTGAAAAACTGCAGATTAGCTGTTGTGGGTCAGCAGTCACTCACCTGACAGGAAATCTTGTAAAGAAATCACAAGAGAATGTTCTTTTTAGACTTTACAATGACAGTGTAATATTTCCCATCCCTCAGGGTCAGTTGAAAGACAGCTTCTAAATCCCCTTTGCCATAGTCTGTCTGCAGTTCCCTCTTTCTGCAAATGAAAAACAGATGGAGAAGTCCCAAATCCTCCTTCCTCAGTGTTTGATATGAAAAGTGTAGAATACCAGGAACTCTTGCCCACCACAGTCATGCTATGCTATAAGAGCCTTCTATTATCAGATTTGTTTATTGCTCATCTTTCCCTTCATCTGCCCTTTTAATGAGTTGAAGTTTTTGATCTACCGTGATATCTGTTCTGACCATGCCTTCTCCACAATTCAGCATACTCTCTTCAGATATTGTCTAGTCTAATTTTGTAATAGGTTTAAACCAAACCTATTTCAGACTCAAGGCACCCCTTGATAGACTTCAGATATCCCTCAGAAAATGCCAGCTCTTAATAAGTAGTTCTATTGTTGCAAAGAACTCAGAAAGACCACAATAGATCAAAATATTTTTACTACTATGGGGTCTTGATTGAAATCTCTTGGTTTATCTTGTAAATCATGTTTGCACATCTAACAATACTAACATCACATGGCACTTTATAGCACCCTTTAAAGAATCCCAAGGTACCCCAGGATGCCATGGCACTCTGGTTGAGAATCACTGGTTTAAACTACATATTCAAACTATCAAAGTTTGAAGTACCAACCTTTACGTATATCCCCATCCTAACACTCTTCTTTAATGACTGTGAACTACCAACTCTTTGAGTTTTATTAAATCCTTTGCCTCTCTTTCAATTATTCAATTTTCTTTCTTTACACATCAGGCTGCTTCCTCTGATTTCTTTATGCAGTTCTACCTCACACTGCTTTCCTCCTTTAAACTACTTACAAAGATTCAATTCTTTTAGTTTTTCTTCTCCTAGTTGTCAAGCTTCACTATATAAAATATGATTGCATTGTTACACCACCACCTATTATCTTAATCAAAGCAGTAAGAAATATCTTGGAACTCACCAAACGTACCATTTTAAAACTAAACAATTATTTCAAGTTGTAGCAAAGGATGTTTAGGTTAGATATTAGAAAAAAACTTTCTCACTGGGAGAGTAATACAATACTGGAACAGATTACTCAGAGGGGGTTGTGTAATCTCCATCCTTGGAGGTTTTTAAGACCTAGCTAGATGAGGCCTCAGCTGGGGTGACATAGTTGGGGGTGCTTCTGCTTTGAGCAGGGGGCTGGACTAGATGACCTCCTGAAGTCTCTTCCTACACTCATTTTCTATGATTTTATTTCTCATTTAATTCTGATTTTTCCTCAACTGCATTTGGCCACATTTCAGTTGGCAAGCTTTCTGAGACAAATGCTTTTGCATATTTGTGTAAAGCAACTGCATAGTCCACAATTAGGTAGTATGGAAAACAATGGGATTATTATTTACTGCATCACTATTTATCCCCGGTTGTATTTTCCTGTTTACTCATGTACATCTTCCTCCAAATTATGTCAACAGCACAAATGACTTGTTAATAAGGTACAGATATGCTATATTACTAGCCCACTTTCTTGTTTCCCATAGCAGTTGGATGGTCTGTACTAAGTCTGTAACTAAGTCATGATATTTAAAATTTAAGTTTGATCCGTAACAAGTGGTGAATTTACAACAGAGGCCATTAAAAAGATGTTTTTGTTTAATTACAAAATTGCAACTCCCAGAGGTATTTACAGTAATTCTGTAATTCCTAGAATACTGTAAAGGTTGATTTGTTGTGGCTATGTTTTGAAATAGTGAACTAAGGTATAGTTCATTCTTTGTTATTCAAATATTATACACACTGTAGTCTGTCTGTCTATAGCACTTTATTCACACTCTGATCAGTTGACACAAACAACAAATCAGCATTCAGACAGGAGGTGGCAGCCATGATGTTGGGGACACAAGGGGCGGAGTGGACACCTTGCTCCTTGGAGGTGGCAGCGGCAGTGGGGAGGCACGTCAGGCCTGGCTTGGCCCCAAAATGGAGGGACATGCTGGGCCCTGCAAGGGTGGCAGAGAGGATGGGGGAGCCAGGCCCAGCCGTGTGGTGGAGTGGGGGAAAGGGGGAGCATCCCCCCACTCCATGGAGGAGATGGCGGTGGTGAAAGGGTGGGGAATGTGGTCAGGGCTGCTGCAGCAAGTGGGGGCGACAGGGGAAGCAGCCCTGAACCTGAATTGCCAGGAAGCATGGGGGGGGAGGGAAGGGTCAGACCTGAACTGAGGGGGTGGGGCCAGACCAGGGGAGCGGGGCTGTAGGGCTGGACGCTGGGCTCTGTCCCCACCAGCCCCCCGCAGGGAAGGGGAGGGGGAAGCAGCCCCAGCCTTGAAGCAGTGGGGGTGAGAGTGGGGGAAGCAAGCCTGGCCCTGGGTCTCTGTCTCCACCTGTGACAGATGACAGAGTGGACAGGCCAGCAGCACTGACTGTGCCCTCCCTGCAGCAAGGCCAGCGCTGCTGGCCCCAGCTCCCCAACCCTGCAGGTGGTGGGAATGGAGCAGATGAAGGGGAGATGGGGCCAGTGCTGCTCCTGCTTCTTGCAGGCCATGAAAATGGAGAGGATTTGGTCATGCCCTCCTGGCCCTGCAGGCAGCAGTGATGGAGTGAATGGGGGGGCGGGGGGGGG
>JAGPOW010002514.1:48813592-48826942 GCA_030014935.1 Caiman crocodilus | reverse complement strand
TCTGTTATTATTATCTGTTATTATTTTACTACTAGCTCTTTTATATTGCCTTATCTGCTTATCGCATTTATCTTTCTGTTAACTGGTGTGTGTGTGTAAACTATAGTAAATTTGCCTTTATTCCACTCCCTACTTGCCTCCTTGATCCAAATGAATACACTCACTGTGCCCAGCTGGTCTGTGACATAGGATTAATTATACAAAAAGTAACTTTATTGCTCCTAGCGATTTATAGGGATATAAAAATAAGAACATTCCAGCTGTTTTTAATGATTCATATCCTGACAGTGCCCCCTCCATATGCCTAGCCATATGATCGATTACTTTCATTTTACCTGAAGACAATGAAATGTTAAATGTCTTTGTATGAAAAAAGCATTTGATATTGTCTTATAAATCTTACTTGAAAGATTAATTCAAGTAAGCTAAGACAGGAATGCAGTTACGCAAATTGGAAACAGTTTAATGAGACTGTAAATGGCAAATTTATTGTGCAAATGTGGGTTGTCATCTAGTTTGGTACTACAGTGATTGGTATTAGGTCTAATCTCATTTAACGTTTTCTTTAATAATCTGGAAGAGGGAACACAGGTGCAGAACTTAAACTCATAGACTATATTAACATTCTGGGGTCTCTGAATACTAGCCACAAAAGGGAAATAAAGGAGCAAGAAAGAGATAATAAATTTTAATTAAGGAAATATACAGTTATAAACACCTTGAATAAATGTAAACTAGTACATCTGAGGGATAAACAAAAAATATAACAAACAGGTGTGATGGCAAGAAGCCCCCACAGGCACTGAGGATGCTGGGGGCAATAAGTAAGCCCCCTTTACCCTGGCAAACATACCGCCGGGACAAGCAGGAGCGGAGCAGGAGCTGTGCGAGCTGGTATTACGTCGGCTCTTCAAGCGTCTGCTTCCCAGGTGGGGTGGTGGCCAGCTGATTGCAGCAGCTAATGCTGCCACTGTGGGAAATTTAAAAACTCTGCCAGAAGCCAGCAGGAGAGAAGAGAGAGAGAGCCAGTTGGGAGCATGCGGGGCTCCAGAGGCTGGTAGCAGCAGCCCTGCAGACACTGTCCCCGCATCGAGGCAGGAGGAGCGGTATCCGGTGTGAGGCTGGGGATGGACAAACCCCAGCCCCCTCAATTTCAAAGCTTATAGAAGTGTTCCTCTCCCTCAGAGGGAGGATGCCAAACAACAGGAGCTCACCCCTTTGAGATCAGGGTCTGAGGCTCTAGGCACTTTAACATCCAGGCTACCAGCCAGTTTGCCACAGCTGATGCCTGACTCCCATAATAAAGGGGCTTACAGGGAATGGCGGAGCACTGAATGGAACACCCGAGTGGCTGGTGAGTGGACGGGGAATAGGGGAGGTGGACCCCTGAGGAACACCACGGCACTTCTGTGAGTACCTCACTTTCAGGTCGATAAGGGAAGAGGAACATCACTGAACCCCCCTCCTTCAGGTAACAACAAGTCATAGCAGGAGAGTTGGGGGACCCTGACCAAGGGGGGTGGTAGTGATGTACACACAGCGTCCACTAGAGACCCCCACAGGAGGAGAGAGAAATTTGGTAATCAGGAATACTGGAAATAACCTGAGGTGACAGCTATTGCAAATCAGATTTTATTTTGCAATGCAACATAGGAATAAGACCTCTATATTGTCAAAATAGAGAGGTAGTATTCCATGTCCAGTGGGTTTGGTTCAGTTGCACCTGGAATAGATTTTGTTCACTCTAGGCACATCTACATAAGATGTTTACTGTGGAGTTGCCCAATTAACTCCTCAGTAAACTTCTTAGCATCTACATATTGCAGTGCTATTAGGATAGATTAAACTAATTAACTCCACCATAGATTAGTACTTATAAACACGAGTACAAACCTATGGTGGAGATTTTTTTCCCTCTGCATATATAGACACTGATAGGGCTAGTCAGCAGGTAGCCCTATGTGAAGCATCTTTGTGTCCCAGCCAGCCCCTCTGCAGCATGTTGAGTTTATTGCTGCACATATTGCATCACATTAACTGCATGTATAGGTGTGCCCTCTGAGGCTTAGTTCATTCTGAGGCAATTTAGATATACAATGAAAGAAAGTTACAAGGAAAGAGAGTGGAAGAACAGATGAACTACAACTCCTAGCCTAGACACCATCATGGCATATCCTCTAAGAATACACATTCTCTAAGTATTGAATACACTTTTTGTACACTAATGTACTCAGACAGCTCCTTGAGCAGGAGTGGGAAACCTTTGGAAGTGAGTTCCTATGTTGCTGACATCCCCAAGAAAAGGAGTTTATGCTTGAGAAAGGCCTATTTTCTGAAGGAGATTTAGAAATAGCTTTTCTTTGTAAAAAAGAAATAATAGTGAAAGGTTGAGGGTGGATCAAGATAGCTTATTTAAAAGTGGAAAATAAATACATTTAGTTATTAAAAATAATAAACAAGAATATGTTATCTGATATAGAGGAGGTGTTTATGGAATACAAGAGATTTAAGATTCAGATGGCAAATAAAGAAATCCCTTTCTATGTAGTTCTCATTATTATCATAACCATTGGCAATCCCTTGCAGTTGAGTGTGATTGGTTTCCATGATTGGGTCCAAAGGGTGCTGACGAAGCCTATCTGGGATTGATAGGTTCAGTTGCAGCTCAGGCATATGTTTCTGTGCGGAGTGTGTGACTCTGGGTTCTTGGTTCAGTTCATGAGATTCTCTTTCTGCCACTCCCATTTTTCTGCCTTCTGTTGTAGTCATAAGTTTTCAAAGCACTGAGATCCTTGCAGCAGACTTCCTTCATTTGGGGTGGTGATATTGATGCTGCATTTTTTCAAGTTGGCTTTGAGGACCACTTTGAAATACCTTCTCTGTCCTCCCATTGAGCATATAGCTTGATTGAGCTGGGAGAATACAACTTGCTTTGGGAGTCTGGAGTTGAACATCTGGTCTTGGTTCTGGCTTGGAGTCAACTGAGATTAAATAGCTTACCACCCATTGCAGGGGTGATACATAGGGGGTGCATGCAGGTGCACGTGCACCCCCTGAGGATGGCGGTGCACCCCAAAAAAGGTGCTGCCAACACTGTTGGTGGCACCTGCAGGCAGTTGTCACTTGCCAGCCCACCTCTGACACCATCAATGGTGTCTATGGGTGGTCCACAATTGCTGCTGGCCTCCAGCAATGCTGCCGGTGGCACCTGTGGGTTGTCAACACCTGGTTGGCACTCGCCCCCTCGACTGCTGACAGTGTCAGCGACATCTGTGGGAGCTCCCTCACTTACCACCGCTGAGCTCCCACCGTTGCCACTGCCACGCTCCTGCTGCTGAAAGCTCAGCCATGCCCTACCAGCTGCTGAGGGTATGCTCTGTTCATGACTCATTTAGTAGTTTAGCTCCACTCCTACTGGAAGCTTGTTGGTGGTTAAATGTAGCATTGCAGTAAGGAATATCAAGAGTGTTAGAGCAATGATGCAACCTTGCTTAACTCCCATCTTAACCTCAAAGGAATCTACATGTGCACACAGGAAAGTGGCAACCACACAGCAGTGGAGGGCAGCTCCCCACAGGTGAGTCAGGGGTGGGGGAAGGAGACACATGTACCCACAGTGAGCACAGGGCTGCAGCCTAGTCAGACTGGCCAATGGGATCTGGCATGGGAGCATGAAGCAGGATGATGAGGCTTGTTGCTGCCACCACCATTGGGACTCCCATACCACTCATGACACCAGCAGTGGGAAGAGTAATAGACCATGGAGGGCCATGCTGCCCTCTTCCTACCACTGGAGGGGAGATGGGATGGGGTGCAGTTCAGGTGGCCTGCAGGGAGCAGTGGAGGCTAGGCCATGCCCCCTCTCCGCCCCACACCCCTCCCCCAATGTGGGTCAGGAGGGGCACTGGCAAGGCCATGGGGCTGTGGGTCAGGACTAAGGAGCAGCAGCAGGGCTGGGGGGTGGGGAAGTGGAGGGCTGTGGATTGGGAGTAAGGAGTCCCAGTAGGGCCAGGGGGCTGCAGGTCAGGGGTGAGGGGCATCAGCAGGGCCAGGGTGCTGCAAATCAGGAGCAAGAGGGGCCTTGAGTCCAAAAAGGTTGAGAACTACTTGTCTAAGGATTCTGCAAATAGTTTAAATCTGCATTACAAAAAACACATTTTCAAAGTCCTAATTCATTGTATCGAAGGTAATATCTAGAGAGTGTTATTTTATCTATCTTTTCCTTATGAACACAATATCTGCATGTGTATTGTAAACTAAAAATACTGATTCAGTCATTATTCTTTTTAATGTTTCACCACATCTCACTGGTGTAGAAAATGGTATACTTATAGTTTGCAATCTGAATGTTCTCTCTGGAACAGGCAGAACCCACTGACATAAGTGTCTATAAAAATATACATCTGAAAGGGAATTAAAATGATATATTTCCAAGGAAGGACATGAATGATTTTGCTGCTTTCTGGAAACTATCACATAAATTGCTTTGCTTTGAACAAGAATAATAATTTTGCTTTCTATTAAGAAATCTGTTAGCGGCTGACTTTAAAAATATAAATCACAATTTCCTTACTGGATATAAGGTATAATTTTCTTTTGAAAATTACATGAATTGAAGATGTTGAGAGACGCGCTTAATTATGGTCCCTCAGCAGATTCAGAATAGAAATGATGGATATTTCATTATGGTAATGATCATGCATTAGTTTGTGAATGTATGCAATTATATGTACTACAGTTTTTACTTCAAACAAGGGTGCTATTGAAGGAGAGGCAGAAATATTGATACTTCACATTTGAGTTTTTCTATCAGTGTGAGGATATATTTACTTGTATTTGTGTGTGTTCAGTTTTGGCAGTGGCACAAAACTATATCACTTCTGGAAGGATGCAATCAAAGCAAAGGGTTTGTTATTGAAAGGGAGTGCTTTGTACCAATATAATGTAAATGGGAAATTGCATTCATCTTTAACACCAGTACAAGACTTCAAAGGATGTCTGCCATAGATTGTTTTTTCCTAAGAAGGTTTGTGTGTAGAGATGGTAATGATGATTGTTAAGTTGCTGTATTTCAGACCAAAATTTAAGGTAAAGTTCTTTAAAAGGGTTGACACAGAGGTCGCATGGACAGTTTTCATGAAAACAAGTCTTTTAATGCCTTTAGAGAGGAAGTGGATGACCGAATCCTAGAATATTTTAGGATTTCACGTATAGGTAATTAATCTCAAGAACTAGTGAATGCTTAGCAAAAAGAACTCTCCAGTCACTTACCTCTGGTCACTTGTATATTGCATTAATCCATTTAACACTAGAAATATTGTTCGACTGTACACTGTTCAGTTTTAAGGAGAAATACAAAAGTAATCCAAGTTTTCAGGAAATAATAAAAGTAGCATTCAAGTGATTTACTGTATAACTACTATTTTTAGTGCTAGAGCAAAAAATATTATCATACAATAAAAATGAAAATGTGTTGTCTGAGATATTTATAGAAATATAGATTCCCTGAGCAAAGACACCAATGATTCTCAACCAGGGTGCCACAACATACAATACTGGCATTGTTAGGCTTCAAAAGACTATGTGTGATTCACAAGATCAGCCCAGAGATTTAAAATAGGAATCCAGTGTCAGAAACATTCAGACCGGTCATGGCCTTTCTGAGTTCTTTGCAACAAAAGAATTTCTCTTATTTTTTTTTGCAGTCAAAAAACAAGTGAAAACTAAGAGCTGGCATTTCCCTTCTCTCCTACTGGAGTTGGGCCATACCTCCTTCCTCCATGGAATCAGGTTGGGGCCTGGCCATGCCCCTACTCCCTGCCCCACAGGGCTGGACCACACCTCCTTCCCTCTCTGTAGGGCTGGGCTGGTGCCAGGCCATGCCCCCTTCTCCCCTGCAGGGCTTGGCCTTTTGGAAGTGGGCCACACGCCCTTCCCACAAAGGGCTGGGTTGGGATCTGGCCATGTCCCCTCCCCTTCAGGGCTAGGCCATGCCCCCTTCCCTCTCCATGGGGCTGAGTCAAGCTTTGTTCCTCTGTGGGGCTTGTGGGGCTGCATTGGGCTGGCTTGCCTTCCCTGCCCCCTCCATGCAACCAGATGGTTCTTGCTGTGTTCCCAATCCGGTGCCTGGACAGGCAACAGCAGGAACTGGCCCATGGACACATGGGGCACTGTCAGCCTTGCCTATCAAGCAAAAAGGTTGAGTACCACTGTTCTAGGAGCTTAAATGAAACTGGTTATCATATATTGTTCCCCTCTAATTCTTTCCTATATTTATTTATCTTGCTAGTCTGTATGCATAAGGTAATCTAATATGTATTTCAGATTTTTCAGAGGCACTTCTTAATTTTGTGATGATGGTGTCATATAAAAAAATACTGCACTGGAAGAGACAGGTAAGTAATGCACCTGGACTAAAATATAAGTCTACCTGAACTGTTTCGGAGGCTTGATGGCTTGGTTTACTTATTTTTAAAATGCTTTCTATTTGCACATATCAACATTTATTGTCCCAAGAAAGTTTATTCAGCTGGGATTTCTATTCCAATTGCACAGATCCACACAGTTTGGAGAAGATTCAAATCAGAATCAAGAATTAAAGTATAACTAAAAAGCCCAAAAACCTGTAACTTGCATACAGAAAGTCACTGCTATGTTACCAGTATATAAACTTGATCGTTTTATGTAAACTACTGAATTTCTAGTCTACAAAAGGAAAAATAAATCTTCCGATTACTTTTGAAGATAGAATATACGGATTATGTAGTGAAAATGACAAACTGACAACCCAAGTGACCCTACTTGTAGATGCAGCATGGATAGCAGCAATGCAAACCTCCTCAAACTACTCCGTCATTGTCTCCCAAACTCCAGTTTTATGAGATCATAGATAGTTTTGATTTTGCCCATTTAGGTTTTTCATTTGATAATAGATCCTTGACTTCTTCATTAGCAGTCTTATTAAAATTATACTATGACAGAAACTAGGGATGGAAGAGACCATGGGAGTTCATATAGGCCACTCCCCTTTCTTAGGGCAGAATCAGGTATGCCACACGTATTCCTGACAGATCTTTGAAGAACCTGCTCTTCAGACCCTAAAATGATGAAATTTTACAATCTTCACAGGTAATCTCTCCTAGTGCTTAACTATTTTTACAGTTATAAAGTTATTTTTCTAATATCTAACCAAAATTTATCTCTCCTGGTAATTGAAGCTAGGCTGATTGGTCTATAATTTTTAACAACTCAACATGGAAACGTTGTTGACGTTGGTCTGATCTTTAATTCATATTCAGTGTAGAAAATGAAGAGTAGTAGCCATGACTGGTAACTGGTTGCAAGTATTTTGTGATCTTGCTATTAATATTTTGCTGGATTGGGACTACATAAAAAAATTTACATTAAAAGATAGTGTAAACCCACTATTTAAAAGTCATTAAGAAAAAATGCAAAGTTTAATTATGCTCATTATTGTTATTCTGTCTTTATCTCATTCATAAAAATATATTCTGCCTACTAACCTGTTATGAGAACAATAAACAGTGCCCTAAAATTTAGTAGGGCTCAATCTTAGGTTTTCAGCATCTGAAAGCATTAATTTGGTAGCTGACCGTATTTGTGAAGACAGAAGTAAAAAAGGGTATTGAAAACTTCACCTTTCTTGGCATCATCCATAACTAAATTGCTTTCCACATGCTATAAAGGACCTATGTTTTCTCTGGTCATCTTATTTTTCACATACTTCTGGAATCTCTTTGTAATTTTTTTTTATGTCTATTGCCAGTTATAACTCCAATTGTGCTTTGGCCTTCCTAATTTTCATGACTCTGTAATAGTCCCAAATTGCAGGGGTGTAGGTTGTAGCCATGTTGGTCTAAGGACACAGGCAGACAAGGTTCCTTGGGTGAATCTGATATCTTTTATTAGACCAACCCAAATAGTCCCAAGTTGCCACTTTTTATAGAATTCCTTTTAAAGTTTCAACTCATTGAAGAGACTGCTGTCTAGTCAGGCTGGTCTCCTGTTTCAGATCCCATTCTTCTGTCTCACCAGGATTGCTTCTGCACCTTTAAGAAATCCTGCTTGAAGTACAGCCAGCTCCCCTGGACTGCTTTATGCCTCACACTTGCCTCCCAGAGAACCCTGAGCTTATTAAAGTCTGCTCTTCTGAAGTCCAGTTCTGCTGCTCTCCTTGCTTCCTTCCCTTAGGATCTTGAACTCCAACATTTCATAGTCACTTTCACCCAGGTTACCTGCCACCTTCACATTCTCAACCAATTTCTTCCTGTTTGTGAGTAATAAGTCAAGAAGGGCGTCCCTCCTATTTGGCTGCTTTACCATCTGAACCATAAAGTTATTCCCAACACACTGCAAGAATTTGCTGGACCTCTTGTGCACTGTGTTGCTCTCCCAGCAGATGTTCCAATAAGTAAAGTCCCCCACGGGAACCAAGTCCTACAAGTTAGAAGCTTCCGTCAGTTAAGGAAGCTATATCTACGTCCTCGTAGTTTAGTGGCCTGTAGCAGATGCCCACCATAAAATCCTCTTTCCTGCTCTTCCCTCTGACTTTTATCCAAAGGCTTTTACAACGGGCCTATCTTCCATGCTGCATTTCATAAAATGTGCGCATGGTCTCTCCATATATATATTCTATTCTCTCCATATATATTTAGGACTGAAATTATGTAAGTCAGCCTCCTCTTTCCCCTGCCTATCTTCCCTGAACAAGCTATACCCATCAGTTGATGACTAGAAAATGGTATTTAGAGGTTTGCTTTTGGGAACTGGCTTGTAGGTAAAGTAGATATATATTAAAACAATTGTCCAGGGCAATGGCAAGTGTTAATTGATTTCTAAAAAGCTTGTTTGTGACAGTTCAAGGCCCACTGTGTCTGACACAGGCAAGCAGCAGACTGAGAAATTGAAGACAGGCTGGGAAATTGAAGACATGTACCACGCTATTCCATAATATGAGATAAGGGGACTCTGCTGTGTTGGCCTGGTCAAAGTGCCTAGCTGCAGAGCCCTTGGGATTTCCGGTTTTGTGGAAGAGACCAAATTAGAAGAAGACTCAAAAATGCCCAAATTAGGACGTGTGCATGCGATGGGTTTGTGAAACCAAGAAATATGCTGACAGAACAGAACGTAGACAGTATAACAACCACAGGGAGACCAATCAACAATGCCCAAAGATGAAGAGTTATCACGGGGAAAAAGGTACAAAAGTAGGGATATTAAAGCGGCAAAGCGTTCCTGAGAGGGGAACCTGAGGCCACCATGGACAGAGGACATACCACTAGCCCATCTCACTCATCCCACTGGGGAAGAGTGGGCCTCGATCTCTGACCTTCAGGCTGCTGACACCATTCAAGAGAGAACCTCAGAGTGAAGCTCATGTACTGGCCAGACTTTGACTCTGTAAACCCTGGGACTGGTAGATATGGAATTGTTTTCTTATCTGCTGTCACTATGTATCATTAAAATGTGCCTATTATTGAATGGAGAAGTCGCGGCTGGTCTGAGGGTTTGGGTCTGCCTGGAACACGGTATCTGCGTCATATGTCCACTGCCAACACCTGGCCATTGGGACTTGAGGAAAGTAACCTGAATGATTAGGGAACTTGTGGATACAAAGTGAACCTCTGTAGAGGGGTCAGCCAAACTTGTAGTGGAATAAGGCTGTGGAGCTATAGGTGGAGACCTGTTGGTAAGGTAAAGCTGTATGGTAGTTCCAGCTAGCGTTGTAAGTTAACTAACCATGTTTGTGTCTGAGTTTTTTTGTGCAGAAGTTTGGTTTGTTGCATTGCTGACCAAGGGGACATTGTTTGTCTGGGTCAGGCAGAGTAGTGTACAGGGGCAAAGGTGTGTTGGTGGTAGGAGCAGCAACTTCAAGGAAGACAGGGTCGCAACCTGATTTTGGAGCATGCCTGAGGTCTGCAGTTTGGACCAGGGTACATGATGTTGTCCATTTGGGTTAAGTAAGAGAACCTCCTATTGTGGAAGACAGGAGCAGAGAATTAATCTCTCTGCTGGGGAACTGCGTAAATGATCAGAGAAAGAGTCCTTGGGACTGAGGCATTTGTAAGCAAGACTGTTTCTGCAAATACCTTTACTCAGGTATAGTCCATCTGGTCCTGCTGACTTGAAGACATTCAGCTGCTCCAAGTGCTTCCTCACCAGTTCGACACTGACCATTGGCTGGCAACTGCCCCTGCTTCCCGCCGCCCCGTGCATCCTTCCAGTATCTGATCAGGTGGATGACCACTATTTGTATGCAAGAACACTGACGCAAAGTATTCATTAAAGAATTCAACTTTCTCCTGATTGTTTGTTATCAGCTGTCCCATCCCATTCTGCAAGAGCCCCACATTTTCCTTGGGCTTCCTCCTGCTCCCTATATATATCTATATCTTATTGTCCTATCCATTGTCCTATCCACTTCTTGTCATAGCCACAATATTGAAAAAAAAAGTATTTTGAAGATTTCCAGATGTCACCATGAATTGTCTCATCTAGCATACCTTCCTTTGTCCTTTATCTATTATTTCCCTCCTTGTACCTTCTCATTCCATCTTTTCCTGTTCCTTTTGTTTCATTCAACCTCAGCTTTTCCCCCTTTCTAGCCACTCTACTCAGCTTTCTCTATTTCTCCTTAGCATCACGTCAAACAATACTCCCTTTGTCCCTTTGTTCTTCTCAAGCCCTTCCTTTTCCACCTCAGTTCAGATAACCCACTCCCCTCCCTCCTTTACATTTAAGCTTTTCCTCCTTGTCAGCATTCTTCTGAACTGAAAATACCACTAGAAGCTACCTGGATGTCCTGGCAGATGTTTTGTATGCATTAGTCATTGCAAAAACAAAGGTTATTTGCAAAGCTCACCTGCTTATACAACCATATCTGAAGCCAGCAATCAGCAGAACTAGTATGAATGTGAATGGCAAGGGAAGCAGTTTAACAGTAAGAGCAGGGCTGGGTTTGGACCAGAAATGAGGAAGCAATGAGATCAAAGCCCACCATAGAAAAGTTTTTGCAGTAAGGTATTCTGTCTCCCTCAAAGGAGCAAGATAACCAGGGGGTCACTGGACCTGTATCACTTGCTGTGGAACACAACACTGTCAAAATGTAGTAATGATGATGTTTGGATGGAAAGTCACTATCATGTTTTCTCAGCTGGATAAACTTACAGAGCTGGAGTCACTGTTTTCAAACACACAGGCACCTTTGTTAATTGTTACAGATTTAATCCTTGAACAATCAGCAGCCTATGAAGCAAGCCACAGTGTAAGAAAAAACTAGGCTGCATTCTAAAGCACTGTCTCAAAGTACCAACACTACTCACAATCATTAACCTTTAAGGGAATATCCAAAAATTACATGATACAACCACCCTATAAATGTGTTGGCCATTAGACTTAATTCAGGACTGAAATGATGTATTCTATAGATTGAAATTTTCTAAGAGTTTTGGAACTAACCAAAGAAGCCAAAATATGTTTTCTACAGCTCACTAAAAGGGAAGTTAATCAGGGGGGTCTGATATATATGCACACCTGAGCATAGATTCTAAACTTCTCAGCTAGCAAAAACCAGAAAGTATATTCATGTGTCAGACCAACAGCCTAGTGGTTAGTTCACTTGCCCAGAAAGCAGGAAATCCATGTTCTAGATCAGGGGAAAACAAAAATTAGCCCTGCACCTACCCCAAGAGTCATTCTGCTACCCAGTCTGCTATGCTTTCTGGTCCCTGTTTAATAAGCTACTTTAATTTTTTTCCCTCACATATCTGCCACTCTGCTAATTGCCTCCTCCCTGACCTGTCAAGTGCCCCACACAGAAGCTGCCCGTACGCCTCAGGTTCTTTTGATCCTTCCTTAGGGGATGCGAACCTACATTTTTTGACTACCTAATACAGAGCACAAAACACCAGGCCACAGGTCAACATTATCTTGTCCACTCTCTAGCCCTTTTCTTGAAACTGAGACACTGGCACATTGCCTTTCCTAGTCACTGGATAAAACAAATAGAGAGCAATGCAGGGACCATGTTTCTATCTCAAACTCAGCTTAGGCCTTAGGGTTCTCTCTCTTTCCATGGCATGACCATCTCACTGAGTCACATACACTCTGGTTTTCTTGCCTTCACCTGACCCTTCATTCTTGGCTGTCCAGAAGTCAGCTTCAAAAGAAGGACTGGAGAAGGGACTGATTTATGCCCAACTGGTGACCTTGTTATCTGAATACTGCCTTGGAAAGTTGGAGAAATTTTGGTTCAAAACTTCTCTCAGTAAGAAGGCTTAGAGCTGGGGCTTCTTGCTTTCTGAATGAGAGCTCTAACCACTAAGATAAAACATTGAACTTTCTCCTTCTTTACTAGTTCTAGGTTGTTGCTGGCTAACAATATAGTATGCTCGCCTGCTAGCAGTGTACCTGGGTGCTCCCAGGGTGCGCTGCTGCTGTGGGGAGAAGCACCAGGCCCTGCACAGCTCAGGTAGGCAGGCTGGCTCCAGGAAAAAAAAAAAGCTGCCACCAGGTTGCACAGCCCCTGAACTGCGCAGGGCCCAGTGTTTCCCTCCATGGTGGTGGTGCTCCCCAGGACCACCCCTACACACACACACACACACACACACACACACACACACACACACACAAATATTAGGGGTGTGAGAAATGGGCTCTATTTGATGATATGGATTTGGCCTGAATCAGGGACAGCTATTTGATCCGTTGATTTGGATCACTGTCCCTGATTCAATTTGGCCGAATCCAAATCTGATGATTCAATACCGATTCAGCGAATCAGTGATATGGACACAGGCACAGCTTTAAAAGTTTTTTCTACATACCCTGAGGTAGCGTGGCTCATGACTGCTGCAGTGCTGGGGCACATACAGCGTCCCAGAGCAGCGCGGGGGACATTCTAGCTTGCTTGACAGCGAATCCAGAAGTAGACCAGAAGTAGTTCTGGTCCACTCCTGGGTCTGCTGGAGAATGTGCATGCCCCCTCCCTACCCCAGCCCCCGGCTCAGCAATTGGCCCCAGAGGGACCCTGGGTGCCTCCCCAGACCAAGCAAGCACCAGTTGCTGAGCTGGGGGAGGTGTGGGGGCCCCCCTCCACAATCCCCAGTGGATTCCTTAGTGCTTCTGGTCTACTTTGGGTCTGCTGCCTAGCATGCTGGGGAGGCCCCTGTGCTTCTATGGCACACTACATCTGCCCCAGCACCACAGCATTCAGAGCCCCTGCTATCTAGAAGTATGTGAAAAAAACATCTAAAGCTGTATCTACATCTGAATCACCGAATCTATCCAAATCTCTCTGAATCAATTTTGAGGGTTCCAAATCAATTTGGA
>JAGPOW010002514.1:48789792-48802703 GCA_030014935.1 Caiman crocodilus | reverse complement strand
AGAGTTTCTACTGGGAGAGTGAATCTCTCTACACATTCTTTTTGGAGAGAAGCCACAGTGCAGTCCTTCAGCCTCCCAGTCAACCAGGGTGCCCTCTGCACTGTTGCCGCTTTGCCTTCAGGCAGACTGAAAAAAACTTCAGTACACTGAGATGTGTGCACGGAGGCTACACAGCATCAGCATTACAAGCTCTCTGCTCTTCAGGGCCTCAGCATTTGAATGTCTGTTCAGGTATTTCTGGGTAAGGAAAACAAACCCAGGCTAATTCTGCCAGATCATGTGAATGTGTGCACAGCCCCTCTCTCCAAAGTCACCCATAGCACAAGCTTAGGTTGTTTTCAAGTCCACCTCAGCACACAATCCACAACAGCTCCATTGCCCAACAGTCGAGATGTCAATATTTAAGAATGGAACAAAGATGCACAAGAGACAGCACTTTCTAGTTGGCTGGCCTGATTTACACAACAATTCCCCACAGGATCTCAGAACAACAATGAACCTCAGAAGAAAATGTAAAACTTCTTTGATGCATCTTCCAAAAGTAAATAATAATCAAGAAAGAATCATATTGGACTGATAGCATTTAATTTCATCTGATCTTAGAGGACAGGCAGTGCTGGGCCTTGCTAATACCTGGATGGAAGATAATATTGGACTCCCAGGGACAACAGATGCAAACAGAGGAGCTGTGAAAAAGAATACCGACAACACAAAGTCCATGCACAAAGACCAAGTCTGATCCATGAACCACCGTGACAGGGGCACTTCTCTGATATAATGAAGATCAACAAGAATTCTTAATAGTTAGGAACAAACTATGGAAGTAGCCTCCAGATAAGTTGATGCAAATTCACAGTGCCATGAACTTAAGGAAATGTTGCAAAATCTACTTTTTAAAAAAAAACCTTTCTACCATACATGACACTTAAATGTGAATACTATATTCTATTTCCAAACTCCTACTGGCTCTCACCAAAAATAGAGAAACCACAAAGGGAAATTTTGAGCTCACGTAGATGTGCAACACAGTCCATGAAGTCTGATAGGGATTTTGTTATTGCTACTGACTTTCCATAACAGGCATGTGGATACTATGGCAGCGACGCCCAGCTCTCTCTGGCCCAAGAGTAACAATACTGAGCAAGTAAGAGAGTGAATGACTGTCCAAAATCTTCTAAAAAGCAAGAGCTTTTCTGACAAACATGTAGAGTAACTTAACTTAGCAAATTGTTCTAAGATAAGTCAAACATTTTGCAGCAGTTCATTTTCCCAACAGAATGTTCATCATCTACTTTATAGTCTGTTAAACTTTCTGAAGCTTCAGCCAGCCATGTTAAACTGCAAACATTAACCTAACCTCAATGCTAGAAAGATTGCCTTAGAAATTTTAAATCCTGTTCAGATCTTACCAAGTGTTTTGAGTAAAAGTGGGAGTTAGCAGTGACCTTGACTCAATCATATTTCAAATTATCAACAATTCAAATAACTAAAATGTCCACTGCAGATAAAACATAAAACATACAAATCTGGTTTATAGAACAGTTCTTTAGTGGCAATATTTATAAAAATGTTAATGGATAAAGAAGGAAAAAACATAGGAACAGATCATTGCTATATTATCCACTTCCCATAAACAGGGACCTGGCAAAATCAGGTGTTGTCTGTGAAAAATGGCAGGCTCTATGATTGTGGTGGACTCTCTGTGAAAAAGAGAAGGGAAAAAAACAACCTACCGGCAAGCAGAGAAAAGGGTGGGAAGCCCTTCAGCCTTGGAGCACGATGGGGAGAGAGTCGGGAGAGGCAGCAAATGAGAGGCTGAGCTTGTGACGTAGGCTCAGTACAGGTGTCAGTCTGGAGCCAGTCAGGGAAGCGGCAGGGTTTTGGGGCCATCTTTTAAGCAGCCTGAGGCACGCTGCTGTAGCATGCTGTAGTTTGAGGAGGATTAGGCAGCATGAATAGTGAGAAGAAATCCTCCAAGAGGGCCGAATACATTTCAGCTCTGGAACGTGTAAGGCAGTATCCTGTAGGGACCTTGCATGCAGATGGAGGCAGTCTGTTCTGTACTGCCTGCAACGTGGTGAGGAAAACCAGTATAGATCAACACTTACAGTCTGAGGCACACATGAAGCAAAAGGCTGCTGCAAAGGCTGAAGGTCAGAGCAAGAAACAAGTGAGCATGTCCTTACTCTTTGAAAGGACCATAGAAAGCAGCTTGGCAAGGCAAGCAGTAGCATTTTCCCTTGTGGAGGTTTTCACAGTGGCAAACGTCCTGCTGCAGAAACTCGATCACCCTAAGTTAAGGGACTATCTGAACCAAAACATGCCAAATGCTGGCAGTTTTCTATGTGCCAACAAATGTCACCAAGACTATCCCTCTTCTGTGACTGTTTTGCATATACAGTCCACAAAGTCTGCATTGACAGAGTATAAGTCCTCCACTATTGTGGCCCATGAAGCCATAGACCCTCAAGAGAACTTGGTGCTGCAGGTTTTATTTGTACTGTGGAGCTGGACAGTCCAGGACCTGCCTGTTTTTCAAACAGAGCTGGTACACCTCACATCTGTCAATTTTTCTACCGTGTCTCAAGCCACAGCAAAGGTAATTGTCAGCTCTGGCTTAGATTTTACCCAGATCTCAGCCTTCCTGTCTGGCAATGCCACATACATGTGCAAGGCTTTCTTTGACATGCCCCATGGAACGATGCCCAACGCAGTTCATGTTACCTGCAACGTGCATATTCTGTCTTTAATAAGTGACATCTGGACACACAGCATAGCTTGGTGTCCTCCTTCAACAAAGACTTCAAGCACTGATTTGGCCATAAGCTCCAGCATAGGCGTTAACTCAAAGGGTGATCCAGGGCTTAAGCACCCACCAAAAAAATTAGTGGATGCTCAGCACCCACAGAGCCACTTGCAGGTGTTAATCAAGCAAAAAAAACCCCATGTTTTTCCAGAACAAGCAATGTGTGACTTCAGTGGGGCTTTTTGGCAATTTTAGCTAAAAAGGATTCAAAAAAAAAAGACAACTGGCTGCCCCCTTCCTCAGTGCTGTTTGCATTTTGGACCGCAAGTGGGGGCCTGTTGAGTTGTGACCCTCAGCTACTGAAATCAATCCCTGGATGGCCGAAGGAGTATGACAGGGAATGTGCTGCTTATGTGAACTTTGTCAAACAATGCTGGATGCCTGTGACTGTGTTTTGGGACTCTGTGACCATTTTTCTTCTCTGTCTGCCTTAAGAAAACACTGTCTCACCACCCCAACCAACTCAGTGGACACTGAATAGTTTCACAGATGTTAGGATCAGAAGAGACCTATTAGATCATCGAGTCTGACCCCCTGCCCCGGGCAGGTAAGAGTGCTTCGGGTCAGATGACCCTAGCCAGATGTCCATCCAATCTCCAAGTGTCTGAATGTGAGATCTCAGTGTAAGGACAAGTGTTCACCCTGCAGAGACAGAGGAAGTCAATGACAACTGTCAGTGGATGTTGCATGCTAGTGTTTAACAGCTAGCATGAATTGCCTTTTTCAAGGTTAGCACTGAGTATGGGTAAACTCCTTTTTACAACATCATTAATAAAGTATGGTGATGGTATTAATTACAATTCATGTTGTGTATAGCTGTAATATCATAAGCCATTTCAGTTTAGAGTTTAACTGAATGCCTAGATTGCTTAACAATGCATCCATTAGTGGATTCTGCAGGCTTAGTCAGGGTAATTATGCCATGGCTGTGAGGCATCTCCCAATCTGCAGTGAAGGTCAGGACTGCTGGGGCCCGTTGGCCAGGGGGATGGGGGGACCCTTCCATGACAAGCCCATGAAATTGTCCATCTGCTCTCTTGATTTGGGTAGAGCCCTACCCATAAAGTAATGTATAGTGTTAAGCACCACTACCTCTGCTCACACATGCCTTTGCCTCATTGTCAGGTTTCCCATTCTACTTCCATGCTCTTTTCTTGGAATTTAAGTCAATCCTTTTCACCACATCTAAGCCCTCCTTTTTATCCCTCCCAGAAATCTCCTATCAAAGCCCTCTCTCTCTATGGCCCTGCACAAGCCATTAACTGATGTGTTGTTAAGCAATCTAAACGTTTAATTAAACATTAAACTTGATTGTTATGAATTTAAAGCTATACACAACATGAATTGTAACTAAAACCAACTATACACACTTCATTAAAGTGTGTATAGTTGGCATTAGTTAGAAAGGACCTTGTAAAAAGAAGCTTACTGAATGTTTAGCATCCACTGAATTCACTGGAGTGGTAAAGCAGGATTTTTCCAGGGTGTAGAGATGTGGAGATTGGTCACAGGCAGAGTCCAAGAATGCAGACACAGGCACAGGCATCCAGCACTCTTTGACAAAGTTCATATAAGCAGCACTCTCATTGCCATGCTCTTTCCTCTGTCCAGAGATTGATTTCAGTAGCTGAGGGTCACAACTCAGAACAGGCACCTGGCTGGGGTCCAAAATGTGAACAGCAATAGGTAGGAGGCAGCCAGTTGTCTGAATCGTGGTGGCAGTGACAAGTAATACCTGTAGTACTAGTTCAGCTTCAAAGCTGTTGCCTGGAACAGATCCGCTCTCTGGTGGCATTTTCAGCCACAAATGTCACTTGATCTTGAAGGTTGCCTTGCCTTAAGAGATTGTGAAGCCTGAGCATGCACTGTGTGATTTCCAGCTCCTCACTTACAAACTGCTGGTAGTACTGCATATACTTAGTGTGGCAGCGGACCGCACTGAACCACAAATTCCACCTTGTGAGCACAGGCTCTGGTGGCGGTGGCACAGTGCCATGCGAGTCCCCACTTTGGCGACAGACTCCTTGTACCAGACCTTACAGCCTGAACAGTGCTTGAATGCTTTCTTGAAGGACAGTAGACTATCCACACTGGGGACTGCATGTGCCAGATGTCACTTACTAAAGACAGAATGTGCACGTTGCGGGTGACATGAACTGCGCTGGGCATCGTTCCATGGAGCATGTCAGAGGAAGCCTTGCACATGTATGTGGCATTGCCAGACAGTTGAATTCTAAGCCAGAGTGACAATTACCTTCTCTATGGCTTTAGACACGGTAGAAAAATTGACAGATGTGAGGTGAACTGGCTGTATTCGAAAAAGAGGTTGGTCCCAGTATGTCCAGCTCCCAGCTACAAATAAAATGTGCACCACCTAGTTCTCTTGAAGGTCAGAGACTTCATCCGTCACAATAGAGAAGGATTCAAATTCTGCCAATGAAGACTTTGTGGACTACATGCAAAGCAATCACTATGGGGAGATAGTCTTGACAAAATTTGTTCACAAATGGAAAACTGACAGCATTTGGCATGTTTCCTTTCAGGTAGATCCCTTGGGGTAATCAAGTTTCTCCAGCAGGATGTTCGCCACTGTGAAAGCCTCCACAAGGGAAAATGCCACCACTTGCCTTGCCAAGTTGCTTTCTGTGGTCCTTTAAAAGAGTGAGGATGTGGTCACTTGTTTCTTGCTCTGACCATCAGCCTCTGCAGCAGGCTTCTGCTTCACATGTGCCTCAGACTCTAAGTATTGATCTATACTGATTTTCCTCGACACATCCCAAGTCACATTTCAGGCAGTACAGAATAGACTGCCTCCATCTGTGTGCAAGGTCCCTGCAGGATACTGCCTTACATGGTCCAGCACAGAAACATATTTGGCTGTTTTGGAGGATTTCTTCTCAGTGTAAATGCTAAATAATCCTCCCCAAGCTGCAGCACACTGTACCAGCATGCCTGTGGCTGCTTTAAAACCCAGTTCCAAAAGCCTCTCTCACTTCCCTGACTAGCCCCGGGCTGGGTCTTGGACTGAGCTTATATCACAGGCTCAGCCTCTGATTTGCTCCCCCTGTGCCTAAGGACTGCAGCATTTCCTGCCCTTTTCTCTGCTTACAGGTAAAGTTGTTTTATTTTTTTTTCAGTAAGCCCACCAAAATCACAGAGTCAACCATTTATCATGAAGCCTGCCATTTTTTATAGAGCCTGCCTGATTTCAAATTTTCCACACAAATCACACAATTGGGAATTCAGTAGGTCCCTAATTATGAAGCAACGTTGTTCATAAGACAATAGCACATTTTTGTGAACTAGTTTAGAACACGAATATCCTTTGATGAAGAAATATGTGCTATTATTAACAAAGCATAGAACTGAACACTTTGTTTGCTAATGTTGTGCCAGTGTAGCTCAAGATTCTAAAAGTCTTCAATCTGTTCTGTATTTATTGATTCAAATGTAAAATCTCTCTCCATCAATGGATTCCTGTGTGCTCTCCTGTCCTCTGCACACTCTCCTGTGAGAGTGTGCAGAGGACAAAAGCCTCTGTATCTTCTAATCCTTTCTGCTGAAACCACCTCTTACGTAGACCACCTTATTTGGTAGCACTTGACTTTCCACAGCCAAAGAACTAAAATCAGGGAATCATAGACTTGAAAGGGACTTCAAAGGTCATCTGATTCAACATCTTGTACAGAAGCAGGATACACTGTTCCTAAACATGCCAGACAGAGGCTTATTAAGCCCCTTCTTGAAAACCTCCAGTGAAGGATATTCCTCAATTTAGGCAGCTTGTTCCACTGTCCTACTGTTCTTGCCATTAGGAAGGTTTGTTCTGAGTTTTAATCTAAATCTGCTTTTCTGAATCTATTGCTCATTGCCCTTGTGTCCTGATTTCCAGGGAAAGAAAGAACAGTGTTTTGCCCTCTTCTTTATGGCAGCCTGTCAAATATTTGAAAACTGCTATCAAGTTCTCCCTTAATCTTCTCTTCTCTAAACATACTTAGTTCTCTCAGTCCTTCCTCCTATGCCTTGCATTCCAATCTCTCTATCATCTTTGTCACTTGCCTCCGGATTTTTTCCAGTGTCTCTATTTTCTTAAAATGAAGAGTCCAGCACTGCACACAATATTCCAGCTGAGGTCTATCCAGCACCTAATAGAATGGTACTATTACCTCCCGAGTCTCCCATGTAATACTTCTTCTAATGTAGCCCAAAATTGCATTTGCTTTTTTTCTGCAAAAGCATCACATTCTGACTCCTGTTGAGCTTGTGATCCATTATAACTGCTAGATGCTTCTTAGTAGTGCTACTGCCTTGCTATTATCCCCCATGCTGTGTTAGTGCATTTTGTTTTTCTTTCCAGTGCGTACCGTCTTACATTTACTCTTTGTTAACTTCGGTTTGTTGTCTATAGCCCAGTTCTCTAAGCTGGAGGCTTCACTGGTTGTAATTAGGGTGACTAAAATTACAAAATATTTGTACTAAAATGTGTTAAAAAAAACCTTTCAAAAACCTAAAGAAAATATGAAGAACTGGAACATTTTATTTTGCTATTCTTTAAATGTTTTGAGTTTTTGTTTCAAGATGATAGTTTTAGTAAACTTTCTTCAATTTAATTTGGAAAATAAAAAAGGGACACAAACTTTTAACTTTGATCACAGTATTTCATTTAGCCTGAAACAATATTTTTCAACTGAGCCCAAGAGCCAAAACATTCATACAGCTCTACTAAACAGTAATAGTTCAATTTTAGAGAAGGAGAGCAGAGAAGAAATCATTATTAGAATTATTCCAAAGTCACACAGTGAATCAGCAGTAGTAAGGCAGGATCTGATCTTAATAGTTTTTTTCCCTTCAAACCAGGCCTATTTTTTCATGCCTGAAAGCAGAGCTAAATAAAGGATAAAATAGAAGCATTACTAGTACCTGACAATACAAAGAAATCTTCAATCCATTCACTACCAAATCTCCAGCTTTCACATCTATAGTAAGTACACATATTTTCTGACCTCTTTTTAAAAATTTCCCATTTAACATTATATCTTCAAACACTACCAGCCTTTTTACAAATAATTCTAATCACCAAAAGTTTAGCAGCAAGAATTAACAGGTCAAACTGTCAACATTTTATATTAAATACCTGCCACAGCAGTTTTCAACAACCACAGCTCCAACTTGAACTTTCAAAGGTAAGACATCATAGCAGTTTTCACTATCATTAATCTTCTAGCATTAATTCATGTTTATCTTTGTCTATTTTTCATGTATGACAGCAATTTTTTAGGAGGCAACAACTGTGTTCTTTTAAGGATGTTATCTAATTACATTTGTTTATAAAAACCTTTTACAATAAAATATTAGGAGCCTAAAATAGGTCAAGCACCACCTCCCCTCCAGAAGATGATGCAGACCTCTTGTAATACTTTCTAAAACTGCCTTGCTCATTCTTTTCAATGTATACCTTTAAGTGTCCCTGAAGGCATATGTGCAGTTTCCAGTGGTGGAGGATATATAGTATATTGTTTGTAAATAATTTTATTATTATTTTGAAGGTAAAGCATTATAAAAGGGCAGATCCAGGATTTTGTAAAGGGGGGGAGGAGTGTGGAGCACTGACCAGTGCTGCAGGAACAGCAGCTAGGGTCTTTTTATTTTAAGTCTCTCAGGTAACAATCATCCCTCCTCACTCCCCTCTGTGTATAGCAGCATGTCCCCTTCCCTCCCCACTCTGCCACTGTCCCCAGCAGCCCTGGGGGGCAGGGAGGGGCTCCAGAGCTGCTCCTGTTCCCTGCTCATAGAGCCAGGCTCAGCCAGAGACATCAGCAGCAGTTGGCAGGTTCCCTTCTCCCATGCCTCCAAAGCCAGTCCTATTTTTTCCATCTTACTATTACTCTTTTGAACTGTCTTTATTCTCTAGTACCAGTCTCTCAAGGCTTCTCATCCAATCTGAATCTCCCCTGTGCTTTCTAGCACTTAGTCCCTGTCTCTGTACTTAGCTAATCCAAGTATTATCCGCACACAAAAGACCAGATGTATGTTTCCAACTCCCTTTCCGCTGCCACTGATTCATAATCCTGGTCTCCTTGATCAGCAAGTCCCAGTCTTTCCCTCTTTCCCCAATTTCTTCTCTGTTCTTAATATCTGCTGCCAGCCAGCTAACTTATAAGATGGACAGACAACTGGAAAACAAAGGATAATTGTAAATTGACCCAAGTTGGAGTGTCAGGAGATTTTCAGTGGCGTCCCACAGGTTCATGGGGGTCTGTCTTGGGCCCAGTACTCTTGAACATGTTTATTAATGATTTGGATGCTGGAATAGAAAAATTTTTGAGTAAATCCACAAACAACATGAAATTTGGAAGGACTGGAGGAGGGAAGCACAACTCAGCAAGATCTTGACAGAATGGAAAGGTTAGCTAGAGCCAAGGATGAGGTTCAATGCTCACAAATGCAAGGTGTTACACCGCAGATGGAATAATCCAAAACAAATACAAACTGGGTGACAACTGACCGTATGGCAGTACCGTGGTGAAGAATCAAGGAGTCCTGGTGTATCAGAGACTCAATACAAGTCTGCAGTGTGATATAGCTAGAAAAAAGCCAGTGCAGATTTAAGCTCCATCAATGGAAGCACTAGGTGGAAGACATAGAAAGTAACAGTGCCTCTACTTGGCACTGGTTAGATCTCATCTAGAGTTGTGTGTGTGCAGTTCTGGGCTCCACTTCTTTAAAAGGACATGGAGAAGTTAGAGAGGGTCCAGAGGTAGGCAACTAAAAGCTAAAGGAAGGCAAGCCATATGATAAGCTGAAAGAAACAGGCATGTTCAGCTTGCAGAAAGGTGCTTAAGAGGGGATATGATAGCAATCTTCAAATAGCTAAAGGCCTGCCATAAAAAAAGAGGGAGAACACCTTTTCTCCACTGATGCAGAGAATAGGATGCATAGCAATGCCTTGAATTTCAGCAAAGCAGGTTTAGATTGAATACCAGGAAAACTTTCTTTCCTGTTAGAATAGTGAGGCAGTAGAAAAGGCTGCCTATGGCAGTTGTGAAATCTCCTTCATTGGAGCTCTTTAAGATTTCATATAGGCACTTGTCAGGGATGTTCGAGATGTGGCTGTGCCTGTAAAGAGATCCCAACACATGATAAGAGCACCGCATTCAGAGCAGGTGGATATCGACCAGGACAGCGCTCAGCAAAAGGGGAATGAAACAGAGCTCCACAAATGGTTTAGCTATGAAAGAAGTGCATAGGGGCTAGGATACGTTTATGGAGAAGAGGGATGATGATATGGAGTTTTGGCTCTCCAGTGATGAGGGTGACATGTGGAGTTGCTTGTTGTACTTAGCTTCCAGATCAGAGTGGAGGGTGTTTATTTTTTTCCATGCTTCTGTGCTTTGTTGGTTGCCACGTGAGGCCACAAAATAATTTTTCCCCCTTCTGTTCCTCCAGGGCTTTTTTTACCTGCCTCAGAAGCTGACAATTTTGACCAGGGTGTGCTACTGCTGCTGCTACTGGAACTAAAAACCAAGAGGTTCCTGGTTAGAGGGTCTTCCCCTTTGGTCACTGTCAGACCAATCGCCACATTTGGGATCAGGAAGGAATTTTACTCTGTAGTTAGATTGGTGTTGGCTGACCATATGGGGGTTTTTTGCCCTCCTCTGTAGAGAGAAGGGGTCCTCTTCTTTTGATCTCTCAAGTATATTTTAACAACCCCTGTTCTAGATGAATAGCATGTTTAATTACCTAAATTGCATCTAGAGAATGCAGATGTGAGGTGAACTGTACAGGCAGATACTTTATCACTGTAGAATAGTGGGGCAGTGTTCCCACAGTTAGAAGATTGGTACCTTTCAAATCAAAAAAGTTAGTATCAAAGAGAGATCTAAAAGAGAAATAAATTAGGACAAAAAGAAAGAATGCGTAACCAAGGAAAAATGAATCTGGCCCCCAAGTCAGCAAAAAGAGGCACAGGCAATCATTGTGCTTTGTGGTCTCTCCCCTTAACTGAAGCCATGTATAGATGCTACATTTTTCCATGTTTAATCTGGACTACAGCCATCACTATATATACATGGCCATTTGTAGTCCAAATTAAAATTAGCTAACCTTATTGAATGCGGATTAAAATTAATGCAGATGAAGGCAGTCTTAATTAGGCAATTTAAACTGTTTTAATTAACATGTATATGTGGTGGGTATCTCAGGCTTACTTTTGCTTGTGCCCACCACCAGGTGTAGCAAATGAGCAAGGTTTTGTGGCCTGGAAGTGCAGAAATGTACAAAAACCTCCATAGATTAACCCTTAATTCAAACTGAAATTTGATTCAAACTCTGTGGTGTAAATCAGTTAACACTGTTTAGAAAAGGGTGAGCATGTCTACAAATGGCCAGAACAACTGAGATGAGACTTGGTAAGGAACTGTTAAGCCCTAACCAGCCCTAACAGCGAATACCTGCCATCCCTCTCAATGAAGACAGCTCATTTCTCAACCACCCTCAAGGAATACTCCAGTTGCTAGGTGGTGGAAGCCGGAAACAATTCTCAATCTGTAGCAACCTTCCTGGGTTTCAGACTAACCTGTTTGATGAGCTTGCACATGCTTAAAAGACTTTCCCAAGCTAGGCCTGTAAGGGCCTGTCCGCATTGTTTCAGTATTGGGAGCTGATATTCACTGACCTGATCACACCACATTATTGTCACTCTCCAGTCATTTATAACTGCAGCCACTGAGGCTGCTTCAGACTTGCCTCTCTGGGTGTCTTTACATGTGCTCCAGGATGGGGGTGGGGGAGCACTTTAATTGAGAAGCTCTTAGGATTCAGTCTAATTAAAGCACCCACAGCATCTTGTGTACTCAGTATCCTACACTTCAAAATGGTGGTGGGGGTGCGTTAACTAAAGTTTGTTTGAAAAGTGCCTGCGGGAAGGGCATAGGTGTTGCTCATACAGGCACAGCTACACATGCTGTTAGTATGCAGTAATAAATTCTGGCACATATCATGCTGGAGTTTATCATTTCATAGTGCGCTTGAATGTGAACCTGGGACCACAGCAGGTTAGGCCTGGTCGGAGCAGTCCCAGCTGGCACGGGGACCAGGGGGTCAGCCTGCCAGCCCAGGACTGTTCTGACCCGCTCAACGTGTTGCAGAGGGGCTGTCTGAGACATGAGTATGCCCCAGCAGGCAGCCCTACTCTGAAACACCCTAGTGCCCCAGCCGGTCATGTCCGTGTCTACATATGTGTTGCTGCAAAATAAAAAACTCTGCAGCAGGGTAATACTTCTATATACAAGTACTTGTATTTACATGGACTACCCTATTGCAGAGTTGATTAGTTTTCGGCGGTCCATTAGAGATGCATGTGTAGATGTGAGATGTTTACTGTGGAGCTAATTAGTCTATGCCGCAGTAAATGTCTCATCTACCCTCAGACTCCTCAGGGCTGAAAACAACTATTATAGTGGTGTAGACAATTCTTAGGTTTTTTCCCTGGGAATATGTGATACATTAGACCTTGATTCAAGACACTGGAAAGAGGGTACTGCCCATGTTTCAAAAAACCAAAACTGGCAGGCATCATTCTGTTGGGATCAGAATCAGAACGGTTATGTTTTCCTTGAGCCTCTTCAGGTATCAAGTGGCAAATGAAAAGGGAAAAAGGTACACTAAGAAAACTCCCTAAGGCAGTGGATTTCAACCTTTGGTCTGCAGACCCCTGGGGGTCCACAGACTATATCTAAGGGGTCTGCAAAAGATGACTGTGATTAATCAAAAGTATGTGAATGCATATACTTAAAATTCAAAGGTGTCCCCACCTCCCATCCAAAATTTTGTAGGGGTCCATCAACGAAGAAACCATTGCCCTTGTGGCGGGCCAGTAGGGGGTGCTCCCCCGTTGAGCTGCCCACCTCCCTGCTCCCGCCCACCTTCCAGGCTCCGAGTGCCTCCCTTGGGTGCCTCGCGTCCGGCTGACCCCTTCCCTGGAGCCCACCCGCTAGCCTGGGGTTTCTGCTGCCACCATCCAGGCCTCTGGACTTACTTCTGGCTCTGCGCACCTTGGAGAACACAGGCCTGATCGTCCACTGGGTGCTAGACCCAATACAGGCAC
>JAGPOW010002514.1:48779517-48789692 GCA_030014935.1 Caiman crocodilus | reverse complement strand
GGGGCTTATCAGGAAAGCTTCCCTTAGTCCACAGACCTAAGGGGCCTCCTTGGCATAATTTAGACCCACCCCTCAATAGGTCTCCCACACCGGTCACAAAGGAGAACTTTACTGATTACAGGGGGTAGGGCAGAAACAGGGTAAAAGGTAAAGCAACATCATAAAAATAATAGAGGAATATCAAAGGAATCCCATAGAGCAAACCAGAGTGGCTGGGGTAGCCGTTTGAACACGGATCTGAAATACTGTTCTCTAAATATCTAATTGGATCTTGAGTAGCTTACTCACTCTCATCATCCAGAGGTAGTTGGAGTTTTCCTCTGGAGGCAGGTCACTCTTGGGACATGCGGTGATGAGGAGAGAGCCAGGTTCAGATTCACCTGGATGACCGCATGGCTAATGGATGCCCTTCTTCCTGGCTCGGGGCCTTTTATCCCCTCTCTGACCTCAGCAGCCTGGTCCAATCGAAGCTGCCAATACTGGTCACGAGCCAACCATTTCCCAAGCATCCCTGGCTACCTGGGTCCCTGTGCAGGTGACCAGAGCATCCCCTCCCAGGCACCAGGCTTTTGTCACGCAGACCAGGGAGGGAGATCCCCGCCCGAGGAGTTCAACAGCAGCCTCTCAGGCTTGCACGGAGAGAGGTTTCTGGAGAGGGGCACCGATGGTGGCATTTCTGCCACAGCCCTAAGGAATAGCAAAGAGACTGGTAGACCAGATCTCATCTTTAACTGTGGAGTCAGGGATGTTTGGCATTTCTGGTTCATGCAAACAGATTTGATGACAATTTATTCCAACATTTGTAGACTTGTAAGATCACATCCTGGTTCCACATCCCTGGGAAAGATTTTTGACCCAGCCAGTCTGTTTCATGATTGTGCATGCTAGCCATTGAGAGATATTAAACTGGTTTCTACCTAACCCATGAGTATCTTGTACCAGTCTCCTGTGTTTTAATTATGATATAATTGCAGATCAGTTTACAGATTAATATTGTTTTGTTCCTTCTGACCACAGAGTAAGTGAGAGTCAATTATACCATTCATAATGAGAAATGATGGCGAGGATCACCATTTCAGGACTGGAATTCCTGGGAAACAGATTCTAGCCCTCCACAGCGTTGCTCAAAGAGCTGTAATTGTTGCTTGTTTTCTGGGGAAACAACTCCAAGACCTGAGGTCAGTTCACCCACATGTGTTTATTACCAACACTACTTGCAGTCTCCTGACACAGAATTCTGAATAATCTGATTCAAGAATATTGGAAGTGGAGTCTCAACATACTTGCTACTCAAAAAAACAACAAGAGGTCAGAAACTCTCTAGCTTTGTGGGCTTTCCTTGTCTTTGTCCTTCATTAAGGAGGAACCAGATAAAATTATCAATAGGAGCCTGTTGCTGTCACACTGGAGCCTACCTTTTACTGCCATAAATTTAGGGCCATATTTCAAGTTATCTAATGAAAACTTAAAGGATGTCCAGATGCACTGGGCCATATTCTGAAAAAAGATTTGATTATAACTTCAGTCAAGGGATGAGACTGTGATCAGATTTTTTTTAATCTGAGTTTTAGAATATTTTGAAAGAAATTATTACAAATGATACCTTGGTTGATGGGGTACGGCGCACTTGGATATTGCAAAAGGGAGCATAATGCAGAACGGGACCCTAAGATAGCTTGAAAAAAGGCCTCCTTGCCACATCCACACATGGTGTGGTCATTTGGTTCCCTGGTGATAACTAGCAGCAGTGCACCCTGTGCCACCACTACTTGTCCCCAGGGGAACACTTGTGCCACACACATTCTGGCGTGTGGCAAGTCCCCCGGGGGCGCTAGGGGAGGCTGGGGCCAGCACTGGGCTGGCCCCAAAAGCTTTACCTGGGCCCTAGGGGCCTCCTGGGGCTGCTGCAGCAGGGATTCTACCACACAGAGCCTGGGTGGCAGCTGTAGCATGGCTCCAGATGGCCCAGCTCTGCTTTTGAGTGGTGCAAACTGTGCATGCGCTGCTCTGCTATTTTTCTCCACAGATTATAACTATAAATCTTCTGATAAATAAATTAAATGTTTTGAATCTTACACATTGACTTTTTTGGAATTTTTATTTTGCAGGAAATTAAAAAGAATTGTCTGCTAGTTGTAATTCACAACAAAAACAAATTTTGAAAAGTCAGGGGTCAAAAAAACTATCTGTGCTGCTCTCTTGCAGCACAGAGAACAACTGAATGCATGGTACAATAGTGCTGCAGACATGTTTGTATCGCCACACACTGCATGGCTGAGCTCATCTGGATGTGGCCCTTAGGTCAACAAAGAGGTCTAGAGAAGGTGCAAAGCAGGAGTCAAGGGCTGGTTCAAAAGCCCATGCCAATATTTTAGGATACGTTTTTGTAGAGGCATGTCAAACATTAGCCTTTTGTATTTTTTCAGATGATAACATAGCAGATTTGAAAAGCAAGGATCATACCGAGCCCATAATTAAATTGAAACCAAATATGAATAAACTCTAATATTGTATTTTCTTGCATACTGCGCACCCTTTTTTTTCCTGGAAAATCTGTTGCTGAAAATTGTGATGCATGTGTTAAATGAGGAAATGTTGAGCCGTCAAACATCCTCAAACTTCTGCCCAGTGGACACTGATGCTGAGTCAATAGCAGCATTTGCAATAGGAGTGTCTAGATGGAGAGAAGTAAAAGTAAACTTGTGCTGGGTGAGAGAGGAATTGTCCACAGCCATCCAGCAGCTAGGTGGTTAATACAGCAACCATAGGTTGTTGTCCCATCCTCCCACCTTCCCCTCCTATTGCAGCTGCTTTCTTTCACTGCTGGCAAGAGAAATCTTTCTTCCTTATTCAGCCTTCTGAAAACAGGGTGTGTAACGTATCTGGGGGTAAAGGAATAAGGAGAGCATGCAAGTATAGGTCACCACCTATAAGCCAATTAGTGTTTACATCTGATAAGAAAATGCCATTATCTGGAAATCAGTAATAGGTTGTGCTGCTGCAACTGAAGGGGTGGATACAGATTGCCTGCCTGTTTGTTTTCTACTTACCATAATGTCAAGAAGCAATGAATTAGACAAGAAGTACATGTATTCGAGCTGTGGTAGAGAACAAAACATCTGATTTCCAGTAACTTGAAAGAGAGCAATACACACTTGTTTGTAACACAAGGAGAATATTGATATTGCTGTTCAGGCTTAGATAAGGATGAATTAATATCATAGTTTCATAGTTTCTAGGGTTGGAAGGAACCTGAACAGATCATCAAGTCCAATGCTCTGCCATGGGCAGGAACAAGTGCTGGGATCATAACAACTCAGTTAGATATCTATCCAACCTCCTCTTGAAGACCTCCAAGGTAGGGGCATCCACCACCTCCCTTGGAAGCCCATTCCAGAGCCTGGCAGCCCAAACTGTAAAGTAATGCCTCCTGATATCAAGCCTGAACCTGCTCTCAATCAATTTATGGCTGTTATTTCTTGTTATCCCAGGTGGTGCCCAGGGAAACAGAGCCTCACCTATTTTCCGCTGGTCCCCCCTGGTGAGTTTATAGATGGCCACCAGATTCCCTCTCAGTCTTATATCATCTCACATGCATTATTTCTATTGTTTATGGGAACATAGGACTGCACAGAAGCTCATTTATACCAATGTGCCTTCAGCAAGTTTGCTTTTGATTTCAAAAGCCCTTGACGATAACCCAACACAAAGTAGCCGAAGACTCATACATGCAATGTCATCACCTCTTAGTAACCATTTCCAGTCATTATAGGGTGACTGGAACCATGATCTCTTATGCATATGGTGTTTGAAATATGATCAATGACTTAATCCACCCATTTTTATGGGTAAAATTACTCATAGTTTTTTTTCTAGCTTTAATTAGAAAAATGTTTGCAGAACATGGCTAATCCTACTATCCTTTCAAAGGCTTTACCATCATAAGTGAAAAAATATCTTAAAATATTTATTAACGGTAAAGGTACAACTCACATGAAACAATTATTTGTTACTGCATGCTCTATATTGGCACTGCCCATTAATATAATTAATTCAAGCACTGGGTTTAATATCATATAGAAACATAAGTATATGAAGAAAATTGATCAACTTGTATCTTTAAAAAAAATAATGGCCAGGAGGACTAGTCAGAATCTAAAATTTCCTTTCTGCAATTAATTCTGACATTTTGAAATTTGTTTTCGTTGTGAATTACAACAAGCAGCCAATTCTTTTTAATTTCCTGCATAATAAAAATTCCAAAAAAGTGAATGTGTAACATTCAAAACATTTCATTTAGATATCAGAGCATTTATAATTATAATCACTGTAATAGAAAAATGAATATTTAAAAGACTGAAACAAACCAAAACATATGCTGAAATTGAATGTTCTGACATTCCCAAAATTAAGCAAAAACTTAAAAAAAAAACCACCGAAAAATATATTCTTCCCAAAATATCATGAGTTGATGAAATATTTTTTCATGGAAAAAATACTCTGTTGACCAACTCTTTCCTGCTTCCTAATACTGTTGTTGCAACTGAACTGGTTTTGTATGCAAACTATTACTGATATTCAAACCACTGTTTGACCACTATCCCCATAAACTGATGGTTATAGGAATATGACACTTGCTACCTTTTTTGAGATCATACTTAACTTTATTATTCTATTCCTAAAACTAAATTAACCAAGGATAATATGCAACAAGGAAAAGAGGAAGTCTACTATGTCTCCTTCTGCCATTTATATACTTGTATCTCATCTTTGTTCAGAGATTTATTTATATTTTAGGAGTATTTTTGCTATCTTTTCATTATTTCTTTTAATTGTGCCACCATATGTTTTCCTACTGATATTTCTCTTATTATTCATAATCTCTTAACCCACAATTTTCTCACTTAGTTTTCAAATCACATATCCTACCAAACATATGCTTACTAAATTACAGCATTTAAAAAAGAAAGTGGTGAACAACCTTTTTTCTAAGAGCCATAAAAAATTAAATGAGATAGTAGTTATAATGAAAAAAACCCCATAAGCTTTTTGCCAGATCAGAGTGATTTTTTCTCTCTGATATTCCTGTTCATTCTTCCTATGACAAAGACTGATACTGAACATTGTGGATAAGGTACATGTTAAGACCAAGAAAATTTCTCAGTCTCTTCTTATACTTTGCCATACCCACCTTCTATAATTCATTCATCAAAAACTATCTAAACATTACTAACTGATAAGGGAGCAGTGTTTCATTTTCAAGATGCTACTGCTAAGTAAGTTAAAATTTCCTGAAGCCATTTTGGATAAGTGTGACAAGGGGCACGCCCTGGGCCAAGTCTCATGTCAGCCCGCAAACCTTCTCTATGGGGCAGTCTGTCCAGTCTCGCCTGCTATGACTCTGCTGTTCTCATAACTGATGGTAATCTAGGAAACTACCCATTACATGCCCCGATGCCAGGGAGCACTATCTTCAGCTCCGAACCTCTCCTACACTCTGTCCCACGCCTCGCAGATGGCATCCTAGTTCTTAATGTCTCCAGCCCCACAGTGGGCCCCAAAACACTCTAGCCTGGACCCCAACTAGATCCCTTCCTATTAGGCAGCCTACTCCGCCCTCATTCTGGGCTGCTAAGCTCCCTGAACAATTTTCCCTCTCGGGAGTGGCCCCCCTGGGACCTTTGGCCACACAGGCCCTGGCCAGTTGGCATCCCAGGCCCCCGGCTCTGGGCATCTCTCACGGTGGCCCCCGGGCCTTTTAATCCATCTGGTCCTGGCCTCTGCATTGACCAGTCAAGGGTACAAGTCAGGCTTCTGAGCAACTAACCCACATTCTCTTACTTGGGTCTGCCTACTCAGGCCCTACTACAGGGTTATCCAACCAGTTGTGGGGGCTGGAGTTATTAAGGCGCCCCAATCCACCTTTCACCAGGGAGGTTCGCAGTCCTGGCATTTGAGTGGAGCTGCTCTGCCACCGGCAGTCCCACCAGGCCTCCCTACTTTGGCAGGGTGCAGTTTTAGGTCATGGCTGAGACCAAGCGCCCCCTGCTCTTACCTGCCAGATGTATCATACAGCAGTTCAATGAAGCAATGTCTCTCCCTGGCTACCAGCAGCAAACTGCTGTGCTTTATATAACTGGCCTGTGTTTTAAAATGGCCACTGCAATCAGGTACCTGCTGGCTGCCTGATTCAGCCCTTAAAGTGGTAGGCACTACAAGTGCACTACCACAATAGGCAGAATTGTTCACACAACTCAGAGGTATAGATTTCTAAAAATATTCATATTATAGCTTTAGCCATTAAATTTACATTTGAATCTTGTAAGAAAAAGAGAAAACATGTAACATAAAAGTGATACAAAAATATTATTGTAACAAAAATTTGTGAAACTGGATTTAAGGTAACATTGTCTGCCAACAAGAACAATATTAGAATGCATGTGTGCATATATTGACATAAATTCAGAGGAAAACAATCTATCTTTCCATTTAAAAAGTATTCTTTAACAATATACCTATATTTATTTCACAGGGAATATAAAACAGTTCCCATATTTAAAACAGAAAATAAAAAATAAACACACATAAAAAAAGCATGGAGGCAAAGGATGACGGGCAGAATTCTGTTTTACCATTAAGAAGTCCATTTCAAGGTCAGTTTGCCATTCCATTCTTTGAAGGTGACCCTTTAAGGTAAATTCTTTCTTTAATTAAGAAAAACTAATCTACATATTTTTAGCATAAGTAGCTAATTTCAGAAGTTAGACCAATACTTAAACCCCTTGTTTAACTAGAGTCCAGAATGAGGAACATTTCTCTACGGAGTATGCCTGGAAACTCTCTCTTGCTTCCCTACTGTGAGTTTGGTGAGGGGAAGCAGGTTATCAGAACCTTTCAGGACCAAGCAAACAGGCCAGCTTACAGAGGAGCTTGTTAGGGAAGGTCAACTTGGGAAGAGGGACAGGAAGAAAGAGGCAGCAGATTAAGAGACCCAGAGAAATGGCTGGAGGATATCATAATGCCAGAGCCGCTTCCACTTCCAGCTCTTCCTTTGCTTGCACCTGTGGGGTGTCTGTCCAGGTAGGAGTGCTCACCATGGAGGCTTTCACCCAGGTCTTTGTTTGCTGCTGTGGAGACTACAACTTGTAGGTTCCTCCCAGGGATAGCCAGGTGGGGATGTTCCTATGATGTGAGCGGTGCTTCTTGGTGATGTCCTTCAAGAAGCAAGGAAAAGAGCTAAGGAAGGAGCTGGCAAGGCTCCAAAGTATCCTCCTCCATAAGGACTTCATCATTTTGATGCTGGAGGGAATCTCTAGAACTGCAGAGGAAGGACTGCCAGAGACAGCCCTAGAGAAGGAAGAGGACATGGACTCCCAGGAAGGTGGAAGCCTGCGACCTCTGGAAGCAAGCAGAAGTCTTCAACTGCACGTGCAGTGGTTTGCCTGGAGAACACATATGGAACCATAGCAACAGAGGAGGAACAGATTCCATTGGTGGAAGAGGCCAGGTCAGGCATCACCAAGGTAGGAAGGATTGAGATCACTGCCACCAAGAGGAAGTAAGGGGTGGTGGTGGTATCTATACAAAAATGCACAGAGCCTGAGAAACAAGCAGGAAGAACTGGAAGTCCCTGCACAATCCCAGAACTATGATGTGATTGGAATAACAGAAACTTGGTGGGAGCTTCATGGATGGGTACAAACTGTTCAGGAAGGACAGGCAGGGGAGAAGAGGAGGAGGAGTTGCAGTTTATGTAAAAGAGCCATATGATTGCTCAGAGCTCCAGTATGAAACTGGAGATAGGCCTGTTAAAAGTCTCTGGGTTAGAGTCAGAGGAGAGAACAACAAGGGTGATGTCATGGTGGGTATATTCTATAGACCACCAGACTGGGAGGATGTGCTGGATGAAGCTTTCTTCAAACAGCAATGTCAAGCCATTGGTCCATGTCCTACCCCTGGCAGCAAGAGAGAAAAGGTGTTCTCCCTCTTCTTTATGACAGCCTTCAAGTATTTGAAGTAGGATTCTGAAAAGAGGGACAAACCCTAGCATAAGTTAAAATTTCCTGTTGTAAAAAACAGAGATCATAATTTCCTGTGTAACTGAGGATCTCCCTCTGAAGGTTTTTCAGGCATATCTAAGCATAAGTTATGGGAAGGATCCTCCCATGTTTTAGCACTGCATGCCTGTACAAAGAACACGAGTCCATATGTGTCTGGCATTTAATATTTACTAGATAAAATGAATAGAGAATAATAGGAAAGTTTCTGCTCTATTGGGAACAAGAGTTCAAGGCAGAACCCAAGGCCTGTTCCTTCCTAGAGCAGGAGCCTTTTCATGCAGCCAAACCCCGTCTATCCTGGCCTCCTGGGTGAACCTAGGCATCCCAAAGGAGCCATCTTCAAAAGGGATCCTGGAAAGACACTGAGATAGACACGTGTGGTTTGTTAATTAGAGCATTGTACTGGGAATTCAGTCAGACATGCGTTCCAACGCCCACCTTCTTAATGAGCAAGTCCTAGAACCCAGATCTCCCACTTCCTAGGTAAATTTTATAGCCCTTCAGTTACTGTACCTACAATATGCAAGAGCTCTCTTCCTCCTTCTTTAACTAACAGCTGCTAGTTGTGGGGGTTATTGGTAGACAGACTGTTCTGACTTGTGCACACACAGCAGACATAGTTGCTGGGTATGGCCATATGAGCTGGTTGTATGGCCATGTGAATATATGAAGTGAAATTGAACTCTGGCCGAAACAGTTGCTAAAATAGGAGTTAGCGCATAATATTTTAAGTACTTTCATTTTGACTTAAGCTAAAAAATATCAGACGACAATCGATATTCTACAACTTCATGCTGGCAGTCTTAGAAGAACTGATAATAATATATTAAAAGTTGCACACTGGAAAGATCTGTTTCTTTTGTTTTTGCATTGTACATTAAAAGTGTTTGCTCTCTAACCTCAGAGAACCAGCAAAATTCTTAACAGTTACCATTAGTTCCTCAAAATACATTTAAAGCTTGAATAGCTTGAAATAAGAAATGTGGACATCACACACAAACACACACGAGACAGAAAGAACCTGTTACAAAACTGAATCTAGTCAGAAAATCTGGGAACTATGGATTTGGGCAATCCAAATTAGGGGAGAAGTTAGGAAAAGGGTGTGTTTTAAATACTACCATACCAGGTTTACCTTTTAACACCTATAAAACAGACTACTTATGCTTTGTAAAGAACAAATTGTCTGGAATCAGAATAACCTGGCATCAATAAATACCTAGTAGGAAAGTAAAAAATCTGTCATCTAAAAGAAAAAAACAGTTAATTTCGCAAGTTTGTGAAGAGAAAACACAAAAGTGGCTGAACGAGATTTTCGACTGGCTGAACAACATAGCTCAGTTGGAGACAAAAAGGGTATACTGTCATTTTGTGTGGTGATGGTATGCAGAGACTGTCTCTTGGTAAAATGACACAAAACACGTTTTAGGGAGAAGAGAGAGTAAGGGGTATGTGTGACCCAACTGCGGTTAGTCTGTGGCATGAATTAGCCAACAACCTTTATTCGGAGAAAAGCTGCTGTAAACCAAATATGTTCAAAGGCAAATATAAAAAAAAGAATTGCAATCAGAGTCTTCCCTTGCTATACTAATTTGGGTAGCATTTGCTCCTTGTATTACTTTAAATCCCAGGACAAATGCATTTCTGAATGTACATTTCTGAAACCCTTGGGGGCCCTTGCCCTGCCTAAATTTTGTTCCAGGGCTGGGGCTGGGATGGGATCCCTTATGTGCCTTGGCCTGCTGGCTTTGCAAGGGGTGCTCAGTGGGCCAGCAGTGGCAGTAGTCCCCCATGCCCTGGTGGCAGTGGTGGACCTACATTTTTGGGGCCCTGAAGCGTGAACTGTTATGGGGGCCCCTTCGCAACCAGCAAGGAGGTCTGGGTAACCACTGTTATCTTCTTCAATGGGGTTGTTCCACGACAGATCACCACAAATTTTTAAAAAATTTAACCACTACATCTCAGCAATTTTAATCGAAATCTGTACTGGATTATCTTGCATGTCAAAGTCACTGCTGTGAATAATAATTTCCTATGCCTTATAGTTTTTGAGTTATGGGGGGATGAATTATTATTTTTACTATTATTTTGTATTGAATTACACTATATTATTAA
>JAGPOW010002514.1:48717300-48765658 GCA_030014935.1 Caiman crocodilus | reverse complement strand
AAGTTCTCCCTTTTGGTCCTTTTTGCTTTCTCAAGGATATACATTTTAACTAATAGACACTGTTCTTGTCCACAAGAGACCTGGTTTAATCCAATTCTGAAAGTTTCAGTAAAATAAATAAATTTTAAATAAAACCAATGAAGGCTAATTTATTAAAACACTAAGATTAGGTTTAACAGCTATCTATAAATAGGTATAGTCTAAGGGGAAATTTGGGAATTTCTATGCAACACCTGGTGAACAGTTTGCCTGTGGGACTGTTTGTAGGACCTCAAGCTGTGGATGGAGACTGTGAGCCTGGCCAGCTTCACTTTGTGGCAGTCAACACCTGTTCTGTAAGATTATGCTTTTCCTCAGCTGTTAATTTTGCTTTGTCAATTAATCAATAAAACTTCTCACAATGAATGAACGAATCCATTTGATTTCTTTTTCCTCCCCCTTCCCCCGTCTGCCCCTATTCAAAATGTGTTAATACTCCATATTTTATTTTGAAAATGCTGATCATCATTCAGATCAGTATCCTGGAAGCAAACTATAAAACTGGAACTGAGGCTCAAAGAAGGCAATAGTTGGAATGTTCCAAGTAACCCGCATTTGCCTTTGATCTGAGAACTGTACTTGATTGTTAGTGTTGCAATAGTGTTGCAAGAATAATTCAACAAACTGTGATTTTTTTTTGTTTTCATACAGAATGCTACAGTAGGTTACCTTTGCTTACACATAAATGTCTTAATACAGTATGCAATATCATAATGATCTTATCTTAGATATTAGAAAATTGGTTTTAATTGGAAGCTTCAAAATATCTTTTCCCTGCTCCTTATGGCTTTTGGGAAAAGGGGAGACAAGGCAACCTAACAAAAGAAGGTCTGAAAATTTTTTGTTTTCATGAAAGCTTAAATGCTTTATGGAAAAAAAAAATCAAACCTTGACTCAAAAAAGACTAAGTCTAAATCATGCTGGGAGGCTTCTTCCTTTAGATAGTCAAGTTTAAATACTACTTAAAACAATAATGATCAAAAGCAATTATCATTAGACTTTTTTCAGAGATCTTTCTGAAAGGTACAGATAATTCTAGCTATTGATTTGTGAAGAGGTGTTCAGAGTACAAAAGCTACCCAACTGTATAATTTTGAGTGTAAACTTGTTGACCAAAGAATCTACCTCTGGGGAAACCCAAGCTATTGAAAGAGTAACTAATTATGGTAGTTTTTCACATATAATGTGCCCCAGAATATACTGCACAACTTGTTTTTTGAATGGCAGAATGAAGAAAAGATGTTTCCAGAGCTATGGCTGAATTGAGCAGGGACAGAACCTAATCTTCAGTTGACTCACCCTCCTGTTCCTGCCTTAGCTAAAGCAGAAACCCTAGCTGCTGCAGAAGACTGATCTCTATGGGTAGATCTATGATTCTGAAAAGAGCCAAACTTGTTTCCAGAGCTGTGAAATAGGATGAGAAAGACCAAGATATCTAAACCTCACTCCCGAACATAATACAAATGCCCCAGTTATGGGGGGCTTATTTTTGATGGGGGGGAGGGGGGAAGAAACATATTGTGAGAAAAAAATAGTATAGAAACCCTTTTCTTTTGATTTCCACAAAACCTTTTTTGCATTTCTTTAAGATTCCCACATAACATTTTATGGCCTGTGAATTGCTTATCGGCTACTTTCCACTCATATTCAATATTCACAAATCAATATCTGAAAATGCAGTCATCACCTAAGTTATGTTTTCTGTTCCTTGACTGGTTAATTTAATATCATAAAAAGAAAATGTGGGTGAGTAAATCTGCACTATTTCAGAACTTCCAGGAAAAATGGAAATGCCTGTGGGAAGCACATTTAGGGAATATTGAAGAACCCTTTTTGGTTCCTTCTTCTAGAAGGCATTTTTTTGGTGTATAAACTACCACACTTTAAACACAGTAAAAGAAGGCAACTTAAATTGTATTTATAAACAGCTACTTTTTGTCTGTTGTCTAGTCTTGGCAGTGTCAATCCAAAATGGCTGCACAAACAATTAGGTTTCACAACAACACAGTTTTTGCCCTGAACACCCGGACAACAAACCTTTACTTCAAGGTTATTCAAATGTAATTGCCTTAGAATTCAAATGACATGTTTATGAAAAAGTTATTTTCATCATCATTCAGTCTAAATTCAGAAGGTTGTCAAAATGTTGGAACATGTAAACCGGAATCTGAACAGGTATCTGGACTGTTTGCTATAAATCCCCACAAAACAACAAAATATAGTATTGCAGCTTGAATTGAGATAAATGTCACCTTTTGCTTTTGTTGACTAATTCTGCAAGAATGAAGAAGCTCAGATCCTTGCCATTTGTGTTTTATTTACTGGGAATATAAGAATACTTTTTAAATAAATTCTATTTTCTAGTGAATGTAGTAACATACCACATTTTTGCCTTATTAGAACAGAACACTAGCTGTGCTCTGGTTATTGTTGAGAAATATTTTCTGTTTTAAAGTCTGAATATTAGAAGTGGTCTAAAAGCCATTACAGTATGTGTGTGTACACAGTTATGTGGTGCCTTGTGAGATAGAAAACGGGGCAGCCCCCCACATTTCTTAGCCTACTGTTTTGTGCTAAAATGAGCTTCAGACTATGACATTTAACGGCATGAGATCAATGTGTGACTCAGATAGCTAAACTGACTACTGTAAGACAAGAAACTATATACCTACATCTGTTCCTCATAAACTTCAACTGTATGCATAAATATTAAGATACTATGAGTTACCTTCTCATTAGTTAATTATAAAGAAAGCCAGATGGGTAGGACACCTTATCCTGCAGTCCCTCCTGCCTATATGCACAGCATTATAATTATTCTTTGCATGTTTGTAGCATTAGTTTGCCTAATTAGCTAACCCTGGTGGACTACACTGTAAAAATGTAATGTTCCCCTAAGAATATTTCTGAAGTACAATATGCCCTTGCCAACTGCTCTTCAACATGATGATGAAAAACAAATACCTTAGATAAAAGACCTAGGTCGCAGAAGGCAGAATTGCTTACTCCCATTGTTCCTGCAGACAGACAATTCTTTACTTTATCTGTTAACAATTGTGCTGAGCTGATAATAAAATCATAGAAAATTAGAGTTGGAAGGGACTTCAGGAAGTTACCTAGTCCAGGCCCCTGCTCAAAGCAGGACCAGTTCCAACTAGACCTTTCCAGCCAGGGCTTTCTTAAGCTGGGCTTTAAAAACCTCAAAGGATGGACAGTCCATCACCTCTCTGGGTAACCTATTCCAGTGCTTCACCGCCCTCCTAGGGAAAGAGTGTTTCCTAATATCCAACATAAACTTCCCTTGCTGCAACTTGAAACCATTGCTCCTATTTCTGTCATCTGCCACCACTGAGAACAGTTTAGTTCCATCTTCTTCAGGTAGTTAAAGGATGCTATTAAATCCCCTCTCAGTCTTCTCTACTCCAAATTAAATGCACCCAATTCCCTCAGCCTCTCCTCAGAAGTCATGTTCCCCAGCTCCCTAACCATTTTCACCGTCCTCTGCTGAACTAATTTGTCCACATCCTTTCTGTAGTTGGGACCTAAAAACTGGACGCAGTATTCCAGATGTCGTCTCACCAGCGCTGAATAGAGGGGAATACTTGCTTCCCTCCATCTGCTGGCAATGCTCCTACCAATGCAGCCCAGTATGCCATTAGCCTTCTTGGCAACAAGGGCACACTGTTGGCTCATATTCAGCTTATTCTTCACTTTAATCCCCAGTTTTTTTCCTGCAGAGTTGTTGCCTAGCCAATTAGTCCCCATCCTGTACTGGTACACGGGATTATTCTGTTTTAATTGCAGGACTTTGCACTTGTCCTTATTGAATCTCATGAGGTTTCCTTTGATCCAATCCTACAATTTCTAGGTCACTCTGAATGCTCCCTTCAGTGGGGAGAAAAAGAAGAAAGTAGAGAGAAAAAATCTACTACGCCCCCCAGCTTGATGTCATTTGCAAACTTGCTAAGGGTACACTCTATGCCATTGTTTAGTTCATTGAAGAAGACAGTGAACAAAACCAGTCTCAGAACTGACCCCTCGAACACTCTACTTAATATCAGCTATCAACTAGACATTGAACCATTGACTACTACCCTCTGAGCCTGATGGGCCAGCCAGTTTTCTATCCACTTTACAGTCCCTTCATTCAACTGATATTTCCTTGGCTTGCCTGTGAGAATGTTGTGGGAGACCATATCAAAAGTCTTGCTAAAGTCAAGGTATATCATGTCCACTGCTTTCCCTACATCTGCAGAGCCTGTGGATAAGATGCATCATCTCACCATAGAAGGCAATCAGGTCGGTCAGGCATGACTTGCCCTGGGTGAATCCATGTTGATTGTTCCTGATCACCTTCTCCCCCAAGTGTTTAGAAATGGATTCCTTGAGGACCTGCTCCATGACTTTTCCAGGGACTGAGATGAAGCTGACTGGTCTTTAGTTCCCTGGATCCTCATGCTTTCCTTTCTTAAAGATGGGCACTATATTTGCCTTTTTCCAACCACCTGGGACCCTACTCTGATTGCCACGAGTTTTCAAAGATAATGGCCAGCAGCTCTGCAATCACATCAGTTAACTCCTACAGCACCCTTGGATGCATTGCATCCAGCTCCACAGACTTGGGCACATCCAGCTTTTCTAAATACACCTTAACGTGTTCTTGCACCACTAAGGGCTGCTTACCCTCTCTCCAAACTGTGCTGCCCAGTGCAGTAGTCATGGAGCTGACCTTGCCTGTGAAGACTGAGGTAAAAAAGGCATTGAGCATTTCAGCCTTTTCCTCATCGTGTCACTGGTTTGCTTCCCCCATTCAGTAACGGACCCATACTTCCCCTGATCCTTCTCTTGCTGCCAATATACTTGTAGAAACTCTTCTTGTTACCCTTTACATCCCTTGCTAGCTGCAACTCCAATTATGCTTTGGCCTTCCTGACTTCATCCCTGCATGCCTGAGCAATATTTTGTACTCTTCCCTAATCATCTGTCCAAGCTTCCACTTATTGTAAGCTTTCTTTTTGTGTATAAGCTCAGCAAAGAGTCCTCTGCTAAGCCAAGCTGCTCACTTGCCATATTTACTAATCTTCCTGCATGTTGGTATGATTTGTCTCTGCCCTTGGTAAGGTTTCTTTAAAATACTACCAGCTCTCCTGGACTCCTTTCTCCCTCAGACTGACCTCCCAGGGGATCCCACCCAACAGTTCCCTGAGGGAGTCGAAGTCTGCTTTTCTAAAGCCCAAGGTCCATAATTTGCTGCTCTCCTTCCTTCCTTTTCTCAGGATCCTGAACTCAATCATCTTGTGGTCACTGCTGCCTAAGTTGCCATCAACTTCTACATTGCTCACTAATTCTTCCCTGTTTGCGAGCAGTAGGTCAAGAACATGGCCCCTAGTTGATCTCTCTAGGCATTTCCTGGATTACCTGTGCACTGCTTTATTGCCCTCCCAGCAGATGTCAGGGTGACTGAAGTCAGTACTATAGGAAGGCAGTTTAGCACCCAGGGCAAGCCCGCAGAGGCAACCTGCCCTCACCCCATGCACAGATCTGGGGGCCACATGCCTCCCCCAGGCTTGCCTGAGAGTGCACCCAGCAGTGGGAGCCACCTTCTCCCTATCCTCGTGTCCCATAAACGAGCTGCTTGTGGCTCTGTCCCATACCCCACCCCGGCTGAGCAGCACCTGTTGACGCCCCTTTGCTTCAGTACCCAGGGAGGTTGCCCCGCTCACCTCTCGTCCTTTGCTATGGTACTGACTGAAGTCCCCCATGAGAACCAGGGCCTGTGATCTGGAAACTGCTTCTAATTATCTGAAGAAAGCCTCATTTACCTCATCCTCCTGGTCTACTGGTCTAAAGCAGACAGCCACCATGACTTTTTCTTGCTGGGGATGACTATTTCTTTTTGCTGCCAGAGGTCATAAGCTTCCAGCTTCCACCTTTCTAGGCGTCTCTGCCCTCTTCCTTTTCTAGCATCACCTATGGCAGTACTTCCTCCACAGTTCTAGACGTTTCCTCCAGCATGGACTTGATGAAGCCCTCATGATGGAGGATGCTCCAGAGCCTTGCTGCCTGCTCCAGTAGTTCCCTTGCCTTCTCCCTGACGGACACCACCAGAAGGCACCGCTCTCATTGCAGGCACCCCCCACCTAGCTGAAACTGTATAGAACCTGCGAGCTTCAGTCTGCACAGCACCAGACCAGGATCTGGGTGGAAGCCTTGACAGTGCACAGTCATCCTGCATGGACAGACACCACACAGGTGCGAGCAGAGGAAGAGCTGAAAGTCGCTGTGGCTCTGGGACTTCTAGGAATTGTAAAATGTTAGTTTCAGGGGAAAGCAAAGAGATTTGTGTGTGTGTGTGTTATATATATATATATATATATATATATATTCTGTAAAACAGTTTGGGTTGCTTAATAATTACAGGAAAAACCTATATTAAAAAAACAGAGGCAGTTGGTACTCACTAAATATTTTGTGTTATCTTTGTTCAATGCATGCCTCATCTTATTCACCATGCACTACGAAACCCCTGCTCTGGAGAGGAAAATATTAACTTTTTCCTAAGATCTTTTTCTGGAGTTCAATACTCCCCTATTCTCCTGGTAACTAGATGTGGATAGTGCCATGAGGCCTGGATCCGAGTGGTCAACCAGCAGCTTCGGAGTTGGTGCTACCAGCCAGGCCTCTGGTTTCTTGACAACAACCTGCATTTTTGCACAGGGGCAAGTTTGGGTGGGACGGGCTTCACCTCTCCCCTAAAGGCAAGCATGTCTGCTCTTCCAGGTTGGCTGATTTTGTACAGCATGCTTTAAATTAGCTTTGCTGGGGTATGGGGCCATAGGGAGACACGAGGACACTTCCCAGCCAAGACAGGTGATGAGCACAAGAAGCACACAGGTCAGTGACAGGGGTCTAGATAGTCCTGGGATCAGGGGGGAGGTGCATGCATCCATAGGAGGCCTTAAATCCCTCTACACCAATGCTCATAGTATGGGGAACAAGCAGGAGGAAGTTGCCCTCCTGCTAGCTAACACAAACCCAGACATAGTGGAGCTCACTGAAACCTGGTGGGATTCAAGTCATGATTGGGCGGTAAACATCAAGGGCTACAGACTGTTCAGGCAGGATAGAACGTGGAGGAAAGGCGGGGGTGTGACGCTCTAAGTCAAAGAGCAATACATATCCTCAACAAACAGCACTGGGAGAGAGGAGGGGCAGACTGAAGTGCTCTGGGTCAGAATACAAGGGGGTCAGGGGGAAAGGGACTTAACAGTGGGCGTATACTATCAACCATCCAACCAGGGGGAAGAGCTGGACCAGGAATTCTCAGGTCAGCTTGTGGAGACAGTTAGGTCAAGGTACATAGTCATCATGGGTGACCTAAACTACCCAGACATCCACTGGGAAGAGCAGTCAGCCAGGTCTCACTGTTCACGTAGGTTCCTAGCCAAGATACAGGACCTCCACCTAACCCAGAAGGTACACAATCCCACCAGAGGAAAGGCCTTGCTGGACTTGGTCCTGGTAACAGGTGATGACCTGGTGAGGGGACTGCAGGTTCTCAACCACCTGGGTGATAGCGGTCATCGCCTACTGGAATTCATCACCCAGCACAGGGTGACAAAGGCCTGTAGCAAGGCAGCAGCCCTTGACTTCAGGAGGGCTGATTTCAACAAGTTAAGGAGATTAGTCAGGGAGGCACCGATGTCCTGGAGTGTAGGGGAGTTGGGAGTCCAAGACAAGTCGTTGTTCCTTAAGGAGATAATCCTCTGAGCCCAAAGGGTGACAGTGCCAACTTGAGTCAAAGGGGGCAAGAGTGCTCAAAAGCCCCCATGGCTCACCAAAGGCATTCAGGAACGTTTGAAAGCTAAAAAGTAGGCAGACACCCAATGGAAGGGAGAGGCCATCACCAAAGATTGTACCTGCACTGCTTGAGACGTAAGGGGACTATTAGGAAGGCTAAGGTGGAGACAGAACTAAGACTAGTGACCAGGATTAAAGGTAACAAGAAGACTTTTTTTAAATATATAGGGATTAAAAAGAAGGCACCAGGTAATGTGGGGCCCCTGCAGGACATGCTTGGCAATCTGGTGGTTGCACCAGACAATAAAGCTGATCTCTTTAACAAATTCTTTGCCTCCATTTTTCTGAGCAGGGACTGGACATCCTCCCCACCAGATTCCCGGATGAACTCACAAGAGGCACAGGGTCAGAGAGGACCTAGTTAGGGAACTTTTGGTGGGGCTGGATGTGATCAAAACAGCATGTCCAAATGATCTCCACCCCAGGGTGTTGAGGGAATTGTGGGACCCCTGGCACGACTTTATGAATACTCATGGTGCTCTGGCCAGGTGCCTGAGGACTGGAAAAGGGCCAATGGGGTCCCAATTTTCAAAAAGGGGAGGAAGGAGGACCCAGGAAACTATAGGCCTGTTAGTCTTACCTCGGTCCTAGTGAAGTTCTTTGAGAAAATTATCCAGGAGCACATCTGAAAGGGGACAGCAGAGGAGGTTATGCTTAGGGTTGACCAACATGGGGTCATTAGGGACAGGTCCTGTCAGACCAACTTGGCTGCCTTTTATAACCAGGTCTCAAAATCCTTAGACGCATGCAGGTGTCGTGGTGGACGTAGTCTTTCTGGACTTTAGGAAGGCCTTTGACACTGTCTCTCACCCTAATCTCATTAAAAAATTAGGCAACTGTGGTGTCAATGCCTACACAGTCAGATGGGTCGCCAAATGGCTGGAGGACTGCACTCAGATAGTGGTGGTGGACAAGTAATTTTTGACCTGGACGGATGTGGGTAATCGGGTACCCCAGGGCTCAGTCCGCAGGCCTGCACTGTTCAACATCTTCATCAGCAACTTGGATGAGGGGGTGAAAAGCACCTTGTTCAAATTCAAAGATGACACTAAGATGTGCGGAGAGGTGGGCACACTGAAATGGAGGGACACGCTACAACTAGATCTGGACAGGTTACAGGGGTGGGCAGATGAGAATAGGATAGGATTCAATACTGACAAGTGCAAGGTACTGCACAGAGGGAGGAAGAACCAGCTCCATACCTACAGGCTGGGGAACTCCATTCTCATCAGCACAGAGGCAGAAAAGGATCTTGGAGTCATTATTGATCCCAAGATGGACATGGGCCGTCAATGTGGGGGCACAGTCAGTAAGGCTAACTGCACCTTGTCATGCATCCACAGATGCATTACGAGCAGGTCCAAGGAGGGGATCCTCCCCCTCTGTGCAAAATTGGTCAGGCTGCAGTTGGAGTATTGCATCCAGTTCTGGATGCTGCACTTCAGGAGGGATGTGGACAGCATTGAGGGTCCAGAGTAGGGCCAATCGTATGATCAAGGGACAGCAAGGCAGGCCCTACAAGGAGAGGCTACAGGATCTGAACCTGTTCAGCCTTCACAAGAGAAGGCTAAGAGGGGATCTGGTGGCCGTCTATAAACTTACCGGGAGGAGCAGCGATGAACAGAAGAGTCCCTGTTCCCCCGAGCACAACCAGGATTAACCAGGAATAACAGCCACAAGTTAACTGAGAGTTGGTTCAGGCTAGACAACGGGAAGCACTACTTCACAGTCAGGGCAGCTAGGATCTGGAACCAATTTCCAAGGAAAGTAGTGCTCGCTCCTACCCTGGGGGTCTTCAAAAGGAGGCTAGATAATCACCTAGCCAGGGTCGTCTGACCCCAGTACTCTTCTCTGCCCATGGCAGGGGGTCGGACTTGATGATCTGCTCAGTTCCCTTCCGACCCTACCAACTATGAAACTATTACTCAGTATCCAGGTGCTTCACAAGATTAATTTGTCTTTTCTAAACCATTGCGATGCGAGGGAGATGCACAAGCAGAGAGATTAGCCACAAGTGTCTACTATTTTTGAATGTTCAATTTCAAATAAATAGCTAGGGCCAGATTTTTGAGTACTTTGCACTTTATGGCACTTATGTATTTAAGTGAAAGTATTATTGATTTCAATTGCAGCTATAAGCCTTCAGTGCATTTGCAGGTTATATCCAGCATCTAAAAAGTCAAGCATCTATATAATAAGAGCTCCAGTCCGCGACAATGTCTGCAAGTCCACTTTTGGTGGTTAGTGTTGCCTCATGCAGGACCTCAGTGGCAAAGACAGGATCCAACTCTCCGTGACAAAATTAATGGAGTCTTCAACTGTCTTCAACTTGAGACCCTTCTTTTTCTTCCTGTGCTCTAATTCATTTAGTATATATCTCCCAGCTGCTGCTGCTGTAAATAAAGGTGGTTTTCAACAGGTAACAGTCTCCCTCACTACTCAATCCTTCTTCATTCTGTGCACTGAAGGAAGCAGGGAACCCAGACAAAAAATAATACATAATTTACATGTACACGTATGTATATGTAGGCTAGTGAGATGCACTAAGAGAATGAGATGCACAATTTGTCACAGCATTGCACAGATATTTGCTGTCAGCAGAGAAATAGTGTGCCCCAGAAACCATGGCTTCTTTACTTTTCATTCCGTCCAGGAAGAGCACACACCAACTGCTGAAACTTCTTTAGCCTGACAAAGGATTTTTGAACCCGAAAGCTAAACCCCTGCTCTGGAGAGGAAAATATTAACTTTTTCCTAAGATCTTTTTCTGGAGTTCAATACTCCTCTATTCTCCCGGTAACTAGATGTGGATGGTGCCACGAGGCCTGGATCCGAGTGGTCAACCAGCGGCTTCGGAGTTGGTGCTACCAGGCAGGCCTCTGGTTTCTTGACAACAACCTGCATTTTTGCACAGGGGCAAGCTTGGGTGGGATGGGCTTCACCTCTCCCCTAAAGGCAAGCGTGTCTTCTCTTCCAGGTTAGCTGATCTCGTACGGCATGCTTTAAATGAGCTTCGCTGGGGGATGGGGCCACAGGGGGACACGAGGACACTGCCCAGCCAAGACAGGTGATGAGCACAAGAAGTACACAGGTCAGGTCTCCTAAGTGAATGCACTAACCACCAAACTATTGAGTGACATCCTCCCTATCCCAATAAAGGAAGGGGCTTACTTTAGAGTATCCTATAGCCTAGTGCTTAGGGCATTCTTCTGGTTTCAAATCAGATGAGGAAAGTTTTAAAACTGGTATTCCCACATCCCAGGTCAATGTTCTCAGCACTAGGTTACTATATGCACAGAGGATGCAGTATGATCTCCTGATGTGCTTTGTGTTAAACCTCTTTTGGTGGATGACTATTCTAAGACTATTTATTACCAGACTAGGCCCTGGTTGAGGAATACATAGTTTGTGAATTTGGATGGTGTTTACTTCGGAGTGCTAGGTCTTGGAAAGTTATGTTTGTGTTCACTGAAAGAAATTTAGCTATGTAGGGAATTTGATTAGTGTAGTGTGGCCAGGCCACTTTGAGAGGTTTGAGCAGGCTGCAGAGCACCTGGTAGGTGCGATGTGGTCTAACAAGGTGATCACATGACTGCAGGAGGGCTCCTGGATTGGATGATGGGGCTGAGTAGCCTCACTATAAAACCAGGCCATCAGGAGTGAGCTGGTAGTTATTGCACGGAGCCAGAAAGTGAACATTGCCAGCTGGAGCTGCTGCTCCCAGAACACCTGGAGGTCAAGGGTAGTAACTATGGGGCTGGAGGAGGTTCCTGGTCCTGGGGGATGACATAAAACTGCACCCTGCTGGGGTTGGATGGTGTGGGGGGCTGCCTGTGGCAGGGTAGTCCCCAGAAATGCCACACTAGTGCCTCCCTAGTGAAAAGTGAGTATCAGGTGCTGAATAGCCTCAGCCCTCATGACCTGGTAGATTACCCCATAGAGTGGGGAGTCCAGACATGTCATCAGGCCTGAGACCAAAGGGGTGTAAGGCCTAGCAGCTCCAGTGAGGGGGCAGAGTATGGGCCCCCATGCGGGAGTGTATAAGAGTGACTGATTAGGCCATATGGAATAGGGTCTCCATGGGTGAGCCTGAAGGACTGCACATAGTGTGGCCTGAGTAGAGAGTGAGATGTGTTAGGAGGGGCCCGAGAAGGTGGACCCATATGGGAGTGTGAGGGTGAACAGCTCAGTACCTATCTGTTAGGAAGGCCAAGGTGGAGATGGAACTGCGACTAACAACCCGGATCAAGGATAACAAGAAATCCTTTTTTAAATACGTAAGGGGTAAAAAGAAGGTTCCATGTAACGTGGGGCCTCTGCGGGACACTCTAGGAAAACTGGTGGTTTCACCAGATGACAAAGCTAACCTATTTAACAATTTCTTTGCCTCCATTTTTCTGAACAGGGACCAGGTCATCCTTCCCCACCAGGATCCCCAATGGTGCCAGGGGAGGTACAGCTAGGCCCAGGGTCAGTGAGGACCAAGTAAGGGAACTTCTGGTGTGACTGGACGTGTTCAAATCAGCAGGTCCTGACTATCTCCACCCCAGAGTGCTGAAGGAACTGGCAGAGGTCATTGTGGTACACCTGGCACAGCTTTATGAGCGCTTGTGGTGCTCTGGCGAGATGCCAGAAAGCCTGGAAAAGGGCCAATATGGTCTCCATTTTCAAAAAAGGGAGGAAAGAGGACCGAGGAAACTATAGGCCTGTTAGTCTTACCTCGGTCCTGGGGAAGCTCTTTGAGAAAACTATCCAGGAGCACATCTGCAAGGAGCAAGCAGGGCAGATTATGCTTAGGGGTAACCAACATGGGTTCATTAGAGGCAGGTCCTGTCAAACCAACATGGTGGCCTTCTATGATCAAGTCACAAAATCCTTGGATGCAGGTGTCATAGTGGATGTAGTCTTTCTGGACTTTAGGAAGGCCTTTGACACTGTCTCTCACCCTAATCTCATAAAAAATTAGGCAACTATGGTGTCAATGCCTACACAGTCAGATGGGTCGCCAAATGGCTGGAGGACCGCACCCAGAGAGTGGTGGTGGACAGGTCATTTTCAACCTGGAGTGGGCAGTGGGGTCCCCCAGGGCTCAGTCCGCAGGCCCACACTGTTCAACATCTTCATCAGCAACTTGGACGAAGGGGTAAAAAGCACCTTGCTCAAATTCACAGATGACACTAAGATGTGGGGAGAGGTGGGCACGTTAGAAGGGAGGTACAGGCTGCAATTGGATCTGGACAGGTTACAGGGGTGGGTGGCTGAAAATAGGATGGGATTCAATACTGATAAGTGCAGGGTACTGCACCTAGGGATAAAGGACTAGCAGCATACCTACAGGCTGGGGAACTGCCTTCTCATCAGCACAGAGGCAGAAAAGGATCTTGGAGTCATTATAGGTTGCTGATCCTTCCCCTCTATATGACATTGGTCAGGCTGCAGTTGGAGTACTGCATCCAGTTCTGGATGCTGTACTTCAGGAGGGACGTGGACAACATTGAAAGGGTCCAGAGGAGGGCCACCTGCCTGATCAGGGTGCAGCAGGGCAGGCCCTATGAGGAAAGGCTATGAGACCTGAACCTGTTCAGCCTCCACAAGAGAAGGCTGAGAGGGGATCTGGTAATTGTCTAGAAATTGGCCAAGGGAGACCAGCAGGCAATAGGATAGTCCCTGTTCCCCTGAGCACTATTGGGCGTAACAAGGAATAACGGCCATAAATTGATGGAGAGTAGATTCAGGCTAGATATCAGAGGCACTACTTCACTGTCAGGGTGGCTAGGATCTGGAACCAACTTCCAAGGGAAGTGGTCCTTGCTCCTACTCTGGGAGTCTTTAAAAGGAGGCTGGACACGTTGCCGGGGTCATTTGACCCCAGCATCCTTTCCTGCCATGGCAGGGGGTCGGACTTGGTGATCTGCTCAGGTCTGTTCCGACCCTACCAACTATGAAACTACCTGAAATAACCTTGCTGGCCCAGGCTGCGGTCAGGACTAGATTGGTCAAAGGGCCAGAGCACCCACTGTGAGGGATGGCCAAGGCTAAAGGCTGGGAGTCCCAACTAGCTTAGAGGTGAGGCCAAAGGTCCCAGAGGGGGCCACAGCCACGAGGAAAAATGGGCTTAGGGAGTTTGGCAGCCCACGAGGGTGGAAATTAGATTGCCTGAGGAAGAGGGACCCCTCAGGTGGGGTCTGAATGCCAGGTGGGTGTAGAAGAAGGTCCATTGTGTGGCTGGAGCTACATAATGATGCCACCTGCAAGGCATGGGATGTGGTATTAAGGGAAGGTTTGGAGCTGTGTATTATGTCCTTGGCATCAGGCAGTAAATGGGCAGCCTCCTGCTTTATAAACAAGTAATTTGATGCATCCAAGGCATGGTAAGTGGGTGGACTGCCCTAGATATTGTACATCTGTAAGAAGTTTGAGGCTTTTGAGAAAGCTCAAGGAGATGTCTTTTGGGTGAAGCTGTTTGATTATCTATAATGAAACCAGCTAGTTTGACTATAAACAAACAAATAAACAGAAACATTTTTCCCTTCACTCATCAATATCTTACATTTTTCTCTGGGTATTAGTAAAGTGCTCTCTAGAGAGTCTTGTGGTTTCAGGGAACTGATCCAAGAGTAAGGCAAGTTTTCATGATGTCAGCCTAAGCTAATGCAGTTTCCTTTCTCTTCTTCTATATGCCTCCCATTTGGCTTCTTCCAGCAGAGTTTAATTTTCTTTTAATTGTCCATGAAGGAAACATATTCTTACAGAAAATATGTAGACTAAATACATCATTCTGGCTTTCTCCCCCTCTGGATAGGCAAGTAGCATATTACATATTCAATAACAGACTCCTCAAGCACTTTGATTGTTTTTACCCACCCACCTCATGTTCCTATAGCTTTTAAAAAAAATGGGATATAATAGCTATGTTAGATCTGGCAGTCATCAGAAAAATCACAAGCCAAAAATATGGTCAATAGAATTAAATTTAAAGTAATATAGCCTTTGGTCTTAATCATAACTGATGTAAGGTGTCTGCAAATGAAAAGTCTCTGTCTAAAATATAAATATTATTGCTGCCTCACAACTTGGCAGGCTTTTGCTTGATATGCAATGAGATGTTTTCAAGTTTTTTCACATCAAAACCTCTGGTTGTGACAAGTGTGCATAAATAAGAGCTTTTACTCATTGATTTGTTTCTTGAAAATTTCCCAGAATTTTGTGGGGATATTGAGTTCATGTAGAAACTACTGCTAATGCCTGGAGTGTATTAGAAAATCTCAAATCACACTGAGCAAACAGCTGCTCAAGTAAGATCTGTATTGACTTGATTCAGCTGATGCTCAGGTATCCAAAGATCATACTTCTTCAACTTCTAACTTAGTCCAATGTTTTCTGCTTTCTAGCAGAATGTTCTAAAAAGTTGCTTTTGAAGTCATCCAGCCTGGCAAATACAGGATTTGACTGTTGTTCAGTGAAGCTGTTTTGGATAGGCCTGGTAAGGTTATGAATGGAGATATGCAATAAGACCCACTGTACACAAAACAGATATTGCACAATTAACTGGTATGACAGGGCGTCCCTCAGGCCGCCTTCTCTGTGGCCCCTACATCTGTCTCTGGGCAACTGCCCGCCTACTCACCTGCCATGTCTTTGATGTTAATTGGTTAATTGATTAATTAGCAGGAGGCTACCCTTCTACTGCCCCTCCACTAGGGGGCGCTATCTGCGGCTCCTTCCTTCCCAATACCGCAGCCGAAGCCTCACAGATATCAACCCAATCTTCCACTGACGCCCTCTCCTGGGCTCCTTGTGTCCCTCTTGGGAGTCCTATTAGCGCTGCCCCCTTTCTGGGGTTCACAGCGCCCACCCTTGGACCTCTCAATATTGTCACCCCTTCTCCGGGGCTCACCATGCCCCTGCTGGGGCTCCTCAGTGGTGCCCCCTCTCTGGGGTTCACCGTGCCCACACCGGGCTTACTAATCCCTGCCCTACCTGGGCTCCTCAAATTCCAATGTTGCCCCCTCCTTGGGGCTCATTGTGCCCCATCTTGGGCCTCTCAATCCAATGGCCCCCCCTCTGGGGCTCTCTGTGCCCACCCTGGGCTTCTCTCAATCCAAAGACCCCCCCCTCTCTAGGGTGCTACTCTCAATCACTGTGCCCACCCTGGGCTTCCCAATCCTTGCCCTACCTGGGTTCCTCAAAATACTGCCCCCTGCCTGGGGCTCACCGTGTCCTCCAGATCCTTGCCCTTGTCGGGCTCCCCAGTATACTGCCCCCTTCCTGGGGCTCTCCACATCCAACCTGGACGCCTCACCAGCATTGCCTCTCTCTCTCTGAGGGTTCGCCACGCCCAACTTGGGTTTTCTACTCTTTGCCCTCCTTGGGCTCCTCAAAACGCTGCCCCCTGTCTGGGGCTCACTGCGCCCAACTTGGGCTCCTGAATAAATGTGGCCCCCCCATTAGGAGCTCCCAGTGCCCGGAGTTGAGCTTCTCCTTAAAATGGCCCGCTTTCTGGGGCTGTGCCCAACTTAGGCCTCCAAATGAATGTGGCCCCCCTGTTGGGTGGGGGGGGGCTCATAGTGCCCAGACTTGGGCTTCTCCTTAAAATGGCCCCCTTTCTGGGGCTGTACGTGCCTACACTTGGGCCTCTCATGACTGCCCCCTTCCTGGGGCTTACTGTGCCCACCCTGGGCTTCTCAATCAAATGGCCCCCTTCTTGGGGCTTTCCATGCCTGCTCGGGGCCTCTCAAACCTACCCCCTTTCCCTGGGGCTTACTATGCCCAACTTGGGCTTCTTTAAATGCTGCCCCCTCTCTGGGGCTTGCACTGCCCCCCTTTCTGGGGCTCACGCTTGCTGCGCCAAAACTGGCGCCAGGGTCGCCTCTCCACTGGGGATTGCCCTTAAGGCCTCCTCCAACCCCTTATAGCCTTACCCAAACCACCAGTCTTATCACAACAACAGAAGACAAACTCCAGCTCCTCCACTATAACTAAAATATAAGGCACCTGGCCACCACAACATAACCTGCCCAGCTATAACTTTGCCTCATTGCTCCAGCCTCCATTCTTTGCTCTGCTCTAGCAGTTCCTACAGCATTCACATCACAGCTTCCAAGAGCTCCTGCCTCTCTGGCTACTAGCAGGGAACTACTAGCCTGCCCTCAGCTCCTGGGCTTTATAAGGGCCAAGCCCTGCCCTCCTGGCCAGCTGGCTCTCCTTAGTTGCCCCAGCAACCCACAGATGTGCTCCTGAGTCACTGCTAGGGCTCCTTCCCTAGCAGTTTTCCCCTGTTCAGGCACAGGACACCGGGATGCTCTGTGACAACTGGTTAATTGCTCAATTACCTTGAGACCAGCTACACATGCAAAATACCTATCAGGCTATAAAAACCTCCAACCATCTCTTAAGTTAGACCTCAAAAATAGGTACTAACTTTTATATCTGGTTACTATCAAGCTTTAATTTGCACACGTAGCAGTGTCTCCCCTGTGAGGGGACTCCAGCACCAGCAACTGCTGACTCTGGGTCCTGGCAGCTGCAGGGTGCTGCCAGGACCCAGATTTTCACAACTGCAGATGTCACTTTTGTTGGTAGAAAGCTGCTATTTAGATACACAAAGGGAAACCAATCTCACCCTTTAGTTTTGGTGTTAATATAATACAAAATGAACATCAAATTCTCTCAAATAGAAACATTTAATGAACCTACTTGATGCCAATGATGATGAGATATGTGAAATGTAAACTGTTCTACATGAAAGGATCACTGATGGACAATAATTTCCAGCTACCACTGCCACTTTCTTATAGTAAGCAAAAGTAGCAGCAGATTAAGTAATGACCTCTAAGGAAGAAGATGGCCTCCCATGAGTAGTAAGGCAGCTTGTGAGCTGCATGTAACTCCCAGGTAGTATAAAAGCAGCTCCTGAAGAATGCCACTTAAAAACAACTTAGTGTTTAAGCTGGGGTGCTACATACAGATCACTGACTCCAGGGCATGAGCACCTTCAAAGTTTTGTGTTCTGTAGGTCTCACTTGTATCAAGATTTTTGGTTTGCAACCAATAGGTTAGGAAGTTTGCCACCTGTGTTCTAGACTGTGGTGGCTTATATTGTGCCCATCTCTACAACCATGAGAAAATGGGGTAGTCTTTTCTCGTTTTTTGAGAATGATCTTTTTGATGGGACCAGGCATCCCAGTGGTAGGTCTACCAGATGTATTATCCTTCCATTTCTTGTATTTGAATACAGCATGCTAATGATCCATGCATTATGAGGCATCTAAAATCAGCCAGTTTATCAAATAAACGTTCAGCTGAAAACTCACACAAGCATTGTTCAAAGACAAAAAAAGTGTGATTCTTGCTTCCAGGGCAAGTGGTCTAACTGCTGGATATTGGCAAAAGGTAATGCCATTACTGGTGACGCCAATCCTAACTCTGAGAGGATTTGAGCCCACATCTTCCACCACACCTGGGCCACCAGATAGCCATGAGTGCAAGTGCCATGGGGCCAGAACAGCAAGCAAAAGGAAACATGGCTCTGAAGCCTGGTGGTTACGGCATTCTCTGAGAGGGGGACAGCTAGTGTCAAAGTATGTTAGGCATGCTCAGAGTACACCTAACAGATTATGCCTCTCCAGGGACTTGCGTAGAGTTTAGGTACCTCCCAACATCCATATGAATCACGCTGGACCTTAGACGCTCCAAATGGATTACTTCTGAGAATGAGCAAAAGCCAAACTGTAGACACCGAGGGAAAAATGAAGCCTTTATTGATGTTTTTGGATGCCAAATGAATTTTGTGGCTGCCGACACAGGGTCAATTTGAATCAGTCTTTGGGGCTGAGGCGTCTAAATCCCATTTAAGAGCCTACAGAAACAATTTCAATATGGCCCTCAGTTACTTTGCTGTATGTTAAAAAATTCTGGTCTGTACAAAATAACTGAATTCAACCAAACAAAACTTCACTTCCAGATCCATTACTCACTAAGCCAAATGGAAAATCCTGTAAATCTAATTTGTGTGATGGTGTTGGAATTAATGAAAAGAGACAATTCATGGCATCTGAATCTCTGGCTGAGTTTAGCAACTTAGGATACTTCTTTTTTTTTAAAATTTAAATCTGAGCCCAAATTAGCCAAAACTAATTCCAAATCCAAGAACCGTAAGTGGCTCTACTACTGGCAAACATCCTCCACCCACACCTGGGGCTTCAGATGTTTCCAAAACATTTGGCATCCTACTTGCAGGCCCAAGCCTTGGGGTTTGGATGCCTCCTGAGTTTGCTTGCCCTTAGCCACAAGGCCCTCAGAGCAGCCAAGGAAAGAGACTCCCATTTCCATAAACTGGGTTTAAAGCCACTACACCTCAGCAGGTATTGAACGACGCCAGAAGAGCAGTTCTCCTCAGTGCGGTTCAAAAAAAACACAATACATGGTATATCTCCTGCCAGGTTAAGAAGCCACTACACTTGATCTGAGCCTTCAAGAAGCCTTAAGTGCCTAAAATGCAGTTTTGGCACCTAAATCCAAGTGAGCAAACCAAAAAACCCCGCCCTAGGCACAGAGGGTATCTGGAAAGACACATAAACCTAAAAATTTTCTGGCAAATACTTACATGCCTAAAATTCTGCTACTCTGCATGCCCAGAACTGCTACCATCTTGTCTGAGCTGAGCAGGGATTCACAAATTATACATCCATAATCTGATTAGGTAAGCACTTATATCCATGTGTATCTATCCTTATTCGTTCTTCCTGGCCCTATGACTACTGTAATCCTTTCTACTGTGACCCAGTTTCAACAGGGGTTTAGCACCTGATAGTCAGGAAATTCTCCTAAGATATACTGTATGGCAGAGTACCTTTGGTGCCTGCCACTTTAAGGGATGAGAGCAGCTGGTAGGTGCAGGCCAGCCCTGATGAGATGGTCACAGGACCAGAGGACAGTCATGTGATTGGAAGGGAGGGCTAAGCAGCTTCCATTTTAGCTCAGGCCATCAGAGCTGAGTCAGCAGTTGCTGCAAACAGCTGGGGAAAGAAAACCACTTGGCTGGAGTGGCTTGGAACATCTTGGAGGGAAGGGAAGGAGGCTCCCGGCCCTGGGGAATGACTGAAAGTTACACCCTACTGGGGTAGGATGATCTGGAGGGTCCACTCATGATAGCGTGGTCCCCAGGAAATGCCAGGCCAGTTGCCTCCCCAGTGAAAGGCGAGAGAGGGGTGCCTTAAAGCCCCAGCCCCCACAACCTGGTAGCTTACCCAGTAGTAGGGACAAGCTTCAGAGGGGCCCAAGAAGGTGGACCCATGTGAGAGGGAGTGGGCAAGCAGCACGAGAACCAGGACAAAATCCTTGACTAGTCAGAGTTGTGGAAGGGACCGGGATGGTCAAAAGGGCTAGAGTGCCCACACAAAGGATGCCCAGAGCCAGGGGCCTGGGGTTCCAACTGGCCTGGAGGTGGGCCAGGGCCTGTCTGGCCAAAGGTCCCATAAGGGAGCCACGTCTGAGAGGGGAAGGGGTCTACGGCCTGACAGCTCTACATGATGGTGGGAATTGAGGCCACCTGATTAGCAGGGATCTAGTTGGGGACTGAACACCAGACCTTGGAGCCCAGCGTGGGGCTGAAGCCACATAGTAGATGCCATCTGGGAGGAGTGGGACATTGTACAGGGAAGGCTGGAGCAGTGTATTTTGACCCAGGTATCAGGGCATTAAATGGGTAGCCTCCCACACCTTACATCCATTTTATTAACCAGCAAGTCATGCCAGGTGAGGCGGGGCAGACTGCGTTAGACAGATGGGTGGGCTGATGTTAAGATCTGGTCCTGACATGGCCTCCAGGCACAATGGTGCATTGGCCCAACCAGCCAAGCACACCAACCCCCTCATGGTAGTTATCTTAAGTGAGGGGAGGTATCTGGCAGAGTACCTTTGGTGCCTGCTACTTTAAGGGCCAGAGCAGGGATCAGAGCAGCTGGCAAGTGTGTGCCAGGGGAAAGGATGCATGTCCAGATCTACTATGCATCTCCCCTGGTAAGGCTATAGCAGAGACTGTTTGTCATGTCTCACAGATCTCAACATATTTTCACTATTTCTTGTAATTTTAAAAAAATAAGCTAGAGCACAATCTAAGGTCCAAGTCATGACAATTCATTTGAATAGGTGAGCACTTGTATCCATGTGGAATTCCAGTTACAGGAATGAGGAACTCATCCCTCCTTACAGGATCAAGAACAAGCTAGACCACAGGTAAAGAGAAACGGTGCAGGTGAAAAGAAAAGTATGATATCAATTCATAGGCATAGCTAGCTACAGTGAGACTGAGGCAGGAAGTGATATAAGCTTGGCTTTCTTTTTCTTTAAATTAAGTATCTGAAGAAAATAAATTATTTCACAATGCAGTCATAAATGTCTCAAAAGAAGTTAGAAACTAAGATTTGTTTTCAATTAAATATTAATTCTTTTCATTTTCATGCCTGAGAAATGATGAGCACTATCATAGGGATTATATTATTACATATATATACAGATATAATTAGAAAACTAATATCTCTATTTCAAGAATAGTTACACACCGTAAGTGAAGCTTAGGCGCTTAATAGCCTAGAAAACATAATACAAATTAATGTCAATAAATTCAGATAATTTTTTTACTAACAATAGCTGAATCAATCTAACATTTTACTATCTAAGATTTTACTGCTTATTAATTAGATGAAAGGCAAAATATACATAAATATATGTAAAGACAGACTTTCAAAAACACTCTGGTGTTGGCCTCATGTTACATTCATTGGTTGCACCCCCTTGCAAAGACAATTTATATCATCCCTATTTATGTGACTTTTGAACAAATCATTATGGAACTAAGGATGCAGAATCTGACACAATGTAAGTAAAAGACAATTTTGTTTCCTTCTCTCTGGAATCACAAATTAGCAGTTATTATTAAAATAATCAGATCCAGGCACAGCAACAGAGGGGCTGCTACATCCCCTTTGGCTATGTGGCATATACACAGTGAAGAAAGCTCATTGCGCTATCCCTGCCAAAGGGAGTTTGGCTGCAACCCCTCACTGTGATCCTGGGTACCAGTGAACTCTCAGAGCTGACCACTATTGACAGAAGAGCTCCTGGTGGGAGCTCTATGAACTCACCAGCTGGTCAACAAGTTGTCTGCTTGGAGTCCCAGCTCTCAAGAAGCTCCAGAGCCTGCAGTTGTTTGTTTTCCCCTCCCCAATTCTGCTAAATTCAAGAGGGGGAAGGAGGCAAGGGGATAAGAAATGAAACAGAGCTTCTGAAGCTACTTGAAAGCAGGGGCTGAGCCTCAGCCCCTCTTTTCCCCCGCTGCCGAAGTCAAGGTGGTGGAAGAAGAATGTGGGGGAAGAGTGAACAGCAACAGGTTCCAGAGCTGCTTGAAAGCAGGGACTCCAGGCAGATCTTGTACCAACCAGCCAGTGAGCCCAGAAAGCTTCCAGCACATGTGGAGCTCTCTGCAAAAGCTCTGCTGACATGTAGGTGAGCAAAAAAGAATTCACTGGCTGTGTAATACATAAGTAAAATGTGTGTGGAGCAGGGCAGGGGGAGGGATTCAAAGGCTCCAACCAACTCAGTTAGCTCTTTTGAGTCTCACTGCTTTTGTGAATCTTGCAAATTTTTATGACTTGGTGATCACTATGCCATTAAGGGTTACAGCCAGTTCCAGCAAGCACTGTCTGTGCATGCTCTTTTCCCCACTGTGGAACTTACCAGGTATACTCTCTCAAAATTGTAACCTTTTCCTATCTGATCATTAATATCACTCAGAGTCATGCTCTTCGAGTTTCTGCAGTTGCTGTTGTGTTAGCCTTAAGGGCTTCCTGCCCAGCCTGGACGCCAATTATTTGCTCACTAATTACCAGGCAACTTTGCAATGACCTATGGGCACTGGGTGAAGATATGCTATCCACCCCATCAGCCAGAGAACTGAAAAAAAAGTCCTCAATTTTCTCTTCAATACTCCCTGAGGATACCAGCACTTGTTCCTGCCCAGGGCAGGGGGCGGACTTAATGATCTGTTCAGGTCCCTTCCGACCTGATTGCCTTTTATGATCAGGTCGCAAAAGCACTGGATGCAGGTTTCACTGTGGGTGTAGTGTTTCTGGACTTCAGCAAGGCCTTTGACACTGACACTGTCGACCATCCCATCCTCATTAAAAAACTAGGTGACTGTGGCATTGATGCCTACAAGGTCAGATGGAGTGCAAATTGGCTGAAGGATAGTGGTTGACCTGGGGGAAGTGGGCAGCAGAGTCCCCTCAGTCCTTGGGCCTGCATGATTCAATTTCTTTATCAGCGATTTGGACGACGGGGTGAAAAGCAATGTGTTCAAATTTGCTGATGATACCAAAATTTGGGGTGAGGTGGGCACATTAGCAAGGAGGGAAAGACTGCAGAAAGACCTGGATAGGTTGCAGGGTTGGGCTAACAAAAACAGGATGCGTTTCAATACTGACAAGTGTGGGGTGCTGTACTTGGACAGTAGTAACTGGCAGCACACTTTAAAGATGGGAAACTCCCTTCTTGAGAGCACAGAGGCAGAAAGGGATCTTGGAGTCATCACTGATTCCAAGATGAACATGGGCCAACAATGCGAGGTCACAGTCGGCAGGGCTAACCTGACCTTATTGTGTATCCACAGGTGCATCTCAAGTAGGTCCAAGGAGGTGATCCTCCCCCTCTACGCGACACTGGTCAGGCCACAGCTGGAGTACTGTGTTGTCCAGTTCTGGGCACCCCACTTCAAGAGGGATGTGGACAATGAGAGGGTCCAGAGGAGGGCCACCCACATGATCTGGGGACAGCAGGGCAGACCCTACAATGAGAGGCTACGGGACCTGAACCTGTTCAAACTTCACAAGAGAAGGCTGAGGGGGGACCTGGTGACCGTCTATAAACTTAGTAGGGGGGACCAGAAGGGTTTGGGGGAGACCTTGTTTCCCCTAGCACCCCCCGGGATAACAAGGAATAATAGCCACAAGTTGTTGGAGAGCAGGTTTAGATTAGACATCCATAGGAACTACTTCACAGTTAGGACAGCTAGGATCTGGAACCACCTTCCAAGGGAAGTGGTGCTGGCTCCTACCCTGGGGGTCTTTAAGAAGCAGCTTGATGCCTACCTGGCTGAAGTCATTTGAGCCCAGTTTTCCTCCTGCCCATGCAGGGGGTTGGACCTGAAGATCTACAAGGTCCCTTCCGACCCTACTTCTATGATTCTATGACCCTAGAAACTATGAAACGATGAATATATTTTTCAACTGTTTACTGGCGACAGCTTTGGCTATTTCAGAAAAAGTTTGTACATTCCAGGGCTCACTATTACATGTGTTGTCAACACGTAGATTACTAGGATAATTCAAATAGTTTCCATTGTCATTTTAACTCAGGAGAAACACACCCGCAACTATTACAGCAAGTAGGACAACTGGCCAGACTGTTGCAGATGGCCAGCTTCAGGAGAAACTGCCTTATAATGTGAATTCATCAACTCCCACATGTGGCAATTCTGCATCTAAAGATTTACAAGCCAAACTTCTGGCCAGCCCATGTGCTTTTGATAGGATTGATATTGATTGCATTCTCATCAACTATAGTTGGCAATCATCAATTGCTAATACTCGACTTTGCAGAGGTGTAAAGTTTGGCACTAACCTTTGGCTCTAATGACAAAACTGTACCTCTGATTTTCACGTTAGCCACTAAATGGCTCAGATTTAGACAAATTCCACCAACACTTATTATAACTAGACCACGAGAAGGCTTTCCACTTCTAAGTTGATAAAGGGCATTGGTCAATGGCTGCTGGTTTGATGTGGAGATCTTAACTCTTTATATGTCAGATATAGTTCAGTAAGGAACTGCTTTCAGTGGCTGAAGCCAAGAAAAATGCATTTTCAAACTGTATCATATTTGAGAGCAAAAACAAAGATCAAATGGTTTCCCTGTCAAAGTGCTATCAAATTATTTTGTAAGGAAAACCAGTTCTTAGGCCTTTCTTCAACTCTGCAGTAAAAGGCAGAATCATTTGCTAGTAAAGAATCAGTATTCTAGTGCTTACCAGTTTGCTTCATTAGCTAGCTCAAAGGGCAAATAATCATCCTTAATAGGTTGGGAATGACATTTCTGTAGTATCATCTTCCTTCAAATAACAAAACAGGTGTTGTTTATGAAAGCTTTTGTCTCTCTGAACCAGTTACTGTCTTTAAAGTGCTACCTCACTTTGCCTTCTGCCTGACTTCAGACGAATGCAGCAAACTACCTCTCACCACAAGACGAACAAGATTGCAAAGAATCCGTTTGCTGCTTTGTGACAAAGGCTAAGAGGCTCAGTTAGTTGGATCTAACTGTTCTGCTAATTGATCAGCCATATCTTTAGTTTGAATCAGCTCTTGAGAAGATCACTGAACTTAATAAGCTGTGTGTTGCACTTCATGGGTTCCCCTCAGGCCTCCGATTTAAGGCATTCAGCTTGACTGTAAGACTGGATAGGCCCATTCAAAACGCCTAGCATGATCAGTGCTGCCCACAACCCAGGTCTCCCAAGGATGACACATGACCTGTTTTCCCCAGCAGTTCAACAAGGCTGCCTTCTGGTTTGTCATCATTTCTCCAAAACATCAATATTGCTTGGCTGGTGGACAAGCCAGGAGAGGGCACCCGATACTGGTGACCTGATCAACAGCAGCAAAACACGGGCTCTGCAGCACGGCGATACATTAGCTCTTGCCAGCAGCGCTCAGAGTAGGCTGGCATCCACCACGACTCTCTGCATGGCCGAGCTCAGGCGCCATCTGGCCCAGAGATGGTTCAGCTTCTGGTGGGGACAATCCCCATGCCCACGGCCACCTGCCCTAACTAAATGCTACTGTTGCACAGCTGCCCAACCTGGGACATAGGGTCCAGCCAGGCTGTCTTCAGGCTGCAGCCACCGATTAGCACACAGGCTAATTTCTGTTGGACTCCAGGTGATGTGTGCATCCCTGATGCAGGGAATGACCCTTGCCATAAGGGCACTGAAGGTGGTCTGGCTGCCCCACACGTACCCCAGCTGCTCAGCCACGTGCCGCCCCAGCCTCCCCAGAGCTCGTTCCCCTACACGTGGTCTTCCGCGCCCCAGCCGCTCCCGCTCTACTGCGCATGCGCCCTCAGCCTCGCCCGCCCCAACTCACCACAGCTTCCCCGTTGGCCTACGGGTTCAGGCTGTGCGTGAGCGCAGGACGCTCCCCGGCGGATGCGCAGCACGTGCCGGCCCAGCTCTCTACTGCGCATGCGGAGAGCGCGGTCGCCGTGGCAACGGGGACGCGCACCCGGCGGTCGTGGGGCCGTCATGTCGGACATCCTGTGCGAGTGGCTCAACCGGGAGGTGACGTTGTCCCGGCCCGTGGGTGAGCGCGCGCGCCGGCGAGGTGTGGGGCCGGGTCCGTGCTGCTCCCTGCGGCGGGGGACGGGAGCTGCGTGGGGGCGCGGGGCAGGGCGGCAACGGGGTGCTTTCGCCGGGCGGAGGGCGGGGCTTTTTCTCTCAACGGTTTCATTTGGAGCCGCACGGAAATCGGTGCCGGGCTGGTACTGAGCTGAACTGGAAGTGGAGTAAAGCAGACATTGCTCTGAACAGGTTTCCCCATAGAAAAGGGACCCGCAGGGCTGGGGTCACCTAGTCCGACCCCTGCCCGAGGCAGGGTGGGCCCCATCCAAACCGTCCTGTGCAGCCAGCATCTGAACCAGCGGCTCCCAAACTCGGACTGATTGTGCACCGTCCGTTGACAACCATGCAACCTGAAGGACCACCTGCTAATTTCCACCAGCACTTTTTTCAGTTCCCCCTTAAGGGCCGCCAACTAATTTTTGGCATATAAAATCATTATAATACATCTGTTCACGCGTACCACTGGCAGGTTGTCTGTGTCCAACTGGTGGCAGGCACACTGCAGATTGGGAACCACTGATCTAAAAGTGCCCAAACACAGAGCGAACTCCTGAGCTGCCACAGGTAAAGCAGGGTGGGGCAGGGCAGGGCATCCAGTATCTGCTTCTGTGAAATGTTGTCAAGAGATGCTGGGTAGCAGGTGCTGGGCCCTCTACAGAGGAAGCAAAAACCCCCACAGTCAGTACCAGCCCTACCCTGTGGTACAAGGCCTTCCTGGCCCCAAATACGGCGAAGCAGCAAGACCCTTCACCAGGTTCTGGTCCCAGCAGGAGCGCTGGCATGCCCCAGTCAGGGTCCGCAGTCAGTGCCTCTGAAGAAAGCTGCTGTTTGAAGACTAATTTCTATTACTAAAGTTACTTAAAGACATTCATTTCTTTATCAGAAATGTATCTGATACACTCAAGGTTTTACAAGAGTGATAACGAATGGTATTACAATTAAGTTTAGGTCTCTGATGTGATGCAGATACTGTAACATTTTATAATAGTGTTCATTATCGATGTGACACTTTGTATGTTGTTACTGCTGCTTGTTTCATTAACTCAGATCCAAACACACTGCCAAAAGAATTTTCTACTGGTTACCTCATTGGAGAACTTCTTTACAAATATGAGCTTCAGGATGACTTTAACCAGTTTTCACAAAGCAGGTTAGTAAATTTAAGGCATAAGTAGTACACATATTTCCCATATAAATTATACAAGATTTTTGTTTTAGTAATAAAGATTTCTTAGTGCAGAAAAAGTAATTCATCCAGTACCTAGCACATGCATGTAGGCATTTTTTGCAATGAATTTCTCCCTTTAAAATATCAGGAAACATAGGACTAAAAATCCAGATTGTCCAATGAGGTACTTAAATGGAGATTATGTGAAACTGAGAATCTGGACACTAATACTGGTTTAATCTGCTTTTACACCAGGGTAAATATGGAGTGGACATTCTGTGTATAGCTTTACATCAATAAAAGCCAGTTTTGGATACAGTTACCCCTTAAGAAGTCATGAGTACCCCAGCATGCAGACTAGTAACATGAATTCATGTTATTAATGTGTCCTCAGCCCAAATCAGTTTCATCCTAGGGTGAAGTAGGCTGTCACCTACAAAAGCTGATACCCCTCTGACCTTTTCCTGATTTTAGATTAATAGAACTTCAGACTGATACAGAGAAAGGGAGCTAGCAGTCTGGCTCCTAAGTGGGTGGGGGACCTAATGTGAAGCCAGGGACAGATGGCTTAACTCCACAGCAAGGTGGAAATTCAGACACACCTTTGTGTCTACTGTTACCTACTGGCTAGCTCTAGATGGTTCCTCACTCAGCATCTGAGTTTGCAAGTTGCTTTTTGAAGGTACCCGACCCTCTCTAGTTACTGTATAAGCACCAGTGGAGTTTTTTTTTAATTTCTTCATAAGGCATTAGGCATTACAAGACCTAAGTGAAAGCGCCTGAGGATCATTTCCCTATAGTATGTAGTAGTATGCAGAGCACTATATAGAAGCAAGGCAGAAGGTAGGACAGGGTAGCACTGTAGAGACTAATCAATTCAGAAAGGTATGAGCTTTTTTAGGTGACAAACTACTTAATCAGATGCTATGAACATAAGCGTCTGACAAAATAGGCTGTTGCCTGCAAAAGCTTATGCCTTTCGAAACCAGTCTGTCATTACAGTGCTACTCTGCTCTTCCTTCTGCTGTCTGTTAGACTGACACACCTAACTACTCTCTCTACATAACAGTAGCAAATTACTATGCTTTATATTATGCTTTTTTTTTTTTTTTTTAAATCATTTAGGGTTGCAAACGCTAAACTTAACAATTTCTCTCGTTTGGAACCAACACTTCAACTCCTTGGTGTGCAGTTTGACCAGAATGTAGCCCAGAGCATCATGACAGAACAGCCTGGGGCTGCAACCAAACTTTTGTATCAAATGTATATTGCTCTAGAAAAGAAGAAAAAGGCAGGGCTTACTGGAGTAGCCCTGGAAACAATGAGACCTGCAGCACCTGCAAAGCTCAAGTATATTGAGAGTACTTTGTATCGAGAGGTAGGTAAATTAAGTATGCTTGACATACATATCACTGGATATTCGATAGAGTAAAATGCAGTCCCCTTACCTGTATATCTTGAATCACAAAAACTATGCAAATCCACTTATTGGAAACCTTTCTTCAACACAGGACTGTCCAATTTGTGAAAGGCCAGGGATTGCATGCCACAAGCACAACCCCTCCCACACATGGCTGGCTTCCCTACCCCTTACCACACTGCACCGTACAGCAGGCAATCCTTCACTACACTTCACAGGTACTTCTATCCTGCACAGGAGCTCCAGGCCCCCTGATTCTCCTAGGCTGCAGGGCTCCATTGGCTTTTCGGACTGTCCTGCCCCACTCTCGGGGGAGCAGGAAGTGGAAGCTGGAGAAGGGAGGGGGAGCCTGGAGACCCTTATTGCAGCAGTGTGAGTTATGGGAGGAGTAGCCTCTGGACCAGGAAGCTGGGGAAAATGAGTATACTCCTAGCAGGCCGGATGCTTCCTGTGGACTACCAGCTGGACAGCCCTTGTTCAACATATGTTACGTGTGTGAAAAAAATATACTGTATTTTCTCACATACAGCATTCACTTTTCCCTCCCAAAAAATCAGCTGCTGGAAATTGCAGTATGTATTATATGCAAGAAATACAGTAACAGCAGTTTCTCATGGTTACAGGCAAAAGGGAAAGTAAAATCTATGCAAGACTCAACAGCAGCGCAGTGATCAGGCTTGTCTCTCTAGCTGCTGCTGCTCAGCTACATAGTGCACAAAAAGATTTTTTTTCTTCATTTTACCTTTCAAAAACAAGATGTGGATTTTATTTTGGGGTGTGTTGTATGCCATAAAATACAATATTTCTTTGGCCTGGTCTCTCCAAGATAAACGCCTGGTTTTTCCCTGCACCTTGTTGATTCACAGAAATGTTAGTCCACTTTCACTTTCTTTAACCAGATCTTTCCTTAACTGTACCCTTCTGATTTTCTCATACTTTGAAGTACAGAACAGTGCTGGCTAATCATTTTGAAGCAATTCCTTCTTACTCTTTTTCAGCAGCCTGTCTTGCAAACTATAGCACAGTGGAAAAGTAAGTAAGCTAATTTTGAATGAGTTGGTTCTTGGAAGGGTAAATCATTGCACATAATATTCCCTGCTCTTATAACTGGAGTACTTCCAGTACTTGAATGAGTTTGTAACTTGAATATCTCTACATTATATTTCTGCCTGAAGTGTAGACCTATCACAAAATTAAGCAAAAAACAGAAGATTGAAAGTGAGTCATAGTGGAGAAACATTTTTTAACTTCACTGGCAGTGCTCACACTCCTTTATCAGGATGAGCAACTTCAAATAAATTATATACTGTGAATCAAGTTCACCTAGATTTATGCCCTTTGTTGGCATGAACCTCACCATAAACCCACAGAGGCAGGAAGGTCACCAATGAGAATGGAAGCAGCACCAAGCAGCCATCGTACCCTTTCATCAGGAATGTTATATGTTGGTGGCACAAACCAGGAGGGTACAGGTAGGCCGCAGTGAGTAGCACCTGCCAACTAATTGAGCACATGTTCAAAGAAACATTTTCTCTCCTGGTTTTCAACAGTCTTCACCAGTTTCAGTGAATCTGGCCCTTTCTATTAAAATATTCCACTGTGTCTTGATGTTGTTCTTTGTATACCAGTATATGGGAAATGCCTATTTAAGTATCATTTTCTGAAATGCTTCTTTAGAACAGTTTTGGGTTCTGGCAATAATTTAAATGGTTAGTAGAATGTTTGTGTTACTGCTTCTTACTCTTGGATATTTGGAATACTATTGCATTTTAGCGTTTAAAGAACTTAACACCACGGCAGACTGACTTGAGACTGCAGCAGGTTTCAGAACATTTTGAAATGAAATCTAAGAACATGGAAGCTAAAATAACTCGTGTACACATTGTAGAACAACAGAAAGTTCAAAAACTCCAGGAAGAACAAAGAGTGCAAGATCTTGAAAAGGTAAGAAGCCAAATGGTTTTTTTTTTATACCAGGTCTTCAGTTCTTTAGATGCATTTTCTTAAGGTTAAGCGTGTGAGCAGTTCTATTGAAAATTATTAATTGGCCTTATGTTACTTCTATGCAATCTCATGTTTATAAAAAACATAAAAAATGGGTAATGCTGGTGACGGATATTAAAATATTAAGAAACCCAGGCCTGGAAATTCTGTGGAGTAAGCAGCAGCAGTAGTGAGGCAGACAGAGCCACTGGGTCAGCAGGATCAGTAGCTGTGGGGGTTAACGCCATTATTAAAGGAGTGGCAGTGTTGTCAGCATGTGAGGTTTAGCACCGCTGCCACTTGCTGTGCCTGGATGGATGTTGTGTGGTCAGCAAAAAGCTATGTGGTCAGGTTAGGGCTTGTAAATCTAAATGAGTTGGACAGCCCTGATGTAACTCGCTGACTTTTTTATGACACTTAAAACATTAATATTTAGAAAACGTATATTTAAATAACAGGATAATTCACAGTGTGCATATATTGCCGAACTTCAAATGGATTATTAGGGAAGATGACAGAAGGCAAATATTGCAACTTCACACACCTTGTGATATTTCAACATGAAATGCAACATTGCTTGTGTGACAGAAGAGGCTAAGTGGGCTAAGTTCTTGCAGTTCCAATGGGGAACACTTGGGGGGGGAGGGGACTCAGAGTTAATAGGCTACACTGCATATAGTTTCATAAGCAAGATACCTATATACATACCCTTTTCACCCCATGGGGAAATGGCAGTCTGGGCCTGGCAAGCAGGACCCAGAGACAGCTGCTTGATTGGAACCAATTAAGAGCACTAAACGGGAGTTGCCCATACTCCCTACCTCTCCCAGAGCCTCACTCTTTCTCCTCTGGCCAGTCAGCTCTACTTGTAACAAAACAGTTACAAAACTATAGTAACCTGGAGGACCACATTCATCCAATATAATTAAACATTAAGTCTTGGAAAAAAACAAGCCCTAAGCGAAATGCATTCACCCATAGGAATAAATGTAACTATAGATAATTGGTTACCGTGGCTTCTGGCCGCCACTTTTTGCCACCACTGCCTTTCCCCGTTAGCCCACTGGCCGCTCCAGTCCCACATGCCAGCCTGGGCCTGCATTCCTGCTGCCTCACCCTGCTGCGTCCCTGCCAGCCCTGTCCCTGGGCGCCAACACAGACCCTCTGCTGATGCCCGTTCCCGCTACTCACCACTTCTCACCGCCTCTCTCTACCCAGCCGCCCGCCGGCCCCATGTGCCAGCCTGGGCACCAGCACTCCTGCTGCCCCTCTCTGGGCATGGGCCCCTGGCTCCGCATTCCTACTGCCCCACCCTGGGTGTAGGCCCCTGTTGGCCCTGGCCCTGGGCACCAGTGCAGGCCCCATACTCCTCCCTATCTTTGCTGCTTCGGCTGATGAACTTAGGCAATGGAGCATCCCACAGGAGCAGGGTGGATGTTTGCAGCGGCTGGGAGCAGGGGGGTTTGCAGTGTCCCCACTACATGCCTGGTCAGCTGTAAACCCCACCCCACTCCTGGCTGGCTGCAAAATGACCCCCCCTCCCATGGGATGCTCTACCACCTCACCAGTCTGTATTCAGCAGCCATGCCTGGCTTCTCGCCACCCCCCATGCTCAAGCCCACCTCCCACTCACTGCCACTCAATGCACTTGCTGCTGCTGCCGCCGCCACCGCTGCTTCCCCCTGCCTTCCTGCCAAAACTCGCTGATTCCACTGAGCGCTATAGCGAAACTCACTGAGCTCTCAGTGAAACCAGGCATCAATTTAAATGAGCGTTATAGCGAATTAGCGCTAATCACAACTGCATTAAGCGGGGGCTGCTTGTATGGAAAAAGTAGTCCCAGGAAGGACAGAAAGGAAGGTCCCAGAGCAGACAAAGAGAAAGTCCCAGCGAGGACAAAGAGGGATCTAAGGAAGGATAGAGAGAACTGGAATCGCTCAGGAAAGACTGTAATGAAGCAGTCTGCTGTGCTATTTGGGGACATTAGCATTCTGATACTCCTTTCTGAAAGATGAAAACATCCCCCACTTTCTACAAGTTGACCAAAAAGAAAATGTTTTTGGAGGAGGGAATGCTACAAGTCACCGGGGAATTCAGGGACTGAGAAGAGCTAGGGTCTCAAAACCAGAGGTGTGCACTTTGAGAAGTTTAGCTGTGTGGTTAGTATATTTTGCAATTACCTCTTAACCCAAGTGTTATTCCATATCAGTTATAGTCTTATGGTCTTAAAACTTTGTCTCATTTTTCAGACCGATTCTTGTTTCACAGAGCATTGTCTAATTATTCATATTCCTACTTTGGTTTCTATTGTAATTTCCAGCATTAGCCTAATTCTTATTTCACCTAAATCTTTAGCTTCATTAAAATCTGTTTATGTGCACAAATTATGATGTAAACAAATAACATGAAGAGTCTTACTGAGCCTGTAAGCAGGGGTATATCCAGGGTGGGGTGTGGTGGTGCTGCCCTTCTGCCACTGCCAATATCTGCAGTGTAGCTTGGCACGCTGTACAGCCATTCCCTGCAGCTGGAGCCCTCAAGCTGGCAGGGGATACAGGGGACTGGGCAGAAAGTAGGCACAGGATGGTGGGATCCATCCACTTCTGCTGCTGTCCCTGGCTGACCCAGGCATGAGATGATCCCCAGAGTTACTCCTGCCTCACTCCCACCATAGAAAGTGACTTTGAAAGGTGTCAGGCTTGGCAATGGGCAGGCTTCCTCTTTCTGTGCCTGCTCTGCGCTGCTTCCCCAACCCCATGTCCCTTGTTGATTGGGAGCAGGTGCTACTGGAGGAGGAACCTGTTTGCTGCTGCCATCCCTGTCCCCAGATGACGCAGGCAGGGGAGGAAGCCCCAGAGCCTCTCCTGTCTTGTTCCAGCTGAGTCCTCTAGGGACTGGCTGCATGGGTTGCCAGACACAGCTGGCAATGGTGGCAGTACTTCTAGCACCTGTTCCTAGTCAGCAGGGGACATGGAGCAGGAGGGAGGCAGGTGCAGGAAAGAAGAACCTACCCATCATTGCTGTTGTCCCCAGCTGAAGCCAGCACCCTGGCCATCAGGTGAGAGGAACTTCCCCTGCCGCCAAGTCAGCAAGAGACGGTGGCAGCAGGGGGCAGGTCATCCCTTCCTGTGCCTGCTCCCAGCCCTGGTTCCCTTGTGTCCCATTCTGTACAACTGCCCCTTTCCCCTATCCCCCAACCACTATCTGAGGAGCAGTGTGTTTCACCTCCCTGTTCTGAATTCTAGATCTGCCAGTGCCTGTAAGTATAAGACAAATAAGGAAAGAAAGAAAGCAGTACTTTATGTATCTAAAAATAAAAACATTTTAAAACCTTAAAATAAAAGACACACTGCTATTATGTTTGACACTTTATTTCTTTTTTTTTCACCCTACTTCAACCTTACCTATATATGCCTCATCTAATACAGTCCACTTGACTTTGTCCCTTGTAGTCTCACTTCCTGACCTATGCAGTTTCAGCAGTTTCCCAGTTCATATTTACATTTGTACAAAAACGACTGGAGAGTTGGTGCTTTATTGCATTTGAAGTACTGCTGGGAAATGTCAGATGGAACAGCTGTGGTTTCTAGAGAAGAAAAGGTTGTTTTAGAAGAGAATAGGAGGCCCTTCTGTGCACTGTTGCTCATGAACTCTGAGTAGCACTTCAGTGTCAGTGGGGGACTGGGTTCTTCATTTCTTTTTTTATCAATTGTTGATTCAGAAGCATTAATCTGAGATTCAGCTTTTATAGTTTTATTCAGTTTAAAACTACATGCTTTCTGAGAGAGAGACTGAAGGATTGTTAAATTTGGACAAGCAAAAGTGAAACAAAACTGTAAGAAACAGAAGACAACATGGGAAGGATGGTGAAAGTTAATGCTAGATTGTGTCAAGGATAAATGAAAGAATTCTATTTTAAAATATGAACCCATCAGTACATGTTGATAAAAATGTTAAAATGTTCAAAACTTAATTATTAGAAAATCCTGCATTTGCTGCATCAGTAGCCATCCTTTGTGCAAAAACATTGTTATTTTCTGTAATGGAGTTCAGTAAAAAAAGAAAAAAAGTAGCAAGACACACACAGCTAAATTATATTTTCCCCTCTGTGGTCTTACAAGATGAGAAAAGTCCAGAGAAGGGACATGCAGGGTTGGTAGCACTGGCAGCTTCTGAAAATGCATATATGCCTGGGGTTGACATGAGATGGTGATCTGACTTCTACATACCAGCAAAGATGACCAGCTAGTTTAAGTGTTGGCTGCAACTTGGCAAAGATGTAACAAGGACAAATTCCTTGTGAACTTCTCTGTCTTGGCCTTATGCCCCAGTAGGCATTGTGAATTGAGAACATACTATCTTCAGTTATTGCTGCTGAAAAGTATGCCTCCCTCTAAAACTGGAAAGCCTAACTGCAGCCATAGTTTGCTTGTACGTTGCCAGAATTCTTGAGCAGTCAGAAGGTGTTACCTTTTTTAAAGCAATTTAAACTTTAGCTTAGAGCCCCTATTTTTGTACAAAATAAAAATTGCTTTCTGTACATGTTAGGGATACACAAAGAAGAACTGAAAATATGATCACTAAGATAAGACTTCCTTGTAGGTAAGATAGAGATACCTTCTTTGTATGTTATTTTCAATCTCTGATTATTAAAATAAATTGTTTAAGCAAGGTTTTTTAGCATTATACCTGAGAGTGGAACTTACTTTTATAAAAAGAAAATATATTAAAAACATATTTCTCTATTGATAAGGGTTTTGGGTTGTAGCTGTGTTGATTTAAGGACGTAGACAGGCAGTCTTTTTTGGGTAGGTTTGATATTGTTTATTAGACCAACAGAGTAGTTAGAAAAAATGTTATTTGCAAGCTTTCGGGCACAAGCACCCTTCTTCAGGCATAGGGAGTCTCTGCTGTTTTGCGATTGTGCACGTGGTGCCCCCTGTGCCCAGCTCCCCCGACCCCAAGCAGCCCTTTGCAAGCTGGAACACTGCTAGCCTGCAAGGGGAAACCTGGATCCTTGCATGATGCTGTGAATCTGGAGCAAATGCTGTCCTAGAGTCTTGCAGCCTGGGACCGGGTTCTTCAGGGTCCCATTCTAGGACTATCCTGCCCAATTAGGTATGGGTGGTCACCCTAGGCTCTACACTGAGGGCCCTACCCATACCCTCATGGCCTCCAATCCACCCCTTTCATCCATGTTTGTTCCTCTGGTATAAACAAAACCCAAAAACATGAGTGCCTACTCCAAAACAAAAGGCTCCCCTCCCAGGATTAATCTTGCCCTGCAGAAGCTCTCCCCCAAAGGCCTGAGCACTTCACTGTTCCTGTTCCTATTTGGGATTCAGGGTTTTTTTCAGCTTAGAGTCCTTCCTCTGGGCCACTTGTCCTGGCTGTCTCCTGGAGTTCTGCCTCCTGCAGCTCCTACAGCCATACAGTCCTTCACAGGCTCAGGCCCTGTGATTATACCTCTCTTCCTGGGTCACTTGACCCTCAATTTCTGCCCCCAGGCCTATCAGTCACTACTTGCATCTGATATGGGTGGCCGTTTTATTCTCGGGCTCTTTGTCTGCATTAGCATGGCCGGGGGTTGGGGAAAGCCAATTACCTCTGGGCTTCCTCTCCCCTTTAGTGTTATACATACATTCAAGTAATTCATAGAATCATAGAAATTAAGGACTGGAAAAGACCTTGAAAGACCTTAACCCCAGTGCTTTTTCCTGCCTAGAGCAGGGGGTCAGACTTGATCTACAAGGTCCCTTCCTACCCTAGAAATCTGTGAAGTAGATCATCAATTCCAACCCCCTGCTCTGGTCAGGAATACTGCTGAGATCAAATGGTTCCAGCAAGGTGTCTGTCCAGTCTCGTCTTCCCACCTCCTTGGGAAGTCTGTTCCAGATTCTGGTCACTTTTACCGTAAAGAAGTTCTTCCTTACATCTAACCTGAAACCATCCTTTAATGGTTTATGACCATTGCTCCTTCTCTTCCCCTGGTGTGCCCTAGTGAACAGTTTTTCTCCCAGCTCCTGATAGTTATCCCTTACATACTAGTAGACAACCCCCAAGTCCCCACTCAGTCTTCTCTTCCCCAGGCTGAACAGTCCCAGATCTTAGTCTTTCCTCATAGGATTTAATTGAACATCTTTGTGTTTAGCAACGCATGGGAAGGAGAAGGCAAAATGAAATAATGGCCAGAATTCAAGCAGCTATTATACAGATTCCAAAGCCGCCACCAAACCGTACCCTGAAAGCTATTGAAGCCCGAAAAATATTAAAAAAGAAAAAAGAAGCAGAGGTAAGTGTTGGCTTTATTATTTAGTGCACTGAATTGTAACTGCCAAGCAACTTGAGATAGAAATCCACAGTGGGATATAATGTGCACACATAAAGTCACTGACTGATTGCAATAAAGTTACACTAGCAACAAACAGAACTAATGCAATGGTGAATCAGGCCAAATATCAGGGATTAATTTAGTACCTGGTTCTGCATTTTTAATTTAAGGAACAGTCCCACTGCCATCAATGGAAGTTCTTTTTAAATAAAAAGTGTGTGGTCATGTACTAACTTAATCCTTGTTTTAGGATGTAGTCTAATTGCACTAAATGCAGAGGACACTTCATGAAATTTGAATCAAACCCTTAATTTTTCCCTGCAATTTGTGGTTGTTGTACTTGTACCTGGTACTGTATCCTATAAAAGCTTATCTTTTACTAGCCAACTGCCCATCAAGAAAGACAGGGAGGGGAGTGGGGAGGATGGAGCTCTGTGCCCCCCTCCTCGCCCCGTATGGGCCCACTCCCCGCTTCCTTCATGCTGCTTGGGATCTGGGCCTGCTTCCCTGCCTCCCTGCTGCAGTGGTGTGGGGAGGGGAAGAGTGGGCTCGGGCCCAATGCAGGAGAGCACCAGGCCAGAGGGTGGGGAGAAGCTGGATCGCCATGGCAGAGGGCAAGCAGCAGGCCTGGGCCAACTTGGCGGCAGCCGGAGGACGGGAGGTGCGGGCTCAGGGCTGATGCGGAGAAGGAGAGGGTGGAGGGGAAGTGGGCCTGGGCTTGAGGGGGGGAGGAGGCTCACTCCTTCCCTCCCCCTGCTGCTGCTGCTGCATCAGGCCAGACCGGACCAGGCCAGGCCCACTGCTCCCCCACCCACCACCTTCTTTCCCTGCTCGGGCTCGCTCCTTCCGCCTTCCCCTCCCCCAGCATCAGACCTGGGCCTCACCTCCCCACCCATGCTCAGTCTCCTGTGTCCCTGCCATCATGGTGGCTCACTGCCGTACTTCTACCTCCTCTCCGAATGCTTATTTGCACTATGATTGGCTGTTTCAGTCAGCTAGTCAGAGTGTGAATAAAGCATTATGGACAGACAGGCAGATTAAGGCTTTTATAATATTAGGATTATAGGAACTGTAGTAGGATTTAAAATTGACAATTGCCTTAAATCAAAACCAGGCAGAAGGCAGAGCGGGATGTCACATCAGGGCATTTTCACTTGTGTTTTGGGACACTGCACCAGGTGCCTTAATTAGTGAGCTGTGCTAATTAAAAACGCCTGTGTGTCATGTGTATCAGTGTCCTCTCACTGAAAAAAATGGCGATGGGACGCTTTGAACTAAAGCTCATTGAACATGTTTTATTTCAAAGTGTACCGTCACCATTTTTTCAGTGTGGGGACGCATGGGGACACTGATGCACTCCGGCAACCTTCTGTGTCACATGTATCAATTTCCATGCTCCAGCAGGCTCAGTTAATTGAGTCTGCTCTGATGTGCCGGCACATTGGAGCAGGCTCCCTTCATGTCTGTAGGAGCCCTTAGAGACTAACTGGTTCAAAGAAGCATGAGTTTTTGGAGGCAACAGCCCTTGTCAGATGCTTCCTCTGCCTGACCTCAGACTAATACAGCTCTTCACCTCTGAAATCAAACCCATGAACGCTGCTATTTTTTTGCTGCATTCTGTAGTTCTACTCTACTGTCACATTAAAGCCCCCTGTTGCAGTGTGCTTCACGGTTAAGATCCTGGATCTTCACATCAACCTTCTGAGTTACAGCATTACTCCAAACCAAACAGAAGTTAATTGTTGGTTTCAGGGGAGTCCAGCTGGGGCTGGGAGCCTGCAGCCAGATTCCCATAGCAAGTCACTGTGCAAGATAGCACATAGCAAGATTCTGTGACACAGTTGCTGTTTTCAGAATGGGAGGGGGGACAGGAAGTGGAGGGAGCTCATTCTTGGGGCTCCCCACCTGCTGCTGAAGGGTAGGGTGGGTGAATTGCCCCACCCCATGTTCACCCTCCAGCAGGGCTGAAAAAACACCATACTGAACTTTCTCTGCTCCCTTTCTCCTCTCCCATTCTGGAAACAGCAGAGCTCAGGGTGCTCTGCAGAAGCAAGTTATGAAAAATGCTACATCTTGAAATGTCTTTATCTGATACTTCATGCAATGAGGAGTCAGATTTTCACTCAGTCAGCCATTTTTTAGGCTGTTTCCAGCCATGCACTTGTGTTTGGTCACAGCTATAAATCGCTTTATGTGGGCAGACTGGGTGAAAATTATCACTTTTGTTCATACCCTTTATCTTCTGTTATCCCTGAGCTAGCTGAGGCATAATATGATTTCAGCATCATGTCAGCTAAAGTGACATTAAAATTTCTCTACATAATGTTTATGTTGTAAACACAATTTTATAATAATTGTATCCATCTTTGCTTTTTAGGAAAGATAATAACATTGAAATATTCATGCTTGTTTTCTTCTTTAGGATATGCACAAAGAAATTAAGAAGTTTGAGAAGTTTATGAGGAAAGGGAGTCCTGCACCTAGCAGCAGCCAAGTCTCAGGCAGGTAATTCATAGACATTAGGGGCTGGAAGGGACCTTGCAAGACCATCGAGTCCTGCTTCCCTGCCATAGGCAGAAAGTCTGTTGGGATCAAGTGACCCACACAAGATAAGCATCCAAACACCATTTGAATGAGTCCAGACTAGGTGCATTCACCACCCCTGTGGGGAGTCTGTTCCAGACCCTGGACACTCGGACCATAAAGAAGTTTTTCCTTATGTCCAGTCTAAATAGGCCTTCCAGAAATTTATGGTTGTTAGACCTTGTTATCCCTTGGAGAGCCCTGGTGAACAGCTGTTCTCCCAGATCCTGGTGTACCCTCCCCTTAGGTACTTATAGGCTTATGTACTGATAGGCTGTCATCAAGTCCCCACAAGCCGTCTCTTCTCCAGCCTGTCCTTGTAAGGCTTGCTGTCTTTATCTTTGATCATATGGGTGACTCTCCTTTGGACTCTCTTAAGCTTAACCACATCCCTCCTGAAGTGGGGGGCCCCAAAATTTGATTTACATCAATTGTGGGTCTTTTTCCTGCCCCCTGGATGCTTTGCATCCTATCGGATGGAGTGACCCTTTTGGACAGGTGGAAGACCGACTCAAAGTAATTGTTTAGGAAACTCACCTTTTCCTGACTGTCATTTGTCAGCTGCCCCATTTGATTTAATAGGGGTTCAGTGTTGCCTTTGTTCTTGTTGCGACTTCCCACATACCTGAAGAAGGACTTTGTTATCACTGATTCCCGTTGCTAGCCTGAGTTTAGTATCTGCCTTGGCTTTTCTGGTCTGCTCTCTACAGGTGCAGGCTAGTGCTGTGTAGTTCTCCTTGTTGACGACTGCCATTTTCCATCTGGCGTAAGCTTGTCTTTTTACCTTTAGGAAGCCCAAAAGTTCCCTATTGAGCCAAGGGGGCACCCAGCCCACTGACTGCACTTCCGTCAGGATGGGATGGAGTTTCCTTGTTCTTCAAGGATTACATTCTTAAGGAACAACCATTTCTCGTGGGCTCCCCTTTCTAAAGGCCCATGGTCTTCGAGTGCCTGGTTGACCAGTCTCCTGAGTTTTTGAAAGTTGGCCTTCCCAAAGTTGAGAATTTCTGTTTGACTGAGACACTTGCCCACCCAGAATTGAACAGAAAAAGTGATCAGTTCAAGGTCATTGTCACCAAGTTTCCCCTTGACCCTCAGATCGTTCACCAGATCATCTCCTTTGGCCAGAACCAGATCCAGCAGTGCTTTTCCCCTAGTTGGCCTGTAGACCTCTAGCATTGGGTAGAAGTCATCAATGCATGGGAGGAAGCTATGTGACCAGTCAGATTTGGCTGTGTGCTCTTCCCACAAGATGTTGGGGAGTTTGAAATCCCCCATGACAACCAGAAATCTGGAGCTTGCAGCCTCAGGCAGTTCCCTGTTGAATTCTCGGTCCAGCTCTTCCTCTTGTTTGGGAGGTTTCATAGATTTCATAGACATTTGGGCTGGTAGGGACCCTGGAAGATCAGAGTCCAGCCCCCTGCCCAGGGGCAGAAATTCAGCAGGGCTCATACGATCCCAGCAAGATAAGCATCCAAAAGTGTCTTGAAGGCGTTCAAAGTAGGTGCTTGAACCACGTCTGATGGCAGTCCAGACTTTGGGGGCTCAGACAGTAAAGAAGTTCTTCCATATGTCCAGCTTGAAACAGTTGCAGAGGAGTTTGTGACTATCCGATCTTGTCATCCCTCATGGCACTCTGGTGAACAGGCGTTCCCCCAGATCCTGGTGAATATCCCTAATAAACTTATAGTGGCCACAAGATCACCCCTGAGCCTGTGCTTTTCCAAGCCGAAGAGTCCCATGACTCAGCCTCTCGTCATAAGTTCTGTTTTCCTGACTTCTGATCATGTATGTGGCTTCTCTCTGTACTCTCTCAAGCTTCTCCACATCCTTCTTGAATTGTGGAGCCCAAAACTGGACGCAGTACTCCAGCTGTGGCCTCACCAAGGCTGAGTACAACGGGAGAATGACGTCTTGGGATTTGCTTGAGAAGCATCTATGGATGCAAGCCAGCATTTTGTTCGCTTTACTAGCTGCAGCATCACTTTGAAGGCTCATGTTCATCTTGTGGTCAATTGTGACCGCCATGTCCCTTTCATCTTCAGGTTCTCATCCACCCATTTCATGAGCCTGTCAAGATCTGCCTGGATCACCCTCCTGTCCTCAGGTGTGGATGCTTTACCCCAGAGTTTGGTGTCATTGGCAAACTTGGCCAACCGGCTTCCGACGCCATGGCCTACATTGTTGATGAAGATGTTAAAAAGTGAGGGCCCTAGGACAGAGCCCTGAAGGACCCCAATGGTCACAGGGCACCACGATGATTGACTTCTGTCAACCACAACCCACTGGGTCCTGCCACAGATCCAATTCCTAGCCAGTGGATCGTGGTGAGGTCGAGGCCACAGTTAGCCAGTTTTGTCAAGAGGTGATCATGAGATACCAGATCAAAGGCTTTTTTAAAGTCAACATATATGACATCAGTCTCTTCCCCCTTGTCCAAGTGATAGGTCACCTGGTTGTAAAAGGAAATGAGATTGGTCAAGCAAGACCTACCAGCAACAAACCTGTGCTGGGTATCCCTCAGGATATTGCCGTTAGCTAGCCTGTATAGGTTTGTAATAGACTCTTACAGTTATGTCCCATTCCCCATGCTCCCCTGTATTTTAACCCAGAGTGTCTTGAGTTGACCTCCATGTTTGCTAAACTCAATTTGAAGGGAAATGTATTGCTTCTTCACGTAGACAGCTACACCCACACCCGTCTTCCCAACACAGTCTCTCCTGTACAAGGTATAGCCTTCTATACCTACAGACCAGTCGCAGGTGGAGTTCCACAGATCCCCATTATCCGTATGAGATCATAATCATTGTCATTCAGGAGTAGGGGCTGTTCCTCTTGCTTGTTCTCCAAAGTCCTGGCATTTGTGTACAGGCAGCTGAGGCTGCTGTGGGAAGCCCTGGTCTTCCCTGTGCACTGGGGCATGATTTTTCCTTGGGCTGGGTTTGGAGTGGGTTCCCTTGGACTACCTGGTCAGTTACTAATGTGACTGTTGTGACCTGGGCTAGAACCGTTAGTTGATACTTGATGTTTATACCAAGTTAACACTGATAAAACTGTAATACTGTATTTACTTGCATATAAGACAAGGCCCTGGCCCCCATCAACATGAGGGAAAGAAGCCCCTTGTCTTAGAATCACATAGAAGAAAAGCATATTAAATGCATTGTCTATTGTTAAACTGCTGCCACAAACAACATGAACTTTATAATAAAACCAACTATAAGAAGTTTGTGGCCAGTTGGGGTGAATAACAAAATCTCTCTCCCTGGGATTCACCTGCCATACTTTGGAATGATAGAAGAATAAGAAGTTAATTCCCCAAAAAGAGAGAGTGTAGTAAATCACCCCAGAAGCAGGATAATAGAAAATTGGTTTATTAGTAACTTCCCCACAGGTAGTGGAGCACCCTAGCTATTTGCACAGCTTGTGGTCTCCCTTTTCTCCACCACTGTGCAGCCCACTCCCCCAAGTCAGTCAGCTCTACTCCAGTCCCACTCTCTTTTCTCTTTCCTGTGGTACCAGCAGATCCTTTCCCTGTGGGATTTTTCTCAAACAGTAAGTTTCTCCTCTCTTCCTCACCTCACTTCACTGGTCCCTGTGGTTACTTACACCCAGGTGACCAGTCTTATCTGCAAGCTGCTCCAGCGCTGGGTCTGCCACTCCTGGCATCCCTGCTGAATCTCTCCATGCTGTGCACCAGGGGATAAAGGAAAACCCCTTGCTGTGGACTTAAGTAGCTGCTGGCTCCTAATCAGTTAATAGGGGTGTGGGTTGTAGCTGTGTTGGTCTAAGGACATAGGCAGACAAGGTTCTTTGGGTGAATCTGATAGCTTTTATTAGACTAACTTAAATAGTTGGAGAACAATTTTTAAGCAAGTTTTCAGGTTCAAAAACCCTTCATCTGGCTCAGGAAGTTTCAGCAGTTGGTGTGTGTTCTTTCTGGATGGAATGGAAAATAAAGAAGCCAGAGGCTGGGCTGGTATTCATACATCACCCTAAACACACCAAAAAAGCTGTACAGCCAAGCCCTCAGATACCACTGAATTTGCACTAAAGAGAACACCTGAGATTGGTGATGTGGCAATCTTAAAAAGGCTTTCACCCAACAAGGGTTGCCTCCAAAGAGAGAGATCGCACGTTTGAAAGAGCCACCCAGATACCATGTGAAGAACTGCAGTACAGAAGAAAACCCCCCATAAATCTTATACCTCTGGTTATGACATATCTCCCCTTCCTTGAACCATATGGAAAATCCTCAAACAATTGCAACCCATACTAGAAAGAGACCCTATTCTTAAAGAGGTCTTCCCAGAGCTACCCATCCTAGCTGTCAAACAAGCACCGAACCTTGCCAACCTCATCACCAGAAGCAAACTTCCTCAGACCCAGAACACCAAATGGATCTAAACCATGCCATGACAAGAAATGCAAAACCTGCCAACATGAACAAAGCCATCAGCATTCCTTGATCTGACAGCTGCACCTCCAGAAATGTAATATATCTCATTCAATGCATCAAATGCCCTGATGGAAAGTACATAGGAGAGACCAAACAACAACTGCGCACCAGAATGAATGCACACCAGAAATCTATCAAAGATAGAAATACCCAATTACCTGTGGAGGCACATTTCTCACAGGAAAACCACTCTCTCTCCAATCTCTCAGTCCTGGTCCTCAAAGGAAACTTACAAAACACTTCCCAGAGACAAGCTTATGAACTCCACTTCATCAACCTCCTGGATACTAAAAATCATAGACTAAATATAGACATTGTTTTTATGATACATTATAACCTGCCTGACATCTGACTCCCCAGGTATCTCTACACTATTCATTGCCCTTCTCTCTTCCCCGCCTCTGCCCCTTCCCTCCCAGCCTGTCTCTCACCCATTGACTCCTCAGTCTACATTTTCACTGACTGCCTGTCTTGTATGCACACCAAACCAGCCTCTGGCTTCTTTACTTTTCATTCCATCCAGGCAGAGCACACACCAACTGCTGAAATGTCCTCTGCCTGACAAAGGGTTTTTGAACCTGAAAGCTTGCTTAAAAATTGTTCTCCAACTATTTAAGTTGGTCTAATAAAAAATAATCAAGTAATATTCACCCCAAGTACGATCCCCTTCCTGACTATGTTTATTAAGTAACTAACTTTTCCCTGTCCCTGACCTGACTACTTGCAACTTAGTAACATCAAAGGGACAGGGCTGTCTTCGCCCTGTTACAAAGTTGATTAAATTCAGCCAGCATTGAGGGTAACTGTAAAGTACATGGGCCATAATGTGCAAATATACGGATGGGAAATTTTCTTTTCTAGAATGTGTGGCCTTTAAAAAAAAAACACAAGAAAACCAGCTGGGTGTTCCCTCCACAGGAAACTGGCATTGGGCCTGGAGGTACTGTGATACAAGGCCAGCACTGGAAGGACCAATGCCAGCCCTCACACTTTCCCCTTGGTGCCAAAAATCCTACATGTGATCTTAGCCAAAAAGGCTGAGATGCTGATAGGAACCTACCACATTTTTGTTTGTTTGTTTTTTCTGGAAAATTTTTCATGTTCCAAGTCAAATTGGACAAATCAATTCCAAATCCATGAGTCATGTAAGAACTAAATAGGGAGCAAAAAGAAGGTACCCAGTAAAGTGGGGCCTCTGCAAGACATGCTAGGAAATCTGGTTGTCTCACCAGATGACAAAGCTAACCTATTTAACGATTTCTTTACTTCCTGAGCAGGGACCAGATCAACCCATCCGCTGGGACCCTCTCAGGCCCTAGGGGAGGCACACCCAGGCCTAGGGTCAATGAGGATCTAGTCATGGAACTTCTGAAGGAACTGCACGTATTTAAATCAGCTGGTCTTGACAACCTCCACCCCAGAGTGCTGAGGGAATTAGCAGAGGTCATTGTGGGACCCCTGGCACGGCTCTACGAGCACTCGTGGTGCTCTGCTGTGATGCCAGAGGACTGGAAAAGGGCCAGTGTGGTTCCCATTTTCAAAAAAAGGGAGGAAGGAGTATCCAGGGAACTATAGGCCAGTTAGTCTTACCTCGATCCTGGGTATGCTTTTCGAGAGAATTATCCTGGCGCATGTCCACAAGGGGCCAGCTGGGGAGGTTATGCTTAAGGGTAACCAACACGGATTCATTAGAGGCAGGTCCTGTCAGACCAACCTGGTGGCCTTCTATGACCAGGTCACAAAATCCTTAGAGTTGGGGGTAGGAGTGGACATAGTCTTTCTGGACTTCAGGAAAGCCTTTGACACTGTCTCTCACCCCATTCCCATTAAAAAACTAGGGGACTGTGGTGTCCGCACCTACACAGTCAAATGGGTCACTAACGGGCTGGAGGGCTGCACCTAGAGTGGTGGTGGACTCATTTTTGACCTGGAGGGATTTGGGCAGTGGTGTTCTGCAGGGCTTGGTCCTTGGACTCGCGCAGTTCAGCATCTTCATCAGTTACTTGGATGAGGGGGTAAAAAGCACCCTATTCATATTTACTGATGACACTAAGATGTGGGGGGATGTGGGCACACTAGAAGGGAAGAATAGGCTGCAGTTGGACCTAGACAGGTTACAGGGGTGGGCAGATAAGAACAGGATGGGTTTCAACATTGACAAGTGCAAAGTGCTGCACCTGGGGAGGAAGAATCAGCAGCCTACAGGCTGGGGAACTCCCTTTTTGTTAGGGCAGAGGCAGAAAAGGATCTTGGAGTCATTATTGATGCCAAAATGAACATGGGTCGACAGTGTGGGAACATGGTCAGGAAGGCATGTACCTTGACAGACAGTACCTTGTCATGCATCCACAGATGCATCTTGTGCACGTCCAAGGAGGTGATCCTCCCCATCCATGTGGCTCTGTTCAGACCGCAGTTGGAGTACTGTGTCCAGTTCTGGGCACTGCACTTCAGGAGGGATATGAACAGCATTGAGGGGGTTTAGATGAGGGCCACCTGCATGATCAGGGGGCAGCAGGTCAGGCCCTATAAAGAGAGGCTAAGGGACCTGAACCTGTTCAGCCTCCACAAGAGAAGTCTGAGGGGGGATCTAGTGGCCTGTTACAAACTAGTCAGAGGGGACCAGCAGGTATGGGGGGGGGAGTCCCTGTTCCCCCAAGCACTACCAGGAGTGACTAGAAACAACAGTCACAAGCTGGCAGAGGGTAGATTCAGACTAGACATCAGGAGGCGCTACTTCCCTGTTAGGGTGGCTAGGATCTGGAACCAACTTCCAAGAGAAGTGGTGCTCGCTCCTATCCTGGGGGTCTTTAAGAGGAGGCTAGACAAACACCCTGCTGGGATCGTTTGACCCCAGCGCTCTTTCCTGCAATGGCAGGGGGTCAGACTTGATGGTCTGTCAAGGTCCCTTCTGATTCTACAAACTATGAAATGATAAATGTGGCCCAACTACCGGCAAACATTCCCCACCTCCGCCTGGGGGTTCAGATGCTTCCAAATCCTTTGGTAGGCATTCTGTGTGCAAGCCCAAAAGCTTAGGGTTCGGATGCCCCCAAGTTTGGCTTGCTGTTAGCCAGATGGCCGCAGGAGCAAACTAGGGGGGAGTCTCCCATTTCCATGAAGTCAGTGTATGGCCAAGATCCTCCTACTGGAAGCTGGCCAGCAAGAAGCTAACTGTGGAAGCTCTCGAGTCTTCTTTGCAAGCAGACATGGGTGCATCCTGCCACTATACTGCATTATCTCAGTCATGGTATTTCCCCACAAGGGAAGACCAGTGCAGCCCATCTGAATAAGATACATGTTAGTGTCCATTGTGCTCAGTCCCCTTCAGCAACAACTTTTTCAAGTCATGGTGAGTCTACATTTGAATATTTTTCACAGCTTTTTTACTCCCACAGCTGATCTGTGCCTTTCTTTCCCATGCCCAATAATTCCTGTTTCTTTACCAGCTTTAAATATCTAGCAAACATCACCAAATGGGGCTCCAAATAGTTCACTGAGAATCCCTTTGTTGGCCCATCTCTCAGCCTATCACATGTGATTAGTGTGGCCCTTCCCTCCATGAGGTGGAATCGGAACAGGCTGCCCTGCACGTCACTTGCATATACATCTTGGGAGGATTCCAGGACTCATGACAAGAATACCCAGTTCCAGTCACAAGTGGGGGCGCAATTAGCACATGAATACTTTGTTGTGGCGGGAGTTGTATCTGGAGTACTCATACAGGCTGAGCTGTGGCATCACCATGGCTTGAAAAGCTGTTGGTTTGCTGGAAACTAGCTGATTTTGCCAACCAACTATTTAGCTAGTCTAATAAAAGCTATCACATTTACCCAAAGAATCTTGTCTGTTAGTGGCAAATCATGAGCCTTTTGGCTTTGAACCAATATAATGTTTAGTTCATATATTCTATAAGTAGGTATACAAGTATGTTTGTGGAGTATCTGTGCACAAACTTGCATCAGTTTAAAAAACAAAGATAAAATGCATCAGTTCATCAGTCAGCATTTTCAGATTTGCTCTTCATTTCCATGTGCTCAGGGACAGCAGGCTCTGACAGCTGGGGG
>JAGPOW010002514.1:48684828-48700116 GCA_030014935.1 Caiman crocodilus | reverse complement strand
CCCCCTCTACACATTACAGGTATCTCGCACTTAACTGATGAATATGTACCTCTGTCTGAGAGTTCATTCTGATGCATAGTTGCTGTTTACTTTCACCCACATAGTTACCTTGAGGGCATTTGGTGCATTGGATCAGATGAATCACATTTTGGGAAAGGCATATGTAAAATCCATAGATTCCCATGGTTTGTTGTGCAAGAGTGATTGTCGTAGCAGTGGAGATGTGTTGATGGGCTAAGCATCTGTTGTGTGAAGGCTGTGTCCCATTTGAGGTCTATTGAGAGGTGGAGAATTTGCTTCTCGTGATGAATCAGGCAAGATTAGGGAGTTGTTTGAAAACCAAGAGCAGAGGGGCCCCTTGCATAATTCCTAGGCCATACACTCTAACACTAACTTAACATGTTAGGGCTGCATGGTAGTTTTTCTTAACCTGTTTTGCCTTCAGGTGCATTCATGCTTCAGCTTCCACTCACCTCAGTGTACCAGCTTCCCCTTGTTTTCAAGGAGTTGGTGGTTTTCAATTCTGGCCACATCAGATAGTCACCTCTCTCTCTTTCTCAGACAAATAAAAGGTCATAACAAAATACTTCCATAAATAAACTTTCACCCATCCTTGGGTATGTGTTTCTTCTTGACTGCAGACATTTCATACCAACTCTCTGTTCCCAAAAGATCACAGATTTTCAGAATTGTGTACAGGTTATATCATTAGACTTCTCCATCTATGGTCTAAACCCACAGTTCACAATCAGCATGCTGGGGCACTCTGGGGTGCCTTGAGATCCTGTCAGCAGTGCTGTGAGCACTGTTATGTGTGCAAATGTGACTAACAAATAAACCAAGAGGTTTTAAATAGAAATCTGTAGTATTAAAAGCATTCTGACCTGCTGTGGTCTTTGCAACAGAAAAATGGCTCTATTTTTTCATAGTCAAAATATGAATGAGAGCTAAGTGCCTGGCTTTTCTGACAGTTGTCTTGAGTTTAAAAAGGTTGAGAACCACTGGTCTAAATAGTCTTTCAACCACACTCGGGACTAACAGTGTTCTATAAGGTAAAAGCGGGGAGCAGGGCTTTATGACATATCAGCTGCTCTGCAATAACCACCCATGTGCAAGCTCTGGCCCTGTGGTTAGTGGATGGTACCTTGTCTGTTTCAATGATAGCTAAGTTACCATCATGTGGTTTAGTTTCCACTTATCAGTGGGCATAGGTGGAGGGAGAAAATATTATTTGGGAAACTGAGTATGCATGCACTTGCATGCACATGCACGTATACCCCTCTGCCCCCACAGGTAAGTCTGTCTTGAGGAAGGGTTTTGTGGGGGCAGATCAAGGACCCTGCAGTGAGTGAGGGAGTGGAGCAGAGGCAGGGGCAGGAGCTAGGGTGAATGGGGCTCTGAGGCAGGGGCAGGTTGTGGGACACTTGGAGCCTAGGCAGCTCATCCAGGAGCGGGGGGTGGGGGAGATTTCCTGCTGCTGCTTGCATCCCTGAGGAGGCTTAGGGGACATGTGGCCCCCAGATCTGTGTGCGGGGCGGAGGCAGGCTGTGCTTTGTGCCCTGCTTAGGAGTGATGCGACACCATGTGCCTGCTGTACATGGGGTGCAGAGCCCAGTGGTGGGGGTGCACATGGTGTCACTTAGCTGTCAAAGCAGCGGCAGCAAGGCCCATAGCAGCAGCCACCTATGCCTCATGCACAGATTGGGGGCACATGTCCTTCCTTGCCTTCTCCAGAATGCACAGTGGCAGGAGCCCCCCTGGATGAGCTGCCCGGGCTCCAAGCATCGCATGACCTAGCCTAGGGCCCCCTTCACCCCAGCCCCTGCCTGCCCCTGCCTCTGCCCCACTCCCTTCTGCACTGTGGAGAGCCTTGTTATGGCCCCCCCAAGACCCTTCCCCTTTACAGAGTACACCTAAACTTGCCTGGCTCCTATGCTGAGTAGTAATCTACACTTCGGGGCTGTGATCTTGGCTGCATGCGTGTGTGACTCGCTACCCTGCAGCAGCCCAGAGCCTGCAGCCAGTCTGTCCTGCATTGGCAGGGGGAGAGGGGCTGGCTAAGCTCTGTTAGTCCTGGCCTTCTGCTGCCTATATCAGTGGGTATGTCTACACAAGTGCCCGACTGCGCAGTTGTTACAGTCCTGGCTCTGCATGGGTCATTTCCAACCCTGCTGCGCAGTAGCAACCAGCTTTTGCACAGTGTCATGGTTCATGTCTGCCAATGCTACATTGCCATAGCGATGTGCTGCGTTGCTGTAGCTTGTCACTAAGGCAACAGCATCTTGTGTAGACATGCCAACAGAGTAAAAAGATGCACTGCTTTTCATTTACCCTGGAACAGCAAAGTTCTGTCCCCTTTGATCTCTCAGTAAACTGTTTCTATGTTTTATACTTTCTGTGAAGTTCTCAATCTTCCTTCACCTCTACTCGGTTAATAGTCCTTTTCCCTTGATGTGCTATAGTGCAGAAAAGTAAAGGAGAACTTTTTCCAACTCTTTTTTAGAAATATTGGCTTTGAATCTCTAAACAAGGGTTAGTTCTGTCTTCATCACATGCTGCACGTGCTGGCTTGGTCTACAGATGAGTTTGTTACGCTTCGGAGCACATCACCAGGAAGCTGCCATAATTTCTCTCTCTCCCTTTCTATTGGGAAAGTACACAACATGTCCTTCTCCTTCTGCAGTAGGCCTTGTTGTAGTCTGCAGTCACACAATGCCTGCTGGTAATGCAGTGACCAGAACATCCTTCAGAGACCAAAATTGGACACAGGTTAGCTTTTAAAGGCCTGTGATAGCCTGACTAAATTGTAATAGACTGAAATAGTAGTATGCCCTCTGAGGCTTTGATGCTAACATAACTATGCAAATCTGAATTTGCGTCAGGTTTAATGTCACTGTCCTTTTAAAGTAGCTTTTAGATACATAGGTTAAGCCAGTCAAAGAATGAAAACATTTATTTGTGGCTTTCTGATAAAAAAATTTAAGGGTCAGACTATCATGGCTCAAAGATTAAGCCAGTAAGATTAACACTCAGTTAGGTTGAGTTAGGTAGTGTATCTTTAACTAAAATCCGGAGACCTTGCTTAATAAAAGTGACCACACTTTTAACAAATGCATTGGCTTTGATATGAAATAATAAAGATTACTACAATAAATTCAGTGTATAATTCCTAATTCACCATCAGAAGATCCTGGTTTTTGGAAGACTCAAACACTGTTTAACAAAAATCCTAATTCTGTCTCCTTGGAGAGATCACTGCTACTTAGTTTTAACCAGGATGATGCAATCTCCAGTTTTTGTTGTTCTCTATATACTGAAGTTAACTACTGTATTTTCTTACCTACAACATGCCCCCCCCAGAAAGTAATCTGCATCTTGTTTTTGAAAGGCACAATGAAGAAAAAAAACATCTTTCTTTGTAGTTAGTAATTGAGTAGTAGTAGCTGTGCAGCTGAATCTACTCGTTGTTCTATTCCCTCTGGATCACTTCAGGTTTTACTTTTGTAGTCACCCAGAAGAGGACCATATTTCTACTACCATTTCCAGAAACTGGTTTTGGATAAAAGGTGCATGTTGTAGGTGAGAAAATTTAGTATTTATATTCTAAATTAAAGTGGAGGACAGTTTTTTAGACTACTGAAAGCTACATTTTTAAAAATATGGAAATATTGAATGGTTTTGAGACTTCATTGTTCCCCTCTCAGTTTCTCATTTTCCTCTCTCATTTCCTTTTTTCTTCCACTGATCACAATGCTTTCCATGAGAAACTCAGGAAAATAACGATACAATGAGGCCAGATACAGACATTACACTTTTACCTGTATAAGTGATCAGAAACCAGTCTATACCCATAACAGAACAAAAGTTCAGCTCGCACAGATTGGTTTAAAAATGGCAGAATCTGGTTTAAGATGTGCCTCCCTCCTCTCCTACCCCGCCCCCAGCAAAGGGCACATGAGTGTCTGTTCGCTATTGATCTAAATTGCATCATGTATAAAAAAAAAAAAAAATGCATAATTTACATGAATTCTGACTTGGGCTTTTTGAATGCCTGTACTTCGACTGAGTGCAAATCTCTGCCCTGTGCTTTTAGATTAAGCAGGGATCAACATAATGTATGATCAGTAAGAAATAACCATATAGTTATGATGATGCGTTTGACTTCATAGAAACAATGAGAATTCAGGGAGCTGAATATAGGATGAGGGAAGGGAAAAAAGGAGAATGGTTATGTTCTAGTAACTGTAATTTCATTGCTGAGACCACCGCATGATTGTGTAATTAGAATGATTAATCTTAAACTGGAAAAACTGAATAATTTGTAAATTTTAAAAGGTGCCCCGATGTTAAAAGAATAAAAGCAAAGCTTGAATCAAGTTACCAGTTAAAGGAGAGAAAACAATTGTGTAGAGAGAAAGTATGGCTCAGTAGCTGTTTGATATGAATTTTATTTCAGTATAGTGATGTTGAAAATATAAATATAACTTAGCAGTGATTTCATTTACAATGTGCACCCATATTTCCAATGTAAATTAGTATAGCACATGCATAAGCTGAGCATTGAGTAGTTTACATAGGTGTTTCAAATACATAAGCAGGGCAAGATTTTATCAGCATGCACTGCTACCAAAGGTAAATTTTTGTCAGTATTTCAAACATTTCATTGTGCAAGATAAAAACAGTATGTATTTAACGCTTAAAGATAATACAAGCAAAGCCCATATATATAGCACAGTGTTCAGTTACCATAGATCTGTAGTTAAAAAGAAAATTCAAATTCATGTGTCGCATCAAAATGATTAGATATCTGTAAACAACGTTCTAGAGTTTTGCCGCTTATATGACCATAAAATAAGTCCTAGTTGTTTACTTAAAATAGAAAGCTACAAGAGAAAGTAACTGCATGTATTTTGACAACAAAACAACTCAACTTAATGTTTACCACATCTGTTGAATATATGCTGCTAGTGGTGTTTTATTTGTTCATCTTGTTTATTGAGCAGTCATGGAATTGTATGTGATGTGTGTTCAGGCCCTGTCTTACCTTTGATAGTAATAATACTCATACAATGTTTTTTTATTTGTTTGAGCTGGTAATTGTCTATTAATTCCTTTATAGTGGAAACACAGGTTGAATTACTTTAATATTGGCATGTAAAGTAGGTTTTGTTGGGTAAATTTTGCCCACATACGTCTTGTTGATGTAGAAGGGGTTCTGAGCATACAACATTGAGAGGGGATTTGATTAAGACATGGTGTATATAGCTCCTCTGGATTTTAGCATATAGCTCTACAGATCCTTCAGTGATGCCTATCCCATGCAGGCGTGGGGAGGCGGGGGAATTAGCGGGGAAAAGCAGGCAGTGGAACTGCTTCTACATCATTCAGCCATCCAAACATGGCACATGGATACAATAAAGGTAAAGCTATTGTTTTGTTTCTGCCACCAGCATAATATCAGCATAGCTGGTTGGGCACCACTTTGCAGTTAATTATTAGAATTCCATCTAAATCCCACAAGCCATCTAATGCAGAGCCTGCTTGCTTTATTTATGTACTTATATCCATAATTCTCTGTTAATTTGGTATAACAGCTAACTTAACTTTGTTTTAATTCTGCAGCCAAATTCCAATTAAGCTGATGAGGGATTGGAAAGAATTTTTTTTTAATGGAAAACCACTGTATGAGCAAGCTTTGATTGAACCTCTGCCAACTGAACCAACCACAGAGCAACTTGTAGAGCTGGATAAAATGAAGTTGCTAGATGAGAAGGACTATGATGAATATGAGGTACACCTAACTTGCAAGCCATAAAGGAAGAAAATGCACCTTGTTTTTTCCAGAACAGCCAACATTTTGCTGTGATGTTATAATACATTTTGTTCTTTTCCAGTTTGAGACAGTGGAACTTAATATACATGTCCATAATTAAATGCGTTTTACATTAACCCCATATTGTTATGAAGTTGTGTGTCACTGACTTTTGAAAGCTTATGCAACCCTGAAAAATGTAGTCCTGTGGTGTTTGACCTGAAGGACAACAACACATCTCTTACTGCATATGATGCCCATGGTGTTCTCCTAACAGATCAGTTAATTACAACATTATAATTTGTATTTAAAAAGAAATAGAAACATGGCTAACACCACTTCATGGCAGATCATGTAAAAGAACATAGTTAGAAACACAGAGCAAAATAAATGCAGTGCTTGTCAAAAATTTTGGTATATCTTGGATAAATAAATTATTTCCATTAATTTGTGAATATAAAGGAATTTAATGGTATTTGGTGATCCATTTATTTAAATAAGAAGTAATTCTGAAAGATGGCTGGCATTACTGTTAATATTCTGTAAGAATCCAGATAAGAATTTTTCAGGATTCCATATATCTTTTTTGTATTTTTAGAGTATAGGTTGTAATAATACAATTAATGTTTGAAAATGAAATTTTGAAATGCTTCAACTGAAAAGTACTACTAAATTATTTTCTGGAATTCAGTATTCTCAATTCTCTTCCTTGGAAAAGATACCTTCTATGTCTCGAGGGGCAAGAATTTCTGAGGGCAATATCTTTTATTAGACAAAAAGTTAGACAAACTTGTGAATACCAGACCTTCCTCAGGTCACTGTGCCTGGCTTCCTGTGATCAGAGACCTGAGAGAGAATGTTCTGCATTCAAAAGCTTGTCTAACATTATCCCAACTACATAGTCGGTCCAAAAAAAGATATCAGCTTAAGAAATTCTTGCCTCGCACAATTTTTGGACCATCACAGCTACAACCTCACTCTTATACTACTTTGTTTTGAATTTTTTCTCTTCAGTATAATATGGGGCAATCATTGTAAATAACCTATCTTTCTACTTTTCTTGTTTGGGAAATTATTACCACACTATATGTTCTTTTTACCCACATCCTGAACCATTTGGTACATTTTCTTTCACAGAGAATAGTAAACTTGTGTTAGGAGTTTGTGGTGAATGTCTGACAGTTCAGATTATTTTCAGCCTTTGTATCGTCTTTAAATGAAAGTAACTTACAAGAATCCTATATATACTGCATTAGCAGCTATAATAACTTGGAAAATAACTCCTCAAGACAGCAAAAAGTAAATCTACTGGCTGGGGGCCAGAAGGCAACTGGGACTTCCTGAAGATTCCTAGCGTATGGAGTTTCAGTTCACATTCTCATTTTTATTGAATTCCTTTAGCACTATAATGGTCATAATACCTAGGCCTTAAATATGATGCAAATATAATGCCACTTTGCATGGCTAGTAGTGTAAAGGGACATTACTGTGAAGAAAAATCCGGTCTTTTTCCTTTTAGCATGCATTGCAATATCTCTAGCCTAGTATGTATGACAGTTACAGACCACTTCAAGTCACTGTTCCCAACTTGCACTTTCCATATTACAAAAATGCATTCTAGCCATGATAGCACTAAGTTCAAATTAAATATGTATTTTGGTGTATTCTGATACTGCTGCAAAGGTTTTGTCATTGTATCGGTTCCATAGCAATCTGTGAATTAGGTTAATTGAAAGAACTCTTAAATGACCCTGTTTTAATTTAGATAACAAAGCCAAATCCAGAAATTGTGATTTTTTTCACCTCTTTTTTTTTTGTTCATTTTAATGTCATTTGACCATATCATCATTCAGAGCCAAAGGAGCCAATGTACATTAGACCTTCACTCCAAGACACATACTTTAATATCCTAACTGGAGTTGCAGTCAAATGCAAGTCATCTTATGCCAATTTCCTGTGGTCTCCATTTTCTCCTATTACAAAATGCATAGTTTGACATGATTTTCTTTCTCTTCAAAAGAAGCTAAGGTTTGAAAAACAAAAACTGCTATAAGCCAACATAGAAAGTTTTTGGTAGAGGTATGTGGGGATCTTTTCCACAATACTTGGCTTATCTTATTTTTCCTCCTTCACTTTCATGAGAGAGAGAGAGATAATCTTCCTTTCCTGCCCCTGGGGCCATGCTATCCCTCTGACTCTCGGTTCAGTTCTCTTCACTGACATTTTCTCAGTTTAGACCTGCTCCTTTAGCTGACTAAACAGCATACCATTCAGTGGAACATTTTCAAATCAAATTTTGGTTACAGACATTTGAACAGAAAATAAACAGAAACAAAACCAATGCTGATAAAAGGAGTATAGTATAATAGGCTTTTGGTGGGATTGAGAGTCCTGATTCATTGGGGATCCGGTTGCATTTAACTGCTGTTTCAATACTGACTCCCTCTTGGTAACTTAACCCAAAATTTACTTTTGAGCAATCACTGACGCAGCTAATATCAAAGCAGAAGTGAATCCGAGAGCATGAAAAAAAATACCTTACTGCTCTTACTATCTATACCAGATGTGTCAAATTCACTCCACCCCCTCACAGGCTCGATCCAGATGCAACAGCAGGACAAGCAGCAACAGTGGCAAATTAATGCGGCTGTTGCTGCCTCCCCCGCCCCGTGCATTCCCAACAGGGCTCCATGCAATGGATTTTGGTAGTGAGCCCTTCCCCCAAATTCCTTTCCCCTTTTCCCCACACCCGGCAAGTCTCAAGGGCCAGATGACATGACTGGGCTGGATCTGGCCCATGGACCATATTTTTAACATACTTGATCAGGCATAAGGCCGTGCTTGTTTATTTTCTTATGTATCTGACACATTTTATTGATCTAATTTAGAGCTATACACTGAAGTTATTATTGTTTAATAAGTTCTTAGGCAAGATTTTATTAAAATCAGTAGATTAAGTTGAGACATCAGGTTTTAGTCATTCAGAATAGAAACTCTTGAATATTGGGACAGTATTTTCTATATATTATATAAGATGGAAAATGCAATACTGTTTATTAAAAGTAAGAAAAACAGTCACCTGATAAAATTAAACATAAGTAGAAATTGGGTTCTAATACACACAATTCAGCTGAACTTTGGAGTAACAATGGGTGGTAGATGATAAAAGCAAATGTTGTAATACAGCAGCTTCACCACATTTGAAGATAAATACATTAACAATATATTTGAATTATTTTTCCAATTTCTTCTGGTACAGTGTTAAATTTTGATATTGGAGATGGACACAGTGAAGAAAAATAGGCAGATGGATATTTATTGGCTTACAAAAATACTATGACATCAGTATAAGAATCAGAATTGGTAAAGTATATCAGATCAATGTAGAATCTGATGTAAATGCAGCAGGCTGCTGATGTGTTAATCTGCACAAGAAGCACATAATGCTAGTTCTCCATAACTTGCAAAAGATTGTACATTGACTTCCAGGTGTAGTACCAGATGTTGACTTGGTTCCATGTAGCTTAAGGTGATTTGGACTCTGTGTAACCAAAAAAACTGCCTCTGTTTCACAAGTCATTATGACAGGGTATGCCTGCAGAGACGCATAATTTAAAAATCTTTAGATTTGGGGCATAAAGATCTGGAAATCAGTTCATAAGTGATCCAATAGAGTATTCCTCCAATGTTGAATACCCTTTTCCTGCCATTCTGAAACAGTTAGTCATGTGATCCATCTCATCTCTTATATATTTGAGGGAGATGGGTGTGAACAAAGAGAAAGTTGTTCTTCAGGCATGCCCTTTTTAAGTAGTAAAGGTTCATCATTACATTTTAGAACATCAGCCCTGAGAAGTATTAGAGAAGTACGTTTTATAACTCAAAATATTTTCTCTATTTTGATTGATTTTAAAATGACACCTATTTTTAAATTATACTACTACTTAGTTATATAAAGTCATACACATTTACATGTTGCAAGGATGTTCGAAGTAAAAATAAGTACATATCAGTCTTATATTAGAATGCAGGAATATTAGAATGTATTCTGATAATATTTGCTTGTTGATAGATGGAGGAAAAATAAATATTGTGTTTTTATCAATAGTGCTCAGAGGGAATAGTGGGTTGGTAATGAAGTCTTGAATTCAAAGTTGTAAGCCTGAACCTGGCTCACATTGTTAGTAACCAAAACCTATCCATTGATAGCTGTTTAATCTCTGTCTCTTCACTAATCAATAAAACAGAATGAAAATTGTTCTGACCTACTAAAATGCCTTTTTTTTTTTTTGTTAGTCTTAACCTTGCCAAGTATACATTATTGGTGCTTATGTTGTTTAATGATCTTATTTAGTCCACCAAAATTGAAATAACCTATACCAGCAAAGACCTAACTTTGCTGTTATGACTGTGTCTGTAATAGGGGTTTTTTGCTGGCCAAGGCATGTCAGTCAGGGATTATTCCTTATCATATCTCTGATCAACACACTTGTGGCAGTCAGAGTGTAATGTAGGCCTAGCCCACATTTCCCATCAGTATTTTCCTCCTTTAGAGTACTATATAATGGAACACTTTTAATAAAATAAAAGCTATTGACTATTATAAATCCCTGTGTTACTGAATCTTCCAGCTACAAGTTGAAATATAGCATAAGCAAATAGTGTTCCTTAGTATTTAGTGTAGTGGATTCCAGAGATTTGTTACAAACGCTGTGATGGCTGGCTGTGTGACATGAATCAAAATGGTTGACTGGTCTGTTAAATGGATGAAATAATACTTTCCTACCTCAGATAATCAATAAATGTTTGTGATCTCTTTAGGTGAAGTATATCACTCTAGCAGTGCAAAGTTTTTTCGTGATCATATTAGATTATTGGTTTTAAATGTATTCAGTTATTGCATTTATCTTTCAAAAGATGAAGAACAATACATGTTCACAAATTATTTTCTAATTTGTCACTTCTACAGAGTATGACAGGGGAGTGGCACCCACCCAAAGAGAACAGTAGAAACAAACCTCCACCTAATAATAACATATTGGGTTATGTGGTTCGTAGATTGATGGCCATTGTCTACCCTCCAAAAGTGGAACCCCCACCACCTGTATTTCCTTCATTTCGTATCAAGGGATGTATTTTGGGAAAACTTTTTAGTGGAAAAACGACCTGTGCAAAGTTCTTGAACAAAGGTAGAGAGTCTTTTTCTCTAGAACTTGTTTGCTGAGTGTCCTCTCTTAAACTAGCTCTTTGTGGACAGGCCCCTGCATCAATGCAGACTTCATTGCAAGACTGGAAACTCAAATGCTTTAGCATGTGCCTGAAACTGACTCTGTATAATTTATTTACTCTCCTGCTCCTAAGTAAAAATGATAAAGGTCCTGAATGTCAAAGTCCACTGTTAATGATTATCTCTCATCGCTTTATTTCAGAATGTATTGAGAGTTTAGGAAATGTTTTCACAGAATTTTCTATTTGTGATATTCATAAAAAAGGTGGAAGGCCAGGTAGATATTCACCTTTCTAGACTGACTAAGATATATAATGCACAACCTTTTGAGAATCCAAGTTCACTTAATCAGATGCTGCCAAAAAACTGCACAGTTACTAACATGCGTTATACAGTCTCTACAGAGACATATCAGTGGAAACAAATTCCAACAGAAAGATGTTTGCAGTGCATCTTGTCAACATTAATTCTACTTATTCTCTTTTTCTGTGCATTCTGCCTAATGTACATCTATCACAATAATATTTTCTTTGTATTAGGTTGCAACATTCAGATATTGTCTATTGATACTCTGGTTGAGGAAGCCATCAAAACTTTCCATGAAAATAAAATTAAAATTGAAACCAACTTGATTCCACAGGAAGCAGAAGTTTCTATAAAACAAAATGAAGTAAGTACACTTCATCATAGCCTGTAAGATTTTTGTTCTTAACTTTCATAGGGAACAGCAAGATGAAATAGGGTAGAAGAAAAATGAATAACCTATGTTTTTTCATCTTGAAATAACCCACAGATAGAAAACTGTAAGGCAGTTTTGATTAGTGATTTTTTCCCCCCTCATCAATAGCTTTGTGTAGACTTTTTTCTTAATCTATTTGTCAAAATTATATACACAAAAAATATATGCTGTGTTAAAAGCTCTTGTAATCCATACTGGACCATGTTATAGGTAAATATGTAGCTATAATTCAGATTCAGTGACATAAGCTACAATTCTGTAGTCTCATATTATTACCTTTTATATAAAAGAAACATTTTCTTCAGTACAGTAAAAGCCCTGTTATCTGGCATTTTACTAACTGGAATACTCTATTAACTGGAATTCCAGCCGGTGGGCTGGACATGGCGGGGGGGGAGGAGGAAGCTTGCACATGGCAGCGGCTGCCGCCACCGTGTGCTGCCGCCACTCTGCATCCAGCTGAAATGTCCACCCTATGCTGCCACTGCCACCTTTTTTAACATGTTGTGGTGCAGGGGTTTTCAATCTTTTTTAATTTTTTTTTTTTTTTTTTTTTACCCCTTCTGGTGGTGATGGCTGGACATGAAGCAGAGGGGGGAGGCCATCCACCACCCTACACTGCCACTGCCACCCACTGCACCACCACCCAACACCACCACACCCCTGGCTTCCCACAGCCGGTCGCACATGAGGCTCTGTGGGCTGCTGACAGGCCTTGTGCCTGGCTAATCACATGCTGCCCATCAGCAGCCTGCAGAGCTGCATGTGCGACTGGCCGTGGGAAAGCGGGAAATGACAGGCAAGCTTATTGACTGATTGTGCTACCAGCTTCACTGCCAACTTTGGAAAGCATTCTTAGCACACACCTACTGCGGAAGCTTCCTTAGCCTGACAAAGGGTTTTTGAAGCTGAAAGCTTGCTTAACTATTCTCCAACCATTTGGGTTGGTCTAATAAAAGATATCAAATTCACCCAAGGAACCTTGTCTCCCTATGTCCTTAGACCAACACGGCTACAACCTAAACCCCTGCCAAGTAATAGTGCATTTTTAAAGATAATGAGACTTACACTGAAGACATAGAATGTAACGAAAGCTATCTTCTTTGTTCTGAACAATTATTGAAGTGGAGGGGAAGAATGTGGTTTTTAGGAACAGCTTTCTTGAAGAATAAATCATAAATCAGTTCCTTGTATAGGCTTGTGACTGAATACATTATTGCAATGCAAGAGCTTTCCATCTGAATGTGAGAAAATGCAAGAACTGAGCAGTGCAGTAAAATGATTTCAGACTCCTTTGGAAAGCATTCTTAGATTTCTTTGGTGTATACAGGACATCTGATGTGCCATTGACTGTCTATGTGCTCTGTCTACATGAGACTGAGTGGTGTCAGGAATAAAGGCTGAACAGCCTTCTCTCTTGTAACTCCTTCAACCAACGTTTTTCAAACATACCATAAGTATAAAAATTCTAATATTGTAAAAGCCTAAGTCTGTTTGTCTGCCTGTTACGCTTCATTCACACTCTGACTGGCTGATGGAAACATCAGCTCCCCACCCTGCTCAGCTCCCCACCCCGCTCCCTGCAAGCAGCACTGAGGACTGGACAGGGGGTGTGGCCCTGGATCCCCAACCCCGCTCCCTGCAAGAGGCAGAGCAGCGGCAGCATGGAGCATTAGGTGGTGGCACTTCATCCCAGCCCCTCCCTCCACAATCATTCTTGACGGGCATTTGGTTAGTGCTTTTATAACAGCTTAACATTTGTAAATCTTTCCCATTATAGAGCAGAGCTGTCCAGTTTCTCAGCTCCTTGGGGACCACATGACCAGGGGCCCCACAACAGGTGGCTCTGATCCCGGCTCATAGCATGGCCCTGGACTCACTTTCAGCTCTCTACACTGACAAAATGCCCTGCCCCCTGAAGCAAAGGCAGGAAGTGGCAGCTGGAAAAGGGAATGGGGAGCCTGGGGTCTCTAGCTGTTATTTCAGCTGGAACAATGGGGGAGTGGCAACTAGGTGAGAGCCCAGGGGCCACAACTTAATCCCCTGAAGGCCACATATGGCCCATTGGGGCCAATTGTATAGCCTTGCTATAGAATATTCTGTTAATGAGGCATGTAAACAATTAATATGCATTTGTTTAAGTAATCTGCTAGTTAAATAAGTTACAAAACCAACAGGGTCTGATGAGTTTAACACCCCTTTACTAAGCAGAACACTTTTACTCTTTTTACTTTGTCAGCCATATTTCAGTAATTTTTTCTGTATAAAATATGAACACTAATAGTATTGCACAAAGTCACGACATTTATTTGGAATTTATTTTAATCTTTGTGTTACTGACTTCTTTGTCATCAGTTGTCCAGAAATATATCTTCCATCCACCATCTCTCACATTTACAAGCCTGCAGATTGCTATATCAAAACTTTGCCAAAATTTACTCTTATCCTGGTCATTCTAATATGTACTCCCTTGCTTCCAGTATGTTAAGGAAATGAGAAGGTCCTGAGACGTGTAGTCTTCAGTACTCTGATGACATCAATCAAACAAAGTATTGCTGTAAACTCCCATGCTTGATTCTGAACCTGTGCTTGTATAAATCAAGAATGTGTTTCACTAAAGTCCATAGAATTATCAATGTAAACCCAGAAAGAAGTTGGAATCGAGTATCTTGACTTTTAATTCCCTGTCTTTTATGTGCTTTGGTTTTGATTTTAACATTGCTTAGCATAACTTATTACATGTAGTGATTAAGAGTGTGGCGGGCCAGTAGGGGGTGCTCCTGCATTGAGCCACCCACCTTACTGCACCCAACCACCTTCTAGGCTCTGAGTGCCTCCCTGGGGGCGCCTCACATCTGGCCGACCCCCTTCCTGGAGCACACCCGCTAGCCTGGGGGTTCCACTGCCACCACCTGGGGCTCTGGACTGATTCTGGCTCTGTGCACCCTGGGAAATGCGGCCTAGTAGCCCTCAGGAGTACTTGATTCACTTCAAGAAGTTGGGATGCTTCCCTCTCAGTCAGAAGCACAAGTAGTGGTCTCCCTTAGTCAGCTGAACCAAGGGGACCCCAAGGGATAATCTAGACCCATTCCCAGAAAGTCTCCCGCAAATAGATACAAAGGAGAACTTTACTGGTTACAGAGGGTAGGATTAGAATAGGGTACAGGTAGAGCAATATCAGAGAAATCCCATAGAGCAAACTCCCCTGGCTGGGTAGCCTTTGATCACGCATCTGGGTTATTGCAAGCTAAATATCTAGTTAGATCTCAGGTAGCTTACTCACAAGTATCATCCAGAGGCAGGTGGAGATTCCCTCTGGAGGTAGGCAGTTCCTTGATCATGAGTTTTGAGAGACAGAGCAACTTTCAGATGGTCCAGCTCTTCACTGTCTCTGTGTCTCCCTCATGGCTGCTGCCTCCTCCTCCTGGGCAGTCCTTAACTTATATAGCCTTTGTGACCTCATTTACTTAGTGCAGTGGAGTCCAGCACCTATTGGCTGTCAGACAACCA
>JAGPOW010002514.1:48640875-48684728 GCA_030014935.1 Caiman crocodilus | reverse complement strand
CTGCCTCCTCCTCCTGGGCAGTCCTTAACTTATATAGCCTTTGTGACCTCATTTACTTAGTGCAGTGGAGTCCAGCACCTATTGGCTGTCAGACAACCAATTGAAATACATCACTAGTTGCCAGACAGACTCTAGCCCACCAGGGAGGAAGCCCCTTACCCAGGTATGTGATACTAGTCATGTAGGCAGAGGGAGCAGGTTTCCTCCCTCCCTCAGGAGTGTCCAGCTCAGGTTACCTAAAGAGATAGGGTAAAGGTGCGTCTCCTCTGCTGGGCCCATCCTGACCAAATTGTCACAGCAGAGTTTTTGGGGAGAAACAAAGGTGGCCTTCTGCCACAAAGGGTCTGCCCAACTCAAGTTGGCAGCTAGATAATTTTGCAGGCAGAGCACAGGGCCAGCTGCCATTTTCACAGACTTATTGTGGTGCCCCTGGTGGCCCCACCCCCACTGCTGATTGATAGAGAGGGGGGGCCTGACAAAAGATAGCCCTCTCAGCCAATCAGCAGTGAGGGGCTGGGGACTTCCGCTTGCTTGCGTGTTTGCCTTAGAGCCAGTAGCCTTGTTTGTGCTAGGCTGTGCATCCAGAAGGACTGCTGCCTCCTGCTGGGGAGCCAGCATTTTATTTTTAGTCAGTCTTTTTGTTTTGATTTTGCTTTTCCATGGATTTCATGAAGATCACCCAATTTTGTAATTTACGCAAACTTGCAATTTGAATAGGTCCCTAATCATGTTCAAGGGCCTGAGCTGGTTACTTCAGTGAAGCTAGGCCGCATTTCATCAACCAAAGCTCTTGCACTTCATTAAATAATTCAACAAATATTTTATTTTCTGCTTTGAATTCCTGAACATATTAACGCTACATCTTTTTGACTACTCTTTTCCACAGCTATCCGTATATGCCCAACTTGGTGCAGCATCAGAGAAATTTTTGAAGAAAGGAAAAAATATTCCTGATGAACTGCTAGTTAACATCATGGTGGAAGCTGTTAAGTACGGACTACAGTAGTTTGCTTTTTATACTCTTCCTTTAAAGTATCTGCTGCTTGTCACTGTCAGAGATAAGATACTGGGCTAGATATTTCTCTGACCCTGAATGGCAGACCTTACTATGTTTCAGTATTATTATGCAAAATGTAGTTGTATGCTTTTTTCTTAGGGCCAGACTTTGCCATTCTGACTCATGGATATTAATAGCTGACTACATTTAATTGTCACCCTTAAATGTAGCAAAATCAAATACAGTAGTGGTAGGGAGGGACAGGACCTCTAACTCATCAACAATTAATAAAGCTAAATATACCTGTTTAGCCAAAATAAAATTGTACAGTATTTCCTAATGCTTTTCTTTTAATTTTTTTCTGAGAGAAAGTGTGTATGTATAATGCAGCATCTAAAGTTTTATAACCCTGTTTTGTATTATATCATCAGTTTTCTTGAAGTAAAGCAGTCATGTTTTTGAATCCTACTCATGGCACTGCATTTTAGTTTCCTAATGGGCAGTCACTCAAAAATGTACCTCCCACTATTACATCAAGATTCTGTAATAAAAATCTGTTGTTTACCAACTGTAAGGCCTCCTCCATATATTACAGGTATCATGCAATTAACTGGTTAATTGCACAGTTATCTTATCTTGCACATGCAAAGTACTTTCCACACCATAAAGAGCTCCAGCCAGATATAAAGTTAGACCTTAAAAATACATACTAACTTTATAGCTGGTTGCAACTGAGCTTTAATTTGTATCTGTAGCAGGGTTTCCCCTGTGGCTGGGAGCTCTGTCAACTGATGGGGTTTCCAGCTGCAGGAGTGCACTTTGCCTAGCCAGGACTGGGAGTCCTCCAACTAAGGGGATTCTCAGCCTGTTGCAGGTGCTGGGTCCTAGCAATATGCCCAGGTTTCATGTACTCCCAAGGCATGGAGATGGCAACACTCACACTCTCCCAGCCCCTGGGGCTCCACGCAGCCTCGGGACTGGGAGGTGACAGCAGTGACATCTCTCAGCTGCTGACCTACATGGGGTGTAGCAGGAGGCACAATTGTGTGGATTGCTCATTAGATCCCATTGCACCTTTTATGTGTACTTGTAGAGGGGCCCTAAATGTCAGCAGAGAAGAGAACTAATGCTGCAACATTTCTTCTCGTAGCATAAAGATCAGTTTTTCTAACCATATGTAGAAAACTGAAGTACTTTGGAGTTTGGTTTGATTTTAGTCTTCTTGAATGTTTTTCTATTTAACCAACTTTATTCTTTAAAGTGTTTCTTTTAATAAGGTATGCAAGGATCCTGTGGTATTCAGGATATTTTGTTGTGCCTAATTTAGATTGAAGAATGATAGGAGAATCACTTCATTGTTATACCTTATTAAATTAAAATAATTTCAGTAGGTATTTATTGTACTTTATTGTTCATTAGGCAAACACCACAGAAGAGAGGATGGATCATGGATGGGTTTCCAATGACAATAAATCAGGCAAAATTACTTGAAAAAGCACTTACAGGCAGTGATCCAGATGAAGCACAAGTAAAAGATGAGCATTCTAGAAAGCCCTTACTAGTTACAGACCCAACAGCTCCCAAAGATCCACCTGTACCTCTACCTGCATTTGATTTTGCTTTGTTACTAGATGTTTCAGATATCACAGTGCTAAAGCGCATGGCTGACTCAAAGAGTAAGTTACATTTCATTGAATGCATTTATGAAACCTCTGTGACATCCACATCCTAATATAATAGGAAATAAAAACTAGTTATGACAGTGAGACAACTGTATTTATCAAGGTTGTTCTACATTTATGCTACCAAGGATCATGTGACCTATTTACCAGGAGTTTTGAGAATGAATCTTAAATTTTTTATACATATTTTGTCACAGGTAGCAAGAACTTATATTATTTACTCACACTTTAAATAATGATGATGATTAGGAACTGTTTGTTCAGTTTCATTCTTAGCTTTGCTTTTTATCTGTGAAGATAAGGAAAGGGCTTAGTTGAATTTTAATATTTTGCTAAGATCCTTTTGCACACCCTGCACTTTGCTACTGTGCATAACCAAGTCTAAGTAACTCTATAATCATAAATGTTATCTCAAACTCTACCAATATTTACTAGATTTGACCATTCGGCTCCATACAATGAAGCAAAGTACCATCATAGCAATTTTCTTTTAATCTAACAAGATCTCATGCATAAACTTGGCATCATATTATTGTAGATACTTTCAAAATATTACAGTTTTTTCTGTTTAAATCTGCCTGCAGCTGAAAGTATGTGCGTGTGATAATCTTACACTGTGTTAACACCCAATGTTGTGCTATATCTTGTATAATTTAATGAAGTACCAAGCAGAAAAAATGTAAAATAGAGGAGATGCAGAAATATTAGCAATTAATTATGCATAGGTAGAAAACTTCATTTTCAAGGGTTGCTGTGACAGGGGGCCTCCTCGGGGCCGAACTTCATGGTCCACCCACCTGTCCTTGGGCCAACATCCTGCCTATTCTCGTCCACCACGACTTGATCTTAATTGGTTCATAATAGATCTTCCGTAAGCGGGAGGCTGCCCATTTGTACCCCAATGCCAGGGGGCGATATCTGCGACTCCTTCCATCCCCATACCGCAGCCCAAGCCTCGCTGATAGCATCTCAATCGTTCAAATCACCGGACCCCTCACTGGGCCTTAGAATCGTCCCCTTAGGACCCGTCCATAGTCCACACAATCGGGTGGCCTCTCCGCCGTCATCCAGGCTACCTCGCCCCCCGAAACCCATCTTCACCTCTCGGGTGTGGTCCCTCCTGGACCTATAGCAACTTGCCCTGGCCCACCTCCAAGCCAGTCAGGAACCCAGGCCTCCAGCTCTGGGCGTCACTCGCGGTGGGCCTCCTGGCCCTTTTGACCCCTTTCTGGGTCCTGGCCCCAGCCTGGGGTACTCCCATGGTCGGGCAGGTCTCTAGCCCGTCACATTGTCTAAGTCTCTGGGTCCCCCTTCTGGGCCCTCCAAATTGCATAGGGTAACCCACCCGGGGTAGGGGCAAGGGGTTAAGGGGTGGTAACTGGCCTTCCACCGGGGTGGTAACTGACCTGACATTTCCTGGGGGCTCCTGCGCCACTGAGAGCCCCATCGGGCCACTCACTCCCAGCAGGGTGCAGTTTTCAGGTCATGCCCAGGACCAGGAGCCTCCTTCCATCCCGTTGCAGCTCCCCCTTATCTCCAGGTATTCTTCCTAGCAACTCTCCAGCCAGGCGATGCTGCTACCTGGCCTCCAGCAGCCAAACTGCCTGAGTTTATGTAGGCCTCAAAATGGCTGCCCATTCATCAGGCACCTGGAGGCTGCCAGCTCCAGGGCCTTAAAGAGGCAGGCACCCCTGCTGCCACGATCTTCTCAAGTGGCTAGCACACACAGTGCTCTTCCACAGTTGCATAATGCATTGAGAATGTTATGGAGGGATGGACAGGACAGGTTCTCATCTCACCTCACTGAGCATCAGCACTACTCCTGCTTTCATTACTTCCTTGGTTGTTTCTTTAATAATCTGTTTTTGACCAAAATGGACAAAACCTTTTGTAGTAACAAAACTTGTAGAACTGAGCTAGGATCCAACATAAGCTTAAGGAAGCTCAGCAATGGCCAGCTCTAACTCCCTCCTCAGCCTTTACCCTTTTACTAACCCTGTCTGGACTTGAGGATATACTTCCATGAAGAGATCTTATGTTTACCAATCTGTAAGGAGACTGTGCCTTAAACTTCCAAAATGGTATGGGGGAGGGCTTTGCTTTTACTTGAAAGGTTAGCACAATTTAGTGCATTTGAGTTACTCTCCACTTGGCTAGTTTAGCTCAGGTAAAAGGGACCACACTGCAAACCATGTGAGCTATACAGAGTGCTTTCATTAGCGGCGCTGGGCGACTGGACAGAGTCAATTACAAAGTTGCTGGAATTTACTAATTCCAGTCTCAGCATTACTCAAGCGCCAGCCAGTACCCCCACACATGAACTTAGGTATGTTTATATTTTGACAAGAGTCAGGTTAGGGACAAAACACAAATAACAGTAAAGGCAAGCCCCTGGAATGTAATACTTGAAGTATAATTAATTTGAAAGAATCCTGATATTAAGGCATTTTAAAAAATTGACAATTCATGCTAGAATTTCAAGAATCTGAAGAGAATATATTTCCTGTTAATCCCCTGTACTATCTTTTTATTTTCAGAATATATGATATGAGTATTTTAAATACAGCAGTTTTCATTTTGATGAAGTTTTTAATAGAGACCCAGAACTAGCTCATATAGTTTATTTTTAATGGATTCTCTTATATTTTTCCATGTAACAAATTAGAGTCAACTCAAGACCAGAAGGAAGATAGTGATCAAGCTTCTGATGCTGAACTCAAAGAAAGAGAGAAGATTGATTTAATCAGGGACCAGATGCAATATAGGTTAGTTTTATTAAATACAATAATAATAACCTCTGATATCTGAGTATTTGGGCATTTTGTAATATTTTAAGTACATTGGAAGTCAGATTATACGTCACATTGCAGTATTCATGTGCTTAAAGTTAAGGATATTTTCAAGATTTTTGCGGATCCTAGACCTGAATCAGTACCCTCTTTTCTTGATATTGTATAATTCCAAAAGATAGTAGTTATATATGCAGCTTGTTGAAGTCTTAAAAGAATGTATTTTTTTCAAACATGTAGAGAAAATGGTCCTATTTTATTATTTATATGTGCTTCAGTGATGTGGTAAGATATTAGAATGTTGTGTCAAACATAACTGAATATTCTCTCTTAATTTTGTTTTGGCCACATTTCCTAAAATGTACTCTTTTGTATATAAAAACATATAAAAATAGTATTTAGATATAAAATATTCATATATCAATATATAAAAGGTTAAATATTCATAAATAAAATATTCAGAACTTTTGGGGAAGTGATATCTTTTATTAGACCACCTAGATGGTTGCAAAAATAAACAAACAAATAAAATAGTTGTATATACTTTACATTTTCCAATATTTGATTTAATATGTTTGTTTGAGACTTACAAATTTACACATGCCATATTGATATAATTTCACAGAATTGCAGGCTTTCGGGAGAACTGGCCCAAACTGGAGAAGTGGTTTTCAGTGCAGCAAAATATTTTAGTGAAAGTAAATGCAGAGATAGAAGAGAATCTTTTGTGCAGAAGTGTAAAGGAAATCATACTGGAAGAAATTTTCAAAAAACAAAATAAAAGTAAGGTATTTAATTTCTATTTTTCATATTGAGATTTTAATATTAATATATGTAACAGGAACGGACCTCCAAGGAGGGCTGTGATCTCCTTGAGGTCTTGCTCACTGTGTCCAGGCCAGCCCAAGGGCACCCTCTTATTCTTTCCCACCACGTCTTGTTCTTAAATATATATATTGGGAGGCTGCCTTATACCTCCTTGGGCACAGCGTATTGGGACCTCTGTCCCCGTGGTCTCCCAGGCTGTCCGGGGTCTCCCTGTCCGATGGGTGCTCCCTAGGCACCCTAGCCTTATGGGCTATGTGTGGCTCCGACCAACCCCTAATACCACGCCCCAAGCCTCGCAGATGTACTAGACGTTGGTATGTCAAAATACCTGCCTGCTCTCCCAGGCCTCCTCTGTTATCTTGCTCGTATTGCCCCTCTTGCGGGCTTCTCAAGTGCTGCCCTCCTCACGGGCCTCTCAAAGCAGGGCCCCCTTCTTGCAGGCTTGCTGCGCCCCCACTGGGGCTCTTTATACACCCCTCTCCAGGGCTGGGATCCACACACCCCACTAGCTGCGCCCTTACTGGCACCTGGATCCCCACGCTACAGTGGGTCTCCTATGAAGCCTCCTCCAACCCCTCACAGCCTCACCCAAGCCACCGGTGTAATACAATCAAAAACAAAACACGAGCCTCCTGGCTATAACTTAACTCAAGGCCATCTGGCTGTCACAACATTGCTCCCGTGTCCTGGAGCTGCCATCCCTCAATCTGTTCGAGTGGTGCTTGCATCACCACTCCCAGGAGCTCCAGCCTCTCTGGCTGTTAGCACAGATCTGCCCCACCTGGCCTCAGCTCTAGGCTTTATAAGAGCCAGGCCCTGCCCCTTAGGATCAGCTGGTTCTCCTCAGTTGCCCTGGCAACTTGCAGCTGTGCTCATTATCTCTGCTAGGGCTCCTTCTTTAGCAATTTTCCCTCCTTTAGGAGCAGGGCAGCGAGATGCCCTGCGGCAATATATATGGGTTTTGTATAATTAAGTGAGGTATGTGCTAAAAAAGTTTATTGCTGGTGACATTAAAAGTGCATGAAAGTCAAAAATATTTATATTTGTTGAAAAGTGACCTTTCTTATTCTTGTGGCAGACTGTTTTATATACTTAAACATATTTTTAAATTAATCATTAGTCTATTGGCAAAGAACAGTATTATACTGCAGATGCAAAGAATTTTTCCCGTTGGTTAGAATGTTGTCAGTTTATCAATAAAAACCTATATTCACTTGTAGAAATTGGTTAGATCAAAATGCTGTCAATGTTGGATCAAAATCAGGCTTTAAAGCAAATTAGAAATATCAATTTCAGTGTTGTTATGCAAATTGGACATTGTTGGTAATTTTATTTGGCTCTTTTGTGAGTATTTAAATAAACATTGTTGTATAAACCTGTGCCAAAGTCTGCCCCTAGATACATTGGTATAAATTAGGATGAAGTTATAAGCTCAATCTGGCACTACAGTGGTATAACTAAAAAAAATTGCCCAGTAATGTTTTATTTAGAAGAAAATTATTTTGACAAGTCCTCACAACTATGTAGTTTCTATGAACCTAAATAGATTGAAGCATTTTCAGGATCATTTCTTATTAAAGAGAATTCAGTTAAATACATTAAATAAAACTATAAGTACTTGTTGTTTGCACAAATATATGGTGTAACAGTGAATAATCATAAAAATTCTTTCTGCAAATTACAGTTCAAAATTAATAACATTATTCTAATGCTGCTTTTATCTAATTATTTTTTTGTTGAAATTATTTTAAAGGAGAACAACTGGAAAAAAGAGAAGCTGAGAAAAAGCAAGGAACTCTCACACCTTTGCAACCAACTGAGACATTAACAGATAAAAACAAGGAAACTGAACGTATTTCTCAAGATAAGGAGCCTGCACTCACAAAATCCAAAGTACCCAAAGGTTTGTCAGCAATAGTGAACTAACTGATTTTGAGCTTTTTTTCTCAGCTCTTTATAACAGATGTTGGGGAACAGAGACATAAATATCAGGGTCTATGCCCAGGGCAATGGCAGGGGCGGCTGTGACAGTGGTGGCAGGTGGGCTAGCAGGAGTGGCAGCTGCTGTTCTCAGTCCCCTCCAAGTGGACACCCAGGGCTGATGTTCCAGTTGCCCATCCTTTGTTACACTACTGCTGGAGAACAGTACTTATACTGTATATATTTCAAGATAAAATAACTAGAGCCCTTTTTCTGCAAGGTAATGGCCCTCAACCTATCTACCTTTTCAGATTATATAAATCAGTTTCAAATCTAATAAGAGACACTAGAATGTTTAACATACAATGTCTAGTATATATACTTTAGCCCTGTGAAATAACCGAGTCTCAATTTCATCCTTTGTTTCCTGTGTTAAACCTCAAAACTAGTATTTTCACTGGATCAAATAACACAATATTTTGTTTATTGCTAACACTCAAAACACTTGTAACTCAGCATACTAATGATGTATATGTTTTTTGTGTCTGTGCATGCATTAGAGTTACCTAAAAAGTCAGACTCCTTTAAAGACAAAAAACGAAAGAAAGACGAAGCAGCCAAGGGAAAAGATGCAGCAAATAAACCAGGTTAAATATATGTTTGCATTTTTTACTGTTTTGAAAATTAACCTAAGACTAATTAGTGTCTCTTGTTCTCTTCAATGCCCATCTTTAAAAATAGCATTAGTACCTGTTAATTAATTGGAAGAACATGCTGAAACAGGGAAAATTAGAGTAATTTTTCAGTGAAGGGAGTCTGCATGCCATTTCATGATGGAGTCTTCTAATTTTCATACCTAACAAATATTTTTGTGTTTCCAAGAATTTTGATTGAAATTTGTGGTGAAATGGCAAGCTTTTCATTGACTTAAATGTAGCCAAGATTTTCCACTAGAAGTACTGCAGAAACAGAACACTCATGTCCTATGAGGAAAAAATATGTTGGGTCAGTCATCAGCAGCAACTCCAGGTTTATATCAGTGGATTCTCAGTGGAGTTCAATCCTGTTTTCTATGCTCGAAGGGATAATGTTGACAAAGCAGAGCGATAAATGTTCAATAGGAGACCACTGACTACTCATTAGGCCATTGAGACAGACATACTAGGGGAAAAATAAAAGAATGATACCCAGAATGCTTAGCACAGGTATTCTAAGATATAAATCAGAATGCTTTAGTTGACCATCAACTTACCTGTTTTCTGCACCACAAAATCAACACTGTTAAAAGCAACTGTTCCTTTGGACATCAGACAAGACACTGTTTTTGAAAAGCACAGTTATGATAGCTACAGAAGCGAATCAAAATGCATCTTCGCTAAAAATATTTAATGTCTTTCAACAAAAAAGGACTATTAAATAAGCTCCTTCAGGTGTTATTGTATCTTCTCTCTGAATGTGTTTAAATCTAGATGTACATAATATCTTCCCATTATATTTTCTAATGAATCTGTCCAGCATTTTTAGCCTACCTCCTATTCCTTTTGACTCTTTATGTATGTATAGTTATTCATTAACTTTGAGTTTAAAGTAAAATTAAAGCCAAATTCAAAAGAAACCTGATATAAATGGAATGCAACTGACTTTGTCTCTCTTGGTTTAAGCCAAGTTGTCCAACTTCTGGATGGTGTGGAGCTGCATGTCCTGCGGGCCCCAGACCCATAGGTCACACACCCTGTGGCAGCCCTCCTGGGGGTTCTCTTCCATTGTGCAGGCAGCTCATTCCCCTTCACCTTATTGCTGCAGTCAGCCCAGCTCTACTCCAGATCATTGCAGCCCAAGGAGCCCAGCTCTTCTCTCTCTGGCTGTACACAGAGCATGGGTAGCACAGTCCCCTCCCTGACCTCCCATTCCACTGCCCCAGCCTGCACCCAGAAGCAGGATAGGAAGCAGGAGCCAGAAGAGAATGGGGAAGCCCACAGCCCTCAGCTGCCATAGCAGCAGAGGTTATACAAGGAGTGGTGGCCAGGTAGGAGCACACAGGCCACATATTAATCTTCCATGGCTACATACGGTTTGCAGGTTACCAGTTGGACGGCTCTAGGATAAAGAATGACACATCTGAACAATAAAATGCTTAGCCTGCAAAGTTCATTTGAAGGCAACCAAGAATGCAAGTCTATTAACTTCTTCTTACATAAAATATGTGCAGAATACTAATTGTTCATTCGTATTTAAGGCTCTGCTCGAGGAAAATCACCAGTTCCACCTGAAGATCTACCCCCTTCAACTGCAGTTGGACCGCCACCAACTAAACTAGGCTCAGATAAATGGGTTTATATAGATGAACCACTTCCAAAGGTGCAAGAATTCAAGATTATTTTAAAATGTTCTTCTCAATTTTACAGTGAATTTTCCATATACTTTGTCATAATACAAGATCATTTGTTTTTAAAGACTTGTTTCAATAGGTAAAGAGTGAAGGAGAAGTTGTTGCATGCATTTTATATGATATTTATTTGCTTTATATGCTTCCCTCACCAAAAAAGGCTCTGGGCACTTTGCAAAAAAAAGAAGATAAATTAAAAAAACAGATAAAATATTAAAATATAATAGTGAGTAAAAAAATGACTCCCCAGATAATACCTGAAAACTTAACTGTGCCTGCTAAACACCTGCCCAAATAAGGCAGTGATTCTAGATAGGGCAGTCTTGCAGCGCTTCCAAAAGATGGGCCTCAAGGGGCAAAGAGTTCCAAAGCTGACAAGTGACTACTGAGAATAACTTCCCACATATTTTTGCTGCTCACAGTTGGCACACAGATGAAACTTGCAAGAGGTTGGTCTTAGCTAACTTAACGAAACATAAGGAAGGAAGTAATCCCTTAGGGCGCAGTTGGGGGGGCGGCTCCCCGCTATAACTGAGAAGGCTTTGCAGGAAGCATTCTGAGTTACTACAATTGCCCATTGCAAACAGAAGTTCTATGTTGGTTCCAGGGAAAAGGGGAATCTAGCTGCTGGCTGGGAGCCTGCAGCCGGGTTCCCACAGCAGTGGCCCCTCCTGCCTGGGAGGCTGCAAAGTTTTCAGAATGGGAGGCAGGAAAAGAAGCAGAGGGAGCTCATTCTAGGGGTTCCCCAAGTGGCACTGGTGGGTGAGGTGCATGAATTGGAGACCTCCCATCTCAGGGGACTCCAATACACCTGCCCCACCTTCCAGTGGGGGCTGAAAACCCCGGACCAAACTCCCTCTGCTCCCTTTCCCCCATTCTGAGTACAGCAACAGGTTGGCAGGCAATGCAGACAGAAATGACAGAAGATGCTTTGCTTTTAAATGTCTTCATCTGACCCCTCATGTAATGAGGGTTCAGAATTTCACCTGATAGGTCATTCTTGAAGCACTCTGCAGCCATGCACTTGTGTTTGGTCATGGCTGTAGATGGCTTTCTGTGGCCAGATCTGGCAAAAATTGTCACTTTTGTCTGTGCCCTTAGTTAGGTAGGACCCAGGACAATTAGGTCAGTTCCATCTAAGGCCAGTTAGATGAACATCGTCATGTTGAATTGTGCCTGCAAAGCTATTGGAAGCTAGTAGAGAGCTGGACTGTAGAGAGCTAGAGTGATGTGTTGGTAATGATCCATCCCCATCAGAAGGTGGTCTACCACATTCTGCACCAGTCTTAGCTTCCAGACAGTCTTCAAAGGTATACCCCTGCAATAACAAAATATATTAAGACTTTTAAGATAAATTCTTTAGAGCAGTGCTTCTCAGCTTTGTTATTCTCAAGGCACGTAGAGTCAAGGCCTGTGGAAAATGCTGCTATTAGCTTTCACTTGGTTTTTTACTATAGAAAAATAATAGAGCAATTTTGCTTTTGCAAAGAACTCAGAAAAGCTGCAACAGGTCAGAATGTTTCTAACATTATAGACTCCTGTTTGAAATGTTTGGATTTATCTTGTGAATCATGTTCACTCCTAACTGTGCTAACACTGTGGCTTGCCACAGCAATGTTTAAAGGAGCTCAAGGCACTGCAGGGCCCCATCACATTCTGGTTGAGAATCACTGCTTTAAGAATCACAGTGAACAGTAACATATGGGTGACAAGATGTTACTACTTTTTAATATTATGAAAGACATACAGATAGTAAACAAACTTTGGTAGGATATTTGTAATTTATTATCAAGAAAGTAAAATAAATGTATTGCAAGTAGTCTATTATCCAGGTATAACCTCTTTTTTATGTGCTGGTGATTATATTTGGCAGGTCAGAAGAAAGTATATGAAGTAATGAACTGTTTATGTCAATAATTAACAGGAAATACCAGAATTTTTAGTGCCTTATTGGGAGATGGTAGAAAACAACTATGTAAATACCATCAAAACTATACTTAGACATCTGAGAGATGAACGGCATTCTCTTATTTATTACTTAGCAGATATTAGGTGAGTACTACTAGCTTAATGTATTAGAATTTACATTTCATATATTCCCTTTGCCAGTCAAGTTAAATTTTAGCATTAAAACTCTCTAAACTCACTGTTCATAGAAACAATTTCCTGAATTATCTGAAACGTCCAGATCATAAGCAAGCATTTGTATCTCAGTGGCAAGCTGATTTTAACTCTACTGCTGATGACCTGTGGGAGGATGAGGAAACAAAAGCAGAATTACATCAAAGAGTCACTGTAAGTAAAATGGCAAATGTTACAGTCTAATAAGTTGCGAAGCTCCAATGATTTGAACTCTCAGAATATTATTATTGTACGACTTCTAATATCTTAATTATTTTATCAATTTTCTGGAGTTATTTCAGTTTTACCTTTGTAATATTTTCTATTATATCTGTATTTCTGTCAATTTTTTACCATTATATGTTTTTGTTCCCTTTTATTTGTGTGATAGTGTTCTAGTCACCTTCTCTCCCTTTCCTCATATACCAGCATGCATTCAGCTATTTTTTCTAAGATGGACTATAAAAAGGTACTCAGCCCCTAAAGGGCTAGGAACCTAGCTGAAAGTGGTCAACTGAATAGTCTTTCTGGATGGCAGGTTGGGGACCATCTGGAACTGATAAGCAGTGGAAAGTAAAACCACAAAAGTATAAGAACTGTAGGATGGGAATACAGAAAAGGTTAGATTGATGTTCTAGGGAGAAGCCCAGAGCTAAAACTGCCCCTCTCCTGACGTTTGGATAGGATAGTTTGTTTGTTTCATTTGCTGTGGGTTCAGGTTAATTTCTATAAAACATGGACTTGATTTGCCTGTGATTCTGAAATGATAGCATCTACTATGGGTGTACGAAGCAGGCAGTATTCCATTTGGATTCAGCTTGATTCAGGGGACAGTGATTTGATTTACTGATTCCAATTGCTGTCCCGATTCAATTTAGCTGAATCTGAAGATTCTGTTCTGATTTGGAGAATCAGTGATTCGGCCATAGGCACAGCTTTATATGTTTTTTCTACATACCTCAAGTTACCAGGCGCGGTTCATGAACACTGAGACGGTGGGGCAGATGGAGCACCCCCCCCACATCCCCTGACTTGACAGTTGGCCGCAGAGGGACTCCCCATGCCCCACTAGACCCAGGAGGCACCAGTCGCAGAGCTGGGGGGCAAAAGTGTCTCTCGCGTGCTCAGTGGCAGACCCAGGAGTGGATCAGAAGTACTTCCAATTCACTTCCTGGTCCACCGCCAAGCTCATGGGGGACACTCGCCCCAGGTTCTCATGGGATGCTCCATCCACCCCAGCATCTCAGCGTTCATGAGCCATGCCTGGTACCACAAGGTACATAGAAAAAATATAAAATCTGTGTCTATGGCTGAATCATAGAATCTCTCTGAATCAAATCGGAGGCTTCTGATTCGATTTGGAGAGATTAATGGGTCTCCTGATTCAATTCAGATTTGGAGATTCACCCGTTGAATCGGGCCAAACTCCTCCGAATCAAAACAGCAACCAGAACTTTTCACAGCCCTAGCATCTTCAAAGTATGGGAGTGATTCTGTGAAATTTTGTATCGCTAAAGATCCTGTGAATCCTGGCTAGAGGCGGCACGCATGCATTTCTGCTCCCTGACTCTTTTGCTCCCTACATACTATAATTACAAACTTCTCTTCACTTGCTTTCCTTGCGTAGCTGTTGTGCTCTTGGAAGTACCATCTCCTTCCAAGTGAAATAGTAAAGGTCCCAACAGGAGCTGGCCAAGTTTAAACATAGATAAACGCCTCTGAGAAATGTAATAAAGAGCTATAAGCAGGCCAGCCTCCCACTTAAAAGCAAATAGCAACAAAATTGCTACTGCTTGTTGCTATTGGATGGTGCATATTGGAGTGATTTAGCTGAAATCATTGCAGGAAATATTATTTAAGTCCAGATGGACAAAGCAAAAACAGAGATTGAGGTTCTACAAAACCCCACAATCAGGACAACTGTTTCTGAAGGGAACACTGGTGGAATCATGGCTGTACACACTGGACGTACCCAGACGAGTGCAGACATTTGTTACCTGGGGACAACTAGCAGCAGGACGCCTTGTGCCACTGCCCCAGCAGCCTTACCTAGGGTGCTGGGGGTCAGGGAAGTTGCAGCAGTGCCAATGCTGCAGCTTGGAGCCTGGTCAGCAGCCAGAATGTAGTTCTGGATGGCCAGGCTCTGTTTTTTGGTAGCGTATGCTGTCTCCACATGCACTGCCCCGGTTTTTCTGTGTGGGTTTTTTTGACCCATGGATTTCCAGGGGTCAATACCCCCTTCCCCCCACACTGCAAGATAGTAGCACAGAAAATGCCTGAATGTGTGGTATGTGGCACCACAGACATGTCTGTGGCACCATGTACCTGCATGGCCATGCTTGTCTGGATGCAGCCACTGACGTCATAAAAGTTACATGACTCTTATCTGACAGTATTACTGTTATGATACATATTAGGAAATCCTCATCACTGGCCCCTTGGGTGTCTGTCATTTTAGAAAGTTGATACTAAATATTTTCCAGAAAGAATCTACCACAAAAGAATTGGTTCACCTGAGTTGGGAGGCAAAATGGCAGAGAGGTTTTTTTTTAATTTAAGTGGGCACACAAAAAATGTGACACAGGCACCATAATATGGTTAAATGCAGAGACAGATGAACCTTACTTGTTCAACTTGGAGTACACACCTATATACGCAAGGTGCTCTGGGACAGCTATAAATGTGCGGCAGTGGCTCGGTAGGTTTTAAACTTGTGGACGAAAATTTGAAGGCTATGCTGATTCCTCTACACCTTCAGGCTACTAGGGTAAGAGACTGGAAGACAGTCCCAATCTTCCTTCATCCGGGAGATATTAGAGAAGATAAAAGGATACATAGATAAAGAGCATACCCCTACACATGTATTTCGGTACGTAACAACAAAAGAGAATGGCCATGTAAAACACTTCCCACATGAGATCTCATCCTAGCTGCTTCCTCAGAAGATGTCTCTGCTGTGCCCATTCAGATCAAAACAGTGACCCAGCTACTGGGATGAACACTTCATTAATTATGAAACCATCTAGAAAAAAAGTGTGATCTTATGTCCCAAAATGCCCACGGTGTGCTTTCTTGCTTTATCCAGAACAACAGCATGTAACCAATTAAAAACAGTCTCAATAGATGGAAATCAAGTCCAGTCAGTCAAGTACTGTATTCCCTGCCTCTAACAAGTGTAAAACCATATAAAGAATAAAAGGGATTTGAAGTACACAAGTCCAGGAAATACTAAAGTTCATGATACTTGGTATTGAAGAATTATCTACATTAAATATAAAAGGAATAGAACTGCGCAGGTTAAAAGATATGCAGACTATCAAATAGCTTTTTGATTTTTTTCCTAAAGAATATTACCTTACTAGGTGGTCTTCTAAGCCATAGTGATTAAGAATGTAAGGCTTTGATCATTTAAGCTAAGAACTGCTGATAGTCCCTCCTCCTTTGCTTTAAATTCACTCTACTATTAGTACTATTAGAGTTTGTAGAGTAGTGATGCAACTGTGCATCCACTGTGCTCTCTTGGGCAGATTCTTCTGCCAGGGCACCAATATAATTTCTAATAACAAATCTCTAAAGGGTTCCTAAGCCGTCACGCATCATTTATTTGTAACTGTATATGCATTTGTATTTTAGGACCTAAGAGACCGTCTCTGGGACATTTGTGATAACAGACGGGAAGAAGCTGAGCAAGAACGTGCTGATTTCATGAATGATGGGTGGTTACCAGATCATATGGGAACAGTGATGAACCATTTCTTATCACTTATGCAGGTATTATTTAGCCAGAAGGGTCCTAGTTCTGCAGTAGATCATGTTCTACTGAGTCTTCACTTTTGTGGACATATATGACTTCAGGATCAGATCCAATATAGCAAATGACCTTTTCATCACCTTCCTCCTATGAGTGCATACAATTGAGCATTAATAGAATAAAAATAAGTAAACGTAATAACACTGTATCACCTTGCAGACAAAAGTGAAAAAGAAAAATACTAGTGCTAAGGGCAAATGTGCTGCTTTCTCATATAAAATAATTCTGGCAATCTTTTTGGAGAAATTCTAATGCTTCCATACTTTGAAGCAGAAACTTGAAATTTAGGAGTGACCAGTCTTTGTTTCAGCTAGTTACCTTTTGCTGTTTCTGAGAGAACCTGCTCAAGTTTGGCCAAGCTATAAACCTTGGGAAAATATCAGTTCACAAAGGCTCAGTGGAGAAACCTGAGAAATTAGCTACTATACTATCTACTCGGTTTATAAAAATAGATATTACCTTTCTGTGCCTTTTAGGAGATCTTTGTATCATATTTCAAAGTATATAATCAAAATAATACTTTCCATAGATGCGGGACCAATGATGCTGCACATTAAGACCATCCTTTTTTCATAAACATAACTCTCTAGCACCTCAAATCATGTCTGCCTGTGTGTCTGGGGGCTGAGCAGAAAGATGTGTACAAGTAGCTAATATGAAATGTGAGGCATTTGAGAGCGAGAGGAATGAGAAGCACAATCAGAATTCCTCATAATTTAGGCGTCAAACTTGGGACTGAACCCCATCATGTTAGGTGGTGGAGCTGCCCATCTGTTGCCCAATAGTCTAGTAGCTAGACCACTCGCCTAAGAACTGGGAAACCTGGGGAGCCTGTACACATGTGCAGAGGTTGTTCCGATGTGCTAGAATTCCAGCGTTTTAGAGCAGACTTGATTAATCAAGTCTGTTGGAGCGTGGCAATTGCCATGCTTCAGCAGCCTCCTATGTCTTGTGTATCAGAGTTTCCATGCTTAAAAATGGCATTGGGGGTGCTTTTTCTGAAGCTTGTCGAATGAGCATTAGTTCAAGCACCCCTGCCACCATTTTTAAGTTCAGGGGCACTGATACCCAAGATGCAGTGGTGCTTTAATTAGTGCAACTCTCAGAGCCACTCGAATTAAAGTGTGGCTGCCTTACTCCCAGAACACATATAAAAGTGCCCCTGGGTTCTAAGCCCTCTACAAGTGTAAGGGATTCAAACCCACATCTCTCACTATTCTAGAGCTATCCTTAATTAACCAGAGTACAAGCTAATCTTAGGGGGTCTTTCTCACCCTGCTGTACCATTTCTATTCAAGCTCCATCACTGCGCAGCTAAGATTAATTGGGCTGAGGAGAACAAACAAATAGAAGCTTGCTTTGGTAGCTCAGGGAGGAGGAAATCTGAAGTCTACTCCCTGCTGCCAGGAAAGTTTATGTTTTGCTTTACATAGTCATTGGTTAAAAAATGGAAATAATCCTGGCAGCAGGGAGCAGAAAACAGATTTCCCCATCGTGGGCAAAAAAATCAGCCCAGTGAGTTGTACAGTCATGCTGCCTTTCACTTGTTTTTTTTTTTTGAGCCTAAGGATTTTACACACTTTGCTACCCAGGAACTTTAAACAGGAGGGATGAAGGGGTTCTCAACAAAACTAGCCTTGTGGTCAGGGTACTTTTTTGGGAAGTGATAAGTCTCCTTATGTGTTAAACTCTCATCAACTTGAGGAGACTTAATGTCCCAGGTCTCTCTCATCCTCGTGAGAACTCTTATCACTAGGCTACTGGACAAAAGGTGGGCACAGGCTCAGCTACTATTTTTGTGTTTCATTTGATGCTATCAAATCAAATTAGACATGCTGTGGGCACATCTAACAGATCAGGTCCTTCCAGAGATGTAGGGAAGTTTAGGTGCCTCACAGCAACAATGTGAGTGACCGCTAAGATCAAGGTGTCATCCCTTAATTATCATCCTTGCTATCCTCAATGACATAGTCATTGGTTTCTTCTAAAACTGACTATAAACATCTTTTTTCTTTTCTCTCTGGGTCTGGAGGACCTGATCAAAGCCTTTGGAATCAATGGAGATACAGACATTGACTTCCATGATTTAGGATCAGGTCTTCAACATTTTTCCAGGGTATTCTGCAAATTCACTGTCATCTACATTTCAGGTGCTTCTTAATGACCCTTTCTACTTTGACATCTACAAAAAATAAGTGGGGGGAAAAAAAGAGAAGAAACAAAAATTAGATCTGTTTTCTTGACTGACTTTCGCAGAACAACAATGTATTATAATTTCCATTACCCACATTCTTCTTCTGTTAAATCCTCTTTCTATTAAGTTGTACCCCTATAACTTGTTTATGCAGTAAAAATAGAAAATAAGATACCAGTAAAATATGAATTTGAACTGCAGTGGCTCTTTCATGCTGTCTTAATTCCATTCTTAGTTCTTCCAAACTAAGCAGCCATTGTGTGATTTAACTTAGTCCTATTTTCATATGCATCTGGGGCACTTACAAGCTTGGGACTAACTGACAGTCAATCCAACTTAGGCTTTTGGTCACATAGGCACTTTTGAAAATTTTACCCCAAAAATGTTATCTGCAACAATCTACATTGGTAAGAATGGAGAAAACTGTTAGAGCAAAAAGTGGCAAGTCAACATCACAGGATATGTTCAATAACTTTGTTAGAAACAAAGAACAAAATGAGGACATAATCTCTGGTTTCAAAGCTCCCCTTATTTTAATTTCTCTATAGGAGGTAATTGCTGTAGTATGTTCCTCACGTGGCTGTATGACTATGTCAACTTGTAAATGTTTACATATTAATTTTAGCGAGGTGTTCTATCCCTAAAAAACTTACATCAGTACCTTTATGCTTTTTTCTTTGTTTCTATGCTATAACTAAAGAATTTTAATCCTTAACTTTAGCCAAGTGTCTGTTCTACTCTATGAGAATTTTATCCTTTGTATTGTGAATGTGGTTTTGTGCATTTTCCCATGAATATTTAGTGCCGTTTTGTCAGTTGGAGACTAACACATTGCTGGTTTAATAAATCAAATTATGACAGGTGCTAATGCTTCTTGGCTTCACTCTGAAATGTATAGATGTTTTGAGCCTTATAAACCCCACCCTGGTTCCTCATTAAACAAGTTGTACAATAAGCACATGGACAATATTTTTAAGGTATTTCATTACCTATTTCTATTGATCTCAGTGACAAGTGGTCACTCATACATCTTTAACAATCTTGCTTTTGGTCACTTAGAAGTTTTGTTTATGTTGTTATTAATGGTTTTTCATAATTAAAGGCACAAAACAACTTTCTAAACTTACTTTATAATTTAATTTAATTACAATTTCAAAGTGAAAAGTAGTTCTTTTCATAGAAATAAATTTGCATGGTTATCAGAAGTTTTGTATCAATTAAATTTAAATGTAATAATATTGTTTTTAAGCCTTATATGTTAAAATTGAGAAAAATTCTAAAAGTATGTTTTTTCAGTATCCTTTGAAATATGCATTAAATATGTTATTCTTGACCAGTGTGTAGCATGTATGACTAGCAACCTTGAGTAGTCTGTCAAAGGCCCTGTCCTCTTCCAGAAGTATAAGCATAGGCTCCCTGCCGGTGCCTCTCATCCCCTTGGCACCGGGTTAAAATATACCTTTCTCTCAGTCCCATGTCATGGATTCCATAGAGAGCCACTTGCTGAGATTCTCAGTCTTATACAGTCTCTTAAATGCCCCCAAAGCCAACCTAGGTGTAGCTTTTAGTTTAGAGGGAGTCAGACCATGACTTCTTAGATTCCTGGCCTTTTTGGTCTTTAACTTCCCTAGTTGTACATGGCCCACTCAGAGTGCTATCTTCTAGCTTAGCCTTAAGTGAGGGATTTTACCTCTTCAAAGAGACAGGGTACACCAAAATCGCATGCAGTGAAGCAAGTGGCTCTTCTTAAAGCAAAAGCAACATTTTTTTGATTAATAGCAATACAGCAGGCAGAGTCCTTGGCCACAAAAACAAGACCATCCATTCTCTGTCTAGCCTCTCAGTCTCCTTTTCCCCATTTTGTCTTTGAGTCTTGTTTTTCAAGAATCTTTTTGCATCGTCCTTCTGGGAAGTATTTCCCTGGCACCAGAAACAGCAGGGCGTCTTTTCAGGTAGTGGGCCAGAGTTCATTTGATTTATCAAAATGGATGGATTAGCTCCTTGTTGCTACCAACTAGAAGAGCACTTAGGCAGATCCCCACAGCTCTAGTTCCAAACAAAATAACCCCTTTTTTCCCAGGGTACAAACTAGTCAGGAAGCCTGAGGTATGCAATATAATAAAATGAAAACATTTAAACCAGAAATATCACAACAAAACCAGAGTATCACAACATTATAATGCACACCCTGAAGAAACTGAGGTAGAGTGAAAGATTGATGACAATAGATTTAGCATGTACTGGATGACTCTTGTGTTCTTATGCTGAACTTCAGGGTCTCTCTATACATGCTGGTAAGGTGCAATGGGATCTAATGTGTAATCCACAAAATTCCACGTCCTGCTATGCCACATGTGGCATGGCAGAAAGCGTGATTTTCTGCAAGGCAGAAAGTGTAATTGTGGGATCACACATTAGATCCCATTGTGCCTTATTGCTGGTGCAGGGGAAGCTCAGGATCAGGCAGGAAGCAAGCTCCCACAGCTGAGAGCCCTGTCAGCCATGGGGCTCCCAGCCATGGGGGTATCCCACATGCCCCTATGGCTGGAAGATTGCAGCTGCTAGGATCTCCCAGCCCTGGTGATGCATAAAACCCCTGAGCCTGGGAAATGGCAGCTGCCATGATCTTCTGGTCTCAGGCATTTAGGATTTTGAAAACTGTTCCTGAAAATCTCTGCAAACATCTCTTAACAATTTGCATGATTGCAACACCTAGCCAGATAAAGAGGGCAAGACAGAAAACATCTGACCTTCTCCATCGAACGTTTTGAGCAAACAAGTTTTGAGCAACCCCCTAGGGACTTTTGAGGGCACCTCAGTGCACCAGATCAATCCATGTATCAGGAGTTGTGTGTTGATTAAATTTAAATATAATAACTAAATATTGTTTTTAAGGCTTATATGTTAAAATTGAGAAAAATTCTAAAAGTATGTTTTTTCAGTGTCCTTTGAAGTATGCATTAAATGTGTTACGTATTTTCAAATGTTTATGATTGAATAGTTGCATTTGGTATCATCCATTAAGTATTTTAATGGGCATTATTTTTATACAATATAGTCTGAGTTTTAAAAAACAAGAATTGCTTTGTTCTGTCCTGTTTCAAATGTAAATCTGTCTTTCTCTCTAAGGTTGAAGTAGACCGTTTCCAAGATACAAAGAGACTTCTTCATGACTATTATAGGGGAATGGAAGGAAAAATCCCAACAGAGACCAGTCACGAGTTTACAAGAATCCCATTACTAGATATTGTGAATGTAGAGCAATCTGGAGATCAAAACAAGTCACGGAGGTAAAAACTGCAATATTTGCTATAAAAATAAAAAGTTGTTTTTGTGCGTATGTAAATTGTTCAGATAGATTGATAAGAAACACCACATGTTGATTATATCTGTTACTTAAATATTAAGCCATGTAATACATTTCATGTATAACTTCGCTTTGTAACTGTTTCGCCTGTATTGAATACACTCACTCATCTCTGCTTTCAATTTTTCAATATTCCAAACTGTGAACACCTCCCACTGCAAAAGAAACTGCCATAGAAATGTTTCTTTCTTTCCCTCAAATTGTGACTATTTCTCAACAAACCTTCAACTAATAACAATTAGAAATTAAACATTCAATTCTGGACCAGTGAGAAATTTAATATTTGACAGCTCCAGCCCCTAGGTTGTGGACACTTAAACCTAAATTAAAGCAACCTTGAGAGGTCCTAGAACACAATTCAGTATTCAAGGTAAGATCATAACATCAAATATATTTTAAAATGCTATAATACTATTTATAATAAAATATATGTTCACAGCCCATATACTTCTGACCACTGACAAAGTCCCTCCCTTTTCTATAGCTACCACAAATTTCCCAAGTAGGATCCTAGCTCTTTTATTTATTTTGGAACCACATAACCATGTACTGTAAGACAAAGACAGTGAATTATTTATTCTGTTTGTTTTTTCTGTTTTTTAAGGATTCCTGTGGTTCCTCGTAGAGCTCCTTCTCCTGAAATAAATACCACCAAACCAAAAAGCAAAGGAACTCAGTTGAAGAGCAGTAAGGATGAGAATTCTTCTGAAAATGTAGCGTTTAGTTTTGGCATGGATGAGAAGTTTATTATTGATACATGGCAAACTGCTGTATCAGCCATATCAAATATGGTAAGACATGCTTTTTTTTTACTTGAGGGCTATCTAGCGGTTAGATCCTCTAATGTGAATACCTTAAAGTAACTTTACTGAGTTCCTCAGCTTCTTAGCCTCCAATGAAATTAGTACTCCACTGGGGTACTGGATAGCCTACATTTCTCCCTGTGGTTCTTAAAACATTTTTTTTATGATATTCATCCTTCTCCTTCTTCCTTTTTTTTTGCTTTAACAGTTGTTTTCTGCCCGAATCAGAATGCATATCCCAGCTCACTATAAAATTTACAAATCAAAATGTCTCATTTATTTCACATACACATCAGTACACACAAGTGGGAAATGAAAGACAGATGCTTCAAACCATTAATTGTATGTTATCAATCCTGTATATTACACTAAACTCATGAATATGAATTTAAGGTAACTGCTGAAATACAGTTAAAAGAAACAGAGGAAGAAAAAGAACACCAGCAAATAGAAATAAAAGAAAGGGAACATCAAAAATCCTCTCAGGCAACAGGAGGGAAAGCAGCTGGTAAGGATGCCAGGGATACTAAGAAACAACCTCCAAAGTCACCCACCAAAAAGAAAGGTAACTGAAGCATAAGATCCTTTTAAAAAATAGGGAAAAAAGTTAAAGTTTAGTGCATGTGTATTAAAAAGAAAGCTAAGTTTAATTATTTTCTGTATTTCCTTGTGATAGTCCAAAAACGTGATACGTTCTGAGACGCAGAGACAAAGAAACTCAAAGTCTATAGAATGCAGTCTATAAGACTATAGAATGCAAAAGACTGAAATAAATCTCATAAATGAGATGTAGGAATAAATCTTAAAGTACCACCAATAAAACTAACTGTTATTCTTTTTCTGTGTATTTATTTGGAAAAATGCATAAAGACATTTTTGTCAAAATATGTTAATTTATTTAAAAAGTGATTATTTGATTACTTTAATCTCCTGATGTAGGTAAAAGCTTATCAAGTACTTATGGTAAAAATAGTTGACACATTTATAAAGTAACTAAAGATTACTTTCCAGTGTAATTTATCAGTCATTATAATAGTGGGGATGGAGTTTATTGATCCATTGTGTATATGGCATACCTATCTGACAATATGTAAACAAAAGATATTAAAATTAAGTCTAGGATTAAGATGAATCTCAAGCAAGATTAGGGCCCCATGTGATAGGCACTGTGCATACAACTAATATGAGAGTCTCTGTGCAGCAGAAATTAAATTCTGAATAAGCAAATGACAGAGAAAAATGTCCATATCTCTGTTTTAAAAATGAAACTATTGGTCTGATCCAGTTTTAGAGCACTGCCCAGAAACAGTGTAGTTTGATCACCTAGATTGCATCCAGACAACCGCATTCATGCAATATGTGGTGCTACAGACACATCTGTGGTGCCACATACTGCACATTCAAGCATTCCCCCTGCTGCTGCCTTGCAGCACATGGAGTTTTTTGACCCTGAGAGATCCCAGGGTCAAAAAGTACCTGTGCAAGAAAGCGGAGTAGCACACATGGTGGCAGCACATGCTGTCCAAAACTGGAGCTTGGCCTGCCAGAGGCATGGTCCAGCTGCTGGCCATGCTTCCAGCTGTAGGAGCACCATGACTGCAGCTCCCCAAGGTGCCCGGTGTGATGTGAGTTTCCCCTTAAAGTGTGGGAACTAACACCGAGTACACACCAGGCAAGCCCGGGTGCTGCAGTCAGCCCAGGTGTGTTGGGATCCCCCAGGAACGAGCGGGAGGGGGAGAGTATAAAGTGCAGATGAGGCGAATTAACCGAAGAAAAATAATCTTAACTTTACTCACGGGTGGCTTTAACTTGGGTGACGACAACAGCAGGAACAGGTAGGTAACTATTTACAGCAGTGAAGGGAGAGAGAGAGAGATGACATAGGTGGAGACACGTTGTGACGAAAACGAGCAGGTACAGGTAACAGATATGATGGCTGCAGCAATATAATATTCGAGAGTACGGCCAGTGGTCACAGAGCAAATCTATGTGGTCACTGGGAGACGGCCTAGGGGTGCACTCCAAGTCTAGCAGACGGTGATCAGTCCTCTACAGCACTCGAGTCCTAAGGACGGCTTGAAGGACTTTGCTCTGAGGTGAGTTGCCCTTCTTATAAACTCTCCAGCCAATCAGGGGCTTTGCGAAGGGGTAGGTTCTAGAAGCCCAGGCGGACTAGACCAGCTAGTCATGCTCCCCTGGTGATTTCCAGTTGGTTAGGACCCCCGTGTTCACTCACTGTTCACGTGCACAGTGGGAACTCCGGTCCTTCTCTGCCACTGCATAACCGTCATAGGGATGGTACATAACCATATCACTTAACCTGTCCCAGCAATCTGCAAGGTGTCATTCTAAGGAGGTTTTCTGATCTTTCACACCCAGGACCCCAGGTAAAGCTTCTGGAGCCAGCACAGTTGCTGGCCCCATCCTCTTCTACCCTACCCAGGGTAACCTGACTTGCACCAGAGGGTGCCTTCCACAGTCATTTCCCAAGGACAAGTAGCAGGAGCACAAAGCGTACCACTGCTTCTTGTCCCTAGGGAAAGAAACATCTGTGCTTGTGTGGATGCAGCCCTAGGGTGCATCTACACATGCAGTTAACTGTGCAGTAGACTAATTTGCTGTGGTGGACTCATATAATGGAGCTTCATATAATGGGGCACTCTTGTGCCCCAGCCAACCCTGGCACTGCCCAGTGCCACCCCCCAGGCCCTCTCCCAGCCCTGGGTTACTCTGCCATAGCTCAGACTACTGCAGTCCTGGGTACAGCATCTGCACGTGCACCCTGAACCACAACAGTTTAAATGTTTACATGTGTCATGATAAACTCTGATGCAAACTGTGCTGCAGTTTATCACATTGCTTTAATGGCATGTGTAGATATACCTCTAGATACCTATCTCCCACTTGACCACCATTGTATAAAGAGTTTGAGGGGAGAGACTGAGATTGACTTTTTGAAGTGAATCCCCTAAGTTCAAAGTTTGAGTCATGTTCCCTCTTTCTTGCTTCTAGAATTCTTTACACATTTTATCTTAGATAGTCATAGGTTAAAAAATAGAAATGGTCTGGCAGCAGGGACTAGAACAGTGGTGGGCAGTTTGCATGCCACATTGGGAATTTTGCTGAGCTGTTGTGGGCCAGATCAGAATCCATCACCCCGTTATGCAACAGCTCACCGAAACTCCATATGTGGGATGGAGCTGCAGGCGTGCAGGGAGCAGTATTTAGGCGTGGGAAGGGAAGGTGAGGCCAGGACCATGGGGTGGAGGCATGGGGTGGTAACAGCGGGGGGCCAGGGCGAGGGTAGAACCACAATCTGCTGCTTGCTCACTCCTGCAATGGGCAGTGGTACCATGGACAGGGGTGTGCAGGGCACAGATTGCAGCTCTGCCCTGGCCCTGGTCCTGCACTGTTACTGCCCCAAGATCCCAGACCTGGCCCCGGACGCACCTCCCTGCCTGGCCATGGTCACATCTCATCTGTCTGGCCATGTGCATGGCCAGTGCAGCTCTATGGACACCCCAGGATTTCAGGCCAGTGAGAGTGTGGGGCCAGACCAGGGCAGAGCCACAATTCACACCCTGCACACTCCTGCCCAAGGAAACTGCACGCATCGCAGGGGCGTGAGAGCAGTAGATTGCAGCTCTGCCTGAGCCCTGCACAGTCATCACCCCAAGATCTTGGGTTCTCCCTGGCCTTGCCTGCCCATCTTGTTCTTGAATGCGGCTTCCTGCCCACCCAAGGCTCAACCCTAGCTTCCTAGCCGAGTACTCTGCCTGTGCAGGTTCCACACCTGGTGGGGAGTGCAGGGTGGACAGCTGTGGTGACCAGGGCCAGGTTCAGTGGCTGCAGCAGCCAGAAGGAGCTGCTGCTGCTGGGAAATGAAGTCCAGGTGTGGAGTCCACTGTGTGCCTGAGGGCAGCAGGATGGGCCACAAGCACTATGACCTGGGCTGCCCCCCATGCTGGGGCTGGGTGGGACTGAGGAACCTGCTGCAAGCTGGACAAAATCCCTTGGTGGGCCAAATCTAGCCCACGGGCTCCATTTTGCCAATGCCTGGACAAGTCGTAACAACTAGGCTTAAATAATCATGTTTCCTGTTGCTTGTTGTCCCTCTGGCTCCATACATGAATCATGCAGTTTGGGCTACCCTGTGGCTTAGCTTCATTAGGAGAGATGGGGAAGATCTTCACCCAAACCAGCCTATAGAGGTAGTATGGAAAGTAGGAAATATGAGTTCTGTTCCCCTCAAGGTGAGAGGGCACCTAAAACCCACTTCTGAGGTGCGTGCTCTAACAATTGGACTGTTTAGGAAACAATGGGTGCTACCACTACTGGTATTGTGCCTTCCCTCAGACTGGTACTAGACATAGTGGGCGTGTCTACACAAGATGTTTTACTGCACAACAGACTAACTTTTTGCACAGTAAACCATCACTGTCTGCACATGCATGGCAATTTGGGCACAATAGATTAATTTACTGCACTGGCAGATAATCCTATCAGATACAAGTCGTATCTGGCAGAGCAGTAAATTTTTGTGATTAACCACATAGTGCATTCAGGCTTCTTGATCATCTATTTCCCATTCTCAATAGAGAACACCTTATTCTTTGGGGAAAGCAAGGTAGATTTGCACCTTATAAACTAACTAGATCAGAGGTGTATAGCATAAGTTTTTGTAAGCATGAGGCACGCTTCATCAGATGTTGCATTCTGCCTGTTTTCAGAATAGCATAACCAACTACCTCTCTTTGTCCTTTGAAGGCACCCAAGTCTCCCCATTGACTGTATAGAGATCTTGGGTACCAAAACATGGTTAAATTAGGTTGTTTTCCCAGGCTGATGCACCTAAATCTAAACATTATAGAAATCAAACTGTATCTAGTCCCAAGAGGTTTGCCCAAAGTCACACAGGTGGTCTGTAGCAGACCTATGAACGGACCTGAGTTGTACATTAATTGCAAAACTGTTGATTTCATGGCAAGTAGAGGTTTCTATATATATCCCTGGATAGGAGGAACCAATTAGCTTTTACTTCTTCTCTCACCCCAAGAACATGTAGTGTAATTTGTTTACCTTGCAGGCAGTGCAGCAGCAGCATACTGAATGGGAAAGAGATCTTAATTACTACATGCTGTTTTTGTCATTTCTACATTTAATCATGTGCATTATTATGACACTAATGTGCTGCTCTACTGTCAGTGGCATCCTGTTGCACCACCACAGCAGCTGCTTCAACTCAGTTGTTGGAAGAGAAAAGTTGCAGTTTTTTATACGTTTGAATAACAGTCAAAACTATTTGATGGCAAGTATGCTGTCAACACAGTAATAAAAACAGAATAAGATAGCGTTATGACTCTGATAGTAATGTATCATGTTTGTGTGGGCCCCAAAACAGCAACTAGTACGGTGATTTTGAAAGTTCTTAAACAAAGGAGGGGGAGGTCTTTTCTATTATCCGTCTTTTCGTACTGCATTGTTATCCTCCTACGGCATTGGTGATTAACCAACCTAGTATTTACTAGTGTAAGTACTAGGTTGGGAAATTATCATTAGTAAGAGTAAAGTACTATTTACTGTATCTCCCAGTTTGGCCCCAAGATAGAAATTTGCCATGCAGGGGTACTGTGTGTTTTTGCAGTTTGTTATAGATTACTAGATTTTTAAGTCAGAAGGGACCATTTTGACCAGACAGCACCTCCATAAAATCTTGTCCATGTGAGGGTGATTCCCCACTGAGAATTACATTTTGAGCTCAATTATTCTCTTATTTTTTATTCATTTAATATTATTCATTTAATACATGCTAAACTGATTTTGAATATAATTTGTTTTTTTTAATCAGGATGTTATGTAGTTGTAAGTCAAATTCCTGACCAAAATCTAAGTATGCTATGTTATCAAGCGAACTTTTCATTTCATAAAAACTATCAAGTTAACGTGAAAGGATCTATTTTCTGTAAATCAAATTATACTGTTCTGTGTACACATCCTTACATTTTATTTTTTGATAAAATGGTTCTATTTCTTGTAGGAGCACCTTCTCCAGCACCTGTGGTTGAAGCCACTCCTGTTCCATTAACACCAGAAGAATTAAAGAAGCAAGAATTTCAGCATAAAATAAGGCGGGAATATTTTAGTGCCCTTGAACTTGAAGGTATATAGCCATTTCATTTAGCTACGTTGTAGGAATGGATCCTCATTTACTATTATATATTTTGTGGTATTTGAACAAAAAATGTGTATTTTTGCTTTTTTCTATGTCTCAGAGATTATCTTGAAGGCATTTGCTTCACATTTTCCAGATAAATTCACTTTTGTGTATAGATTTCTGAACTAAATTTCAGCCCAAGAGGGGAATGCTTTGGAAAGTTATATGCAAGAGAAAAATAAGGACTGTAATTGTAAGAGTTTCTGTCTTAACTATTGAAGTTATTGTTAGCAAACATAGTTTTTAAATTATAGCATATAAAATTAAGTTCTAAAAAAGTTGAGTTTACCATCCTTGATTTTCCCTTTTTCTTTAAAGCCTTTTCATACCCTTATCTGTTCAATATGTGTTACCCCAATTTATTTCTCTTTTTCCCACTCTGTACCCATCTTCAAGATATTGATAATTCTCTATTCACAGGATCCTGTGTATTGCCTCCATCCTTCACTTTCTCAGTGAAAACAAACTTAAATATAAATCTCAGCAGAGTTGAAATATTTTCTCAGTCCCTACTAAACTGCCCATTTTCACAAAGTGGAAATTGTTATAAGTACAACTTTGTGGATATAAGACAGTTGTGCTTATGGGACCTGTTCCAATGCTTACTAGAGTCAGTGTCAAGACTTACATTGACTTCAGTGGGATATCAGGAACAGAACAATGAAGACATCTTATATTTGGCATACATTTTCTTTTGTCAGTCCTGTCCTCCTGAGAACCAAATAGGTTTTCTTTGCCAGATTGTAATTTCATATGATTTAGAGATTAAATAATGAACTTCCTCTTTCAAACAGTGGTTGTTTAGCTCAGTTGGTTAAAGTGTGGTGCTATAGCAAGGTCACAGGTACAATTCCTTGGTTGGACTAGATGATCTCTTGCAGTTCCTTCCAGCCTAACTTCTGTATGATCTTGTGTTTGAGGTCCAAGGTAAATGTTTTAAAATAATTCACAATGTTCTTCTTATATACATTTATCATTATGCTTAACACTTGTGAGAGGGCATTATATGAGTCTTGGTGCATATTATTATTTTTTAAGACTAAGTTGTCTCCTGTCTATACATCAACTTGGTTAATATTTCTTTAACCTCATATTCTGAACTGTACCATGGATGCATTTTGTAAAATTCTACAATTGAGTAAAAATTGAAAAATATAAAGGAATACAAGAATCTGAGAAACCTAAATAGGTATTTTTTATACACAAGATCAGGTGTAGGTGCTTAACTTCTAAGTGCCTAAGTTTGAAAAATAGCTTTGGATTGTATAAATATTAGTAATTCTGAAGTAACTGTTTAAACAGAGGAAGCTGCAAAATCTCGACTAGAGCTGATAAAAATAAAAGCAATAGCATTTGTTGAAGAGCTAGTAAGAAAAGCAGAAGAAACTTACAAAAACATGGAAAAGTGGCTTGGAGCCAGGTTTCTAGCAGAGATGTCCAGGTAATATATGCTTAATTTTTAAGTGGAACTTGTGCCCCCTTTAAAAAACAAAACCAAACTATAATAAAGCTGAGGAAGATAATTGTTTAAATAAGGCAAGCATGAGTAACTTTTAAAAATGAGTTAAAATTTTTCTTTAATTTGCTAATATTGATCCTATGATTTAACACTTGATGTTTCCATAGTGCTGCATGTCTTGGAAAGTTAGTCTATGGAAGTTTTACACAACTAATCTTAGTCTTTTCTCAAAAAACAGAATTAGCAGACTTAGGAATCCTGGTAGAGAGCTGTAATTTATTCCCAGGAAGCAGTATCAGAGCAGTTGTACTTTTAAATTTTGGGCTCATTTTACTATGTTTTTCCCAATCAGAATTGTCCGCCTAGTGTTTCTGCCACCGTGTGTGTAGCAATTATCAGGAGATATTTTAAAGATCACAAAAGAAAAAGGTATCCTTTCTGGTACAATTAGTCTGTACTGTCTAAGGAGGAAATAGATTTGGACAAATATAGGTATATTTGTTACCCCCTTTAATTATGAAGAGAGGATCTTCTGTGTATTGGTCATATTTTCCCGGCTGTAATCAGAGTTCATATGTCAAAACACCAATATTGTTCTTTTCCTGTGGGAAGAGCTCTATAAATCCAGGAGTGTATGGTAGCGGAGAGAACAGGGAGAAAAGATGAGCAGATAGTGGGTAGAGGTGTGTTCAAACAAGTAGACATCACCCAGCATTTTCTGGCTATGTCTGTGTCATCGTTCCATCGAGTCCCTTCTATAGATGAGACTCCCCTTTATGTGGAGCCCACAAAGCAGTGACAAATGGTGTCATGCTGCTTGTAGAGAAGCAGGATATAGTAGGTACAGTACGGACTGGGAACAGGCCTCCTGTTCATTCCTTTTCCTTGATCCACATAGAGGATGTGTGCTTTGTTAAGAAAACCTGCAAGTGATGAAAGATCTCCAAACCTTACCCTAAGTCACTACCACTTAATATTTTTAATGTCCTAATTTCTATACTTCGATTTTACAGTGTTGAAAAATTAACTGAGGTTGCACGTCACCACATCGAAAGTTCTACCAAAATCCAATTTGAAATGGTTTTAGAGGAAACAGACTTCTTTATTAGCAGTGAAGTAAAAGTAATTCCAGATCCTGTCCCTCAACCACACCCTCCACCTGCAGAGACATCTGCAAATAGTGCTCTAACTACTTCACAGCTTAGCATGCTCCACAAGCAGTTTCTGCAGCTGGCACCTAAAGGTAGGGAAAAATATTCTTATGTTCATAATGTATATTAGTTACCTAATCAAGATTCAACTATTAAACACTACTAAGCCATTTCTCCTCTTTGCAATAACATTATTTGCACAAATTTGTACCAGTAAGTAAAGATGTATTTGTTGTTGCAGAGAGCAGTCATAATGCTATTCATTCATTTTCCTGACAATGTGAAATGTTTAAGTGCAAGTAAACTGTTAAATCTTTGAATTTTGGATCTTACATTTAATATCCTTGTAACAACTCATGGTGACTTTTATTTGTTTTTTATCTATCTGGGTGTTATATATGCTTTTATGTAGTACCCGTCCTTAATGTAATTCTGAAAATTCATGTTTCCAACTACAAATTTTTAAGAACCTTATGGTTCTCAACTCAGTGCTGATGAGTACCATGCTATTAAAAATAGTATAATTTAGGCAACTAATACTCTTGCCAAGCGGTATTGCAACCAACCTTTGGGTTGAACACTGCCAACAGCCAATTCATGCAGTTTCCAAGTGTTTAGTCAGATAACACAGTTTCTCATATACCACATGACCCACTTTGTTTTAGGAAGGCAGAATGAAGAAAAAAGGTTTTTCCAGAGTTTTTCCTAATCCTGGCCCTATGCAGCAAGGGTAGAGTCCATTTGGCAGCATCATTTGTCCTCCCCTTGCTGCTTAGCCACAAGCTAGAAGTTTAACCCTGTCACAGCTTTTGGATCAGCTATTCAGCCAAAAGCTACACAGCCCCCAGTCCCCACCAGTGCCTCTCACTCCCAACCTGCAGCCTCCCATCCCACCCAGCCCTGCTGGTCCTCTCATTCCCAACCAACTGTCCTCCACCCCTAGGCTCCAGCCCCACAGTGTGTGGTATGATGACAGGGTCTGGGGCAGGGGGTTCCCAGTGGGGCACAGGGCTGCAGACAGGCTGGACTGACACTGGGCTGCCTCCAGAGCCCAGTGGGCAGGACCTGGTGCAGAAGGGTGGAGCAGAACAGCAAGATTCATTGCTGTTGCTGCTGCTGCTGCCACCTGTCAACACCACCAGGACCCCTGTGCCAGCTGCATCACCACAGAGTAACACTGTGCTGCCAGCAGCGCAAGGAGTAACGGACCAAGGGGCGGTGGGGAGAATGCGGTGTTACTCCCTGGCGGTGCAGTTGGCTTTGTAGGTCTTAGCAGTGCTGACAGCAGCAGTAGCAATGAGTTTTCCTACCCTGCTCCGCCCTCCTACGCAGGGTCCTGTGTCATGGAGGCAGCTGGTGCCAATCTGGACAGGCTGCAGCTCAGTGCCCTGCTGTGGGCATATAAATCTGGGGGTCACATGCCCCCCTGTGCATCCCCAACACATCCCCTATGGTACCCAACCCCTCCCTGGGAGTGCAAAGGAGCAGGGAGCTGGCCACCTTATTAACCCCTTTTCCCTTTCTCCCAGATGAGCTGCCCATGCCTCCATCCTGCTCCCTAGCTGGGCCCCACGGCTGTGCATTCAAGCCCCATGCTCTGTGCAGTGTCCTAGCTGCCAGAGCCCCCAGCCCCAGCCACCAACCTTGCCTCACTCCCTCCCTCATCCTGCAAGGGGAAACTTCAAGGAGAATATCCATATTTTTCTTCTCTAAAGGAGAAAATCTACATTTTTTCTTGACAAGTGGAAAACCTGAATTCCTGCTGATTAGTTAAACCAGTATTGATGCAAGATAGAAAAGAACTAAATAACTAAAAATATCTGACAGATTTATTTTTGCTAGTGTCACAAATTATATAATTTTTTAGCAAATCATTGTTAACAGTAGGAGGTTTTGAAATAGGATTTAACATTAGGATCAAATTCCCTTAATATAACTTGGTTGAAGCCCTTTGTGGGCCACTAAGATTGAATTTGATCCCTTTTGTTGAAACGCCTTTCACTGTATGTTTACATAGAAATTGAAAATACTTTTGAACTTACCTTTTGAACTCTCTTTGGCTGAGAAACATGTTTACAGTTTTCCTTTAAAGAGATACATATCATTCTATCTATAACGTGGGTGTGTGGAGGTATGTGAGCACATCTAATCATTCCAAACTGTTGTGTAGAAATTAAATGTATAGCTAGTACCATATTTACACAAATACAAAATGTTTTTTTCCAATCAGCTTGGGGGAAAAAAGCCTCTGATGTTACTTTCACAGACAAGGAAACCTCATTAAATACATTGGCTATCATTAAACTGCTGCCAAGAGCAGCATGTACTCACTAATGGAAATCAACTATGAAGTTGCTTAAATGCAGCCAACACCGAACATGACTTTAAAACACATGGCCCACATTGGACAAACATACTGATTATTTTTTTTAGTAAAACTTTTCTTCCAGGACCAAATAAGTTCTGAGTTAAATTCCAAATTTCAACTGAGAAGAGCCCAATCATTCAAGTCTGTGTGACACTAACACAGGCAAATATTGTACCTCCCAGACTCATCAGTTTGGACTTTAGATGCTCTGAAATCCATGGTAAGCATCCCACGTGGCAAGCCCAAATTCTGGTGGCCTTGTAGTTCAGCTGCCCCTTAGTCTTGCTTGTCTCTAGTCAAAATGCTGAAGAAGCAAGCTGGAGGAAACACCCAAAACCAATCCCCCATCACCATAAATTGTGTAGCTGAGATCCTCACATTTGGAGTAATTTGTAGACTGTTGCAGGGTCAGCTTGCCAGCATTGCAAGAAAGACAGGCCTCTACCTTTAACACTTGAGTCACTCAAGGTTGAGGAGTTGTTAGTTCTCCTGCTAGATACCTGGGAGCCTATCACAAGGATAGGTTAGTACAACCTATCTGAATAAGATGTGTGGATAGTACCTATTGCGCCATCCCCTTAAGCACCAACTCTTTTTCCAGTCATGGTGAGCCACCACATTGAATACATTTCAGCTTCTTCACTCCCACAGTTGAGCTGCACCTTTCTTTTGCATGTCTAGTGATTCCTGTTTCTTCATGATTTCATAGATTTCATAGACGTTAGGGCTGGAAGGGACTTTGAAGATCATTGAGTCCAGCCCTCTGACTCAGGAGCAGGAAGTCAGCTAGGGTCAAAGAACCCCAGCTAGATAAGCATCCATGCATTTTTTGAATAAGTCCAGAGTAGATGCCTGCAAAAAAAAAAAAAATTCTTATGTCCAGCCTAAAACGGTCTTGTAAGAGTTTATGACCGTTGGTCCTTGTTTTTCCTTGGGGCGCTCTGGTGAACAGATGTTCTCCCAGATCCTGATGAACACCTCTTGTGTACTTATAGGCAGCCACCAGGTTCTTGCTGAGCCTGTGCTTTTCCAGACTGAAGATTCCCATGGCTCTCAGCCTTTCTTCATAGGGCCTATTCTCTTGCCCTCTGATAATGTGCATGGCTTTCCTCTGGACTCTCTCAAGCTTCTTGACATCCTTCATGAATTGTGGGGCCCAGAATTGGATGCAGTACTCCAGCCAAGGCTGAGTACAGTGGGAGGATGACATCCTGAGATTTACTTGAGAAGCATTTGTAGATGCAAGCCAGGGTTTTGTTTGCTTTGCTAGCTGCAACATCACACTGGTGGCTCATGTTCATCTTGTGGTCAATCATGACTCACCAAATCTTTTTCAGTAGTGATGCTAGCAAGTGTAGCACTGCCAAGCCTATAAGTATGCTGTGGGTTTTTTTTCCCTGAGGTGGTGTACCTTGCATTTATTGGTATTGAACATCATCAGGTTTGTGTCCGCCCACTTACTAGCTTATCCAAGTCAGCCTGGATCACTAACCTGGATCACTGAACTTTAAGTGTCTTGCAAACATCACCAAATTGGGCCGCAAATAGTTCACCTAGAATCCATTTGTTGCACCTCCTCCCCCCGCCTCCTCCCCAGCTTGTTGCATACGATTTGTGTGGTCACACCCTCTATGAGGTGGAACTGGACCAGGTAGTCCTACACCTCACCTGCATATACATTTTTGGAGGATCCCAGAATTCAAGACAATACCCAGTTTCAATAAGAAATGGAGGCTAATTAGTACATGAATACCATATGTTTGGGGTGAGGATCTGGAATACATACACATACTGAGCAGTGCTGAGTTGTGGGGTCACCACGGTTTTAAATGCTGTTGATCCTGCTGGGGCTCAGCTTAAAAAACTATATGGTAAATCATGAGCTGTTTGGCTTTAAACTAGTATCATGCAGTTTGTATTATGTATAAGAAGGTACGCTGCTTAAAAGTGTGTTTATGAAGATCCTGTGCTAAAACGTGCAGCAGTTTAAAGAAAAAAAGGTGAAATGCATTAATTTTTAGATGAAGTAAATATACAGGTACCTATAGAGATTTGCCTATATGGTATGTTATGTTTATTTCGAGGTCGGGTTTTCAAATTTGCTTCTTATTTCCAAGCGCTCAGGAAGAACAGGGTCTGATAGTAAGAAGTATGGGGGGAAGGGGCTGTAAGAAGGTGGGTGGGCCAGAAGGCAAGGGATCTAGCTGACTTCCCAGATTTATTTTCCTTGCTCAGTAGCAGTGGGAGAGGGCCATTTAAAGGCAAACCTCTGATAATTTGATTCCATACCTGGAAAATTATAACAAATTTATGAATTGTCCAAATATGGCATCTAAGTATTGGGGGTCATCTTATATTCAGGGTCATCTGAGTATTTGAGTAAATATGGTATTGTGCATGTAACATTGTGTGATTCAGAATATATGACTATTGGTATTAATTTAATATCACCAGCAGGTGTATCTACACTTGCACCATTACTGTGCAGTAACTTAGGTTACTGTGTACTAACCAAAAATTATTGTTCAGTACAGACACATCTACATATTCACACCTGTACTGTGCAGTAACTATGGCACTGGTGTAATATTCTTCAAGATATTCTTCTCACAAAAATTGGGCTACTGCCTTCTGAATCTCTGTCAACATAAAATGGCTTGAATATGTAGTGCCAAGAGCACATTATAGTAACTAGCCATTAGGTGATAAAGGCATGAATCATGTGACAAAGATCCACATCCACAAAATGGTCTTAATTGCCTAGTCAGAGTTTTAAATAGAAGAAAACAGTCCTGGTTCTTGCTGAAATGTAGTCATCCTGCAGTCATTAAGAATCCAACCAAATGTTCAAGTTGCAAATATCAATGAAAAGTGGGAGATTGGATAATCTCAAATACATTAGCAATATACTCTTCACCATGTCTTCCAGTTACTTTCTCCATCCCTCTGTATATCAGTATTAAGTTTCAGCTTGTTCAGTATCATCCATGGTTCAGTTTAAATCAGACCCTTGGAAAAGCACTCTACTGTACCATCTAGGTCAAACTTTTCCCTTTGTAAAGTCTGAGAAAAGGGATCAAGGACAATCCTACCCACTCTTTCCTGACCCATAGATGAGATCCATAACAATGTGTCATAGTTTGTGACATGGAAACTAGTGAATTTATTTGACAGTACTGGTATATGTACTTAGCCTTCATTTTCAACCAACACAGTTGACACAGTTTCTATCCTGTACCCCTGTTGGTTTCAGTTGACAAAAATCAAGGAAATCTGGGCTATCAAGGTAACTTGAAGCACAAGGAGAAGATTAGGTGGCAGAACAATAGTTACCAGATAATGGATATTAACTTTTTGCTATCTTAAACAAAGAGCTGATCAGTAGGTCTTTAAGTGAAACCAACAGCCTGATGTTAAGACTGCAACTGACAGTCTATATTAAGACTTTACTCAGAACTTCTCAAGGGCAAGACAGAGCCCAGGCATCTCAAATATTTCCCCATATCTATTGTAAGAGAGTGCCACTGACTGAAACTCAAGTACAGGCAATACAGTATTTGTCCTCCAAACAATTATCCTATGTCTATAGCAGCAAAATCCAGCTCCATAAATTAAGAAAGAGTCTTCTCACAACACAGACTATGTCAGCCTCTGATTGGAGTCAGTGTGTAGTGCAAAGCGAGTGTATTCAGGGACCAGATATGTAATCCATCATCTGGAAAAAAAAATCTGTGAAATGGTATTCTGTGGATGCTACATAGGAAGCAAAATGTCTTCTTGCACAGCCATAGCTGGAGAGCTTTAAAAACTAGTCTGAAGAGAATGACAGAATTGAAGGAACGATCTTCTATCAATCTTGCAGGGCAGATAATCAAAACTTTTTCCATATAAACAAGATGTTCTGCAAATTCATTCTCAGAAGGGAACAGCCACCATGACATAAGGAGTATATCAATTATTCTGCCTCTAAGCCTTATCCAGATACTTGAGACTGTGGCCAGCCATGATCCTCATGGGTACCTGAACTGACTTGGGAGAATCCCATGCTGACACAGAAGATTTGTCATCCATATATCTGATGAAGTCACCAACTATGAACAGTGTGGGTAAATCCAAAAGAACATCAGTGGGTTGTGCATGCAGAAACATGGCATACATGGTCTGTATACCAACTTTAGTCCCATCTTTTCACACCAAAGGAAGGTGAATTCATTGTATTCAGTCCATTTATGGTGAATGTCTCAAAGCACTGTTTCACCATCTCCTTGTTGCATCCTTTCAGTTCATGCTGTATCAAATAACCAGCTAACATTAGCTGTCCCAATATATGGTCTGCAGTATTGTCTAACTCAGTTATGGTGATTTTTATAAAGCAGAGAACTTTATTATCACAAGCCATAATTGTGATTTGCAGTCCTTGTGTACCCATACTCATCATTAGAAACTATTGAGATCAAAACCAAGGATCCCAATTTACATCTTTATTAGCAACAAATAAAATAGTTGAATTTATAGTATAGTAGTGCCTTCTGGGTTCCAACATGGCAAGGCCCCATTTTGTTAAACATGAATGAAACATATCATTATAAAAGATAATCCCTTTTTTTTCCTAGACATATGTTCTTAAGCAATAAATAACAAGTGGATACAATAGAGACATTTGCATCATAAACAGCTTTGTTGTGTACTTCACTCTTGATTCTCTCCAAAGACAAATAATTGACCACTCTGACTGATAGAGAAAAACCAGGCTTGTAAAAAAAAAATAACCAACTGGTTCTGGGCTCCAGGCTGTTCAGCAGCTTTATCAATGATTTGGATGACAATGTGGAAAGCCTGCTGTCCGAGTTTGTGGATGATGCTAAGTTATGAGGAAAATCAGTCATGCTAGGGGACAGGTTGTAGATCCAAGTGGACCTAGACAAACTGGAAAGGTGGGTGGAACAGAACTGTATGCAGTTCAATAAGCATAAATGCAGAGTGCTTCATCTAGGGAGAAGTAACCAGCAACATGAATATAGGTTAGAAGGAGAAGTCTTGGCCATCATGATGGCTGAAAGGGACCTCGGGGTTATGATTGATCACAGGATGAACATGAACTGCCAGTGCGATGCTGTAGTCAGAGTTAATAGCATCCTGGGAGGTAGGGCTGTGAGGAACAGCACCATTTTGTTTCAACTTCCATTACGCCATTTCGAGGGGACAGCGTTTCATTTCATCATTTTGTTTCAAAGCACAGTTCCATTTTGTTTCATTGAAACTGTTTAGCTGTTTCGACACGTTTTGACATTTTGCCCACATAGACTATTATAGGGCATCATGAAAATGCCTAAAATTGTATCATTTCTTGCCTGATTCAGATGAAATTTGCTGGAATGGTAGACCATTCTGAGGGCATGAAGACTGCCAAGTTTCAAGCAGATAGGTGCAGAAGTTTCTTGTAAACTGCACCTCAACTATTCAAAGCAAAACTTGTGACACTTGCTGGCAGCAGCAGCTTCCTGTCATCTGGCACACAGATCTGGGGCCCTGCACTCCTGGGAGGAGTCCGGCACAGTCCTGAAGCCCTCCTGGGGTTGTGGGCTCCTGGATCTGTGCACCAGATGACAGGACGCTGCCGCTGCTGCTTGGGGAGAGTGGCAGCAGCAATCTTCCTGGTGCTGAGTGTGGACTGTGCCCAACGCTAGTTCCAAGCAGCAGCAGCAGCAGCAGCCTCATCTCATCTGGCAGGCAGATCTGGGGGCCTGCACCCCTGGGAGGGCTGTGCGTCAGGAAGCTGCCTCTGCCAGCTGGGACCCATGCTGGGCACAGCCCATGCCAAGCGTCAGGAAAACTGCTGCTGCTGCTGGCCGCACCCGGTAGCAAAAGCATGCTGTCATCCCACACACAGATCCAGGTGCCCGCACCCCCGGGAGGGCTGCGGGACTGAGCTAGAGACTATTCCCAGGGGGCATGGGCCCCCCGGCTCTGTGCACGGGATGACAGGCTGCCACTGCCAGCCTTGGCTGGCGCTGAAGCCAAGTAAGCCTGGCTTCAAAACGTTTAGAAACTTTTGAGGGGTGTCGTTTCAGGTGCCCTTGTTTTGTTTCAAAGCTGTTTCAAAGCCTTTTGTTTCATTTCAGTTCTGCTGTTTTGAGCTTGAAATGCACTGAAACAGCTTTGAAATGAAACACCCAGCGAAATTTCACACAGCCCTACAGGGAGGCATTGGTTGATGCATCATGACCAGGGCTAAGGAAGTATTATGTCCTCACTAATCAGCACTGGTGAGACCCCAGCTGGAGTACTGGGTCCAGTTCTGGGCACCGCACTTCAAAAAGATGTGGAGAATCTTGAAGGGTCCAGAAAAGGGCCACAAGAATAATTACATGCCTGGAGGACAAACCTTATGAGAAAAGACTAAGGGCTCTGGGACTGTTCAGCCTGGGGAAGAGAAGACTGAGGAGGACTTGGTGGCCATCTATAAGTATATAAGGGATGAATATTGGGAGCTGGGAGAAAAACGTTTCAGTAGGTTGACCCGGGGGAGGACAAGGATCAATGGCCATAAACTGTTAGAGGGTGGTTTCAGGTTGGATGTAAGAGAGAATTTCTTTATGGTAAGGGTGACCAGAATCTGTAATAGACTTCCCAAGGTAATGGTACAGTCCCCAACCTTGGAAATCTTCAAGAGGTGACTGGATGGACACCTTGCTGGGATCATTTGATTTCAGCAGTATTCCTGCCCAGAGCCGGGGAGGTTGGACTTGATGATCTTTCAAGGTCCCTTCCGGCTCCTAAATTCTATGATATGACTGTACTGGCCTTTTATGCTTTTTGCCCAAGTTTTCATTTAACAAGGAACACTTAAACCATGCTTTTTTGTTTCTCTGAGTGTCATTGTCTCAACTGGATGTGGCTTTTCAGTATTTGCTAGTTCACTTAGGTCATTTAATTGCAATTTTCCAGTGGTGATAATAAGATAGTTAAGATTCTTATAAGCACCTGTTACAGCATAACAGTGGATCCCTCACATAGACTGGGTAAATACCTCATCAGGGCATGATGTGGAAATAAAATTTCTGCATGTGATAAATGACTGCTTTCTAAAAGAAAGCATCTTGGAACCCACAAGAGGAGAAGCAAGTCTAGACTTAATCTTAAGTATCACACAGCACCTGATTCAAGTGGTATTTATTGATGAGCCACTCTGTAATAGTGACCATAACATATCAGATTCAACATTTGAACTGAAGGGACTAAGTCAAAAAAGTCCACCGTGCTAATATACAACTTTAGGAAGGAAAATGACACATAAACAAGAAGTAAGATGCTTAAAGGAGCAGTCAAAAATGTAAAAGGCCTGCAGACAACTTGTAAGCTGTTTAAAAATACGATATTAGAAACTCAGGAAAAGTGTGTACCACAAATCAAAAAGGTACCAAATGGCCCAGTAAAACCAATGCATGACTCAATAGCACAGTTAAGGGGGGCATTCAAGGCCAAAAGGCATCCTTCAAAAAATGGAAGGCATGCCCAAAAGAGGAAAACAGGAAACTCACAAACTTTGGCAAGTCATGTTGTAAAAGTGAAATAAAAAAAAAATGTAAGGAGCTTCTAGCAAAAGATGCTAAAGTTAATAATAAAAACTTTTAAAAATACATCAGAAGCAAGAAACCAGCTATAGAATATGTTGGACTTTTGCATGCCCAACGTGTAAAAGGTACATCCAAGGATGATAAGAGCATAGTAGAGAAGCTAAAAAAACTTGTTTGCGTTGATGTTTAATGTAGAAGAAACTGGGCAAATTCCCATGCCAGATAAATCCTTTCTAGTGGATGAGTGGATGAGAATTGGACCACACTGAAGTAGTAGTAAAGGAAGCATTAGAACAAATCAATAAATTGAATAACTAGGGATGTGCAACATGGGCCCTATTCAATTCAGATTCAGCCTGAATCAGGGACAGTAATTCAATTTGTTGATTCAGATCAGTGTTCCTGATTCGATTCAGCCAAATCCAAATCTGCAGATTCGATGCTGATTTGGAGAATCAGTGCATCGGACATAGACGCAGCTTTAAATGTTTTTTCTACATACCTCAAGGTCCCAGCATGGCATGTGATGCTGCGATGCTGGAGCAGATGGAGTGTCCTACGGGAGTGCAGGGGGACTCTCCATGTGGTCGGTGGCAAATGCATAAATAGACCAGAACTTCTTCCAGTTCACTTCTGGGTCCTCCACCAAGCATGCCAGGCCCGGCAATCATCTGCGAAGGGACCCCAGGTGTCCCCCCAGACCCAGGAGGCACCGGTCACCAAGCCGGGGGAGCACAGGGGTGCCTCCTGCATGCTTCTCAGCAGACCCGGAAGTGGACCAGAAGTGCTTCTGGTCCACTTCCAGGTCTGCTGCCAAGCATGCTAAGGGAGCCCTCCACATTCCTATGGGATATTCTACCTGCCCCAGCATTTATGAGCCACCTGCTACCTAGAAGTATGTAGAAAAAACATTTAAAGCTGTATCTATGTCTGAATCTTTCTGAATCTCTCCAATTTGATTCAAAGAGGTTAAAAGGTCCTCTGATTCTATTCAGATTTGGAGATTTGGCCACTGAATCTCCGCTGAATTGAATCAGGGACTGAAGCTTCACACAGCGCTACTGAATACTAATTAGTCATTAGTGGATGGTATTCACTCAAGAGTTCTGAAGGAGCCCAAAGGTAAAATTGTAGAATTGTTGGCAATAATATGTAGTCTATTGTTACAAATGGCCCCTGTGCCAGAGGACTGGTGGGTTGCCAACATAACACCCATCTTCAAAAAGGGTTCCTGAGATCTACAGATCTACAGTGAACCTCAATTCATCCCTGGAAAGTTGGTACAAAATATAATAAAGAATAAAATCAGTAGTTACATGGACAAATATGATCTGTTGAGGAAGATTCAATGTGGGTTTTGGAAAGGGAAATCCTGCCTGAGCAACCTGCTTGAGTTCTTCAAGGGCATCAACAAGCACTTGGATAAGAGTGATCCATTTGATATAATAACTACTTTTTGAATGTTCAGATATAACAAAGTCCTTCACTAAAGGTTTTTTGAAAAACTGTGTTGCCACAGGATTGGAGGGAATGTTTTTTGTGGACTGAGAGCTGGTAAAAATTAGAAAGCAAAGGGAAGGGCTAAATGGTCACTTTACCAAGATGGAGGCAGGTCAAAACTGGGGTCTTGCAGGCTTTTGTGCTGGGTCTTATTTTGTTCTACATTTCATCAATGACCTGGAATGATGGTGTACAGTGACATCTCAATTCCAAACTGTTGGAGAGGAGCTACAGAAAGATCCTACAAAGCTAAGCGTGTGGGCAAAATATGGCAGATGAACTTCAGTGTGTACAAGTATAAAGTAATGCACTTGGGGAAAAATAACCTCAACTATACATATACAGTGTTAGTTCTGAACTAGCTGTTATGACTTAGGAAAGAGACCTTAGAGTCATTATAGCTAGTTCTTTAGAACCATTAATTCAGTGTGCAGCATCAACCAGAAAAAAAATCAGGCTACAGGACCTAAACCTGTTCAGCCTTCACAAGAGAAGGCTGAGGGGGGACCTGGTGACCATCTATAAACTCACTAAGTGGGACCAGAAGGGTTTGGGGGAGACCTTGTTTCCCCTAGCGCCCCCTGGGGTAACAAGGAATAATGGCCACAAGTTGTTGGAGAGTAGGTTTAGATTAGACATCCGTAAGAACTACTTCACAGTTAGGGTGGCTAGGATCTGGAACCAAC
>JAGPOW010002514.1:48628048-48640775 GCA_030014935.1 Caiman crocodilus | reverse complement strand
TAAGAAGAGGCTTGATGCCTACCTGGCTGGGGTCATTTGAGCCCAGTTTTCCTCCTGCCCAGGCAGGGGGTTGGACTTGAAGATCTACAAGGTCCCTTCTGACCTTACTTCTATGATTCTGTGGTTCTGTGATCAATAAAATGTTGATCGCTAAGGGAATTGAAAACAAGAAAGAGGCTATCACCATGGGTTCAGGCAGAAGTGACAAATTTTCGCCCAATCTTGCCACAGAAAGCAGTTTACAGCAAAGACCAAACACAAGTGCATGGCTGCAGACAGCTTCAAAAAAGGCCAATGGGGTGAAAATATGGACCTTCATTGCATGAGGGGTCAGATGAAAACATTTCAAAATGGTGCATCTTCTGTATCTGCTCTCTGCACTGTCTGCAAGCCTATCACTGTTTTCAGAATGGAAGTGGGGAAAGGGAGCAAAGGAAGTTAATTTGGGGATTTGTCAGCCCCTGCTGGAGGGTGGGGCAGGTGTACTGGAGCTCCCTCTCTTCCTTTTCCCCCTCCAATTCTGAAACAGGGACAGGCTGGGAGAGAGGAGAGGCTGTTGCGAAGGGAAACCAGCTGCAGCTCGCAGCCAGCCATTAGATTCCCCTCTCCCTAGAACCAACAGTGAACTTCTGTTCTTTCTGGGTGGTTTAACTCAGAAAGGTTCCTGCAAAGCATTCTCAGTTACAGCGGGAAGCTGCACTTCTGTCTGCACCCCATATCACTATACTAATCCATAGTGCACATCTTGAATACTGTGTGCACTTCTGGTCCCCACATCTCTAAAATAATGTAGTAGAATTAGAAAAGGTACAGAGAAGGGTAGCCAAAGTGATCAGGGGCATAGAACAGTTGCCAAACCAGGAGAGTCCAAAAAGGCTAGGATTCTTCAGTTTGGAAAACAGAAAGGGATAAGATAGAGGTCTATAAAATCATGAAGGCTATGGACTACGTGAACAAGGAACTGTTGTTCAGCAGGTCCCAGAATACTAGTACTAGGGAACATCCACTAAAATTAGTAGGAGAGAAATTTAAAATGAATGTGAGAAAATACTTTTTTATGCAATGTGTAGTTAACTTGTAGAATTCATTGCCACCAGAGATAGTGGAGGCAGATAGCATAACTGTTAAAAAAGGGACTGGATAAATTCACTGATGAGAGATCTATTAAGAATGGCTGGTGATGCTTCTTCTGGCATCTGTAACCCAATAAATGGTGGAGGCCAGGGAGGGTATTCAGTAGATAATTCTAGAGATATCTAGTTCAACGCTTTCCCTGTGTAGCTTCCCACTTCTGCCACTGTAAGAGATGGAGCTAGATGGACCACTGTAAAAGATATTGGGCTAGATGGGCCATTGGTCTAACCCAGTATTGCCTTATTATGTTTTTAACAGCACACTTTTTAAATGTCTCTTTGTCCTGTCTCTTCTTGCCTTTAGCACAAGAATGAAGGACCGTTGTCACTGACACTCCCCTCCCGAGAACTTAAATCCTAAGGATAAAGTAGCACTGTTCTACCCTACTGACCACCCTAAAGTGACCACCAAATCAAGACATTGCTCAGACCTCCCAAGAGAGACAGGCTTATTTTTTTTATAGTCTCAACCTTTCAAGGAGAGTTAAATCTTCTATTCCTTTTGACAAAGCAAGGAAACAGAAAGGATTTTCATTCCTGTCCTCAGATCCCATTACCTTTATATATACAACATCTTTTACCCAACAGAGTAATTATGCAAATCCCTCTTACAGTTTTCATCCCAAATGAAAGAGGAGCTCTGAGTTCTTTGCTGCAAACACTAAGTCTAGAGAAAACAATAAGCCACCATTAACTATTGACCCCCAACTAGTGTCTAATTCTTCAGTCCTTACTCATGTGAGTAGTCCTCAGATTACCTGTGATAGGGAAGTCATCTAACAACTTATGAGCACAGGCTGAGCCAGAATCAAGCACTGATATAGATACCTACAGGTATATAATACCCCAGATACCAATCTTAACACACAAAGCAGTTGTTGTTTTTGTGTGTGTAATTAATGAAGTTTTTTTGTGTCAACTTTGTTGTGGTATTGTTTATGCTGTTGCTGTGGTTAGTGTGTGTTTTCCCGAAAACGTTAATGTTATATAAAGAATGACCACGGTCTTGGCTTGGTGCTGAATGCGGTATCAATAATCACCATTATCAGTTACTGTTTTTAATTATTACTGTATACATAAAATACTTCCAGCATCTCTACATAGGCCACACTTTTCCAGTTGAGCTCCAAACCTAATGTTCCCAGGCCTAGCACAAGGGTTATCTCCCTCACCAAAACGGATCTTCTGCCTATAGCAGAATTTTAATTAGTTGCATTTTCCCATTTCTTTAGTCTGGAAAACAAGAGAAGAAGAAAAACAAAGTTGAGATTTAATTTTGTGAGAATAAACATGTAAATCACCACAGTCAACTTGGGTAGCAGATATTTTTGAAATAGAGGCTATCTTGGTGCTTATATTTAATAGATTGCCGAATGAACAAAACAAAGGGGAAGCCCAATACATTTAAAAATGGGTTATACCCATAAAAATTCAATATTAGAAAGGTCAAATTTTAAACAGTTTTATGTTTCCTAGGAATATAAAGTATTAAAGAAGTGCTGACGCATCAAAAGCAACTTTGTTGTGTCCTTCACCCTTGGTTCTCTCTGGAGTCACATAACTGACCGCTCTAAACATCGATGGAGAAAAACCAGGCTTGTACTGGACCTTCGTACCTGCTGGCACATCCTTTCATTTGACAAGGAACACCTAAGATATAGTCTGGTTACTCTGAGTGTCATTGTTTTTACTGGAGATAGCTTTTCAGCATTGTTTAGTTCCTTTAAGTCCTTTGATCAGTTTTCCAATGGTACTTTCATGTGAAATGAATGTGCTGCTTTATTCTCTTAGAATGAAGATACCTCTATTCTGTAATGGAAGACCTGAGAGAGATATTTGAGCCACTACTACCTAGTTGCTATATTTTTCCTTTTTCTTGCAGTGTCGCTGAATATATTCTTCCTTATCATGAAAATCTGACTACTTGTTTGTCTGATCTTACTTCCTCTGGTTTCCTTCAGCAGTATATTCTTTTTATAACTGCATCTATTGTCAATTGCATCAATATGCCTTTGTTTTTGGGACTTGTCTATCTATTCTAAATGTACCCTACTTAATCCTACTTTGAAATCACCATTTTGCTTTACCAAATTAACTAAAATACATTATTTCCCAGTTCTTTTAATCTATTAAAACTTAAATACATAAGCATGGTCTTAGTCATATTCTGCCATTTCTCGCAGTCATGACCTGGATGAGCCAGACTGCTCCTATTTACAGATCCATACAGTCAACAGAAACAATCATGAATCAGGTCTTTATTTTCCTTTACATTCAAAATACAGAAAAAAGAATAGCTGTGAAGTTTGAAGCAGTTTAAAATAATTTTCTTAGCTCTGACATTCAGGATATATACAGTAATTTGATGTTTATCTTTCTAATTCATTATGTCCAGTTAGTTCTGGTAAGAATTTCTCCCAAGCCTTATGACTTTAGATTTGCCAAATATAATAGACAGTCAATGGCTAGCATTATCATCATTATTTGTGTCAGAACTCCAGATATTATAGTCTTATCTTTAGTTTCATTTTGTTGAATGCAATTTAATCACAAATAATAAATAGAAATTGAAGTTTTGTTTATAGGCAAAGGTAATCAATCTTCCATCTCTAGTACTGTTTTCCCTAAGGCTGATTCTCCCTTCCACATTGAAAAAATATGAAGTTGCAGGCTGGACATCAGGAGACATTACTTTACAGTTAGGGCTGCCAGGCTCTGGAATGGACTCCCAAGGGTGGTGGTGCTCTCTCCTACTTTGGGGGTTTTCAAGAGGACAGATATTTGGCTGGGGTGTTATGACCCCGTACTCGTTCCTGCCTAAGGCAGGGGGTCAAACCTGATGGTCTGTTTAGGACCCTTCCAACCCTAAGCATTATGAGACTATGAAACGAACTTATTATTTAGCTCTCCTGTTACCTTTCACAAAATCATATAGGTGTCATTTATTTAATATTTTTAAAGTCTGTGGATGTTTGCCTGTATATAAATCTTTAAAATCTTTCTTTGTACATAATTACTTTTGTGAAATGCTTTTCATCTGACAGGATCTTAAAGAGCTTTGCAAACATGCACATGCATGCATATATAATCTATACATTGATCTAAGATTATATACACACATGCATGCTTTGCTCAGGGTTGAGTATCAACCAATGAGTACTTACTTTACTCATTTATCCACTACTGAAACATCACTGACTGCAATCTTCAATATTCCTAGTCTTTAGCAAGTGATGGCCAAAAACATCCTTGACATATTTTTTCCAGTAAAATTTTATTAACCAGTTTCCTAATTTTTTTTCAATCAGCTTTAGTAACTCATCTTAATTATTGTAGGATCTTTCATTGCTCCTCTCCTGTTGGTCTACTTCCTGTTCATATTCTGCTGCTCATATCATTTGTTATTTCTGTTATGCCTATGGTAGCCCTTGTTGTTCTTTCTGTGCCAAATACATGGTTACCACTCAAATTTAAATTTTAGTTCAAAATCTATTACTGACTTCTAAGTCTCTGAAAATTGGCCTTTGTATTTGCAAAGCTTGCTTCATGTTTATGTGCTTTTTCACATTGTGGGTGGTATCATTTCTATTTCCTACTTCCATCTTTATTGTTTGTTGTTTTAGAATGCCTGGTTGGCATGCATAATGAAAATTATCTTATTGATTATTGTGCTAAAACTATTTACTATATACCTTAAAATATATTTTATTCATTTGCAGTTTTGTTTTATTGTTATGACATCTCATGTTCATTTGAAACCAGACATCTTTATGTTATCTAGCTTCAATACTTACTGAAATTGTATGTTACCACTTGTGAAAAATGCAAAATACTTCAGTAAACAATATTTACTTTGAAAAACATTCTACTTAAAGCAATTCTATTTATAATATATTTATACTTCAATTTTACCTGTCTTTATTTTTAACATTTTACTGCGACAAAAATACTTGGGGACAGATATTTGACTAATGTAAACTGTGGTCTTGGATAGATAGTAACAAAAGGATAGTAACAAAAGGAGAATGAAGAGAGACCATATTAAGGGCACAAGAGTAGGCAATCCCAATGTGAAAGAAGTGCAGCAAAAGACTGTCTTGGCTAACTGGTGAGCTGTTCAAGAAGTTGAAACTTAAAAAGGAATCTTATATAAATACAAACTGTCCATATTATATTACATAGCCTGAGTATGCAGGGAGAAGAAAAACCAGGAAAGTCAAGGCACAAATTGAGAAACAAGTAGCAAAGGGCATAAAAGGCAATAAAAAGCATTCTGTAAACATAAATTAAGAAGTAAGAGGAAGTTCAAGGAAAACATTAGGTCCCTTAGTGAATGCAAAGGGCAATCTACTAATGGATGGAACAGAAGAATCTGAAGTATTTAATACCTTTTTAACCTAAGTCTTAATGAATAAAGCCAGGTATCCAATAACAAAGTACAGTTGGCAGTGAAGATAAGGAAGGCACTAATCAGTGTAGAGTAGGGAAAGAACAGATTAGAGAGGCTGGATGTTTAAAGTCAGCAGGGTAAGATGAGATGCATCCTAGAGTATTCAAGGAAGTGGCCAAGATAATTACAGAGCCATCGTATGTTATCTCTGAGAACTTGTAGATGTTTCAGGATGTAATGTGATCGAAAAAGAGCAAATACAGTGCACATATTTTAAAAAAGGAAGAAGGAAGTTCTTTACAAAACATTTAGTCTAACATCAATACCTGGATATATTATGGAACGTGTCATTGTGGAATCAATTTCTAAGCACCTAGAGGATAATGAAGCAGCCAGAAATAGTCAATATGGATTTGTCAAGTGCAAGCCATGCTTGATCAACCTGGTTTCCTCCTATGACAAAGTGGATGCGGGGAGAGCAGTGAATGTAACATACTTTTGTTTTAGTGAAGTTTCTGATGCTGTTTTTTATGATATTCTCATTAGTAAGCTAAGGAAATACAGTATAAATGAAACTACTGTAAAGTGGCTACATAACTGATTGGATCATTGTAATCAAAGTAGTCATCAATGGCTTACTGTCTACCTGGGAGGAGATACTGTGGGCTTGGCTAGGTTTCTGTCCTAACCTGTCTGATACAGTTTACTATCTTCATGAATGATTTGGAGGATGGTATTGAGCAAATTTTCAGGTGACAACAAAATTGGTGTAGCCGCAGATTATTCGAATGATAAGATTAGGATTAAAAAATGACCTTAAAAATAGGAAAAATGGCCCAAAATTAATTGAACAAAGTTCAGTAAGGGCAAGTGCAAAGTACTTCACTTAACATGAAACAATCAAATGTACATGGCTTCAAATGGTTTGGCATCAGTACCACAGAAAAAGGCCTGGGATAATGGTGACCTGTAGCTAAGTATGAGGCAGCAGGGTACTGCAATAGTATTATTGCAAAGAACATGCAAACAAAAAACACCAACCCCTCAAACCATCAACTTTTGTATTAATAGAATTAATAGGGTTGTATTAATAAGTATGTCACTTGTAAGTCAAAGGAAGTGTTTTAGGTACCTCACTTCAAGAAAGATGTGGAAACATTGACCGGAATCTGTCAGAGAGCACAAAATGATTAGAGGACCAGGAAATACAGTTTATGAAAAAATGTTAGAAGAACTGAGATGATTTAGTATGAAGAACAGACTGAGGAAGGATTTGATAATATTTACCATTACCTAATTGTGATGGTGTTTTCAGTGGCTTGTAATGCGCTGATAAGAATGTGTGACCTACTAGTGCAAGCTTTTCCATGGGCACTGCAGTTTCTGCCAGTTTGGGGCAGAAGGTGCCTTGCTGAAGAATAAGATAATGACTCTCAAGAGCTTCATATATTTTCACATGTGAAAATAAATGTAAATATTCTGATCTATAGGATTTCTCCTTTCCCCATTTTTTGGAATGAATAAGTTACCAGTTTTGTTTTAGGACTTGATTCTGCCACTCACTCATTTGAGTACAACTTACTCTACAACTAGTCTGATATTTGTCAGTGCAACTTGTTGTATGAAGCTACCCTTACTCTGAGTAACTTAAAATTGATTAGTTCTTAAAGCATATTCCATTCTGAATAGGTTTGTAGCAGCCATTTCCTCTTCCAGTCTCTTGACCATTTTCAGCAATAACCTGATCCCGTCCTAGCAGATGTTAAGGCAAGTAGGATGTGTATGATTACTTTTATGCTGCTAGCTGTGTCTCTCAGTGCTGACATACACTACATGCACTGTAACAGCTAGAACTGAAACTGGCTAAGTGAAGCATTCCTTCATTGTGACTTAGGACAATAGAGTGCCCTTGTGAAAATGCCACATGTTGCTTTCCAGATCATTTTGCAGGGAAAAAAAATAAAGGCTAGCTGCCATAGTAGAATTACTTTGTATATAATGGACTTTGACCTTACCAAGCTGACCTATGCCACAAGTCCTATGGATTTTTTTTTTCAGACAGCCATTTAGGCAGTATTCTGTTCTAAATAGCAGACCCTACTGTATTGTTAGATATACAAGTTCAAATAGCATCAAAGCAAACAGAAATGTGTTGCTAGCTTTCAGTGTTCTTGCCTCTTTGTATTCAGAGTGGGTACAAGAACCAAGGCTTATAGAAATAACAGGGCTGTAGGCAGTTGCTCTCGCTTCTTCCTGATGTCTGGCTCTGTTTAAACCCTGTTAGGAAGGTATTTACATTTCTTATATTTCTCCTTGGTAATAGAATCAGCAAAGCTATGAGTGTTTTTCCCCACAGCTTAAGATATCTTCATTCTGTAAGCAATTTATATTGTGTACAGATACGATTACAACAGACCCTTCTTTGTACACTTTTACAAAGAACTGTTCCATTTTCTGCTCTAGAAGGGAATTGAATGATGGTTAAGGATCACTAACCTATTTTAAATTGAAGGCATGCCTCAGAAAATGTCAGCTTTTGGTTTTTAATCATTTTTTTCACTACAGAAAAAGAATAAAGCAATTCTTTACCTTTCAAAGTGTTTTAACACTGTGAATTCCTATTTGATATCTCTGGGTATATCTTGTGAATTACATTTGCACATCTAACAGTGCTAAGATTTTGTGGCACCTTGCAGCACCTTTGAAAGCATCTCAAGACACCCCAGGGTGCTGTGGCATCCTGGCTAAGAATCACTGTTAACAACAGCAGCATTCGCTTGCAGTCCAGGATGATGGTCTTCCATGATTGCCTTATCTGTGGGTCTGAAGATGACTGATGAGACTGACCTAGGATCAACAGGTTCCATTGCAGCTCGGGTATATGTATCCATGTAGGGTGGGTAGCCCTAGATTCTTGGTTTGGTCTGCAACATGCTGTTTTTGCCATTCCCGCTTTTCTGTCTCCTGTTATCGTGAGGTTTCAAAGTACTGAGATGTTTGCAGCAGAATCTTCTTCCATTTGGGGTATTCCTGGGAGGTAGTCTCCTACAAGTTGATGCGAATGTTGCATTTTTTCAAGTTGGCCTTGATGATATCCTTGGAGCTCTTTCTCTGCCCTGATCTTAAATGTATGCCTTGACTGAGTTGGAGAATAAAACTTGCTTTGGGAGTCTGGAGTTGGACATCTGGATGATGTGGCTGGCCCAGCAAAGTTGTTATTGGATAATCTTTGCCTCAATGCCCATGGTGTTTGCTTGTGAGAGGATGCTAATGTTGGTGCATACTTCTACCCACTGAATTTGAAAGAGCTTCCACATGCAGTGTTGATGGTACTTTTCCAACAACTTTAGGTGTCTTCTGCATGTTGTCTATGTCTCATCTTTATAGAGTAAGGTAGGGATCATGACTGCTTGATAAACTACAAGTTTGTGTGGCAAAGTGGGGCTCCCTGCCTAGCCACAGTGCTAGGTTCCCCAATTGCCTTTGGGCACATCTCTGACCTGACTTTCCTGCCATGCCTTGTTCTTATTAATTAGGATGTTAATTAAGCGGGAGGCTGCCCATTTCTTGCCCTGATGCCAGGAGGCACTATCTGCAGCCTTCCCTACACCACAGCTCATGTCTCGCAAATGGCATCCAGCTGTTAGTCACACCAGCCCCACACTGGGCTCCAGAGTCCTCCTATCAGGACTCTCCTTTGATCCCTCCACTCAGGCAGCCTATTCTGCCATCATTCAGGCTGCCAAGTTCCCTGTAGCTATCTCCCCTCTCAGGCATGGTCTCCCCAGGACCTTCAGCCACACAGGCCCTGGCCTCACCTCCAAAGCCAGGTGGGACCCCAGGCCCTTGGCTCTGGGGCATCCCTCACGGTGGGCCCCTGGCCCTTTTGACCTTCCTGGTCCTGGCCTCAGCATTGATCAGTCAAGGGGGTACTCTACCTCTGGCCTCTCTCACTAGCCCCACACTCTCTCTCAGGTCCACCTTCCTGGATGTGGGAGCTAGGGTGCTTCACACCATGACTGGTGCTCCAGGGTCTCACAGGAGACTTTCAATGCCCCCTGGAGCAGCAGGTTGTGGTGCTACTTAAGATCTTACCTTTGACCCGCACTCAGCCGCCCAGCAATGGAGGACTTACCGGGGTCAGGACTCGCCTATCTCTCTCTTGGGCTGAGCCCCCCTTTATTCAGCCCTCAGCCTCTGGAGTCCAAAGACCTACCTAAGCCTACTCCCCTCCACTCAGGGCTCCACACTGCTCCCTCCACTCAAGGCTACTCATCTCTGCCCCCTTCACTCCAGGCTCCACACCACCCCCTTCACTTGGGGCAATGGGGCTTTCCTTCCCAGCAGGCTCAGGTGGCCACCACTGTGCCTGGCCCCAGCTTTTCCTCTCAGGGTCTTGCACCCCCACAGAGCTCAGGTGGCTGCAGCTGTGCCTGGCCCCCACTTTGCTTCCTCTTGCATCCCATGGGGCTCAGGTGGCTGCAGCCATACCTGGCCCCAACTCTCCTTCTTTGGGGGTCTCTCACCCCACAGGGCTCAGGTGGCCGTAGCCATGCCTGGCCCCAACTGCCTCCAACACTCCTGGAGTGTTATGCAGATCCACCCAAAAGTGAAGGCTCAGGTTAAGGCACCCCTACCTGCCTTCTACCAGGGTGGTAACTGGCCTGGCATTACCTGGGGGCTCCCATGCCACTGAGAGCCCTACCAGGCCACCCAATCCTGGCAAGGTGCAGTTTTAGGTCATGCCCAGGACCAGGAGCTTCCTAACCATCCCGTACAGCTGCTCCCTTACTTCTAGGATGATCCATGATGCCTCACAGCCAGGCAATGTTGCTACCTGCCCAGCCAGCAGGAAACTGAGCTCTTTATATAGGCAGCCAGAGATCTAAAATGGCTGCCTTAATATAGCACCTGCTGGCTGCTTAGCTTTGGTCTTAAAGTGGCAGGCACCAATAGTGCCCTGCCACACACCTTCCCCCTTTAAATGGTTTCCCCTGTTTCTCCTCCAAAGCAAACTCCCACTGGAGCCTGTGGGAGCCCCTCATGTGGCGACTACCCTCAAAGGTGCTCTGCCACAGCCAAGTTTTGAATCTGATGTTGCAATCTTTGAATATCCATTTCCTCAGGCATCCAAAGGCTGCACTTACATATCTGAGGTGATGTCAGCCTTCTGTGAGAGATGGCTTCTGAGGCATGGAAAATTCTCAATGTTCTCCGGAGTCCCACTGTAAATCTGAATTCTTCTGAATGTTAAACATCAGTCCCATTTTCTTCTATGCCTTGGTAAAGGCATCAACAATTGCCTGAAGATCTGCTTCCAAGTGAGCACACACTACAGTATCATCAATGTACTGGAGCTCAATGATTGAGGTTAGGATAGACTTGGTTTTGGCTCGGGATCAGCTGAGATTAAACTGTTTACCATCTGTTCAGTAGTTTAGCTTCACTCTGGCTGGAAGCTTGTTGATGGTCAGACATAGCATCATAGTGAGAAATATCGAGAAGAGTGGTGGAGCCTTGCTTAACTCTTGTCTTAATCTCAAAGAGATCTGTGATAGAACCATTACTGAGAACCACTGATCTCATACCATCATGGAGCAGGTAAAGAACAGTGGGCATCCATACCATCTGTACCAATAGAACTTCTCAGTTGACAGCCTAAGGCTTTCATGAGGTCAAAGAAGACCATATAGAGAGGTTTATGTTATTCCTGGTATTTTTCCTGCAGCTGGCAAGCAGTGAAGATCATGGTTGTGCCTTGTAATGCCCTAAGCCCACACTGAGATTCTGGGAGGAGCTCTTCAGCAAGTGGAAGGAGATTTTCTCACAATGATCTTTCCTGTGGTGGACAGCAAGGTGATCCCTCTGTAGTTTCCACAGTTGGGCTTGTCTCCTTTCTTGGAGTTTGTCACAATCAGTGTCCCTGAGGTCATCTGGGAATGAGGGTATCAAGCTGTGATGTGAGCTCCTCTCTCCCATGCTTGAAGATTTCCATGGAGATTCCATCAACTCCAAATGCCTTGTCATTTTTCATCTGCTTGATAGCTTTCCTCACATCTTCAGGGGTTGGAAGGATTCTGAGATCATCTCTGTCTGGATGTTGTGGTATGGAATTGAGAACACTTGTCAACAACAGAGTTTCAATTGAGAAAGTCTACAAAATGCTCCTTCCAACAGACATTGATAGCTCCCTTTTCTTTGACCAGGCCTTGTCCACAGAGTACTATAGCATCCTGGATGAGAATCACTGTTACAGGTTTTTGTTTCAAGCAGCCATAATCCTACTGGCATCAGCAAAGTTGCACCAGTATATGTAGGACCATTTTTAGCCCTTACTATATCTGTGTTACAGAATCTTTTCTTCACTAGGTGGTTCAAATCTCAATCAGTGCCTCCTTATTTTCTTTAAATAGCATTGCGTGTCTATTTTTTTAATTATTTTGTTTTAAATGTAATTAATCTATTTTCCCATGTTTCTCATCTCATCTCATCTTTTATTATTTATAGCTCATGAATATATGTATATATGTATGTTTGTGTATATGTGTGTGTGTGTATGTATGTATGCATGTTTGTTTGTTTACTAAGTGGTTTTATTATCACTTTACAGACATTCCTGGACTATTTTAAACCATAGGTGTGGGCAGACTACCAAAAATATGTTTTTGCATTAGAGAAAAATTCCTGACCTCAGATAATGTGTTGTGATAGTCCATCAGTCTTCTGCCTTTCTCTTGTGTTCCTTGAGATTTACCTGTTATTATATTTAATAAAATGTTTAAAAATATTTAATTTCTCACTAAATAGGAACTGGCAGCCAACTCCCTAAAACTTTGCATTCCAAATGTCTTCTGTGGACACTAGTGGTTTTAAACTCTGAGCTTGAAAGGTTCCTTCCATGTCCACATGCAGGAGCATAGGTCCCAGACTGGTGATCTGTTGTAATGTACATCTTCAAGATATAGTCAGTTTAGACAAGTAATTGTATGCATACACATCCAGAGAAGAAGACACCTCTTGAAAAGGAAATGTTATGAGTTAGCTTGTGTTTATAAGCACCCCAGTGAATAACGGATGTTGTGCAAGTATTATGACTTTAGCAATAGCTCTCATAAATAATTTGCCTCTGAGGTACACTCTGGGCACATCTACATGAGATACTATGTTGCCATAATTTGTTGCTATGGTGACATGGATTCAGCAG
>JAGPOW010002514.1:48602047-48627948 GCA_030014935.1 Caiman crocodilus | reverse complement strand
GCATGAACCGTGATGCCAATGCTACTGCACAGCTTGTAGCAAGTACTAAATGACTGTGCAGTAACAACTGCACAGTCTGGCACACATGTAGACATGCCCTCTAAGTCTCACTCCTTCATCTCCTTTGTTTGCTTCATGAGAATCATGATTTGCTCCTACTTTTTACCAGCAGCAAATATTAACAGACATTTTCTGGACCTTTGCTGAAACTATTTGTTCCCTAATTACATGCTTTATGTTAGGACTAAGAGGTCATTCAACATCTACTTATTTGTATGGGTTCAACTTTCAAAAAGGTGTTAAGGGAACGGTGATTCTTCCTTATTTCCTTGTACAGCTATACAGACCCATTTATAATCTAGTTACCAAATGAATAAAATAGAGGTGTAAGAAAAAAGAAAAAAAAAGTTAGAAAATATATCAATAAAACCAATTTTATATATAGTTGTTTCTTTTTAAATTATAGCTATAAAAGTACTGAAGCAATTTAAAAGCAAGAATATCTCTGCTAACAAGAAAAAAGGTGGTGGAGGAGGAGAAGAGGAACAAGGTTTGGAATATCTTCAAACAAAGAGGAATCGACTGTTTCCAAAAATATGGTTAACAAAATACCCCTGGCTAAAATATGATGAAGAAAGAGGGATAATGTTCTGCGCTCTGTGTCGCAAACATAGTGTTAATTTAGGGGAAACTGTACATAATTTTTGTTCTGGAACTGATGACTTTCAGCTTGAATTTATAAATGCACATCACAGCAGTGAAGCTCATGCCTGGGCTAATTGCATGGAGGCTGCCAGCAGTGCTACTCCAGATACTGCTCCTGCTGAGGAGATGTTAAAGAATATGAGCAAAATAACATTAGGAAGAATTGAAAACATTTTTAGAACATGTCATGCTATTGCCAAATCTGGACGTCCCTTCACAGACCTTGATTGGATGTGCAAGCTAGATGATATGAAAGGTGTGGACATTGGTTCTGTATTTAGAAATTACAAGTATGCAAAAATGTTTACACATTTTATTGCTGAAGTGGAACGAAGGGCCTTAAAAGAGAAACTAGAAAAAAGTAAGTTCTTCTCCCTCATTAGTGATGGAGTCGCAGACAATTCAATTAAAAAAACAGCAGTTGTATATGTGCGTTTTGCCAATGAAGGAAGAGTCCACTGCCAGGTTGTTGGAGTTCAGCCAATTGATAAGTCTAATGCTTTAACTGTAAAAAATGTGATTGAGAAAATATTGCAGATTAATCTTCAGCTCAATCTGTCAAGTCAAGACTGGTCCAGAAAATTAGTTGGGTTTGGAAGTGATGGTACTGATGTCATGGTAGGAGAAAATAATGGAGTAGCTAAACTTCTGCAGGAAGTTCAGCCTTGTGTACAGTCCGTACATTGTTTTGCTCATCACCTTGAATTGGCTTACAAAGGAGCACTGGAAAGCATTCAGCTGTATACTGTTTTAACTGATCTCTTGCAAAATATATATTACTTTTATCATAACTCACCTCTAAATAAGAGCAATCTCAAATCAGCATATGAAGCATTTAAGTTACACCTAGCTCTTCCCTCTAAAATTGGTGGGTCCCAATGGCTACCTCGCCTACAGACAGCTCTTCAAATCCTCCTGAAGGGTTATGCAGCAATTGTTCTACATCTGAGTAAGGTAAGTTCTTCAAAAATCGGATGTAATGCAGTGGGAAAAGAAGTTAATGGATCCTCATTTCCCAGACTTTTTTACATGAATTATCTTTCCTATTGAGTTTCAGATTCAAGGAGATCCAAGTGCCACAAACCACCAGAAAGTCAAAGATTTTCTAAAGCTCCTTCTCAAAATGGAGATTGTCAAATTTTCTCATTTCTTACTGGATGTCGTTAATGTCCTCAATATTCTATCCCGTGTTACACAGGATTGTAACTCTTCCATTGCAGATATATTTGCAACCATGCAGTCAACATTACAAACACTTCATATGTATCAAACAAGGTGAGGTGCATCTGAAAACTGCATCAGACAATTTACATTAAATTATAGAAAAAAAGGTTAGTATATAGTGTTCTGTGTCTTTATATCTTTCAGATCTGGTCCAAAGGAGCGCCTAGTGGAGACTGTTACACATTTTCACGGTCATCAGCTTTTAGGGAATGGAAATATTTTACCATTACGAATGAAAGTACTAAGCAATATGATGAAGAGACTACGTGACTGTTTTTGTGATGCCAGCCAAGATGTTTTGAGTGCAACTATCATTGGAAGTTTTAAGCTATGGCCAGACAAAATCGAACAAGGTACAGAAAGCTATATACTGTCTATTTGAGTAAATGCACATTTGTATTATATATTGCTGTAAGTTATGCAGCTGTTTTCTTTTACCTCTGTTACAGAATTTGGTGAAAGGGAGGTGTCTGTCCTAACTAAACATTTTGAACCAGTACTAGAAAATGCCAATGTAAAAGTTGATGAGGTTGAGACTGAATGGAGCATGCTGAAATTAGAGCTATATGATAGGTAATAAGAATACTGAAATTATGTGTGTTTATTGAACTAGAAATGCCTAAAGTATGTGTTTTCAAAGACCATGGACATTCTATAGCTGTGACCAACTTTTTGTTTATTTTTATTCTCTTTTAGATTTCAAAATATCCAGAGCTTGACATGGGATTTAGTGAACTTAGAATACTCGCATAAGTATCCTAACATCCTGACACTAATAGATCTGATTCTAACACTGCCTGCAAGTTCAGCTGAAGCAGAACGAGGCTTCAGTCAAATGAAGCTTACCACAATGCAACAGCACTCTAAACTAATGTCTGACAGTGTAACTGATCTCATGGTAATTCAAATGAATTCTCCAGACATCAGAAAGTTTGACCCAGAGAAGGCTATTCACCTGTGGAATACTACTTGTCAGAGGAATAGAAGACTACAGACTAGCCATATGATAACTAATGAAATATCAGATTGCTCTTCGGACTCTGATTTGGATAGTCATTATGGAAATGATTAGAATTGCGCAAAAGTCCCAATTTCAGTTTGCAGCCATTTTTATAGCATGCATTAACTTTGTAATATTTAATTAATGCAATTTTTGCTGTGGCTATTCATTACACATCACATGCCATTTTATGTTTACTGCTGGACTGCCAAAAGCATTTCCCATGTGTGCATATGTGTCTGATCTAGAACACCAAGATCATGCAACAACATAGTGGTTTAGAGGGGTTCATGCTATTGGTAGTTCTTGGGGCAGTTAGATGTCTCTTAGTTCTTTCTGGCCAGGAGGCGCTACCAAGAGGAGGACCTGCCAGGAAATGTAGCCTCTACTCTCAAATAATGCAATGTATGACAAGAAAAACAGAGTGAAATTACTTCTGATATTTCTGTACATCAAAACTTTCAAGAGGCCTAAGACCCAGACAGGACTTAAAGTGAAACAAATTTGCCACTCCTAAAGCAACTAACTTCTAAATGAAGGCGACCATTGTGTACTGTGGTATAAGGCAATAATGCACATAGCTGCAGAAGGTATCTTGGATATATATTACATACTAGGCCTGTGCGAAGCGGCTAGTATTCACTTCGGATTCAGATTGGGCTGATTCAGGGGACAGCGATTCGATTCGGTGATTTGAATCACTGTCCCAAATCGAATCAGCCAAATCTAATTCAGAGATTTGGCCACTGCTGAATTGGCCAAATCTCCAAATCAGCCCCATCTCCCGCCTGCTCTCCATGGCTGCCCTGCCTACTCTCCCAGCGCTCTGCTCTTAAAAAAAAAAGCCCACACTCACTGGATGCTTCCAGGCAGGGGAGAGGGGCATCTCTGCTGCCCCCCACTGCCCCACACCACATGGGGGGCTCTGTTATGAGCCCCCAACCCTGCCCGCTTTCCCAGCAACCCCCATGGCTGACCCTGGCCCTTTAAAAAAAAAACCCAGAAAGCTCACACTCTCTGGCTCCTGTCAAGCAGGGATGTGATACCCTCTGCCCCCCACTGCCTTGTGCCCCCCCAGTAGCCCCGAGGCCACTGCAGCAGCTGGTGAGTGGGGATTTTTTTCTTTTTTTTTAAAGGCCCGGGAGCTAGGGTGGGCAGGGCAGCCATGCAGTGGGGGGGCTGGAAGAGCAGTCGAGGGGGCAGTGGCAATTGCCCCCTCACCTAGCAGCAGCCAGTGAATGGGGTCTTTTTTTTAATGAGGCAGGAGCTGGGGCCAGGCAGGGCAGCCATGATGGGAGCTGGGACAGTGGGTAGAGTGTGCTCAGGGGGTCTGGGGGAGCAGGCAGGAAATGGGGCCAGGTAGAGGTCCCTCCATGGTCCTCTCCCCCATCCTCTAGCCCCCTTCCCCCGCCCCTACTTACCAGCATGGAGTTCGGGTCCCGCTCCCTGCTGCAACGAGTGGGGACTTCCATATTGCTGAAGCTCTCTGAATCTTTTCCGAATTGATTTGGAGACCTTTGAATCAATTCAGACCTTTTAATTGGTCTCCTGATTCAATTTGGATTTGAAGATTTGACCCTTGAATCGAGCTGAATCTCCTCTGATTCGAATCATCACCTGAAGCTTTGCACAGCCCTATTACATACACAAACTGTTTCTAGATCTAAGCTGTTACAAGATTTGATAGTGGAATAAAATAAATGGACATATTCACATAAGCATTGAATATACACATACACAAATGTATGACTGGCTGCTTACTCATTCCATGTATATTTATATGGCACAGTGCAATGCTGGATAGAATCCCCAAACTAGCTCTATACAAGCTAGCTTATATTATTGGAAGTAATATAACTGTGTTGATGTGGCATTCTATAGCAGCTAATATTCGCTATTTCTGTGTGGCTAATTAGCCTAAATATAACTATCTTGTTCCTAGTACCAAACTAATTCATTTAGAGCTAGCTTGGGTACCTCTTTATGCTGCCACATTGTGCCTTGTGCACATAACCTGGTAACATCAGAACAAGAGATTAGTGTTGTAAACCATAAGATAGAGCACATCTGTAAAGGTATGTCTTTTTTAAGACTTGTGCATTTTCTTATAGCTAAAATGTTGACATATGCTAATCTTCTAAAGCAGCAAAAAACAACCTGGTATGTGTTGTACTGGGTACATTGTTAGGTATAGTGTTGCCTATTCTCCTGATTTTATCACAAGTCTCATGATATTTCATGTTTTTCTTAAAGCTATAGCTCCTGAAGTTGAGATTTTCAGAAATATTTTTAAAGGAACTTTCAAGCCACCAGTGTTGTGAAAAAGTTTCAGCAAATAAAAACAAGCCAAAATTTACAGGTTTTAAAAATCATTATTTTAAAGGCATTTCATGATTTATGTCTGAGTTACGATTTTCAAATACGGTCAGTTGACAGCACTTGGTACTTGGCTTTAGGATGATTCTTGCAAAGCGTACAAGTACCATCCCAGCATGAAACATATTCTGAAATCATAGAAGCATAGAATATTTGGCTAAAAGGAACTTCAGAGGGTAGGTATAGACACTCAAAAAGCCCAAGATGGAATTGATCTAAGTTACATGGTTTTCCATAAGCAGTATAGTTTAGATTGGTAGCAAACAGAACACACATTTACGCTTTGGTTGGGTGGGTGTGCAAGCTGCCTATCTAGACCAGGTTCTGCCATTTTTTAAACCTGTCTCTAGTGCCAAGCTTCTGTTTTGTTACAGGTTTAGACCAGTTTCAAATCACTTATACCAATAAAAGTGTCACATTTTTGATGACTTGGCCCAAAGGTCTTTGAGTCCAAATCCTAGTAGTATGCCAGAATCAAATATACTGAGACCATTTCCAAGAGATGTTTGGCTAACCTCCGGTGCGTATCTTATAACATCTTTAGGTAGCCTTTTCCATTGTTTTATCATGCTGACAATTAGAAAGTTTAACTTAATATTAGGGGTGCATCTATAAAGATTTTTTAGCTGATACTGATGGCTGATTAGTAACCAGCCATATTGGTTGGTATCGAGCCAATAGCCAATATGCAGTCTGGCAGCTTGGAGCAGCATCCAGCCAGTAAGCCTGTGGGGGGAAGGGGTATGGGGGAGAGAAGGGGCATGGGGGAACAGATCAAGGCTCCCAAGGTGAGGGAGGGAGTAGGTCTAGGGCTGGGATGGGCAGGCATTGCCCAGCCAGGGTAACGAATGCACCTCCAGAAGCAGGCTGGGGTCGTGGGCAGCTCATCCACAAGAGTGTGAGGGGGTAGGGAGGGGACATGGCACCCCACCACTATACACAACCCTGAGGGAGGCATGGAAAGCATGTGACCCCAGGATTTTTGCACAGGGTGATGGTGGGCTGCCTGCTGTGGGCTCAGGGCCAGGGACTGTGCTGGCCTCTTCCCCTGCTCACCTCCACTCAGGGTGGGGCAGGCAGTGGCACTGGGAGAGGGGCTACAGAGTGGGCTACAGCCACCCCAAAATTCACCATAGCCCAACCTATATACGCTCTTTCCAGCATCGCTGCGGCCTGCTCTGCCCCCACCCACCCTGGGTGCAGCCCCAGCCCAGCTCCTCCACTGGGAAGAGGTCAGCACAGCTCCTGGCCCCAAGTCTGCAGCAGGCAGCCCACCTTTGCCCCACACACAAATCCAGGGGGCACATACCCCCATGCCTCCCCTGAGGGAGCATACAGTGGCAGGGAGCCACTTCCCCTCCTCATCCCTCTTTTCCTGGGATGAGCTGGCCACAGTTCCACCCCACTTTTGGGGTTGCATGCACTGCTCTGCCTGGGCAACACCTGCCCCAGCCCCACTCCCTTCCTCACTGTGGGGGGTGGAATCTGCCCTCCATGCCCCTTCCCTCCCCACTGCCCCTTCCCCCCCCACAGACTTGCCAGCTGGATGCTTCTCACCAAACTGCTGGGCTGCATTCCAGGCCACGTGCACGCTGCAGCTGTGCACATGCACATAGCACTTATCAGTAACATTACTGGGCACACCAGCCAAAACAAGTTGATTGCCAGTAATGTCAATTTTCCTTTTATAGGTGCCTATCTGATAAGGACTGATGTATTGGTGTACCTCTATGTCACAGGGCACTCCGCTGCCCTACTCCTAAAGGAGGAAGAACTGCTAGAAAAGGAGCTCTAGCAGTGATTTGGCAGCACAGCTGCAGGTTGCCTGGGCAACTAATGAAGGTCAGCTGACCCAGAAAGGGGCAGGGCCTGGCTTTTATAAAGCCCAGAGCCAACACCAGGCTGGTAGTTCCCTGCCAGCAGCCAGAGGGGCAGGAGCTCTGAGAGAGATGATGTGAGTGTAGCTCACAAGAGCTCCGGAGGCTGGAGCAATTATGTTGTGGCCTAGCCAAGAGGCTTATGTTGTTGTGGCTGGGTACCTTATATTTATGTTATAGCCAGAGGCTTGTGTTTGTATTGTTGTAGTTATAAGACCAGTGGTTTGTGTGAGTCTATAAGGGGTTGGAGAAGGCCTCAGGGTAATCCCCAGCAGAGAGGGGACCCCGGTGCCAGTTTGGGCGCAGCATGGTAGCCCCAGAGAGAGGGGGCAGGTTTGAGAGGCCCAGAGTGGGCACGGAGAGCCTCAGGAAGGGGGCTATTTTATTAAGGAGCCCAAGGTCGGGCATGGGGAGTCCCCGACAGGGGGCCGCACATATTAAGAAGCCCATGTTGGGCACAGCATGCCCTGAGGAAGGGGGGGCCACATAGAGAGCCCCGGAAGGAAGGGGGGCGGCATTGAGGAGCCCAAGTAGGGCAAGGACTAGGAGGCCTGGTGAGGGCACAGCAAGTCCCAGAGAGAGGGGGCGGTACATGTCAGGAGTCCAAGTTGGACATGGTGAGCCCCAGAAAGGGGGGACCAAGTTAGTGGAAGATGGAGTTGAGATCCGCGAGGCTTAGGCTGCGGTACTGGGGAGGAAGGAGCTGCAGATAGCACCCCCTAGTGGAGGGGCAGTACAAGGGCCGCCTCCCACTAATGAACCAATTAACATCAAAGATGTGGCAGGTGAGATGAGGCGGGCGGTTGCCCAGAGACGGGTGCGGGGGCCATATTGAGGGTAGCCCCGAGTGACGACCTGTCACACTCTACCTAAAATGCAACTAAATGTTCATTGTTGCAAGTTAAGGTGGGTGTATGTGGGAGGATGGGTCTTGCCACAAGTAGCACTGGAAAACAACTGAAGATTTTTTTTTATATTGTCTTTCCTCAATCTTCTTTTTCTAGGCTAAACAAACACAATCCCTTCAACCTTCCTCTTAGGTGATACATTCATGTCTTTTAATTCTTGTTACTTTCTTTTAGACTCTGTTTTTTGGAAGTGTAGTGACCAAAACTGGACCCATTATTCTAGGTAAGGCCCTTCCGAGGGCAAAGTAGAATGAAATGTTGTATGTAAGGCCCCCTATGTCTTACAGACAACACTCCTTTTAATACACCCCAGAATGAGATTTTCTTTCTTTTGCAACAGTATTATGTTGCAGAATTAAATTTAGTCTGTGTTCCATGAGAACCCTCAGACCCTTTTCTAGTCATTCCCCATTGTGCATTTGGCCCTTGGATTTATTCTTCTTCCCTGTAGTTCTCTGTACTTGTCTCTACTGGAATTTTTATTGTGAATTTCAGCCCTCCTCTCAATATCATTTTGAATTCTGATCTTGTTTTGCAGTTTGCTTTCATCTGCAGATTATGAATGTATGGCATCCTCTGAGTTGCTAATACAACTGTTTAAAACCTCATATTAAGTGGTCTTCTAATTTGACAGCACACCATTGATATCTACTTTTCAAGAGTAATTTTTCGTCTAGCTGCGTTCCCATCTTATCTAGACCAAATTTGCTTGGTTTGCTTACAAGACTGTAATGTGGGACAGTGTCAAATACCCAACTAAAAAAATTGACTTGTGGTTCATACGTTACTTTGGCTAATTTAAGTGCCCTGGGATGATTTACCCCAGGCTCTACCACTTAAATCCATTCTATTTTTAAATCTATTTTTAAAATATTCTTTAGCCTATTCATTTTATAATTTGGCTTGCAGTCTTGTGTCCTTGTTTAAAATTGATCTGATCACAGTTGAGCTCTTTTGTGAAGACTGAAGCATTAATTATACAAACCTCTCCTGTCATTTGTTATTTGCTCTCCTATTGTATAATAATGGACCTATACTTTCTTTTGTTTACTTCTTGTTTCTAATATATTCATAGAAACTTTTTGTAAAGCTTCTTGCTATTTAAAACTGATTTTTGCATCTTAGTCTTTTAGATGTTATTCTTATGTACTTATGCTATTCCCTTGTACTCCTCCCTCTTCATGCGCATTGTTTCCAATGTTTGTATATTTCCTCTTTTTATCCTAGAAAATTAGGATTGCAAGGGACCTCAGGAGGCCGTCTAATCCAACCCTCTGCTCAAAGCAGGACCATTGCCATCTATATCATCCCAGCCAAGGCTTTGTATAACCAGGTCTTTAAAGCCTCCAAGAATGGAGATTCCACAACCTCTCTGAGTAACCTATTCCAGTGCTTCACTACTCTTCTAGTGAGAGTTTTTTCCTAACATAGGACATGACAACATAGGAACTTGAGGTTATAACTCCCTAACCACTTTGTTGTTCTCCACTGGACTCTCTCTAATTTGTCCCCATCATTTCTGTAGTGGAGGGCCCAAAATGGGACAGTACTCCAGATGTGACCTCACCCGTGCTGAATAGAAAAGAATAATCTCTTTCCTCCATCTGCTAGCAATGATCCTACTAATGTGGCCCAGTATGTTGTTAGCATTCTTCACAACAAGGGCACACTGTTGGCTCATATTCAGCTTATTCTCCACTGTAACCCCCAGGCCCTGTTTTGCAGAGTTGCTGCTTAGCCAGTGAGTCCCCACCATGTACCAATGCATGGGATTGTTTGTCCTAAGTGCAGAACACTGCACTTCTCTTTATTGAACCTAATGAGATTTCTTTTGGCCCAATCCTCCAATTTGTCAACATGTTTCTGAATTCTGTCCCTACCATTCCAACATATCTACTACTCCCCCTAGCTTGGTATCATCTGCAAACTTGCTGAGAGTACATTCCATCCCATCATCTAAGTCATTGATGAAGATATTGAATTAAACCAGTCCCAGAACTGATCTCTCGGGCACTCCACTTGATACTGGCTGCCAACTGGATATTGAGCCATTTATTACTACTGTTACTATTATTGATTACTATATTCAGGTAATTAAAGAGTTTCTGATGTAACCAAAACATTCTCATTATACTTCTTATCTTTGCATCATATGGGTATTGCTTGTATTGCACACTTATTATAGTCTCTTTCAGTGATTGCTAGCTTTCCTAGCTCTTCCTGTAAAGCAGGGGCAGACCGTATCTGAACTGCCCAGGTGAGATCTGCTGCACATGCCTCCTGCTTCCTCTCTCAGCCTTCCCCCTGCCCCCCCCCCCCAACCTCACCCACCCCAGCTAGCTTCTTGGATCTAGTGCACAGGCAGCACCCCTCCACACACCCGACCTCCCACCACTCCACATGCACAATATACAAGAGTATATATTTTTTTGAGTATACTTTATTTTAAGCTATTATGCAATCTCCTCTATATAGACTACTCAACATGGATCAGGACAAAAATATTTTTATATAAAACTAAAATACTTTATAGTAGATGTTTGATTTTTAATATATGATTTTTATTTATTGTTTGTTTGGTTTTTATTATTTTATGTATGCAGACCTCATTGGCTCACCAAAACTCATTAAGTGTTTTTGAGCCAACCAAAATAATTGCCCACCCTGGCTGTAGGTTATCTTCTCAAGAACCTTAGTCTGTCAATTTCCTGAGTTTGCTTTATGCTTTTCTTATGTCAATTATCCTTATTCAATTGTTCTCACTTCTTCCTTTTCTTAGAATTGTGATCTCTGTATTATTTCATTGACTATCACACAAGCTACCTTCCACCTTCACATTTTTCAGTCAGTTCCTCATTAAAACTAACTATAAAATAGCCACTCTATTCACTTCTTCCACTTTCTAAAAGATGTTCACTTACACTTCAAGAAATTGTTGGACTATCTATGTCTGATTTTACCCACATGTCTGTTGGACAGACAATACAAGTCCCCATTATGGCCAGAACCCTGTCCTTTAGATGCTTCAGATAGTTACTCTAAAGAGCTGTCCTCCCCACCTCTTTGTTCTGATAAGGCAGCAAGCAATTGATCCATAGCAGACATTGCCTGTGTTCTTTTCTTCTTTTTCTTTATTCAGCAACCTTCAACAGAAATGCCTTTTATATCTTCCTGACTTCAAAGCAAGTACATACTTTCTTGATATGCATTGCAATATTTGCACCTTTTTCACTTTCTTATCCCTCCTAAACAAGCTAGAACCTTCTGTGTTAACAGTCCAGTCCTATTTGTCTCACAAAGTGCCTGTGACAGCATAGTTTTGGTGTTGTACTAAGACTTGTAATTCTGTCGTTTGTAGTCCTAGCATTTGTACACAGACATCACTACTGTTCATCAGATTGCCCCAGAAGTTGGGAGTGGGGTGCAGGGAGGGTTGTTTCTGGTTTTTGCTCACTTCTGGGCTTTTGTCTCCAGCTGCTTTCAATCTAGGCTGCAAGTTAATTTGGAAGGATATTCTTCCTTCCTGTTCTTTGTTAGAAAGAAATGGGGGAAAAGACCGGGCCTATTTGAAAGATTGGCTTCTAAGACCCCAAGATGGTAAAGCCATCTCTGTAGCCATGCGTTCACTTCCACTGTCTCAGTGTGGTTATAAAATAAATCGATGCAAGTAGTATTTCAAAAGTAAATAAAGAAAAACAGAAATTTCATGCACTCATGTGGCAATAATAGTGCTGTTAATACTGATTAATATTGTATTATCTAGTTTTCTTTTCACCCCAGCTCAAATATCAGTTATCTCTGACTCAAGTTCCCTTGAATTCCCTTTTCATGCAATCACTTCCAGTACTGTTCACAAAATAGTATTACATAAAAGGTAAGGATGGGGGCATCTGCATCCTGGGAGGCTTTTGTGGATAGGCAAGAAGCAGTTGGGTTTCAGAGACCATAGAGCTAATTTGGGCCGCGTACGTTTTACATTGCAATGCTCTGTCTGGTAGGCATCTGGGGGAGGTGAATGATTTAGAAAAAAAGGAAGGCTAATGTCAAGAGTGTAAGAGATTACATACTAAAAAGAAAAACTGCATAACGCAAAGTTAATATAATGCTGTGACAATATTGTTTAAAATTCATAAAACAATCTAAAGCATATAAAAGTTAAAAGAATGATCAACAACCTGAAATGAAATTGGAGAAATGAAGATTTACTGATTTTTAAAAAAAACTCCACAGCAGAATGGTACTTTTATTTACAAGTACTATGCTGCTGCGCAGTTAATTAGTTTCTCACAGTCTAATAGGGCCTCACATTTAGACATGAGACACTTACTGCTGAGCTAAATAGTCTACTCTACAGTGTCTTGTAAATCATTGTAAAGTAGGACTAGAATGGACCTTAGCAGGTCATCTAGACCGATGCCCTGCTCAAAGCAAGATCATGTGATTTCTATAGCCTACAGTTTTCATCACGTCGTTTTTTGGTGCATTAAACTTTAATTTAGTAAATTAGGAATTTTATTAGGATTCTGTGTGAGTTAGCAAATGGTACACCAAGTGCTGATTTTAGAGTTGTTTTTCTGAGATTCTCTAACTTGGATTTCATCCAGAAGTGATATTGGACCCCCTCTTTAGGCCATTATCCTACACACTCTTCTTTTTTTTCTTCTGTTCCCCTGCCCACTGGGACTCTGTTATAGTATGTGAATTCTTGAGTTCCTTATGTTGACATCCAATCTCAGAATCCCAGATCTTTCAGCCTTTCCTTGTATGGCTTGCCTTTTAAGACTCTGATCATATGGGTGGCTCTTCTTTGGACTCTCTCAAGATTGTCCATGTCCTTGTGGTCTCACCAGTGCAGCATAGAGTAGAAGAATCACCTCCTTGGTTTTGCTAGAGATGCATCGATTGATGCATGTCAGAGTAGTCTTTGCCCTACTGGCTACAGCATCGTACTGCCAGCTCATATTCATACTTTGCTCTATTATTACCTCCAGGTCCCTTTTTCTCATGGTGCTAGTTAGTTTGGTGCCACCAAGCCTGTAGGTGTTTTGGGGGTTGTTCAAGAGCACCTCACATTTCTCAACATTGAACTTCATCAGGTTCTGATCCGCCCAGCTTGCTAGCCTATCTAGGTCTGCCTGTATGTGTAGCTTAAGTTTAAGCATGATCACACTCCCCTATAACTTGAGAAAATATTGTAGATATCTGGAATTGTATATAATCAACCTACACTACAGTATCTAGACTTTTCAAAGTTAAAAAGAAAGCAACATTTGAGATCTATGTTAAGATTCATGTACATAGAATGGGTTTGTATGTAGTGGTGGTGGACTTTAGTGAAAGGACTTTTTACTTATTATCTGCCAGTATAGAATAGGATGAGGTAGATAAGTGAACATAGTGAAGAAAAGGAGGCCACATGTAAATCAATTGCAATTTATCATACAGTTCTGAAATTTTATCAGTTGGGCCCAGATCCACACCCAGCTCAAGGAATTGATTATGCTATTTATATTAAAGAGTAATTAGATAAAAATGTATAAAAGGTGTTGGCAGAAGGGACCAGAATCCTTATCTCCCTTCTCCCAGGAGAGCTCCTTATCACTGGGCTACAGAATGTTCCCCTTCACTTGCTTTCTTTCTGGCCCTATGAATTATACATAGTGACATTTTTTTGCATACTGGCTCAGATTCAACAGGAGGTTTGGAGAACCTTACCTATAGACTGGTATTTTGGGCACTCTCTTGGGAGATGGAAGATGTAGGTTTGAACCACTTTGAGCTGAGAAGGACATTGAACATGGCCATCCTGCTTCCTAGGGAAGTGCTCTTGGGCACCTATACACGTGCCAGATGTTTTCTCCGATGTGTGCTAATTAGCATGCATCAGAACAGATTCAATTAACTAACACGCTCCAGCAGACTTGATTAACATACTCCAGCAGCTTCTGTCACATCTGTTTAGTGTCTCAATCCTTCAAAATGTTCCCTTTTGAAGGATAGGACACTAATGCCCACAATGTCATATGCATTCAAAGTGCACCCCCACCCCAGCACATGTATAGACACTCCTAATGACTAGGCCATGAGTGCAGTTTTGCACTGATCTCTGTGTTGTCCATGTAGTCTAGGTGTACATGATCAGGCCCTCAGCCTTTGTGGGTTCAAGGTCACCTAATTTGCAAATCCCAAAATGGCCTAGACGTAAGCTAAATGCACATTTACTGTGCAGTAACCAAAATTACTGCACGGCACAGGTGCACATCTACATATGTGCCCATATTGCACCGTAATTATGATTTACAGTGATTTGAGCATAAATTTGATAGCTGCATCATGCAGGTATCCAATTTATGCTGGATTACTTACTGCGCAGTAATGCATGTGTAGACACCTTACTGTGCAGTAACATTGCACATACAAACTGACTTGCAACTAACTTGAGCACACTTTTAATGCCTGCATCTGTAGACACTGGCCTATTCCCACTTACTGCACAGTAAAATGAAGCTGGTATAAATGCACATGTAGATATACCCACTGAGTATGTGTAGGAAGAGAACTTTAGGAGCCTAAATAACTTTATTGGTAAAAATTGGTGACTAAGTGGTTAGGTGCTTCTGTGGATTGGTTTCATCTAGGTTCACTTTTAGATCTGACCTTTGGATATTAAATGGGTGTATATGATGGAAATTGTATACATAGTATGTGATATATATAAATTATGTATAAAATGTATTAATAGTACCATTAAGTTACCTTATTAGAATAGGATATGAATGCTAGAAACATGTATTTTGATATGAATATTCTTATTTTAGTGGAATGTTCATTTTTATTTTTCCCCAGGTTTAATACCAAGTAAAACATTTATTGACATTTTTCTTGACTTGATTACTTTGAACCTTGGAACAAACAACCTTCCTGATGTATGGTTGCGCCTAACAGTTTCAGATGTAAGTTTCTCTGCTATTTTCATTTCTTTAAATTCTTATAACTTGAACATTTTTTTTTTTTTTGCTGCTATTCTTTCCATTCTATTACTTTGTGGAAGCAGCCATGTCAAGAATTAAATCCATATTTCAGCACTGTATGTATGTATGTGTCCATGTTTAAGCACATACAGTAGTATATGAGTGCCTTAGCTTGAGGGACCAACGCATAGACCTATAATCTAGTTTTTTCAACTACCAGATTTGAATATTGGGACTATTTGATTTGAATATTAAATTCCCCATGTTATTCCTAATTAACAAAACATGCACCCAAGTCACTATTTAAAACTATGGGATAATGAGGATTAACAGATTTAGCAAATTTCCGTTCTTCTAAAAACTTGCTCAACTTCCAGTCAAGTAGTTCTCAGAAAGACTTTATAATTGGGGCTATATACTGCAGACAAACTTTTAATTCATTAATCACATCTGAAGTGTAACGTGTAGATGTGGCCTGGCTGTTCTGAACAGAACCAAAGCTCCATCCGTCCCTTCTCTCTACTCCCTGCTACCCATAGGCATGTCCACATGTTCATTAATGTGCAGTAGTTACTGCACATTTAGTATATGCTTAATGAGGTACTAACTAAAAGTGCAGTAACTAGAGTTACTGTGCAATAGCACCAGCACACAGTTTTTTTTGTAATGCTTATTATGCAGTGGCTTAATAACACTATGCAGTAGCATATTGACATGGGTTTTGACCAACATGCTACTGCATAGTGTTATTAGGCTACTGCACAGTAAGCATATCATGTAGATGCACCCCATGTCTGTGATGGGGCAGTACTAAGTTCATAAATCTTCCTTCCCTATGGGGACACAAGGGCCAGGGAACTTTAACCTGACTGCACGTGGTATGAAAGGACATCTTACTTCTCTGTGGGCACATCTACACATGCTATTAATGCACAGTAATAAACTCTGGTGCATATCCCAGAGCACTGTGTTTACACATGGTCCTGGGACTGCATCACTTTGAGTCAGGGTGAAGCTGTCCCAGCTGGCAGAGGACCCAGGGGGTCAGCCTGCTAGCCTGTGGCTGCTCTGACCCAGCTCAACATGCTGTGAAGGGGCTGGCTGGCGCCAGGGGTGCTCTACTGTGGGGTTAACCAGTAGGCAGCACCCTCAGTGTATCACCTTGTGCCCCAGCCAGCCATGTCAGCATCTGCATGTGCAGTGCTGAGGAATAAAAAAATTCCACAGCAGGGCAGTACCTGTATTTACCTTGCTAGAGAGTAGTTTTTGCAGCCTAATAGAGCCACATGTGCAGACAGGATGTTTACTGGGCATGTCTACACGTGCATTAATGTGCTGTAAGTATGGCGCATTTTAGTTTAGTACCTGTATTAACTAAATGTGCCATAATTGGTGCTACTGCACACTAGCACTGGCACACACTTTTTAGGTGATGCTAATGTGCAGTAAACTAATTTTACTGTGCATTAACACATTAGTACGGCTTGTGCGTGCTGTGTAGCTAATTAGTCTCCTAAATCTCATGTAAACATGCCCAGTGGCAACAACAATAACAAGGTACAAATGAAGAGCATCTAAAACCGTCACTATGACAAAAAGCAACTTCTGTCAGATTAAAGAAAATTCCTTCTGAATAATAGCATAAAATAATACTGACAATGTAGATAATTTAATTATGTAGGAAATTCTGTGCACAATAATGTATTCCAAACTATTTATGTTTTTATTTTTATAGTTACAAAAACTGGCATCTATGTTAACAGTGAACTCGGAGCTTATTGACTGGCGACGATTCTTACTAGCAGCTTCACAGCCATGGCCAATTCCAACTGTGATACAACTCCTTAAAACCCTACATGGCTTTAAAGATGTTGATGAAGCTGCAACAGGCTTTGTTACACATGAATACTATAATCAGGTTGTAACTTATGCTTCTTTTGAACATGAACTTTTTGCAAGATTATGCAAGACTATGATTAAACTGGGTAGTGCATTATTAGTTTTGTTCATTTCATGGAGGCTGGGGTGGCATGAGCACTAAGGCGTACAGTTGATAGCCCAGATTGCAAGTTTGAGGCCTTAGCAAAAGTACTTATGGCATGGCCTGTCAAATTCCAACTAATCTGCAAATTCTGCTAAATGCCTTGTCATAAGGACCCAAAAAAGGAAGGAATTTCACTTCACAAGCTCAGGTTGAATGTTGAAAGTTTTGCTTTTCTGAGACTATTTTTGTGAAACATATCTTGTGTTGCAGAGGACACATGAAACTTTTCAGAACTGTGCCCAATAATTGCCAATCCCATCATAATTTGTGGGGATAATTACACTAACTCCTAATGTTCTTTTTTTTTTTTCTTTTAGTGACTACTTTCTAATGAAGTGTTCCCCCCCTTTTTTTTCTTTTAAAAAGAAACATTTTTTTACACAACTATGACACCAGATGTCTTAACAGAAAAGATAACAAACATTATAAAACAAAGTCCAAACCAAGCCAAAGCAAAAAAAAAAAAAAAAAGGCAGAATGCTTATTTAAGTTTGACCTTATACTGACTATGGGGGGGAAAAAATGACCCCAAACTGAAATAGGCATACTGAACATTTTTGTTTGTTTCTGTTGTTTTGGTTTGACTTGGTTTTGACAGTTTTATTTTCACTGTAACATTTTCTGGACTTTTATCTTCACTTAGTTAATTAAACAATTTTTAGAAATGATGTTTTTGCTTTCTGCCTGCTGACTAGCCAGGTCAAAATTGCAAGATTTTTGTATTCTTTTTTTTTGTTTTAGAAATCTTTTTTTTTTTTTCTTTCTTAGCCTTTATTTTGCATGGTTTGGTAAGCTTTTAAAAAGTTCATGTAAGTGTGTCATTTATATAAAGGGTTGCATATACAGATGTTACCTTTCTCCATTTAGCAAAATACTAGATTTTTAATTTAATTTAGTTTTGCTTTTAATTATATGCAAAATCAGTCTTGGACCAGTTCTTACTGAGCAATAATCCATATTACAGAACCATCCAATGCACGTAAAAACTATATCATTATGTCACTTGAGATTTAATTGATAATAAAAGAATTTTTAGGAAGGCTTTAATAAATTCTGCAGCACTTATTGCAATAGCTTCCTTCCAAAAGCATCTATAGTGCTCCTCTTGGAAAATGAAATATTGGCTAAGAAATTATAGATTCATGAGGTTTTCAGAATCTCTTTACCCAAAGTATCTCTTCTTAAACATCCCAGAACTCCCATCTCCTTTCTAATAAAGAAACAAAGCGTGCCTATACATGTGCTCTAACACATTCAATGACTTGTTCTAGAATGCTCTGTAGCAGGGCACTAAGGTGCCTGCTACTGGAAGAGCCGGAATAGCTGCTCAGATGCCAGTTGCCTGGATGACCAGAGGGAGTCGGTGTCCCCCACCTGCTAGTGGTCAGCTGACTGAAAGGGGAGGGCCTGGCTCCCATTTAAACACCAGAGCTGAGGCCATGGGGGCAGTTCCCTGTCAGCAGCTAAGGAGGAAGGAGCTCTCTCTTGGAAGGGAGGAGCAGCCTGAATGCAGGAGCAGTGTCTTACACTGCTGCAGGATGGTGTACCCCCGGTAGGCTTGAGCAGGGTTAGCCAGGCGGCTTAAGTTTTTATGTTATAGCCAAGGGGCTTGCATTTGTGTTGTGGTTTAATACCAGTGGTTTGGGTGAGGCTAGTAGGGGTTGGAGAAGGCCTCATTGTAGGGACCCACTATTGAGCGGGATCCCCAGCACCGGTGGGGGCATAGCTTTTGGGGGCCTGGACCCTGGCTCCAAGGGCATCCCACATAAGGTGCGGATAACCTGGAAGATGGCGCTGGGGAGGGTGACATGTCACACGTTCAAGCATGCTGCAGCGTCACATGCATTCAGCACCCCACATTTCAAAATGGAGACAGGGATGCTTTAACAAAGGCTTGTTCAACAAGTTTTAGTTAAAGTGCCCCCAGTGCCATTATGAAATGCAGGATGCTGAATACATATGACATGGCAGCATTTTAATTAGAGCGGATGTCCAGGAGCCACTCTAATGAAAAAAGCCCCACCACCCCAACCCTGGAACATGTTTATAGACACCCAAACTTTCTCAGAGCTGGAAAAACAACAAAGTGCAGCTCTAGACAGTTCACCTATTTACACATAGTTACAGTATTTTTTCACTGAAGTGTGGAGAGTTCCAAAGTGAACAGAATGTTCATGTGGCATCTTTAACACAGGACACTAGTTGAAGAGCTTTTAACTCAGTATCTGATATGAATGATACGAGTGCTGAACATACTAGCAGTTGCTTTGCAGCCATACATACAAACCATTAGGAAATTTTTAGAATGGAGATGGTTAAATTTTTTTCTTTTTTTTTTTTTTTTTTTTTAAATGCTATACTCATAGTATCTTTCTCTTGCCTCAAACAAGTTTTTACATTGCAAATCTATAGAAATACATGGAATGGTCTTCAAAAGATATTTGCAAATGTTTTAAATTTAACTCCTTTGATTAATCCATTATAGCTATGGAATTCCTCAGCCTTCTCAAGCTCTTAACCTGGGGGTTATGGCACATTCCTGGGAAGTGGGAGATATGGATTAAAACCTTCTCAGGCTTAGGAGGTTTGAATCCAGGTCTTCCAGTTCCTGAGAGAGTACCCTAACTACACAGCTGTTGAGTAGAAGGTGAGTGGTCCAACAAAGTGGATGGGTAATATAAGTACATCTAATGCATTGGGTCCTTCAAGGGACTTAAGCACAGGCTGTCTCATATATGAATCCCAAACTAGCCTTAGGATTCGGGTGCTTATCTTTCAACAAAGCAGATGCTTGGAGCATGTGTAGTAGTCATGATTTTTCATAGCCTGTGCCTCTTACATAAGTATTAGAATGCATAGATCTTTGGTGAAATACCTAGGACTTCACATCCATGTAAACTTTTGGGCAGGACTTGGCTTAAGCACACATTAAGGACAAATGAAAATTCAAAAAGGATCATATGTTTAATTAGACTTTGTGTGGGTTTTATGTAATATGCAAATCACTATTGTTCTGACTATTTGGTATGTGCTTATGAAGTCCTAGTACGTTTTGACACCTAGCCTAAACATAGCTAGGCATTGTAGTTTACCTACTATGCATGGTTGTGATGTCTTCCATTTTGATTGCTATCTGCATGGACACATGTATGGTAAACTTAAGTATTTTTTATATTCACTAGTGGAACACTTGAGTGTTATAAGGATCGGTTTCCTAGGTGCATCTGAGAATGCCTATCCGGTCAATCTGGATCTTGACTCTCTTGACCACAAAGTTTTTTTCAGTCTTATTGGTTTCTATGTCATCAGCCCTTTAGTAGATCTGTCTATAGCTCTGTATGTGTGGTTTATTTTGTGTCTCATGATAGTCTTCAAGCTTTAAATGTGGGAGTGTCATTGGTTGAATTTTTCCAAGCATAATTTTTGTTTTGTTGACTGTGGGAGGCTATTATTTTCTTACACCTAGACAAAAGCTCCTGGTGAAAGGATAACTTGGTTGGCAGTTTTTAAAAGTAGCTATTATGCAGAATATAAGTAATTAAGATATTGTATTAACCTTATATTAGCAGAAAACTATACTGTATAAAACAAGCAACATAAAAGCCTAAATGCTGCTTAACTTCAGGAGTAGAGTTGTGGTCCCAGACATACAACATCCTCTTTCTGTTGGATGGCTTATGTGACCCCCTGCATAGTGCACTGGTTACTGTGGATCCTGAATAAAATGTGCTTAGATGTCTTATTCAAGTTCTTCTTTCTGAATTCTTCCTATAGGTGCAGATTCCAAAATTTAGGTGCAAAAATACATGGTATTGCTGAATCTAAGAATCTTAAAAATCAAGTCCCATGCATGTAAATTCTGACTAAAAGGTGTACAGTGCACATAGACCTTTTTAAAACTGGGCTCTAGCCAGATTTAACAAAAGCCTACTTAATTCTAAAGAATACTCACCAAAATCTGTAGAATGCCACAGATTCCTACAAACCATACTGTTGACAGCCCTGCTAATTGTAGTTCAAATCATTTTAAAACACAAATATATATTTCCAGTAGCATAACTTGTAGGGGGATGATCCAGGCACCAGCCCTGGACACTGATTTAGAAAGGCAACAGAATGGCAGCTTTAAGTAATGTTGTGGGAGCTTGTGCCAAAGCAGCATCCCAGGGCCAGTGTGAAGGAGTGAGCACTTCTATGGTAGCCCAAGTGCCAAAATTTGAAGTTCTGTTTCTGTGTATTCCCTCAGGGGAAAAATGAAGGGAGAAGCTTTTCAAACTTGGGAAAGTTCAGATTGGTTATCCCAACAGACAGAGTTTTGCAACTGGGGCTAGGGACAGAAGTTACACACAAAATGGTTTAAGTGATCAGAAACTGGTATAAACCTGTAACAGAACAGAAATTCAGTGCACATAAACCAGTTTCAAAATGACTGAAACTAGTTAAATATAAACTTGGTTGGATGTAGTATCAAACTTCACTGATTTAGGTCAAACCAGTTTACAGAACTTCTGCCCAGACCCATTCCTGGTTTGAATTAAATCTAATTCCCCAGCATCCCAGCACGCTTTTCAGCCCTGGGCTGGGATGTGCTGTCTGCTCCAGAGAGCAGGGCTGACACCACCCCTCTGCTTTCTAGCCAGAGCAAAGGTAGGGGTGTGGCTAGACTCCAGTTGGCATGGCTCCCTAAAGGGGTTTATTCCTCTTCCCTCCCCTCTTCCCCTGGGGAACCACAACCAGAATCTGCCTGGCCAGGGCAGAGCAGCCCCTGTCATAGACCCCCACCACCACCAACTGCTCCAGCGGCAGAATCAGACGTGTGGCCAGATGCCAGTCGGCTTGACCCTGCCATTAGCCCACCTTGCCTGGGGCTGGCACTGGAGCTGCGGGGCTGAGTCGGCCTGGCCTACAGGTGCTGCTGAAGGTGAGCAAAGAGGGGCTGGGCCATGGGGGCAGGGCCCTTTCCAGCTGGCTGTGCCACGGGAGCTGTGTGCCCAGATTGTTCCCAGCTCCCTGAGTCCAGGCTGTCATGGAGCAACAGCTGGCTGGAAAAGGCCCTGTTCCCATGGCCCAGCCCAGGCTGGCACCTCCATGCCTGCCCTGAGCAGTGCCCACAGCAAGCCCTGCTCAGCTCTGGGCAAGGTGGGCAGATAGTGGAGCCAGCCTGAGCCAGACCACAGTGGCAGAGCCCTTTCTACCCAGCTGTGGCTCTGTGAAAGCCCAGCCTGGTGTGCATGGGCAGTGGCTGGCTGGGCAGCAGTGCAAAGGTAATGCTACTGCAGCTGCAGGTGGACACCTGGCAGCCAGACTGGCCATGTGGGATGAGTCTTTCGTGCCCATAGCTGCCTGGGCTGGCTCAGAGGTGCCAGCAGGCCTGGAGCCCAGCACCTCCTGCACAGTGCTTGCTTGTCCATCTACAGCTGCCCATGAGATGGATAAGCAAGCACTGTGCAAGAAGCACAGTGACAGTGGCAGCTGCGGGCACATGAGCCCCCATAGCAAGCAGCTGCTGGGCTCTGGGCTCACTGGCACCTCCTGCAGCTGCTTAGGCCAGCTTGGCATGAAGGATTCATCCTGCATGGCAAGATGTCTGCCCACAACTACAACTGCAACAGCATCACTTCCATGCACTTCCTGGCCAGCCACCATGCATGCACACCAGGTTAGGCTGTCACACAGCTGCAGCCAATTGGGAAGGGACCTACCCTTACAGCCCAGCCTGGGCTGGCCCCACTAGACACATGGCTAGATACCTGAGAGTAGGTGTGGAGTGGCTGGGCCAGGCCAGGCCATGGGGGCAGGGCCCTTCCCAGCCACCTGTGCCTCCTTGGCAGCCTGACCCAGCCTGGGTGTGGGGAGCCAGGAACAGTGTGGGTGCACAGCTCGCACAGCCCCAGCCCAAGCCACAGCTAGTTGGGAGGAGACCTGCTCCTGTGTCCCAGTCCAAGCTAGCTCTTCCACATCTGCCCTTAGCAGCACCCATGGGCTGGCCCAGCTCAGCTCCTCAGCCTCAGCCCTGGGAAAGGCAGGCTGATAGCAGGGCCACATCGGCTGGCTCTGATGATGCCTCCCACTGCACAAGTGGCCAGTGGGGCGGAAAGCCAGGGGGACCCTGGCTGGGGTTTTGTGCCCGTGCCCATGCCCAAGAGGGGAGACAGGGGAATTTAATCCTCCTCCCTACCCCCCCTTCCATTGAAGTGCTGCCCTAGCTGGTGTTTAGATATGCCCCCTCCCCTCAGGGGACAAGGACTGCTTACCCAGGCTGAGGTCCCTGCAGGACAGGGTAGGGGTTTTAACTTCAATCATAGTCAATGGCTTACCAGGACCTGGCCATGCCCCCTCTCCTCCCCCCTCCCCCCTGCTCCCAGTCAGCTTCCCTCTAGCCTTACAGCTGCTATGGAAGGGAAGGGCTCACTCTAGCACCCCTGGCTTCTAGATTGAGCCAATGCAGGCACGTGGCTGCATTTCCAGGATCAAAAGTGAATGTTTATTCACTTGCAAATTAGTTCAAACTATGCAGGTTAAACTAACCTGAAAAGATTGAATCAATTCAGGCTCAGGCTTTTTGAATGTCTGTACTTAGCCTAGAAGACCAAAATTTTGCTCTTGAATACCCCTTTGAAATGGGCTGCATAGGGAAATGGAAGTCGGATTTTCTCCACTGCTTTTAGAAGTACTTGTGACAAACTCAGTATTCTTTCCTTTGTCATTTCCATTTGTTTAATAAAGCTCATTTGATATAGAATTACTGAGTCATCTCCTGGACAACAGAATGAATCATAGAGTAAGTGACCCAGCATTATAGTCTGGAAAGTTAAGAAAAGAGCAAAAATGTAAAGAGTCCATTAATTTTTTTTTTTATATACTAAGAAGGACCTGCAAAAATAATATGAAAATCTACTTACTTTCAGAATTACCTGCTGAATTGTCTCTGCTAATCTGTTTGCAGAAGGTATCCAGCACAAAAACAGATTTTATTACCATATTTACCCAGATCCAAGACAGCTTTGAATTCAAGATGACCTCCCTAATAATTCAATTCTGTACATTCTAAATTTGTTATAATTCTAAATTTGTTATAATTTTACATGGATAGAATCTGATTATTGGAAGGTAGTCTTAAATTCTTCCCCCCATCACTGCAGCAGGGAAAACAGCAATGGGGCAGGCAGGTAGACCTCCATACCTTGCCGCCCTGTGCCCCTGCCTGCCCACTGGCTGAAATCCTCCCCATCCTGCACTTACCTTCTGTGGTGACTCTGACTTCAGCTCCAGGGCAGTTGGCAGGGAGACCAGAGAAGCAGCAGTGGCAGTGATGTTGACTGGCAGAGGGGGCAGGGGGAATTGTCTTGGATTCAGGGAAATACCGTAATACCATATTTACTCAAATATAAGATGACTCATCATAAGATGACCCCCGCTTAATAATTAGACTTCCTTCCCACCATCAGATTACAACACAGACTTAAGTACTTGGCCATTATGAACAAAAATACATCTGGAAAGTCTCTCCCACAGTGCTTCTTCTGTATTTATAATATGTCTTATGCCAGTCTCTCCCGTTGTGACTCCCAGAAGTATACATACATGCTCCTTTGTTTTGCACAGGCTGTGCTCCATGTCAGGCGAAGCACCAATCCTGTATAAGAACACAGAGAAGATCATGGTCTTTTAGCAGCCGCACCATCCCCTTAAGTGTTAGCTTCCACCCTCTTATAAATTCCAGAGTCCCAACTTTTGCTTGACTCTCATAGTAGTTTTCTACCACACCTCCCTCCCTTTAAGCTCTGCAACAAAATATACTCCCAGTACCCATATCCCTTCTTTTATCACTGTGGCCCCCAACCCTGACTCCCCCATACCATACAAGTATTCTTTGCAATGTTGAGTTTTGCCCCCACCACTTCCTCACAAAGCTGAAAATGCTTTCTTACTTTCCTGGTGAACCATTGGTCCTTACCTACCACATTTATGTCATCCATGTACACAATGCACTTAGTCTTTCTTCTGCTTCCTCCCAGGTTTTAGATTACTACCACAATGGCATAATTCTTTATTTACTCTACTAGAGATTCTTTCGCACAGATGAAGAACAGTAGGGACAGGGGGCACCCCGCCTCACCTTCGAACTCTTTTCTATTGGCTCCATCAGGTGTCTGTTTATTAAGACCTGACTTTTTGCACCTACATATAACATCTTCAACCAACTGAGGAATCCTGCAGAGATGCAGGATTTCCCATCATTTGACATAGGAATTTGTGGTTGACCCTATCAAGGCTTTCTTTTTGTGTTTAATATTGTCAGGTTTAGGTTTCTTTCTTTGCAGTATTGCATGGCATCTCTTACTTGTATCGTGGCCTCATTAATTTTCTTCCAGTGGACTGCTCATACTTGAACTTCTATTAACATTTTCCAGATTACTACTTCTAGCCTGTTCACTTACCACTTTGACTAGAAGTTTGTAGTCAAAGTATAACAAAATCATTGAGCGCCAGTTCCTTATCTAGGTTTTACCCCCTTTCTTGAATATCAGGGTTACTATTCCTTCTTTCAGGCTGGGGAGTGGGGGGGGAAGAGAGATGAAAGTGGAGAGATACCTGGGTAGTCATGTCAGGCAGGTTAAAATGTGTCATAAATCCAATGTGTATATTTAGTCCATGATTTTTAGTATCCAGGAGGTTGATGAAATGGAGTTCATCGGCTCATCTCTGGGAAGTGTTTTGTAAGTTTCCTTTGAGGATCAGGACTGAGAGATTGGAGAGAGAGTGGTTTTCTTGTGAGAAATGTGCCCCCACAGG
>JAGPOW010002514.1:48557975-48598629 GCA_030014935.1 Caiman crocodilus | reverse complement strand
GGTTGGACAAGTGGGCAGAAAACAACAGAATGCAGTTCAACAAGGAGAAATGCAAAGTGCTGCACCTAGGGAGGAAAAATGTCCAGCACACCTACTGCCCAGGAAATGACCTGCTGGGTGGCACAAAAGTGGAAAGGGATCTTAGAGTCGTAGTGGACTCCAAGATGAACGTGGGTCAGCAGTGTGACGAAGCCATCAGAAAAGCTAATGGCACTTTATCATGCATCAGCAGATGCATGACAAATAGATCCAAAGAGGTGATACTTCCTCTCTATCAGGCGCTGGTCAGACCGCAGTTGGAGTACTGCATGCAATTCTGGGCACCACACTTCAAGAGCGATGTGGATAACCTGGAGAAGGTCCAGAGAAGGGCCACTCGTATGGTTAAGGGCTTGCAGGCCAAGCCCTACGAGGAGAGACTAGAGAACCTGGACCTTTTTAGCCTCTGCAAGAGAAGGTTGAGAGGCAACTCCATTTTATGCAGGCCTCTAAACCTGACACAGTTTTCATCACTGTTGGGGCCTCTGGCCTTCGTGCCTTTAACCATCCTGGCCCCTTCTGGGCTCAGGCCTCTGTACCTTGAACAATCTCAACTCCTCTTGGGCTTAGGCCTGCAGTCTCAGCCCCTCCTTGGCTCAGGCCTTTGTGTCTTCCCTGGTCCCTCCAACTCTTTCCCAGTCCCTCTAGGGCCCATGCCTCAGTCCTCTCTCTGTCCTGGACTTAGGCATCATTATCTGAAATGGACTCAGCCCATCCTGGGCTATGGCCCCCTTGGCTCTATTTATTCTTGCCCCTCCTGGTCTACAGGTCCCTGACCCTGGTTTTTGTCCTTTCTGGGCTACAGGTCCCTGACCCTGCCTCCTTGCATCGCTCTATGACTGTGACCCTGTTCCTTGGCCTTGACCTCTGTTCCTCAGGGCCTTGGCCCAGCTCCTTGGCCAGATGAGACCTTGACAGCCCCTACAATCTCAATCCCTAAACCACTGGTCTTGCTTACCCCAGTTCAGGTGTTAGTCAGGAACCTTGCTGCAGCTCTTGGGCTCAGGAGCTATTCTCTCCATGTATTCTAAGTCACACTGCCTGCCCAGCTCAGGCTGTGGGCTATATCCTGCAAACCCAGCCACTTTTGGATCATCTGGCTCCCTTAATCGCCCTCTGCCTCACCTGCATCCAGCTTCTCCTGCAGCCTGCCTTCACCAAGCTCCCTGCTCCACCATCCCAATGAGCAAACAATGAAAAAATAAACATCAGTGAGAATAATAATAACATTATGTACAAAATATAAAATGCAATTTCCAATTGCATATGGCTACTGACCAAAGTGAATGTTAACATTGAGTCACTTGTACTTCTGATTTAATGAAGTGCAAGATTTGGTCAATAATAATTAGGGACCGGATTACAGCCCAAACAATATGTCTGCCTTGGAGAAGAATGGAGTATAAACTTGACCTTTATTCTCTGCAAGCCATTGACTTCCTGGAGTTGCTCTATGGCACCTTCCCTAATCTGTGTGCATAACCCCTGCCCCCAACGTATCAGTCAGAGCCATGGTACACATCCTCTCAAAGTTCATATTTTGTGCCAGGTCTCAGGGATAGCTAGCTGTACCCCGAGCCTGGAGAAGCAGGAAACCACAAGGCTGATAATGACTTGAAGAATCATCAGTTTGCTCATGTAGCAGTACAAATGCAGAGGCCTGTGACAAAGCATTTGTTGCTCTGTAGGTGTGTGAAAAAATAGTTTCAATATTGGATATTTTGAGAGCAATCCCTTGAAAATCAATCAGTTTCATCCTTCAACAGCATACGGTTTTGAATTGATGCCATGACATCTAGTAGTCATTCACTCACAAAAGTAATTTGTTTCAAGTATTCAGAGTTCTGATTAAATTGCTAATGGTAAATTGTTGCCAACAAAAACAAATTCTAAATCAGAATAAGTCCTTAACTGTTCCCTAATTTGAGAAGGAAATACTCATTTTGCTTTAAACAATGAGTAACAATTTTTTTTTTTTTTTTGTAGGTTGGCTTATGGTTTAAAGGCAGTGAAGATCTAAAAATTCCAGAAAGTCCTACAGAACCTTTGCCTTTTAACAGGCTGGAGCATCTTATAACGGTAACTGTTGAAATCTGTTAAGAATTTTGGAATATCACTTGTCATGCTGAACCAAACTTCTTGCTTCTAATTTTTGATGGTGTCTTCTGTTGCAATGCACAACCACTTTTGCTCCTGAGTTCAGACTTTCATATATTGCAAGTTAAAGCCTAAACTAAAAAAAATGGATCCCTTACTTAGATTTCAAATTAGTATTTGGGTACCCAAATCTAAGGGAAATCAGTGACAGCCATTAGTTGCTCAATGCTTTTGAAACTATAAGCACAGTTTTTGGTTGCAAACGTGAAGTTTAAGTAGTTCACTTAAGAATAATAATTATTGTAATAAAATATAAGAAAACACCCAGGAATAGGAAAATGTAGCTTGACTAATTAAATTTTAAATACATTGGGTATAGGTATACACATGAAGCATTTCTACTAAAAGAGATTGATTACATGTGTTAACTTAAAGTCATTCTATGAAATACTCATTTGAGAAAATGAAATATTATCGTGTTGATTTCTTTAAATTTTCTGTAGAATCTCAACACACTTTCTTTCTTAAAGAGGCTCTCTATTCAGCAAAAACTGTTTCACTACCTATGTAATCATGTAGGGTGTGGACTGAGTGAACAGGGAACTACTGTTCACCAAGTCCCAGGATAATGGAATTAGGGTGCACCCACTAAAATTAGTAGGAGACAGAATTAAAACCAACAAGAGAGAGTACTTTTTTTATACAATGGATAGTTAAGCTGTGAAATTCACTGCCACAAGAAGTGGTAGAAGTGGATAGCATATCCAGGTTCAAAAAGGATGGGCAGTTGGGCCCATGGGCCACATAGGAAGCTTTGGTGAAATGGTGTGGGCCAGGTCAGCAACCCCACCCCCTCCAGTGCAACAGCTCACCAAACTTCCCTAAGAGTCTTTGCTCCATGCTTGCTTGGGTATCTGGGGTGGGAACATGAGTGTGCAGGGAACAGCACTGGAGAACAGGATGGACAGGTGGGACCAGAGCTGGGATTGTAGCAGTGTCAGCATGGGGCCAGGGCCTGTGGCAGAACCATGTTCTTCTGCCTGCACACCCCTGCTATGGGTGCCAGTTTTGTGTCCAGGCACATGCGGGAAGCAGATCATGGCCTAGCCCCGGCTCCGGCCCCACACTGTCACTCCCCTGTGATTGTGCCCATGATCCTGGCCTCGCCTACCTGTCCTGCACCCAAAAATCACTCCCTGTCTTCCCACAACCCCATCCCATCTGTCCAACTGTGCACTCTGCCCTCACAGGTCCCGCCCTGGAAGTGGGTATGGGATGGACTTGCTGGGGTGCCCAGGCAGTGGGGCTGGGCTGGGGCTGGTGGCAGCAGCCAGATGGAGCTACTATCACTCAGGCTGTAATGAAGCAAGTCCAACTGCTGCACTGCCCCAGCCCCATTGGGCCAGGGGTGGTGAAAGCAGCCCTACTTGGCCAGGGGTAGTGGAAGCAGCCATACACTCCATGGCTTGGGCTGCCCTCTGCATCTGGGCTGGGCGAAACCAAGGCACCTGCCTGGGCCAGACAAAATCCCTTGGCAGGCTAGATTTGGCAGGCCGTATTTTGCCTACACCTGAACTAAAAAGATTCATGGATGATAGATCTATTAATAGCTGTGAAAGTTGTTTTCTCTTGCATCTTTGAACTAATGCTGGCATATGCCAGGAGGGTATTAGATAATGATAAATCACTCTAGAAATATCTGGTTCAATGCTTTCTCTCTAGCATCCACTTCTGCCACTGTCAGAGACAGGATGCTGGGCTAGATGGACCATTGGTCAGGCCCAGTCTGGTACTTCTTATGTTTTTACGTTTATCTAGCACAATGGTTTTCAATTTTGTTTCATTTGTGGACACCTAAAATTTTTGACTGGAGTTGCAGACCCCTTTCAAAATTTCAAATGGAGATGTGGACTCCTTGAATTATAAATATGGGTATTCACATACTTTAGCTTGATCAGAGTCATCTCTCACAGACCTCCTCGACATAGTCTGTGGATCCCTAAGTGACATCAGGTTGAAAACCACTGACTTCTTATAGTTGTACTTCATACAGATCAGTAAAATTTTATTTAAAATTTGTCACGTGTCTATTGCAAGAATCAATTTAAATGTTTTTCCTTTATAGTTTTTCTTCACTTTATTTGCTGATGACAGAATGGATCCACCTCAACTTGACTATATTAAGATGCTGCTTTATTTTGCCTCCCACCCTGATGCTGTTGAAGGCGTCTACAGAGCACTTAGTATTGCTACTGGCACATATATTCATAGAAAAAAAGAGATTTCTTCTCCTTGTATGGTAAAACATGATCGTGCTTTAAATAATTATATTGGGTAACAATGGTACTAGATAATCCTAATTTAAGTTCTAAAGATGTGGGGTCAGTTCTTTTCTCATTTCGCATGTTGCAATGACCCTTCCTCACAAATATAAAGAGGAGTCTGGGAATTTGCCTCTTCAGCAGTAACAAAAATATATGGCATTCCTGGTATCTAGTGTGCAATAAGAGTGAATTGAGGACATCCTTTGGCCGTACCATAGATGATTAAACACAGCTCTCTATTGATTCCCAGTAAAATACATCTTTTCTGTTACTATTGTTATTGTAAGCTAAAAAAAGGAAAAATCGTGTTGCCATAGGTACTAACTTTCCTTTCCATGACACATCTTTAGGATCTCTAAGGCTTAGTTTTGTTATTTTCAAAAATCCCAGTTAACATTTTAAGTCAGAAGATTTCATAACTCATTGCTTTATGTGCAGTGTTTCCAGTCTTTACTGATCTAAATCAGGGTGTCAGACATCCAGCCTATGTTATTCTCAAAAGAACAAGGAGTTAAACTTATAGACTGATAAACCTTGTTTATTCAGAGAGCCATCTTAGCCTACTGATCTGCTGTTCCCTCCATTTCCCTCCTGCAATCCCCAGGCCAATGTAACAACTTATATGTATCACACATCTTCCCCCTTTACATGTAACCAACCGTACATGGGGCTCTTTAGCCTGACAAAGTGCAGGCTCAGAGGTGATCTGATGGCCACCTATAAGTTTATCAGGGGTGACCACCAGTATCTGGGGGAATGTTTGTTCACCAGAGCGCCCCAAGGGATGACAAGGTTGAACGGTTACAAACTATTGCAAGACTGATTCAGGCTGGACATAAGGAAGAATTTCTTTACTGTCCGGGCCCACAAGGTCTGGAACACCCTGCCATTGTAGGTGGTTCAAGCACCTACTTTGAATACCTTCAAGAGTAAAGTGGATGCTTATCTTGCTGGGATCCTATGACCCCAGCTGACTTCCTGCCCTTCGGGCAGGGGGCTGGACTTGATGATCTTCTGAGCCCTAATGTCTATGAAATCTATGAAACATCTCCCCTTGTAATACTAACATTGGAAGTTTAGTTCAACCCATTGTTAAAGCACATTTTAACAGGTCTCTATTAGTCTTTGTGTTGACTTTTTAGCTCTAAATGATCTCAATTTCTCTGCTTTCTCAATCCTTATTAGTTCAGTTCTTGTTTGGTTTCCTTGTTCAGATGTCTCTGCTTCTGCGTCATTTTCAGTCTCCTTTGTCATTTCTTGTTGCTTTGTTGTTATTCTGTTTTCTCTGATGAATCTCATGATGCTGCTTCTATTCTCCCTTTATGGGATGCAAGTGTCATCTGTTCCTTCTTAATACCTGCCCTTCCAATGTGACTACCTTGTAGGGTCTGGAAGCCACTTGATGCAACATTAATGCTTTTTATTTCCATGTTAGTCCATCTGAAATAAGCACCCTATCTTTGTTGTGAAGTTGTGGTAATTCCCTGGGACACCTGTCATCGTACCATTTTTGTTTGAGTTTGTCAATTTTTTTTTTAATGTTTTCATGTTTTGCTTTTCATTCTGATGAACTTTATCCACAAGATTTGCCAGCCTAGTTGTGAGTTTCCTGTTAAACAGCATTTCTGCTGGGGACAATCCATGTTTCATGAGTGTTGCCCTGTAGTGTAAGAGTGACAGGTAAACATCAGTGTGTGAATCAGTAGCTTTTTTCAACAATTTCTTCACTATTTGTACTCCATTTTTCACCAGGCAATTCGATTGTGAGTATTTACGACTTGAAGTGTTGTGATGGAGTTATGATGCGAGTTGACGTGCGTTATGATATGGTTTGCTGTTGTGCTTTCAAGCAATGCAATTTCAGGATAGTGAGAATAATAATCCAGCACTAATACATATTTTTTTCCTGCATGTATGAATAAGTCAATGGTCACTTGATACCACAGAGCTATGGGCTGGCTCCTCTATGAACATCATGGGCTTTTTTTTCACGGATCTGTACTTTAGGCACATTGTACAGCATCTTTACAGCATCTTCCATGTCATTATTTATGTTGGGCCAATATAGAGCACCCCTTGCTCTCCATTTGCATTTTTCAATGCCAAGATGCCTCTTTATGTATTCTGTTCAACTTGTCTGTCTTTAGCTCTGCTGGAACAACAGGTCATGAGCCTTTGAACAAAATGCCATCCAGTTCTGACAGCTCTTTCTTGAACTGATAGTAGAGACTAGGTATATTTTTTCCAAGCCAACCAGCATGAATAGCTTTTGTCACTTTTTGCAGTGTGGTGTCCTGAGCAGTAGCTTCTGCAATTAGTGTCTACATTTTATCTGTGACAGGAATCACTCTTTTAATTAGATTACTATGTACTATGTCTGAGTCTGGAATTCTGTCATTTTCTGTTGTGTCGTATGCTCTGGACAATGTATCTGAAATAAGCAGATGTTTTCCTGGCATGTACTGCATGTCTAGTTCATCCATTTGCAGTTGACAGAAAAGTCTCTGTAATCTTGGTGGCATGTCCGATGACCCTTTCTTTGCTATATTTACCAAAGATTTATGATCAGTCTCAACTGTCACAGGCTTCCCATAGATGAATATATGAAATTCTTACAGCCATATACCAAAGCTAAACTTTCTTTCTCAATTTGTGCATATAGAAACTCTAACTTAGAGAGTGCCCTAGATGCATCTGCTATTGATCTCCAGCTATCCCCATGTTTTTGAAGCAAAGCTGCTCCAATGCCTTCTTTAGAGGCACCTGTTGACAATTTAATGGGTCTTTTAGGGTCATAATATTTTAGTACAAGAGCTTTCATTATTTTTTCCTTCAAGTTTTTAAATCCAGCTTCATCTTCATGTTCCCATATCCACTCAGCATTCTTATGTAGGCATGATCTAAGATGTTTGGTCTGCTCTAAGTTAAGTAGCTGTTTCCCTATAAAATTGATCATTCCCAATAATCTTTGCATTCTTCCCTTACCTGTAGGGGGTGGCATGTTTGTCATGGCTTTAACCCTTGCAGGATCGATTTTTTCACTCTTTTCTCAGAAAGTTTTTCTCCCAGATACATTATTTCTTTGAGCCTGGATTTACATTTTTGTTTGTTCAGTTTCAAACCTACTCTGTGAGCTCTTTCTAGTACCTTTCTTAGCTTTAAGTCATGTTCTTCCCTAGTATCTCAAACTAATACATCAGTATAAACCATAATTCCATCAAGATCTTCAAAATTTATTGCACTTTTTTGTGAAGTACTTCAGATGCAGAACACAGTCCAAAAGGAAGCCTATGAAAACAAAACCTTTTGAATGGCATATTGAAGGTACATAATCTAGTGCTATTCTTTTCTAGGGGAACTTTACAAAACCCAGAAGAGGCATCCAGTGGAGAAATATTTAGCTTCTACCAAGTTGCCAAAAACCTGTTCCTTGATGGGAATAGAAAAATGCTCCCTTTTGATGTATCCGTACATCAGAATCCTGACATAATCTCAAGGATCCATCTTTTTTTTTCTGTTATGACCAGTGAATGAACTCAGGCAGTTGGTTGCTCTACTTTGTCTATTATGTCCATGTTAACTAATCTAATTCCTTTTTTAGTTTCTCCCTTAGTACAATGGTAACATTTATTGGAGCATGTGTGGTGGAAGCATTTGGTTCTCTTAATTCTATCTTGTCCTCACTTGACAGTTTCCCTATGCCTTGAAATAGATCTTAAAACTCTTCTTCTATATTCTTGCTTTCTAGTCCCTCAATGGCATCTATTCTGTTAATAAGACCTAGAGTTTTACTTAATAATTGCAACCTAATCATTAGTGCTAGTTTTTCCAGGACTGTTACAAACTGAACTTTTACTATATTACCCTCATGTCTAACATGCAGTGCAGAAACACTCTTGGTTGCAATCATGTTCCCATTATAAGTTTCACTTTCTTATTCTCATAGTACGCAGGTTTAGTTTTCATTTTTTGAATAATGTATTCTGGTATTACATAAACCTGTACCCCTGTATCTAATTTAAAAGTTACCATTAGTCCATTGGTATCCAGGGTGATTGTCCAGTCTTCAGAAGAATGAACTATTCTTGCATTGTGCCAATGAGGAATTCTTCCTCTTCCTTGTTGCATCGAGCATTAACCTGCTGTTTCTTGTATGTTGCATCCTGCTCCTTTTTGCAAACTCTTGCAAAGTGATTGAATCTTTTGCATTTGTTGCAGTGCTTACTAATTGCAAGGCATTGCATGGGTTTGTGGGAACCCCCACAGCATCTGCAGCTGACCTTTATTTCTTCAAGCAATTCTCTTTGGCCTCTGCTTGCCTGCTTCATAATGAGGTCCTTCTTTCTGTGTTGTTTTTTTGTGTGCCTTAGGTTTTTACAGTCTTGTAATCCTGTCTAGTTCATCTTACTCTGCTTTTTCCTTCCAGCTTCTGTAGCCTGGCATTTGTTATCTCACCTGCTTGGTACATTCTCACTGCCTTTTCCAAATTAAGCTCAGGATCCTCTAGCAGTGTTTTCCTGAGGTTTGTAACCCTTATACCCAATACTATTTGGTCTCTGATCATGGACTCTTTTCAGACTCCAAAGTTGCATGCTTGGCTCAGCAGTCTGAGGTCTTTGACAAACTTTTCTATTGCCTCGCATTCTTTCTTCTGTCTAAGGTGGAAATTATACCATTCAAAGGTTTTAATATTACTCAAACTTTTTTATTACTGTACCATAGCTTTTCTGTTCTGCTTCTAAAAGTTGTAGGCTATTATAAAGAGACAGAGCTTCTGGGCCTGTTATATTTAAAAAAAAAAAAATAGCTACCTTGAGTGGGTCTTCCTTTTCTCCACTGGCCATCATATATATGGTGAAGCTCTGCTTAAATTTTTCCTGTTTACTGCTGCATTGTTGGATAACTTTAACTCCTCTGGAATTCTGAGATGCTCTATTTTTCTGTCTTTCGGTACATCCCACCCCTGGTAATGTGTTAGTCTGAAAAGACCAAAGAGTTAAACTTATAGAACGATAAAGCTTGTTTATTCAGAGAGCCATTTTAGCCTACTGATCTGCTCTTCCCTCTGGTTTCCTCCTGCAATCCCCAGGCCAATGTTACAATTTATACATAACACTCTTAAAAATATCCACACACTGCCCACAGGCTGAATCTAGCTTGCAGGGCCATGTGATTGAACCCCAGTGCTGGTCTTGGGTCTCGAGGGCACCCACACATGGCACATGCCAGACTGGCCCTGCACACAGGATCTAGGACCCATGCTGTACATGGTTACCTGTGTGGGGCTAGTCCAGGACCTCCCCTTCATGTGCTGGATCCAGCACGTGGTACCTGCTCTGGCCAGTCCAAGACACACAAGCTACACATGGTACCCACTCTAATCAGTCTGCGGTGGGTGCTGCATGCAGCATGGGTCCTGAAGGAGGCACTGCTTGTGGCACCAGTGCCATAGCTATGAAGTTTGGCACCTGGACCAAAGGCTGCAGAGGCAGCCTGCCCTTGTCTTGCACACAGATCCGGGGGCACACCCCCCCACCATGCTTGGCCAGGTTTCATAGATTTTATAGACATGATTTCATAGGAGTGCATGCAGTGGCAGGAGTTGCCCTTCCCTCATTCCCTCTGCCCCCCCAGATGAGCTGCTCATGGCTCTGTCCTGCACCCCGCCTCAGTTGGGCAGCGCCCTTCACTTTGGCACCTGGGGCGGTTACCAGGCTCACTCCCCCATGCTGTGGCACTGTGCAGAACAATCTCAGACCAGCCAGAATGGGCACTGGATCTGGCCTGCAGGTGACGGGGTCTGCATGTGACGCCTGTCCAGCCAGTTCAGTACCCATGCACACAGCACCCACTCCAGACCAGTTGGAGCAGGTGCCACACGCAAGTCATATGCTGACCAGCTAGGGCAGACACTGCATGCAGTGCAGTCGCAGATCTATCAGAGTGGGTGCTGGATCCAACCTGGTGCCATTCATTCATCCAATAAACACATCCTGCCCAACTCATTTGGCTCATGGGGCCAAAATATATTTGACACCCCTGATCTAAAGCTTTGTGTAATATACTCATCTGTTCTTGTTATAAAAATATAAAAGTTATGACTGACCTTTTAAAGCATGCACCCCACAGTGTATTTCTTGTACATATGTTTGTAATGCACTCACTGCACATGATGAAATGTCTGACCACAGTTGCACAACCACAGTAACTACTACTTCCTTAACCTACTTCTGGTACAATTCTGTTCTGAAAAATGAGTTTAAAAATGGCTTGGTTTTATACCACCTGTCCACTACTATGTATATTCATAGTAGCATCTCCTTACTTGGTGATAAAGATTAGGATTTTTTTACTACTGATTATTAGGTTGTTATTATCATAGATCTAGCATAACACTAGAAAGGGAAGCAAAGGTGCAGTGAAAGTACAATTTTCTTGACTGAATTTTACATTTGGAGAATGAACTTGACATTAAGAACTTAGGCTGATTTTAAAGAACTTACCAGTAAGGATAAAACACAAAAATGGGGTGGAGGATGTTTTACACTAATTAGTGATCCATTCTGCCCTTGATTTGTGCCCTCTGGGCTCTGCCTTAAGCTATTTAATTTACAGGTGACCAAGATATCAATATTAGTGAGTCTTTTTCATCTTTGTATTCATTAATCTCCACTGCTGCTCTTTCTCTGTCTGTGGTCTCCCATCTCCTTGTATCTGCTGCTAACTTACAGATGTTCTACCAGTTCTTTATACTAAACCTATCAAAACCTGATCTTTAAATCAAAACTCTTTTCTCCCTCCCTACTTCCCTGCGGAAGTAACACCAACAATTAGTCTAGAGGAGCCCCCAGGGAGTGGCTCCATAACCAGGAGTAGGATAACACCTTGCTACATTTACATACATTTCCAGTGCCTGAAGAGAGGATTTATTCTTTCTCCTAATTCTGTATTTGCATTTGGTGTAACAATCTGTAATATGAATTACTGAGTTTAGTCTTTATGTAATACAATATTCATTTCAGAGTAAATGGCAATTAAGATCTTTTTGTTTAGTTGAGGAAGTTATGGCTGTATTTTGAAAGCATTAGCATTTTCCAGCATTCTGGAAGGTATTCTTTCTACAACAGAAATTTGGACTTGTTCTTAGGAAGGGATGAGCATTCATTAAAAGAAGACAGGCAGGGGTACCTCAGCACACTCAGTATCAGGTCCTTAGGCTATAGTCCAGTGACTGATTTTGAGAGTATAGGTGATTTCCATTTCATGAAATTCAAAGTTTGGAATTCCATCCGCTTTGTTTCTTAATAAATGTCAACCTGAAACATATGATTGTCTGATAGACCACTTTCCACTGAAGCATTATAGATTATGTTTCTTTCACAGTATGTTTCCAATGTTGATAAACAGATGAATGGAGGACCTTCAGGAGAAGAAGGGGAACTACCAAATTACACAGATGAGGGAAGAATTTCTATGACAACCCTGCTTAGAGTGTTCCAACATGAAGGAAGTAAATTTGAGGACAATAATAGATTTAGTGATCTGCAAAAAGAAAGCAGTTACAATAAGGTGGGTTGATTAATTTGAAGAAAAATCTTCATATTTCATTAGGAAGAAAACAACATGTAAATGAATTATCAGAATGTAAAATATTTAATGGCACATTTTAAAATTAATATTTTAACTTTTCAGCAAAAATGTGTTTTAGAAATGCTTACTATATTTGCTTTTCCAGTCATTCTTTTTCAATTTTCCTAATAAATAAAGCAAGAATCATTTCTTTTTTTTTTTTAAAAGAATTTCATAAAAATCTTCAAGGAACTGGGCTCTGAGGACCTGAAACCCATTCCTATTACACTTCTTTTGAAGCATCCATTCATTCAAGACTTAATCAAAACTTATCAAGAATACACACTCCCTGTAAGTATCTTTTTTCTGAGAACAAAGCTCTAGAATTTATATTGTTATAGATATATAAATGTGATTTATATGAAATGTTTCATATTCACAGGTATAATAGACTCAGGCTAGGGACAGAAGTTACACATGAACTGGTTTAAATGATCAGAAACCTGTTTAAACCTGTAACAAAACAGAAATTCAGTGCATATAAACCACTTTCAAACTGGCTGAAACTGGTTTCAGATAAACCTGGTTGACTGTAGACTCGACTGATTTGGTCAAACTGGTTTATGGCACTTCTGTCCCAGACCTTATCCTGGTTTAAGTTAACTCACATTCCTCCAGCATCCCAGTCCAGCTCAGGGCTGCAGAGCATCCTGGGTTGGGAGGGTTGGCCCCACCCCTCTCCTCCCTAGGAAGAGCACTATCACTGCTCTAGATGGCTGAGAAAGGGGATGGGAAAAGTTGCAGGGGGTGTGGCCAAATATACCGGAGAGAAAGGAGGGAAGAGGAGGGTTTGGCTAGTGTTGTCATGGGCAGAAGCAGAGGGGAGGCAGGCAGGGGGAGCGATGCCCATGGAGGGATCCCGGTGCTGGCCCTGGGAACACTTGCTGAGTGGCTTCTCGTCTCACCAGGGCCATTCCTGGGCCCAGGCCCAGTGCAGGGCGGGTGTCCCTCAGGGAGGGGAAAACAGTGGCACCGATCAGGAGACGAGTGGGGATCCCTCTTCCTGAACCCCTTCTCCTAACTCTGCCTGAGTCACTCTCACTAACTTCTGGAGAGCCACGGCTGTCACTGGAGAAGTTGCCAGCATTCACCCGCAGAGTTATAAGGCACTACAGCTGCTGGATCGCAGCCTCTTTCAAACCACCTGATCTAGGTGGCCTACACAGGGGAAGGGCCCTGAGGGGAAGGGTCACAACCCCTGCTTATTGCTGTGGGAAGCCAGTGGGGCAGGGAAGGCAGAGAGCAGGAGCCTTGCACTTCACTGGGCTCTGCTTCACTTCATGGGTGGTGGGAGTGTAACCCTCAGCTTCATGCAGCCCCTTGTGCGTGTCCCAGTGCAGAGGTAACTGTCCCGGCCAGGGAAACAGACTCTGGATCTTTCCCCCTTTTCTTTCTGCAGTAGAACAGGGGCCTGAAACACTCCATTCTTGGAGGAAGAGCACAGAGGGCTCCTCTCTATATCAGGTCATGGAATCCTAGAGGAGTGAGGCTGGGAGGGACCTGCAGGGGTCGCATCTAGCCCAGCCCCTGCCTGAGGCAGGAGTATTCATGTCCAGACCATTCTGTACACATTCATACTCTAAGCTCTACTTAAGATGACCCTAGTCCTGACAAAAGGCTCCCCCACCACAGTTGCTTGAGCAGGAATAGTCAGGCAGGCCCTGGCTGTGGACCCTGCAGGTCAGTGTCAGGGTTTAAACCCATTCCCAGTTATACTCAGCAGCTTGCCAGGGCCTGGCCATCCCTGCCCTCCCCAGCCAGTTTCTCTCCAGCCTTGCCGCTGCTGCAAAAGGGAAGGGAGGGCTCATTCTAGTGCCCTCTGGCTTCTAGCCTGAGCCACTGCAGGCATGTGCCTGCATTTCTGGAATCAAAAGTGAATGTTTATTCACTTGTTTCTCGATTCAGTCTATGCAGGTTGTTGGTATGTGCACCCCTCCCCCACACAGACACACCTGGATTGGGTCCACCAGTCAGGTCCACCCTGGCACCATTCATCTGATTCATGGGGCAAAAAGTTTGGGCACCACTTCTCTAGCTAAATGAACTTTGAGTTGTTCAGGAATAGTTATTACTTTTAATCAATGCTTTCCCTTCAAATGGATTAACTTTTAGAAGTAGCGAAGCCCTCATTGATCTGGTGCTAATCCCTGGAATAGATGTGCTGCAGCACTCTAAAAGTATCTTTCATCAATACAGCTCCCATCTCAGTAGTAATACTGGTGTACAACACCTACATAGACAGAGTTTAAAGTAACCAAGGCTTTTATTTTGATAAATACCATTTTGGGTAAGATAGCATCAGGAGGCGAGGCTGCTTCTTCCTATCAGTAATGAAATATACAGCTTCTGACATTCACATCATGACAAGATTGTCACTGTACTGATAGAGAGGTCTAGAGAGGGCAGCCCACCCTTTGAAAAGCAGACACACCCACTTTGTAGTTTTTGATTAGAATAAATTTTATTTTTATTTTCCTCATGTGCCCATTTCTTCCTATTTCATAAGATTTCCATCAGCTGTAATGCTTTTTAGCTCTTTCATGGATTCACCCCAAAACCAAATTGCCTTAAGGGTTCATCATGTGGCATGCAAAATATTCTCCCAAATTAGAATTATTTCTGTGGTGTTTGGTATCTACCATAATTACCTGAATATAAGACCTCCCCCATAACTAGATTGCATACAGTAAAATCACTGTTATCTGGCATCCTCAAGGTAAAAATATAAAAACTCTGGTTATCTGAAATAACCTGGCAGGAGCAGCAGCAGCACAGGGTGGTGTCTGGCAGCTGCGGCCACCTGTGAACTTGCCCCCTCTTCCCCCCTGCATCCAGCTGGCAAAGCTGGGTGGTTTGGGGGTGGTGGCAGCCACATGCGGAGTGGCGGTAGCGCAGGGTAGTGGGTGGTGACAGCACCCGCTGCATGTGAACTCCCTCCCATGTCTGGCCAGCTGGTTGGCCAGAAACTCTGGTTAATAAAGTATTCTGGTATTCTGATTTGTCAAGTACCAGATAGCAGAGATTTTATTGTATATGGAAAAATTATAAATTTGTTATAATTTTCCAGGTATAGAATCTACTTATTGGAGGTTTATATTGATTTTTGTCCTGTCCCAGGGGCATAGGATCAGACAAGGGGGAAGCCTCATTCTGAGGCAAACCCCAGACCAAGATAAAAGAAGAAAAAAACATACCTGTTACAGGGGTTTGGAGGAGCGAGGAAGCGCATGGTGGAAAACTGCCTGGGTGTTTTGTCAGCCACACGCATCTCCAGCTGGGGTGGGGTGCCGTTATAAAGAGACGTCACCCGGTGAAGATAAAAATCAGCCCTAAAACTGAGGGAGAGAGGATGCCGAGGACTGGAGGAGCGGCGGGGAACCGCGGGGTGGAGAGTATCCAACCAGTGTGATCAGCAGCGGAGGCAGCGACACCTGGAGCTGCAAGAGATCCCTGACCTGGAGAAGACCGGCAGAGATCAAAGGAGCTGGCAGGGAGGCCAGTAGCGGCGGTGGCAGCCGGAGCCGCAAGAGATCCCCAAGCCAGGGAAGACCAGCAGGGACCAAAGGAGCCAGCAGAGAGACTGGCAGAGGCACCGATAGCAGAAGCTGCAAGGGGTCCCCATGCTGGAGACAACCGGCGGAGATCGGAGGAACCATCAGAAGAGCCGGCAGTGGTTACAGCAAAAGCCGGCATGGGAACTCCCATCAAAGGCAACGGATGCCATGGCTCCAGGCAGATCCTGGTGGGGAAGAGAGAGACCCCAGCTGGGGTGAAGGCATGGATCCCGACCCAGAGGGCATGCTAGCGTAGGGGCTAGGGGAGTACGGGACTCTCCCCGTGGGTACTCCTCTTCATTTTTGTTCTCTCTTTTGTCGTAATTCTCTGGTAGTCACATTGTTAGTTTCATTTTGTTTGTTTGTTTGTTTGTTTGTTTTTTTGTTTCACACCGGGTCATTTCAGAGCAAGGGGTTTTATGGTGGTGAGGGGTACCAGTTCTGTTTCTCCTTTTTGGGCTGATCTATTTTAGTTCTCTGTCAAGAGCAGGTTAACGGAGCCCTCAGTACCAGGCTGGGGTAGCAGGGACTTCATCCAAGGATGGGAAAGGACCAAGTGAGAATGCAGTGAGGTCCAACGGCATCAGCCATAGAAGGTTCAGGGCGTCGAAGAGGACAAGCCCAAAGGCTGAGTGTCATCAGACCCTCTGTGTCTGGTCAGAGCCCAGGTTGCTCATCTGCAAGAAGGGACGTGGGGACCAGGGAAGACATCAACAGGGAATAGCTGCAAAAGATTCTGAGGCTCATCTTGAAGGTTGGCATATGGCTGGGGTGTAGGGGAGGTTGGAGCCTCTTAGACATCCGCTGGGATGCGTGACAACTCTGGAGGCATCTGCAAAGGTGACCCCCCTCCACTGAAGGACCATCTGAAGTTGTGGCAGGCAAGTTTAGGGGTCACCCTGAAGGTAACTGAGGTACCTCTGGGGTCTGTTTGAAGGTCCCTGGCAAGCAAGGTCAGTGGTTCAGGCAAAGGCAGCATGAGAGTGAACCATCGAGAGGAGACAGGCACGTGTCCCCTTTTCACTGCTATAGCAGAGAAAAATAAATCTTTTTCCCCCACAGCTTCTTTCCCCTGCAACTTCCCCTTCCACCCTCTTACTGTTAGAACCTGTTCTCCCTGAGCACATGGAAATGAGGGGCAAATTTGAAAACAACGATGGATGAATTGACACATTTTATCTCTTTTTTTTTTTTTTTTTTAAGTTTTAGCACAGGTATTCCATAAACATACTTTAAGCAGCACCTTTAAATGTACTTAAATAGAGTACAAACTATACCTCTTATTATTCCAAAGGCCAAAAAGATCATGATTTACCATATAGCTTATTGAGCTAGGACCTAATAGAGTCAAAAGCATTTCAAGCCATGATGACTCCATAGCTCAGCACTGTTCTGTGTGTGTGTGTGTGTGTGTGTGTGTGTGTGTGTGTACTTCAGATATCCTGTCCCCCCCACCCGAAGGATCCATGTGCTAATTAGCCCCCCTCCCCGCCCATGACTGAAACCAGGTGCTCTTCTCATGAGTTCTTGAATCCTCCAAAAATTTATATGCAGATGAGGTGCAGGGCACCCTGGTCCAGTTCCATGTCATTGAGGTTGGGGCCATATTAATCATATGTACCAAGCTGAGAGAAGGGGGATTCTGGGTGACTGTTTTGGGCCACGTTTGGTGAAGTTTGTTGGACATTTAAGGCTGGTAAAGAAACAGGAATCATTAGAAATGGGAAAGAAAGGCACAGATGATCTGTGGGAATGAAGAGGAAGTCAAAGTATATTCCGTGTAGGGGCTCACCATGACTAGAGAAAGAATCAGTGCTGCAAGGGACTAAGCACAAGGGGCACCACTATATATCTTATTCAGATGGGCTGACTAACCTATCTCTGAAGTGTGTTCCCATCAGCATTGAAAGCCTGATCTATGTGAATCTCACCAGCCTGATTGCTTTCTTGAACTGAAAGACTTGGGAATTGACTTACTAGGATGGGGCAGGATATGAGAGCTTTTGGAAGAAATATGCAGAGAAACATAGGAGGGAGGAATTAAGAGGGATAATGTTCATAGCAAGGGAAAAGGCAAGAGTTCAAATGTACATGGATTTACTAAAGGTAGAAGACATAAGAAGATGGATGCAAAAGTAGGTCGAAAGGGTCATGTTGGTAGAGAAAGTAAGGGACAAGACCCCTGGGTGGGGTCTTGGACGGCATGAGTAGTGTTACAAGCAGACAAGTGGAGCCCAAGTGGGGTGCTGCACCTCCCAGCAGTGAACCAAATTGGGATGCACTGGGGTTTTGTAATGTACCACAGGCAACCAAAACAATGCAGCAAATGCGGAAAGGTAGTGCACCTGTCCACACCCTGCCCCCTCACAATATGCTACAAATGTGAGGGGATGGGGCATACAGCAGCAGAGTGCCAAGAGTCTCTAAAATGCACTATTTGTAAGGGAGAGAGACACTTGTATTAGGTTTCCCAAAGCCTTTGCAAGTATAGTCAAATTGGCTGAGGATCAATAAAACTAAGAGCAGAGGAGACGAGGGTTTGGGACCACTGAGGTAGACATGGTGGAAGAAGCCCTGCAGGAAGGTGAAACAGAGAAGGAAGGAGGCAAAATTTCTGTGATTGAGGCAGTGCAGGATGAGATAGGAGACAGAATGGAAGGGAAAGCAGAAACAGCAAACAGCTCAGACACGGAGGTAGGGGTGGGGAAGAAATAAGATGCCCGACAGACAACAGAATTGGAGATGGAGCAAGAAAAAAAAACAGAGACAAGCCAGGAAAAAAAAGAAAATGCAGGGGCAGAGGAGCAGGAAAAAGAAACCTGATACTGAGGCAGGTGAATCAGAGGAAGAGCCAGAGAGCAGTTTCCTGCTGCTGACACTGCTGGGTTCCAGCCTGGAATGGAGACCTGGAGTCAGAAAGTGGTAGGAAGGCAGGTATATGCAAGCCTTCCTAAGCGCAAAAGCGATGTGGCAGCTTGCAAAGGCTACAGGAATGCGAGTGAGGAAGGGGGAGGAGTCGACAGCCACAAGCAGTAGCGCAAATGAACCTTAAAGGGATAGGGCACTCATTTTAAAACAAACATAAATGGCATTGATAGTAGTTTTGCTTAACATCAGAAGTATCTTAACAAGGAAAAGATGGGAGCAGACTGAACCACTGTTAAACCAAGTAAGGGCAGACCTAATCTGCCTACAAGAATGTGGTATAGGAGGAGAGAGGGATTATACATACTTTGAGAAAAGGTGGAGATGGGACCATCCTGGTGGTAAGGGATAAATGAGAGCAAAGCAGCAGGGGTAGCAATTTTATTCAAGAACCCAGAGCTGAGAGCAAAGCAAGCAGAGGAAGTTATCAGTGGCAGATTGCCATGTATGATACTACCAGTTGGGGGAACAGAATTAGGAATTTTCAGTGTATGTGCACCACCAGAGAGGGAGGAAAGGACTGCGTTGTGTAGAAAGCTAGTGGTTTGTGTGGTCGGAGGGAAACTGTGCATAATAGTGGGAGATTTCAATTGTATAACTGAAGTGTGTGATAGAACAGTGGAAGGGGGAAATGGAGATTTAGACAGCTCATCCAGACTGTTAACAAATATAATAAAAGAATAGTTGCTAGGAGATGTGTGGGCAGAGGAGATAGTTTCCACTAAAACAGACCCCAATGGAAAGAAAAAATCAAGAGCTGACTCTGTACTTGTATCAAAAGAAATAAGGATAAAGAAGAAAAAAACATGCATGTGGCTTTTAGTGATCACTGGATGCTGAAGGTGGAAATGAGTCTTGGGAGGAGCCATGAATGACGCATGCTGCCGGTGGCTGGAGGGGAACAGCAGCAGTGGGAGCATGGCGGCAGTAAGTGGGGGAGCTCCTGCAGGTGTTGCTGACAGTGTTGGTGGTGGGTCAGCGATCATCCTCAGATGCTACCAGCAGTGTCAGTGGCGATCAATAGGGATTGCGGACCAGCCGCAGATGCCTCTGGTCATTTCAGCGGCAGGGTGGCGAGCAGCAACTGCCCGCAGGCCAGTGGCACCTTTTTGTAAGGGGTGTACCACCACGCTCAAGGGGTAAACATACACGTGCATGTAACCCCTACACATTACCCCTGGGAAAAGCCCCATGAAAGGGAAGGGACTGTAGAAGTTAAATGTGCGGTTGTTACAGGATGAATAAAAGTGTCAAGCTTACATGAGACAGTATCAGGTGTGACGAACACTGTGGAAATTTTTTGGGAGTACTAGAGAATGCTGGATAATAGTGAAGAAGATGGAAGAATTTTTCAGGATGGAAGGCGAAAGATGCATAGGGAAAAGAACAAAAGAGCTAAGAGCACTACAAAGAAAGATGCAGGAGCTGTTAAAGGAAGCTGCAAGAGGAAGACAAGAACAAGAAGAACTAAAAGAAACAAAGCAAGAGTTAGAAACCTGGTTTAAAAGAAAATTGTGTGTGAAAATTTGTTAACACAAGCACCCTGGATGGGGTTGAATTGAACTGTGACGTGTGCATTTTCAGATCTGAAACCTTCTCTCAGTGACTCAGGAGTGCTTTTGGTTTGACCTTGTCTTGCATTTTATTATGGGTGGTACATGATTATTGTCCCTCTGGGTTAGATTTCATAGGTCTGTCTTCTTGGGGGTCAGTTATCGAAAGAAAAGTCTTCTGTAAAGATTTTTAAGAGTCCTGCTCTTCCAATGTTTTTTGGTCCTGAGCAATAAATGAAATGATTATGATCTATACTATGCCCACAAACATTTTGATTCTTGAGATGGAAATAATAAGAATTCTGAGAAGAGAGCAAGAACACAGTCTTTCTTTCTACATGCAAATATAGGGTTCTTCTGCTGTTCGTCTGATGACCTTTTGATATAAACATACATAAATTGGAGAAGTGTGGGCTAGATTAAATTTCTATTAGGTGGGTATGTAATTAGCTTAATAAGCACAATGATTCATTTATAATTACCATTTAATGTCAGAATGGCAGGAAATTTCAAATAGAGTTCCCCAAGGGTGCGTTCTAAATCCAGTGCTGCTTAACATGTTTATTATTTATTTGGATGGCAGAACAGAGAGCTTCCTAATCAAGTTTGCAGATGGCATGAAACTGGGAGGGATTGCAAACACTTTGGAGGATAGTAAGAGATTTCAAAAGATTGTGATCAATTGCAAAGGCTGGGTTAAAGACAACAGAAAGTTCAATGCAGACAAATGTAAGGTTACTAATAGAATAGTGGAAGAGACTGCCCAGGGAAGTTTTGAGTCTCCTGCATAGGGGCTAAAAACAGATGTTAGATTTCTCCCAATAGGCAACCATTGATCCTCTGGATCATGGTGTATGTGTAAGAGGTCTAGTCAGGTGCCTGATGAATCCACTTGTGGCTATCAAGCCCAATTTGAGTGACACATCTTGTTACAAGTTTCACAGACCATGTGTTGTCTGAATTGGAGTCCAAGTTACAGCATGCTGCTTTCCTCATTCTCGCTTTGTTTCCCTCCTCTGGATCAAAGTCACTTCATGCTGAGCTGCACCCAGTGCCAGATGTTCCCTCCAGATTGGATGGGATTCTGTGCACTCCTCCTAGCTTTCTATTTTGATGCTGAACAACTTCATATCATTTGTGCACGTCATGGTACCATCATAGAGGGCAATGCCACTTTCTAGAGCCATCCGGAATCTGACTGTACAAAATATTCTTGGGGATACAATCTCCTCCCATTCTCCTGACATGGCTGAACCATCGTGACCTTCTTGTCATACACTTCTAAATGTGTTGGTCCTGCTTGTTCCAGCAATTGTGTTTGGCATTTTGTTTTCTCACTTGATTTTCAGGATTTTGCACAAGTATGTCATGTGGAAGCTGTTCAATCTCCTGATGTACCTTGCATATGTAGTTCACATTTCTGAACCATGAAGCAGAGACGACTAGCAGCACCCAAGTCTCATAGATTTGTAGCTTCACCTTAGTTGATAGATTGTTGTTATTCCATGCACATTTCTGTAACAGCCTGAAATTCTTAGTTGCTTTTCCAGTTCTGTGAATCAGTTCAGTCTGAAAGTCAAGATTCTTGCTGACTGTAGAACCCAAGTAGCAAATGCTGTCAAGAGATGCCAAGAGATTTATTCTGCCAAGTGATGTGAGACACTGGTTCTTCCATACCTTGGTATATGATCATAGTCTTGAGATTAATTGTCAGCCTGAAGTTCATGCATGACAAAAAATCTGCCAAAAAGATTTTGCAGGGTAGACTCACTGTGGGCAACTGTCATCAACACAAGGCTGTATCGTCCGTAAGAGGAAATCTCTCAGAACCAGCTCTTTCACTTTCAATTTTGCTCTCAACCTTGTGATGTTGAACAAGCTTCCAGGCCTCTAATCTGGTTTGAAGATCAATGCCATCTTTGCTGCCCTTGAATACTTGAAGAGGCAGGAATAAAAAGTAGATGTTAAAGAGCATGGGGCTAAGACACACCCCTGTTTCATCCATTGTTGATGACAGACATTTCATTCTTTGTTTCCATATACTGTAGTTGCCTTCATACCTTGACATAATGAATGAATGATGTCCAACATTTTGGAGGCCACCCAATTCCTTCAGAACTGTAAAAGGCCTTGTCTGTTGACTGTATAGAAATAGAGTTACCATATATCCAGGTTTAAAAAGAGGTTATAATGTGTTGTAAACCCAATGTCTAAATTTAGTCCATAATTTTTTGTATCCAGGAGGTTAATGAAACGAAGGTTTATGATTTATTAGATTTATGGCATATTAATTGACTGAGATATTCATGTAATATAACATATTCATTGAATTTATGACGCATTATAACCTGCCTGATATCTGACTCCCCAGGTACCTCTCCACTATTTACCTGCTACTTTCATCTGCCAGCCTGTCTCTCACCCATTGACTCCTCAGTTTACATCTTCACTGACTGGCTTTCTTGCATGCACACCAGCCCAGCTTCTGACTTCTTTACTATTCATTCCATCCAGGAAGTGCACACACCAACTGCAGATGCTTCCTCAGCCAGACAAAGGATTTTTAAACCTGAAAGCTTGCTAAGAAAAAAATTCCAACTATTTAGTTGGTCTAATAAAAGATATAAGATTTACCCAAAGAACCTTGTCTGTCTATGTCCTTAGACCAACATGGCTACAACCTACACCCCTATGTACAGGGGTATTTATTTTTCTCTATGCTTCTCTTGTAGTTGCTTGACTGAAGCTATTATATCAATGGTGAAACATCCTGAACAAAAACCACTTAAATTTTCAGGATAGATTTTTTCATCCAGAGATTGCAGCCTATGGAGCATAATGCAAATGACAACTTTTCTGACAATGTTCAACAGGGAGATACCTGTATAGTTGTCACAATTGCTTCTATCCCCCTTGTTTTTGTATAATTATACAAAATGAACATCTTTGAAATTTTGTAGTACTGCTTTCTCTTTTCAGCAGAGCAATATAACTTCATTGAGCTTTTGAAGTAATTTGTCATTGACACGTTTGTAGATTTCATCAGGCAAGCAATTGTTGCCAAAAGCCTTGTTCGCAGGAATCAATTCTGCAAATCTTCTAATGGAGATCTGTTACCCAAATCCATTATAACTTCAAACTGTGGTAATCCTTCACGCTCTGCATGTTTGATTTCAGTCTCACTGGAGTACATAATTCCATAGTGTTTGATTCAATGCTTGAGTTGTTTTTGTTATCAGTGATGACATTTCTATTTAAATCTTTCAGAGGAGCTGTTTTCTTCTTGACTGGGATCCTGGTTTAAATACCTTTGAAGTACTTAGATAACACTTTTCGCCAGGACAATCATGCCTAATTCAAGTTAATTATCATTCAAGCTGCATGGCTAAACGGCTGTCCCATGTCTGTTGCATAGTCAAAGCCCAGAACAATGAGCTGAGGGATAAATCCGACATCTGTGTGATAAAATGTGTCGTAGGTGGGGTTTACGTCAGGTGACTTACTTTCTGTCTGGTGCGGGACTCCTCCCCTCAACTCGCCTGCCATGACTTGGCGTCTTTGATTGAAAGGGTGGGGTTCAGTGGAGACCTTTCTTGGGGGGAACCTGGGGGCGGTAGTACTCACTGTCTGGTTGTGATGTTCCGTGAGGCTCCGCCTTCCCTACACCCCATCCACTCGCCAACCAGATGGATACCTCATGCATGGTTCGATTGTGCTCAGTTGACCCCTTTTTGCCAGGGGGACCAGCGTCAGTGTGGGTCCTGGTGGGGTAGCCTGGCTGTCCCAATGGCTAGCGTCTCCGCCTCAGATGCTGATCAGCTGGGCTTCCGTAGGCTGACGTACTCCTTGCTGCCTCTGGACAGGACACCTCTACTTTGTTCTTTGCCAGAAAAAAATTAGATCGCTGGAGAGGAGAGGGGTGTGGGACTGCCTCCTCTCCCAGCCTACTACAGGGGCTCAGCTCCCCTGCTCTGAATGCCAGCACCAAGTGGGCTGCACTGTTCCTGCTCCCACAAGAGCCTCAGCGCACCTGGCGTGCTCCACACCAGCACACTCCCTCACTCCCCTCCCATCAGGTCCTGGAGGGGCTTTTAAATCATCCTGTGGTGGCCGTTCTGGCTGCTGCGATTGATCCGGCTTTTCTCTGCCCAGGAAACAGCTGATTAATCAGCCAGTGTAATGCTGGCTCATGCAGCCGCAGCTGTAGCTCCTGCTCTGGCTCTGGCTGTGCCCCTGCAGGTGAGTTTCCCCAGGGAGACTGCTTGTGTGGCTTGGGGCCCGTGGGGACTTCCCCTCATTTGGGAGCCTATGGGGGTATCTCAACACCACAATCTGTTTTTAGCCTGGACATTTTGAAGAGGGATCTGAATAAACATTTGATAGGAATAGTTTAGGCATTTCTTACAGGGTGTTGGACCAGATGACCTTTAAGGGCCCTTCAAATTCATGATTGTATGATTCCTAGAATTTGAGAAATTATGTGGGTATAAAGTAGAAGCTGCGGACATGGAATTATGGAGAGACAGGGAGAGATCTATTGATTATTCAAAATCTTGTAGCTGAGCTACAAAGGTCTCGTAGAACCAGCTTAAGACCCATATCTGATATCTGCATTTAGGCTAATTTTCTCAATGAGGGAAAATAAGTATCAGGATCCCCTGACAAATTTAAGCCTCTTTATTGATGTCCTACTTTTGGAGCATTTGCAGCCATAATTTTAAAAAACAAACTAACCTGAAAACTGTCAGCTCTCTACCAAAAGAAATGTAAAGTATACCTAAGTATTACAAAGCAAGTCATCAGCAGATCTTCAGTTGTGCCCTGTCAATTGTCACATATCACTGATAAGAGGATATTTCTGTTTGAGAGACCATCTTTTCTGCAGTGTTGAAATATCCATGTAAAGATGAATATTAAGAGGCAGGACCATAGTAGTTCAAGGGTATCATAGAGCTGAGCATCTATTAAGCACAGTAAACCCCTGATCAGTATAATTTCTGATTCTGATCTTACCAAAGAGTTAACCTCCAGTAGTCTTAACTAACCCTCACTCATTTCTCAGAAAAGCTGCAAGACATAGCTTAAAGTTTAGAATTTAATACACATTAAAAGAGTTCTTAACTATAATCTAAATATAACCAAACTTACATATACAAAACGCCTAGATTGTGACATATAGGATCAGTGTGTGGGGACATAATCTCCAAAATTTACCTAATAACAGAGATGTCCAGGTTCTAAGCAGTGGGAAGCCAAACAGAACACCCCTTTGGCCACACCATTGGGCGTTGCATGTCCAAGGGCCACACCAGGGCAAGAGACAGGTTACCCAGACTGCGTGTCACATGGATAACCCCCATCCTGCTGCACCACCAACTCGTGCCTTCCCAGTGCTGTTGCACTGCCCACTTGTACCAGCCTTCTCCAACCCTCATCACTGTGCCATGCCTCTCTCTGCTGCACTGCATTTCTTTGTGGCCCCAGACTTGCCCTCAGCTCCCCCAGCCGTTCTATGCCATATACTGCAGTGCCCTGCCCCCTGGGGCAAGGGCAGGCAGTGAAAGCCAAAGGAGGAAGGGGAGTCTGGAGACTAGCTGTTGCTGCAGCCAGAGCAATAGGGAGAGCGGAAGCCATGTAGAATCCCTGAGGCTGCAACTTAAGTCCGTGGGCCACCTGTTGGACAGCCCTGCCTCAGAAGATCGGATTTGGTATGCCAACCTGCACAATAGCTCAGGTCATTAGAACTCATTCCCTAGTCCAAAGCAGCTTCCAAAGTACATCTAAGAAAAACTTTTACTATTAAAATATGTCAAGCAATCTAGTGCTCAATTAAATACATGTATCTCTTCATCTTGCAGTTAAAGATAATGCATATATCTCTTGTTTTGGCAGTCAGAACTGATGCAGACCATCTATCTTTGACTATTATCCTTTAACTTTTCCCTTTACAGGCAGCTTACAGCTAAGTAGTCTCTTAAATATGGACATCTGTCCTAACTGTAGATAAAGAAAGCAAAATTATACCCATAAAGAAAGCAAGTTTATAGTCAGTAACTGCCCTTAAAAGTATGAAACCATGTTCTCTGCCCATAATCTCCACTTTCTGATTTAATTGAGAAGAGGTAGTACCATTTGCATGAAGTTTGCATAGTCATAAAGAAACATACCTTTGGCCTTAGTGGCCAGTATTTTTTTCCATAGAATTCTAAACTCAGTGTCAAAAACGCATGCACTTCCAGGAACACAGTTTATTCTGACAATCTGTTCAAAGAGCTTCATGTTCTAGCTAGGGAAATTTTTCTTTTTGAAAACAACAAAATTAATTATGTAGTACTTTTAATATGAAAGATTTTCCCAAAAATTCTTAAGTGAATATAAAAATCTCTATAAAAATGATGTTGAACCACAGTGCTGTTATTTTGAGATCTTTTGCAAGATAAGTATAGCAAAGCTTGGGTGTGGTTTCTAAGGTTAAAATGTTTCTACTACTGTTATCGTAAACAGTGGGGAATATAACAGGGTGCTAAAAAGTATTTGGTTATGTAGATAAAGTAGTTTCTCTTGGTCATGAATTAAACAGCTTTCACTATAATCATCAGTCTAAATCTATCCATGTCACCTTTGAACAAAAGGTAAACAGGCTCTGATGTGATGTTTGCTGATCTATTTTTAATGAGTTTGTTTTCATAATCCAATACTAGACTACCAGCAATGACATTAAAAGCAACCACTTTTGCTGGTGCTGTTTTTATTAGCCTCAGCAATAAGGGTGTGAAGATTATACTATCTGTTTTACCTCGTCTCTTCTGTCCACAATAGAATTGTGGGGTAAACTTGCGTCTCTCTCTGTCACTACTGACACACTTCTGGTTTAACAGAAAACATCATTCTTCAGGGCTGTCTTTCATCATTATGTGCACGGAAGCACACGTGTACTTGCATACATGCATGTGTGCCTGAAACACACACTCTTCTTTGCATGTGACTGTGTGTGTTAATTTAAGTAAATTCAAATATTTTCACTGAATGCATTTTCATTGTAATATAATCACAAAACAAGCTAAAGCTAAGTCTTTAACTTCAACAGTCAACAATAAATCTTTTAATTTCTTTTTACCTCCATAATGTTTAGAATATTCAGTATTTCCAGTACAATTCTTTGCTCATTGTTAGTGAGAACAAAATGTAGAGTAAGTTAATTACTATCTCATTTGGTAGTTTTCCAGTATATTTTTTCCATCCTTGTCACAGAATTAACAATTGACAATTAATAATGGAGGAGTATACTGCATCAATACATTGGCAGAGTTTTTACTTGGTAAGAACTGCAAAAGGGGCCCAGAGCATCAATTAAATAAATTACCTAATACTAAGGGCAGAAAAAGCATTGCTGAATCACTGTCTACTCCTAGATAATTCGTATGATACTTCTGAAACTTGTGAAACCTTTTTCATGTGGTATGTTCCAGTAGACAAGGAAAGGTAAATTTAACTTGGTGTCTAAAAGGGCCTTTAAGTAAATTTTATTAAAATGCTACCTATATGTGGTCTCAGTATTATCTGCTTCATCAAGGACATAAACAAGGCAACATACATGACTAAATAGTATGTTTCTTGCATTTCTAATCATCAAACATTTGTTCAGATGAAAGAACCAGATGAAGAATATGTTTGTCTGAAATTGAAGGAAAACATTTTGTGTATTGGACCTGTTAAAGGATTTACTTTTTGTAAATCTTAGGAGAATATTACTTCTCCAGTTTTTTTCAAGTCACTTAAAGGTTTTGCTTTCCTTTGTATATGTACAGATAAAATAATAATTACACATATTTAATAATAATAATTACATAATATATGTACAGATTAAATAATTATTATTTTATCTGTATATATACAAAGGAAAGAAGAATATTTAAGCAACTTGAAAAAATGAGTTTTTAATAATAAATTATTATTATTATTGCTTATTTTTACAAGGCTATTTAAGATATATTGGTGCAGTATTGTCTAGTATATAAAATTCCCAGTTCTCATGCTGAACACATCAGACATGCCCCTCTGTATAGCATTTATTCCATTAAGATAAATACCATTTTTAAATTTTTTTTATATCTATACATTATACACAGTATATTGGAATGTAAAAAATTCAAGTAACGAAATGCACATTCTAGTATGTCAGGAGACTACAATTAACTGATATCAGTATCTGCTTCATGTGGTGGTGATAAGTACTGATAATGAACTTGCTCAAGGTTCCATTTGCTAACGTTTCACTTTTATATAGCCGGAAATGAAGCTTCTTTTTCTGACTCAATGTACTTACTGATGATGCCTTTCTCTAAATCTGAAGAACTTTTCCAGTTAAGCCTAATATGTTAACACTAACTTCTAAAACAAAAGGTCAATACATTTAATCTTTTTCCTTTTACTGCTTTTCCTTTATTCTTTTGAATGATGCTCTTTTTAAAAGTAAATGAAATTTCAACAGTTCAGGGCAATTGTCTACCTAACAAAAGAAAAGGCCAAACTTGAAAAATTTAGACAAAATAAAGTAGGTCTGAAAGAAGTATTTGTACATTATCTTATTTATTTTATCAAATCTTTGGTTATATTCTAAATCTGAAAAATATTTTTCATTAATTTTTACTGGTTATAGTAAAACATGATAAGTAATCACTGACTCATGATAAAACCAACAAAATGCTACTTGTGTTTATAGTTAAACAAAAATACATATTTTAATTAACCTTTCATTTGGTAGAACTACTAATATTATGGAAATTAAATAATTTGTGTCTTATCACCTGAAAAAAGTGTCAGACTAATAAGATGAATAAGTTACTCTATGTATTATAAGTACAAAATGTGGCACAAAAATATAATTGCATACTGTCTGGATGTAGGTATATACTACTCAAAACATTGTTACAGTTTTTCTTAGTCCTTATCTTTGCCTCCATTTCTTCAAAGTGTTTTAGTCTGATGTTTGATTTATTAAAAAGAAACCTTCTTACTCAAGAAATTGGTATTGTGTGTTCTGAGTCATACCTGCCAACTCAAATGACATGTTAAAGTTATATAAAAAGATGAGAACTCTTGGTTCCAAAATGATACCTTTTATTAGACCAACTGAAAAATTACAAGAAAATTGTCCTTTTCTGCAAGTTTTCAGGATCAAATTCCCTTTGTTGGGCTGTGGGAAAAGTATAGATCAGGGGTCAGCAACCCCCAGCACACATGCTGAGCATGGCACGCAAGACCATTTTGCTTGGCACTCCACTGCCAGTCCAGGCTCTAAGCAGCTGCTGCCAGCCACAGAATCCAGGCTGCTTTCAGCAGGAAGCTGGGAGGCTGCAAGCCCTACTGCAAGCAGACTGGGCTCCGTGGGCTGGTTGCAGCCAGAAGGTTGCAAACAGCTGCTCCAGGCTCTGGCATCTCGGCACTCCAGCACCGTCCGAGATAGACATTGTGGGTTTTTCCGTGCTCCGGCCAAAACATGTTGCCTACCCATGGTATGGATGGTGCAAGATGGTAAAAAGTCCTCATAAGTAGGAGATAAACTTTATTTTTGCACAGAGGGAGCTGAAGATGGAAGGCTGTCCCTCTGGGTCCCTGAAAATGTCTTTGTGAGCTGTGCTGGCAAAGTGCAGCACATCTCCCAAAGACACACTCATGGCCCCAGAGGGACAGCCTTCCATCTTCAACTCCCTCTGTGCAAAAATGAACTTTATTTCTATCCAATGGGACCTTTTTACCATCTTGTACCATCTATACTTTTTCCAGAGCCTGATGAAGGGACTTTGATCCCGAAAGTTTGCAAAAAAGGACAGTTTTCTTGTGATTTTCCAGTTGGTCTAAGAAAAAGTATCATTTTGGAACCAAGAGTTCTCATTTTTTGTATGTCTGTTTGTCTCAGACCAACACGGCTACGAAGTACACCCCTGAAACATGTTAAAGTTAAGCACATGCCTAAGTGTTTGCTGAATTGAGAATTAAATTCCAGGCTGTTACCTGTTGCATACAGTGAAAATGTAGCCTCAAAGATCTGAGAGAGAAACAGCATTTACTGAAGCAGAACCTGCTTGAGAAAAAAAATTAATTAATTTTCAAAACAGACTGAATATTTATATATGTAGGATGTGTTGACAATGCTGCTGAGTTTCAGGAACAATCTCTCATAGGCAAAGGGTTGTGGCTGTGGAACAAACTTGTAAAGGAGTTTGGCCAATCTCACAAATGATCACGTTTAGGTTGCAGTACAAGAACTTACTCTCTGACAAAACTTTTCCATGGTATAATTTCACTTCTAACATTGTAGCATTAAGATGATCCAATCAGGAACACCAACCAGTTGTGAGAACCTCTACAAATACATAGTAAGAGATAGCCCTTTCTTTAATGGGTGCATAGTTTAGTTACCGAGAAATGAACAGGAAGAGAGAGGAGAGTAGAAGAAAAACATTAATACATTTATATGTCTCCCCTCTTGGAAAAGAAGAAACAAATATGCATGAACCTGCTTAACCAGAGGTAGGCAATTATTTGGGCTGAAGGGGCACTTAAGAAGTTTTGATCTGCTGTTGAGGGTCCATTCTGCTCCTGGACATTGCTCCTTACCTGTGTGTGGCCCCATCCCATCTGCCCAGCCAAGCACTCCCTTTATGGAGACCCCTCTTGTCCATCCTGTCTGGTACTGCCAGCAGTAAGTGTGGGGCAGTGGTGCCAGGTCTGGTAGCAACAGTAGAGACGCTGGCGGCATCAGCCAGAAGGATCTACTCTCTCCGGGGCTGCCAGGAAGCATAGTCTGGCTGCCATGCTGCCCCCACCTCACTGCTGCACCACACCACAGCTCTACAGACCACAGGTCTTGGCATGCCCGAGAGCCACACACACGGATAGGGTGGGCTGCACTCTGCACCAAGCAGCACCTTTGTGCCTGAGGGTGGCAGGACCAGACACATGTGCCATGGTCCAGGCTGCCCCTGCACCTGGGCCAGGTGGGGCCAATGGACATGCTGTGGGTCAAATAGAATCCCTTGGCAGATTGGATCTGGCCCACAGGCTGTATTTTGCCCACCCCTGCACTGAACTGGGTTAGTTCATCAGAAGTATTCAAAGGTACTCAAAACTTAAAACTTCCATTGAAATTGGCTTAAGAATACCACTTTCTTTATTGCAGTGCTTTAAAAACCCAGTTAGGTAGATAAATAAGAAACATAGGGTGTTAATTCATACCTTTATTCCAGACAAAGTCCATCAAGAGTATCAAGTTGGAATTCTTTTTTTTCTTTGTCGTGGTTAATTAAGGCAATAAAAATGAAAAGCATGCACGTCTCATGAAGAGCAAGTATCAGAATTAGAAACAGCAAATAAAAAGATTCTGAATTGATTACCATGTTCCATATTCTTGTCCAGATACTAAAGTATAAATATGTCCTGGTTTGAGGACTTTCCCAACCATTGGTAAGAAAATTGGGTTAAATCTGAAGGTTCTTGATTTTTGTTATTTAAAATTCATGTGCTGACACCATACTTTGACATATCCTTGTCATATGCTTGAAGAACCACACATATACCACTATCTTGGAAATAATCTGTTTAATTCCATATTTTAAAAAAATACTGCTTTATTGCTTGATATGTATATGTCATACCTAAAGTAAAGAAACATCCCTTAGTCTTGCATACATTGATTCATAACCATTTGGTCCAATATATTATGTTATAGTGGGCATGTCTACACAAAACACTTTACTGTGCAGTAGCATAGTTTACTGCACCGTAATTACATTTTTCTACATCTGCGCACACTTTCTATACAGTAAATTATACTACTTGTGAGCAAATTTGCAAGTAGCTTTACTGCATAGTAACATACGTGTAGCCAGCAACCCTGCCACTGGGGAGCCACCCTGAGGCTAGCCCCAAGCTTCTGGGGCTGAGGACCTCTCCTGCCCAAGGACTAGGCTGGCTCTATGGCATCCCTAGCCTCAGGCCTTTCAAAGCTTGCGGGTATTTTGAGTCCTGGGACACACATATAGAGAACCTGAGGCCACTCCAAGCCCCTGTGTCCTCCCAGGCAGGCTGCAAGCTATCTGTACCAGCCTGCCTGCAACCTGGCACTGCTACCTGGCACTGTGGTGCCAGGCAGCTGCCAAGCCCACACTGTTCAGGTCTGCAGGCTCCTCCAGGCTCCTGCTAGGCCTGTCAGCACCCAGGCACAGCTGTAGGCAGCTCTTGGCCACTTCAGCTGCTTGCAGCCCACCCCCAGCAACCCGCCTGGAGCCTGCAGGTGATCTGGAGCATTGCCTCACTGCGTGGCTGTCAGTCCCACACCGTGCCCCTGCACTGGACACTGCTAGCACAGGGACAGCTGCATGGAGGCCCAGAGAGCTGGCACAGGAGCTCCAATGCTCTCGCTCTTGCCCATGTCCATGGCTATTACCTGGGGTCCCAACTGGTCACAGGAGGAGATTGGTGAACTTGTGGTACTGTGGGGCAAGATGGAGGTGTAGTGCCAGTTCACACAGGGCAGGAGCTCTGGCATCCATGTCTGTAAGGGGCTATCAGGCCAGATGTAGGAGCATAGGCACAACCAGTTGGCACAGTAGTGCCATATAAAATTCAAGGCCTTGTGGGCACTGTGGGTCACCATCACTGACCACAATTGTAGGTGGGGAAGTGCCTAAAAGTCATTGCCCTTTATGTGGCAACTGACAGAGATCCTCATGCCCTGGGGTCCAGACCATAGCTGTGCTGTGTACAGCAGCATGGGCAGCATGTCCAGGCCCTGGCCTGGAATCCATGCTGATGTGTCAGTTGGGGGGGGCCTTGGGTGCCAGCAGCCCATTTTGCTGAGTTCCTTGCCTGAAGCCAGCACCAGCAGCTCAGGGAACCTGGGCCAGTGCCTACAACAACAGCTTTGCAGCCTCAGCCGCAGCCCCAGCCACAAGGCACAGTCAGTGGCTGCTGTCACTCCTAGGCAAGCCCCTACCCACCAGACGCACCATGGCATGTGCACCCAGGATACTGGCCTCCTGTCCATGTTTTGTGCTTGCTTTTTATGAAATATTCCACTGAGTCCTATACTGAGCTCTAATGACAGTGCCAGTATCTTCAATTTAAATCATTTGGTATTTTGTTTAATAAATGGAAAGAGGGAATTATGTGAATGAATCCCCATAAAAATGCAGGTTATATTAATAAACCTTCTGTCCCTTCATTGTAGTTTAAGTTCCTGGAAAGGCAAGGATGATTACTGATTAATTTACAGCAGTTTTAAGTTGCATCAGATTGTGACCTAACTTATCTGACCCATTTTTCTAACTGCCTTTTCCTTTTCTTTTCCATAGAATATTAAACTGATTCTACAAAGGGTTGAACAAATGCGATCTACAGACGGAGAGACCACAACATCTAAAGACATTAAAATATGAATAAAAGGATTTTTTTACTATTAAGTAAATATTCCAAAGGTTTTTGTAAAAATCAGTCCTTCAAATCTTATTCGCATAGAAAGGACTATTCACTTGAGGGTTGCAAGATAAAACGTTAAAATAATTAAATATATTGTATGCTATATATACTGTGCTTTTAATAAATACTTCTTAATTAAGGATTTTGTCTATTTCTACTTAAATATTTTGATAATACTTCTAAATAAAGTGGAGCTGATTTTTTTAGTTGAATACGTATAATAAAGCCAATAGCAATTTTTAATACTGTGTTTTCCAGTATATAAGACACCCCTCAAAAGGATTAAACTGTGAGGGCAGAGTTTTAACAGAAGTTTGATTGCTTTTGGGCAACTTCTATTGCAATAATTTCATTTATTTCCATTATTATGCTTTTTAGGGGAAAATGCATATTAATACATGGGACAATAGAGTCCACTGTAGAGGGGATAGCACATGCCATTTTTGTATGCAAGATAATGACTTTTGCTAGTATTTATAAAACATGCTGATATTTATTAACATAATATAAAATATATTTTGCAATTGCTAGTTAATACACTGATAATGCAAATAAATATTTATATTTTCTCAGTTAAACTTGATGGATGAATACAAAGTGTATATGAAAATACAGTTTATTGGTACTAGTTGAGATGATGAATCCTTGTTACTTAAACGTGCATAAAATCATTAGTGCCAAACTTGGTCAGACCAATGGTCCATCTAGCCCAACAATGGTCCATCTAGGTCCAACAATGGCAATAGTAGATGCTCAAGAGGGAGACCACATTAACAGGACCCATCTAGAGTATGTAGAGTGACACATGCCCTGTTATCCCTCCATGACATCAACTATCATTGGTTTAAGAATGTTAAAGGTTACATCCCTGAATGATCTCTTTTACAGCTTCCAAGGGTCCTATTCTCCATTAATTTGTCTAACCTTTTTTTCAACTGGCCATACCATCTGCCTCTATAACCTCTTGTGGTAACAATTTTTGCAACTTAACTACACACTGGAGACGTCTACATGAGACACTGACTGCACAGTAGCCCATGACTACTGCGCAGTAGCATTGCATGGCAGGAAGCATGATGTGACACTACTGTGCAGTGATCACGAGCTAGTGCACAGTTAGCACTTGTTTATACAAGTAATGACTGCACAGTTGGTGTCTGATGTAGATCCAGCCACTGGGCACATCTACACATGTGCTTTACTACAGTTGACTAATTAGCTCCACAGTAAAGCATCATATGTGCTGGTATAAGCACACGGTAAATTAATTAACTCCACCATAAGATACTACTGTCAGCAATGGTGCTGTCTGATGGCAGAGTAATTAACTCAAATGCTTGTGTGGATGGAGCCCACCAGGCACAAATTTCATCTGGTCAGCTAAGCCAGTTGGGGGCCAGACCCCTAGCTCCTGCCAACCCCTTTGCCACCTGAGGTCAGAGCCTGGGGTTGACCCTCTGTGTCCCCTGCCAGTCCAGGACAGCTCTGCCCCAGCAGAGCTGCCGGTTCCAGGCACGAACTTCTCTGGACTTTATCGCATTGCCTTAATAGCATGTGTAAATGCACCAACTGTGTAAAAAAAGTACTTTCTTTTGTTTGCTGTAAACTGCCTCAGTGGGAGCCCCTAGTTCTTGTTTTCTGGAACTTCATAAATAACAGTTCCTTATTTATTTTATTCATACCCTTCATGGTTTTATACATTTCTATCATATTCCTCCTGAGCCTTCTCTTTTAATAAATTTCATAGATTTCATAGACATTAGGGCTGGAAGGAACCCTGTGAGATCATCAAGTCCAGCCCCCTCACAAGGGGCAGGAAGTCAGCTGGGATCAATCGCCCCACCAAGATAAGCATCCAAACATTTCTTAAAGGTATCCAGAGTAGGCGCTTGCACTACTTCTGAAGGGAGTCTATTCCAGACTCTGGAGACTCAGTCAGTAAAGAAGTTTTTCCTTATATCCAGTCTAAAACAGTCTTCCAGCAGTTTGTGACCATTAGACCTTGTCTTCCCTTGGGGTGCCCTGGTGAACAGATGTTCTCCTAGTTCCCGATGCACCCCTTACATATTTATAGGCTGCCACCTATAAGTCACCCATGAGCCTTTGCTTCTCTAAGCTGAAGAATCCCATGCCTCTTAGCCTCTCCTCATAAGGCATGTTCTCTTGACCTCTAATCATGCACGTGGCTAACCTCTGGACTCTCTCAAGCTCCTCCACATTCTTTTACAGTGTTGGGGCCCAAGGCTGAGTAAAGCAGAAGGATGACTTCTTGGGTCTTGTTTGAGATGCATCGGTAGATGCAAGCCAGAGTTTTATTTGCTTTGCCAGCTGCAGCATCACATTGGTGGTTCATGTTCATCTTGTGGTCAATCATGACCCCCAGGTCTGTTTCAGTCATGGTGCTAGTGAATGTAGCACACCCAAACCTATAAATATGATGTGGGGTTTTTCTCCCAGGGTGAAGCACCTTGCATTTCTCCACATTGAATATCATTAGGTTTTGATCTGCCCACCTTGTGAGCCTGTCCAGGGTGTCCTGAATTGCCATGACCCCTCCTATACAAGGTATAGGCAACAATATCTGTGTTCTATGGTCCAGTCATAGGTGGAATCCCACCAGGTCTCTATTGTCCCTATGAGATCATATTCATTTTGACTTAGCAGAAGGGCCAGTTCCTCCTGTTTGTTCCCCATGATCCTGGCATTTGTGTAAAGGCAACTAAGCCAGCCAAAAGAAGCTTTGGGCTTCCCTGTCCTCTTAGAAGAGTCCTGTCTTTGGGCTGGGGTAGGAGTGAGTTCCCTTGTGTTACCTGACCTGCTGATTCTGTGGTTGTCACTTCCAAGGCTTGCACTTCCAAGGCTTGCACTAGTGATTGTCCACCCATCCCCCAGCAATCTTAGTTTAAAACCCTGTCAATCAGGTCAGCCCTTCTGTCATAGAAGGACTTCTTTCCCATTGGAATGAGATGGAAGCCATCCCTCCCCCACAAACTGCTGCCTCTCTCTCTGAAGTGTGGACAGTGATCAAAGAAACCAAAGACTTTGTGATGGCACCAACACCGCAGTCTTCTATTGACTTCTTCAATATGTCTCTCCTTCCTGTGCCCATGACCTGTAACCAGAAGAATTGAGAAGAAAACTACTTGTGCCTTCAACCCTCTGAGCCCAGCCCCCAGAGCCCCATAGTCACTCATGACCTGGCCAGGCTTGCTCTGAGCCGTGTCATTCATGCCCACATGGATGAGGAACATGGGATAGTGATGAGAGGGCCAGATGCATTTAGGAATCTTCTCTGCCACATTCTGGATATGGGCCCCTGGGAGGTAGCAGACCTCATGGGCTGGGGGTCAGTATGGCAGATCACTCCTTCTGTCCCTCTCAGAAGGGACTCTGCCCCCATGACCATCCTGTGTCTCTTAGGGGTGGCAGGTAGCTGCTTCTCCTCATCCAGAGCCAGTGCTTCTGCTAATGTTTCTGCTGGTGGTGTGAGAGGTGCATACCTGTTGCTCAGTTCCAGTGGTGGAGTGGCCCTGTTACTGTGTATCTTGGGACACAAGGCAACCATCTTCCAAGGATCCCCCAGGTGCAGCTCCTGGTTGATCTTCCTGTTCACACAGATTTCACACAGGCATTAGGGCAGGAAGGGACCTTAGAAGATCATCAAATCCAGCCCCCTGCCCCAGGGGCAGGAAATCAGCTGTGATCACAGGATCCCAGCAAGATAAACATCCAATTTTTTCTTGAAGGTGTTCAGAGTAAGTGCTTGAACCACCTCTGATGGCAGGCTATTCCAGACCTTGGGGGCTCAGACTGTAAAGAAATTCTTCCTTACATCCAGCCTGAAACCAGCTTGCAGGAGTTTATAACCATTCAACCTTGTCATCCCTTGGGGAACTCTGGTGAACAGTCGCTCCCCCAGAACCTGGTGAACACCCCTGATAAACTTATAGGTGGTCATCAGGTAGTCCCATGGCTCTCAGCCTCTCATCATAAGGTCTGTTTTCCTGACCTCTGATCATGTGAGTGGCTCTACTCTGCACTCTCTCAAGCTTCTCCACATCCTTTTTGAATTGTGGAGACCAAAACTGGACGCAGTACTCCAGCTGCGGCCTCACCAAGGCTGAGTACAATGGAAGAATGACGTCTCGGGATTTGCTTGAGAAGTATCAAGCCAGCATTTTGCTCACTTTACTAGCTGCAGCATCACATTGAAGGCTCATGTTCATCTGTGATCAATCATGACCCCCAAGTCACTTTCATCTGTAGTGCTAGCCAGCATAGCACTGCTGAGCTTATAAGGTTGCTATAGGTTTTTCTTCCTAAGGTGGAAAACCTTGCATTTTTTTCATTGCTAAACACCATCAGGTTCTTGTCCACCCATTTCCTGAGCCTGTCAAGGTCAGCCTGGATCACCCTCCAGTCCTCAGGTGTGGATGCTTTACCCCAGAGTTTGGTATCATTGGTCAGCTTGGCCAGTCTGCTTCTGACTCCAATGTCTCTATCATTAATGAAGAGAATGAAAAATACAGGCCCAAAGGCAGAGCCTTGAGGGACCCCACTGGTCACAGCGCACCATGACAATTGACTTTTGTCAACCACCACCCTCTGGGTCCGATCATGGACCCAATTCTCCAGCCAGTGGATCGTGGTGGATCCGAGGCCGCAGTTGGCCAGTTTTGCCAAGAGGAGATCATGGGATACCAGATCAAAGTCTTTTTTTAAGTCAAGATATACAACATCAATCTCCTCTCCCTTATCCAGGTGACAGGTCACCTGGTTGTAAATGGAAATGAGATGGGTCAAGCAAGACCTCCCTGCAAGAAACCCATGCTGGCTATCTCTCAGGATGTTGTCATTGGCCAGTCCATTGCAGATGGCCTCTTTGATGATTTTTTCTAAGACCTTCCCCAGGATAGAGGTCAGGCTGATGGGCCTGAAGTTTGCCGAATCCACTTTCCTCCCTTTCTTGAAGATAGGCATCACATTGGCCTGAGCTCTCTAAAATCCATGCCAGGGGCTGAGCTATGATGCTAGCCAGCTCCTTGAGTACCCTGGGGTATAAACCATCAGGGCTGGCTGACTTGAAGGTGTCCAGTCTCTCAAGGTGTTCCTTCATGATGTCAGCATTGATGAAGGTCAAGGAATCTCCCTCACCCAGGCCTCGCTATCCCGTAATGGGCAGGGGCAACCCATGGGACTGATGAAAAACCGACGCAAAATACCCATTTAGTAGGTTGGTTTTTTCCATGGCGTCAGTTGTCAGTTCTGCCTTCTGGTTTAGCAGGGGTCCAGCGTTGCCCTTGCTTTTCCTCTGGCTCCCCACGTATCTAAAAAAGGACTTTTTATCATCCTTGATACTTGTAAGTAGTTGGAGTTCAGTGGCAGCTTTGGCTTTCCTTGTTCGCTCCCTGTAAGACCGGAACATTGCAGTCCTTCATTCTTTGTAGGTCTTTCTTGTTAGCTGCAGGAGGCCCACTAGTTCCCTAGAGAGCCAAGGGGGTTGCTGTGCCCTTTTGCTACCTTCCCTCCAAGATGGAATGGCATTAACTTGTGCATCAAGAATCGCTCCCTTGAGGTCATGGTTCCTTAGGGCCTCACTGACAAGCCTCCTGAGCTTGTCAAAGACAGCTTTCCTGAAGTCGAGGACTTCTGTATTGCTGATTGTCTTGCTAGCTTTACAGAAGATGGTGAAGGTGATCAGCTTATGATCACTGTCACCCAGCTTCCCATTGATTGTTAGATCACCAACTAGGTTGTCCCCAGTTGCCAGTACCAGGTTGAGCATCACTTTACCTCTCATTGGCCTGTAGACCTCTTGTGTCAGATAGAGGTCATCCATGCACAAGAGGAAGCTTTGCAACCACTCAGATTTAGCTGAGTGCTCTTCCCACGAGATGTCTGGGTACTTGAAGTCTCCCATGACAACCATGGACCTGGAGCATGTGGCCTCAGCCAATTCCCTGGCGAACTCCTGGTCAAGCTCTTGACTTTGGGTGGAAGGTCTGTAGTAGACTCCCACCATCGTGTCCCCTGTGCCATGTTCCCCACAGATTTTAACCCATAGGGTCTCCAGATGTCCAACCTGGTTGCCAGTGTCAGCTAGCAGGCTGAGCTACTGACATAGCTCTCCTTGACATAGAGAGCTATGCCCTGTCCCTTTTATCTACTCGATCTTACCCGTACAGGGGATAGCTGTTTATACCTGTGGTCCAGTCATGGGTGGAGTCCCACTAGGTCTCCGTTATCCCTATGACATCATAATTATTTGCATTAAGCAGGAGGACAAGTTTCTCCTGTTTATTCCCCAAGCTCCTGGCATTTGTGTACAGGCAGGCAAATGTCCCCTTGGGGGTGCTTGCCTTGCCTACCGGTTATTCCAGGGTTGGGGCAGGGGTGGGCCCCCGTAAGCACCTTGGCCTGCTGGCTTTGCAAGGGTTGCTCAGCAGGCCAGCAGTGGTGGTAGTCCCCCTGACCCTCGGCAAGCTATCTTAAAGCCCAGTGGAGCAGGTCAGCTAGTCTGTTGTCCATCTTCATATAGTCAGGCATCTGTGCTCTTTTCTCTTCGTTCTTCAGGATGAGAGGCTGACTGTAGTAGTCATCAATCTCTTGCTTGTGGGCCCTGATGGCACAAAGTCTGCCTACGTGGTCCTGGAGTTCATTCACTGGGACTCCAGGGACCTCACTAAGGAGCATACACTATAAGTGGAGGTGACCTTGCTCCCATTCCCAGTTGCTAGCAGCCATGCCAGGCAAACCCCACAGCCCAGAGTCAGGGGCTCCATCTGGGTAGAGGCCAGAACCATGGGCACAAAGTCTGCTACTTGGGCCTGAAGTTCATTCACCTGGGACTCCAGGGACCTCAGGAGGTGCTACTTCAGGAGGCGCTACTTCACTGGTGGTGCTACTTACATCAGGTGGCACTACTTCACTGCCAGGGTGGCTAGGATCTGGAACCTGTCATAAAATTAAACAGAGTAAAATGGAGTATAGCTCTTTCTTATAGGGAAAATGGCCGCGCTCAAATTAACATGCGACAGCAACTACACCCCGCCCT
>JAGPOW010002514.1:48540909-48557875 GCA_030014935.1 Caiman crocodilus | reverse complement strand
TTAGGGTCAGGCCTTCTGTAAGTAGTCAGTCCCTAAATAAACACCTTGTATTTGCAACCTGCCTCTCGACCTATTTAACCTGTCACGAACGCAACTCAGAACCAACTTCCAAGAGAAGTGGTACAGGCTTCTACCCTGGGGGTATTTAAGAGGAGGCTAGATGAACACCTTGCCAGGGTCGTTTGACCCCAGTACTCTTTCCTGTCATGGCAGGGGGTCGGACTTGATGATCTGCTCAGGTCCCTTCAGACCCTACCAACTATAAAACTATGAAACCTCACTAAGGAGCATACATCACAGGTGGAGGTGACCTTGCTCCCATTCCCAGTTGCTGGCAGCCATGCCAGGCAACCCCCACAGCCCAGAGTCAGGGGCTCCATCTGGGTAGAGACCAGAACCATGGGTTCTGTTTGGGTGAAGGCATCAGTGGTACATGGGAAGGGAACACTAGTGGGTCCGAGGTGGCAAGTCATGGGGCATGACGCGTCCCCACCATTGCATGGTAATAGGCTATGCTACTACCATGAACTGGCCTAGGAACTGGCCTGCAAATTGCTTCCCATTTGCAGTCCCTGTTCACTGGCTTCCTGGTAACAAGCTCCTTGGTAACCTGGGTAGTCTTCTTTTACACCCTTCTGGGCCTGGGCTGACTCATCCCCCTTGTTAGAGCTTCTGTCAGGCTCAGGCAGCAATCACTCAGCAATCACTCATCAATCAGCAATTCCTCAACAATCAGCAATCACTGAGCAGTCAGCAGAAGAGTTTCAAAACTGAAGTGTTTTCAAGAGAGCTTTTTCATGTTCTCCTAGTACAGCAACTACTGTATACCTCTCATCATCTTTATTGCCCTTTGTGTACCTTTTCCATTTCCATTATAGCCTTTCTAACATGTAGAAACCAAAACTACATACAGTATTTCAGAAATGGGTTCACCATGGATTTATGCAGTCACATAATGTTCTTTGCTTTGTTTTCAGTTCTCTTTTTAATGATGCCCAACTTTTTATTGGCTTTTTCTATTACTGCCGCGCATAGAGCCAATGCACATGGAGAAATAGCTACAATTACTCTGTGGTCTTATTTCTGAATCACAACAACTAGTTCAGAATTCAGCATTGTGTATGTATAGTTCAGGTTATTTTTCCTTGTGTACATCACTGCAATTTTCTATATTGAAGTTCATCAGCCACTTCATTGCCTGCTCATTTAGTTTTGTTGAGTGGGTAATGACTCGGCTGATGAACTTCACTTTTGCCTGCAACTCCTTACCCATATTTTGGATTTTGACTGTATTGAGTAAGTTACTATCCTATGCAACATTTATGATTTCACTATGCATCTCTTTTCCATGTCATTTATACAAATATTGAATAAAACCAGGCACAACACAGACCACTGGGGAGACTCCACTCTTGCCCTTCTACTCCTAATTTTTCATTTCTAAACTAAGATCTGATTGCAGCCTGTTAGAACATTTCCCAGCTCATTTTCAAGTGCAGCAAATTGTCAGGGATAGTGAAGATTAAGTGACCTTTCATGTGACTGCTGGGATGAGAATGGAAACCCTGAACCAAAATCCTTTTCCAAATAGAAGTAATCAAGTAACAGAACTGCATTTTACAGACAAAGAAACAGGCTCCCATGTGACTCAAGTTCCAGCTTTGCCAGGGGCTGCATTCTCTCTGGCCCCCTATACAGCACTCATCAATATCTAGGGGTAACTTGGGTTAGACTGAAAAAATATCTGACCTAAGTCAGACTTCTGTTTTATATTCCTTTCTTTCTATGAAATTTGACTTTTACTGAATCTCTTGCTGAAGTCTAGAAAAAATATTTTTGCTGGTCAGTAGGATTTCTATATTGCTGTATAGTTTCTAGGGTTCAGTATGTGAAGCTTCAGTAGCCAATTTGATTCAGAGAAGATTTGGCAGCTGATCCAAACTGAATCAAGAGATCCATTAAAAGGTCTGAATTGAACCAGAAGCCTCTGAATTGCTTTGGAGAGATTTGGAGAGTCAGAAGGCTTGTAACAAACACCCCACTGCACCTCCTTGATTCCTGGTTTGGTGGAGCAGCTGGTGTTCCTGAAGGTGAACCTCCCATGGCTGGGGTTCCCCAAGCTCCACATGCAGGCCGAGTAAGTGCCACCCTCCCCACTCTGCCCCTATATGCTTTTTTTATTTGCTTTCAGAAACTTGAGGTACACTTTCATAGAAACCCCTGCACCACTCTGCCTAAAACCTGGCAGGCCTTATGCCTGCATGAGGGGCTACCATCCCTGCTGTTTTCATCCCACTCTGCCTTAACACACACAAGTGATATGAGTTTTCCTTTTGAGTTTGAGGTCCATTTTCACAGAAACCCCTGCACTTATCTCCTTGAAACTTGGTAGGCTTCATGACCTCAGAAGGGGCTATTACCCCTGCTGTTTTCATCTGAATCTGCAAATAAATGACAACATTATGGATATTTTAGTGATTTCCCATTATAGTCTATGGCTGAATCTCTCAATTGGCACCATATCTTCAAATCCGAATTGACCAAATCAAACCAGGGCAGTGATTCGCATCACCAAATCAAATCACTGTTCCTCTGAATCAGCTGAATCCACATCTGAAGCAAATACTTGCTGCTTTGCACAGGCCTAATAGTTTCCTTCTGCTTCTCCATTCTTTGATGGGTAATGAGAAATAATGATGACCTGACAGGAACTGTTTCCTCTCCTTTGGAGCTTCTCTATATGCACATTCCCATAGTGTCTCTCCATACTCATAGAATATTCAAAACTCAGAGACTTTCTCCTACCAGGACCTATGTAGCATCACCCTTGCCTCTTTTCATAGTGCTTCTTTTCATAGAAGTATCTTCTAACAGCCACAATAAGACATATGCTCCATCTTGGCAGAAATCATTTTAACATGGATTTGGGGGGGCCAAACCTGAAAAATGATGTGATTGTTAACTCAGGTTTTAGACATTTTGTACAACTGGTTTAACAAATGACTTTGCATTCCTCTTTTTAAATATACTCAGTGGGCGTGTTTATACAAAAAGCATTACTGCACTGTTGCCCATTTCCTGCACAGTAAGCATGCACATCTACACATGTGCATCTACACAGAAAGGTAGGTAGCAAATTTAATCACAGTTAGTAACTGCACAGTAAAGCATGTGCAGATGTGACCCAGCAGCAAACTTGCTGCCAGGTCTGCCCAGCCATTAAAGAGCTCCTATCTGGGAACCTCTCTTGATCCAAGGCTGGGCTGCCTCACTGGCAGCCCCTGCCTGCATGTTATAAAAGCCTGCAGACATTTTGTGCCCTTAGGTAAACATCGCAGGCAGCCTGAGACTTTTGCAGGCCCTGTGTGTCCCCCAGGGCAGGCCAAAGCCCAGCTGTGCCTGCCTCTCTAGAGACCTGTGCTGCTGTTTGGCCCTGCACAGCCTGTTGGCTTCCTGGGCACTCCTATCAGGCCAAGTGGGCACATACGAGTTGCTGCAGCATCTAGCCAGCCTGTTAGCACCCCAGGGCTGCCTGCTTCTGGCAGCAGGGTCAGCAGCACCTGTGTGCTGCTCAGCCCCATCATCCTACCCTGCACCTGCAGCTGCTGCAGGGCATAGCTTCTGCCGTGCAGCTGCCAGTCCCTTGCCATACCCCTGTGCTGAGCACTGCTGGCAGATCCCAGGGCTGGCAACAGAGGGACAGCCATGCAGGCACTCAGAGAGCCAGCTTGGGACCCAAGGTGGCCTCCTCTTCCCTGCCCAGGTCTGCCCCCACCCATGTGTGCATGCCCGTGCCCTCCACCCAGGGCCCCAGCTGAAGCCAGGAGGAGGTTGATGACCTACTTGTGTTCTGGGGTGATGCAGAGGTGCAGTTCAAATTTGAGCAGGCTGGATGCTCCAACATGTATATTTATAAGGCTCTGTTAGGTGGGATGTTGGCGTGAGGGCACTGCCTGTTGGCATAGCAGTGTCATATCATATACAGGTCACTCAAGCACAGTGGATGGTCATGACCAACCACAACCATCGATCCAGCCATGTCTGTAAGACTATGCCCTTTATGCAGCAGTTGACCAGCATTCTCATACCCCAGGACCCAGGCTGCAACTGTGCAATTTTTACCAGCACAGATGGCCTACCCTAACCCCTGCCCCACCCTAACCCCCTCCAGTGACATTTTACTGGAGAAGGGGCCCTCAGGCATTGAGCATCCCATCCCACCCAGCTCCCTGGGTGTGCAGTCCACCAGAAGCTTGGGGAACCCTGGCCAGCACGTGCCTTGGCAGCTGCCACACGAAATGGCCAGCCATGTCACCACCAGCTGTCAGCAGGACCAACTTCTCCCTTGGGGGGCCCCAGATGGGTGTCTGCATGCCATGCACCACAGGACCAGGACACCAGGTGCAGCTGCACACCACTGCCAATGGGGAGGACTGTACTGAGCCATCAGACTCATCAGCCCTGGACATGTGATAAGCCCTGCACTGGGAGCGGGGGGAGGGCCATCCACACCCTGGGCCCCAGCCTCTGCCCATGCCCCCACCTGGCCCACCCACACTCCCCTGGCCCTCGGTTACCCCACACACACACACACACCACACAGAGAGGTGGGACATAGTGAAAAACTTTATGGAACAGACCATACCCCCACAGCTGGGTGGCCACAGGCCTCTCACACACCAAGGAAGGCCTTGATGCTAGTGGTGATGTCCTCCTCAGCAGCGGGGGGAAGGGACATGTAGCATTGCCACCCATCACTCTTCAGTCACTTGCCCATGGCACATGCAGAGGGAGCACATTTGGGGCACAGTGGAGGCATGGTAGGTGGCTGGCCCTGGGGCACCTTCCCAGAGAGGCCCCCTGCAGGAAGGGTTGGGGCATGGCCAGTTCCTCATCCTGGTTGTCCAAGAGCTCCACATACCCTGAACCTGGGCCTGCCTGGCTAATTTACCATGGTCCCTGGTCATCTGAGCACACCTGATGCCCAATATAAGGCTGGGCTGCGCATGGCCAGAGCATCTTATCTCTGAAATGTCACAAAATCTCACAAAAGGCTTCTGTCTCCTGCCTCTGCAGATCCAGCATTTGGATGTGGAAGAAAGGCCACAGAGCCCAGTGGGGATGCCAGGTTGGGGACAGTACTGCCCAGTGCCAGCTCTCTGCAGATTGGGCCCTCGTCCTCCAGCAGCTGGTGGCAGTGACTGAGGAGTGGGAAGAGACTGAGCAGGTCTTCCAGGAGGAGGACTTGGCCTGGGAGAAGAGGTGGTGGGAGGAGACCCTGGCCCACCAGGAGAGGTGCTGGGTGGAGGACATTGCCCAGGAGGAGGCATTCTGGAGCGGGAGTGGCTCCAGATCCTCCAGGACCAGAATAGGATCCTGGGCTGGGCTGTGGTGGCCACGGATTATGACCATTGGACCCTAAACACCATCCTGGGCCTGGTGGTCTCATGCATTTCTGCTGCTGCTTGGCCCCATCTCTAGCCCCGGAAGTTCCCATTGTGTCACAGCAAGCCACCACCTGGGCCAGGGAGGAGGTCCTCTGCTGTCTTCCATTCACAAGAGCCTCAGGTCCACCATCTTTTGGGGCCTTGGTGGGAGGGACCTGCTAATGCTGATGCTCCTGCTGACAAGCCACATCTGTGCACTGTACTTCTTCTGGCCAGGCCTTGTAGAATGGCTTCCCCAGTTGTGGCCTTGCCCATGCCAACAGGTGGCCCACATACCAGAAGTTGTGACCTTGGCCAGCTTCAGCAGCACCAGGGCCAGGTGGGTGTCAGCAGGGAGGGCTGGGTGCATACCAGTGTCCTGGTACTTCAGGTGGGGCTGAAGCTGCTGGAGCAAGTCCCCAAACATGGCCTGGGTGAGCTGGAAGTTGTCCACCCACTGCTCATCATCCTAGGTTTGATGGACTGGGTGCTGCCACCAGCACTGGCTGGTGTGGTGGGCCTGGAGATGGCGGGGCTGGAGGTCCATGAGGGTGACAGCAGCCCTGGCACTGGCCTCATGGAGCCAATTGTCAGCATCCTTGGCAATGGCAGCTGCATGACAGTGGCAGTCCTGGGAGGGTACACTGCATTTGGGAAGGTGATGGCTGGTCATGGGGGAGCCGGATAAGGTGAGACAGCCATGGGCCAGACATTGGTTATTGTGGCAGCCAGCAGGATCCTGGGACGCTGCTCATTATTGCCAGGGCCAGGGACTGGGGCAGCCACCGTGCAGGGAGGCAGGGTGGGCACAGACAAAGCTGCCGCGTGCTGCCGCTACACTTCCCACACTGCTCCTGAGCACAGGAAGATGCAGTCAGGAGAGCACAGAGCAGGGCTCCCCCTGGTGGCCACAGGGGTGCATTGCAGGGCTGTGAGTACCTGGCAGCAAATTTACTGCGTAGTCCCTGCACGTGTCAGTACCTACCCAGATTGCTTACAGCGCATGTTTTCCAATCCTGTACTCTTTTTTATGACTTTTCTTTGAACCTTGTCTGATTTTTAGATATGCTTCCTGAAGTGTAAAGACCAGAATTGGACAGAACAGGCAGGGTTCGAATTATACTTTAACTGGGGTGGGGGGTGGGGGGAAGGGGGCAGGATGGGGTGGCTATGTAAAATAAATTGGACTGCCCATCATGATGCCCTAATAAAATCAGAGACACCCCCCTCAGGTTATGATTTTCAAATCTTACGGGGGGGGGGCTCCTATCTCGTAAGAGGGGGCTCAGTCCACCCCAAGCTTCCCCCATAATTCAAATCCTGAGAACAGGCCAGTAGTACCATTGCCAAATCAAAAGGTAACAAGATTTCTACTCCTACTTTATGTTCCCCCTTTTTATTAATCCAAGGATCACATTAGCCCTTTACTACCGCAGTGCTTTGCACCCAGTTTACCAAGTAATCCTGAGCATTGTGAATCAATGTCCTGCCCCCTTCATTATTTAGGCACCCCCCCTCCCAAGTCTGTGTGTCATTTGCAGGCTTTATCATGATATTTTCATGGAATCTTAGAAAAATAAGGCAAAATGTGACAGCAGAGATCACCTTGTCCAACCCCCTATTCAAGGCAGCAACATCCCTGTCTCAACCCCCCAGCTGTTTCTTTTTTATTTATCCTAGTCATGTTTTTTTTCCAGATTATTGATAAAATTGGTTAATGGCAGACAATTGAAAACCAATCACTGCAGACCTAGAAACAAGCTTATTGGATTCTGATTTCCAACAGCTGAAGTTAAGGCTATTCACATTTATAGGAAGGACCTGAAAATGAAGATTTACCATTTTTGGTAAAATAACAGCTTTACTCTTGGAATTACAGCTTGCTTGAAGCATAAGAAGCTAAATTGGAATGAAAAGTAATACATGGAGATGCCTCATTTCATGAAAAATGTGGAATGTCTGTTAAGTCTCTGTAAGAATAGACTGTTAAAATATTGGATGAAATAAAAGGAGATTTTGACAGAGCTGTATTTTGTTAGAAGGAAAAAAAATGTTGTTAATAGAACAAATTAATCTGTAAAGTCAGTTGGCAAAGTGAAATGACGGTGTTGAGATTTCAGCATGGTTTGTGGGGGCACAACAAAGTTATGGCTGTTTCTAAGATAGTACTTAGTTATAGTATGCCAGTGTGGTTAGTATAAAGTATGCAGAGTACAGATACATAATTTGCTTGAAGTGATGTGCTTACTGTGTTCTGCTCTTAGCTTTGTACGTCACATGCAGATAGTTTGATCATCCCGCTTGTCTACAACTTTTTTTTTCAGATTTTGATCATCTTGAGCTAAGAAACAAAAAGTGCTATCATATAAGGAAATTTAAAAAAAAGATGTGAGATTTGTTCACTCTAGTTAGTAACATATTAATCTCCTTAGCTCTAAGACCCTGATTCAGCAAACTATTTAAACATGTACTTCTCTTTAAGCATGAGTAATTCCACATGAGCAGTTAATATACCTACTCATAGTCTCACAATTAAACACATGGTTGAGGAAATTGCTGAATCACTCCTGAAAAGGGGAAGTTTTAAATAAAACACCGGTCATCACTGCATTCACAACACTGGCCAAGTGCAGAGAACAAACCAGCGCAATAGCATGGTGGCCAGAAGTGCACTTCTAGGAAGTGGTTACTTCTTGAGTGTGCTGCCAGATTAATAAGCTGATGAGAAAGAAAGATATGTCATTATCAAAAGTTATATCTGTCAGGTCCTAAAATAATAAGCATATTAATCTCTGTAAGTTTGATAGTCACCTGTATTTATCTGTCATGGGTATTGCAAACGTGGCTTAGAAACTACAGATCCCATTAAAATGAGCAGCACTGGAAAGCTAAAGAATGCTTTCTTACTAGGGAACTCCAGGAAAGCTGCTCACAAACTGATCTACAGAAGAACTGTCCAGCTAGCAGCCCACAGACTGCATGCAGCCCCCGACACTCCCAGGTTGGGTGCTGCTCCCCTCATTGCTCCTGTAGCTACTGCTGGAGTCTTGGGGCTCCTTTCTGTGACTTCCACTCCCTGACCTGACCCCTGGGGATGGAACCAAGGGACTCTGCCACCAGATGGTCCAGGGAGATCCAGGGACCCTGTGTGGCACAGCATGGGACACTGGCAAGGCAGAGCAGTGTGCCTGTTCCATGGTGCAGTAGGAGAAACCCATAAGCATACAGGGTGCAGGGACACTAGACCATAAAGCATGGGGGGGGCATGTGCACCTGCAGTGCAGGGGAAGGGGAGCAGCATGCAACTCAGTAGGAGATGTTTGGTCTCCAGCCACCAGAAGCTGGCTAGCCTTGGTCTACAGTTTACAGAAACAAGTTTTATCAATGACAACTGGAGTTCTTCAAAATGCATTGTCCATTGCACATTCCACTGCAGGGAAGCATGTGCCTCAAGTACTTGAGCTCAGAGACTTTTTGATATTGCAGTCCCTGTATGGTGCATGAGCCCTGTTTCTCCTCATACTCAGGAGGCATAAAGAGCAGGGCATGCCTCTCAGACCCTTTTCTCTCTATCACTGATTCTAAAAAGTATTAAGGATCCAAAGAAGGGAGGATGAATGGTGAGATGTGAAATGCATATATGACAGTACATCTTGAAAAACTCTACTTTCTGATAGTTATGGAATGGAAATGTAACCCACATGCTTTATATATACTTCAGCATCTGATATGTTATTGTGAGCCAAAGAAGGGAGAAACACGGGGGAAATTATGTGGAATGTAGCTTGAAGTACCCCGTTGTTAGGGTAGTTTGTTATGTTTAATACTTTGAAGTTGCACCTGCTTATAGTATTGTTTATATTTAGCCTTATTTAATCATTGCTTAAGTTTTGTCTTTATTAACTTTTTATTTTTATCATGGTGAGAAGTTTTTTTAACATAACATAGCAATGGCCTTGTTACCAGCTCCAGTTAACTGAACATGGCAATAACTAGCTGAATCAGAGGGATGAAAGGATTGGATCTATTAATGAAAGGTGATAAGGGAGACCAGTGGAAAATGCCCAAAGTAAGACACCGGAAAAAGGCCAGATTAAGAGATGACTTGTGATGGGTCCGTTAGACAAAGCAATATGCTGGCAGCATGCTGACCACAGAGAGACCAATCCAGAAGCAAAGAGCCATTGAAGGAGTGAAGTTGAATAGAAGCATAAAAGTGGGGCAGCAAGGAAGTTCAGAATAACTGTAGGTAGGGGAGACAAAATGTAAAGGACAAATCTGTAGATTCAAGGTATAGACTGATATAATAACTATATCAATATCAAAGGATACCCATATAAGTTGTTAGGATGGAACTGGTATAGTGGCATTTTTATTTAGTGGTTATTTGGCAATCCCTGGAAGTCAAGGATGGTTGTCTTTCACATTTGTCTTATCTGTATGTCCAAAGATGGCTGATGAGGCCTATTCAGGATCAACAGACTCTCCTGCAGCTTGGACATGTTATTTCCCTGCGGGGAAGGTGGTGCTGGATTCTTGATTTGGTCTGCGACACGCTGTTTCTGTTGCTCCCACTTTTCCATCTCCTGTTGTTGTCATGAGGTTTCAAAGACCTGAGATCCCTGCAGCAGACTTTTCCTTCATTTTGTGTGGTCCTGAGTGATAGTTTCCCGTGAGTTGACATCAACATTGTTTAGTGGTACAACTATAGCAAATCTGCTACTTTTCTAATCCCTGCTTTGTTCAGTGTTGAAGTTAGGAAGGTTCAGCTCACTTTGTATTGCTGCAGGGTTACACAGATATAACAGCTGGAGTTCCTGAGTGGCAGCTCTCCCTACACTTTTAAAGTAGATAAAATGTGTGTATGTCCATACCTTCAATCACTGACCAGGGCAGCACCAAGAGACATGTCTGCTGGAGGTCTAGGTCCCAATATCCGTTTCCCTTGGAATGTAAGGTAATACTTTTCTGCTCCATCACCAACCGAGGACCAGTCAGTTATTAACATAAAGTCTGAAATGCTGCTACCTGTTCTGATCCACAGCCCTTGCTGGCAGGTCTGAAGGGTTCAGCAATAGTTAAATTTGCTGCCTAATGCCTCTTGTTTGAAAGTCATTCATAAGGAACACTGGTTACTGTGTTTTATACTTTTATAGTGTTTTGTGTGTGTATGTGGGTGACCTACCCAGCTGCCTTAAGGCCAGTGATCACTGTGTCCAAGGTTTTCAGGCGGTTTATTTACAGGGGACACACAGTAAAAGCAAAACAACGAACCAGGCAAGCGTGCAACAGCAAGCAAATAAACCAACAAAACCCCAGATTGTTGTCTTACTTCATACCTTGGGAGGAGTGAGACAGGCTCTGTGCTTCTCCCTCATTTCCTGATTAATCACAGCTCAGCCCCAGGCTTCTGGCCAGGTAGACTCTTAACTACCGATTACCTGCACCTGGGTCTCAGCCTCTGCAGGCTAAGCACCGCCTTACAGTGTGCATTAGTGTTTTTTATATTACACCCTCCTGGGTTGTTAATTGGGAACTACTACTGTTTACTTATCGTTTTATGTACTGACACTGTTTGCACCCTGTTGAATTGTTTATTAAAAGTCTTGGACGTTGCAGTGATGGTTTGTCCTTCAGCAGAGAACTATGCAAATATGCAAGAACAAGGGTAGTGTAATAGCTGTATAGTGTATAATGTGGCTTCAGCATCCTTCTAGTCTGTGGAGAACTGGGTATCAAACCCAGGGTGTTCATGATGAGTTGCAGGACTGTCAAGATTAAACAAATCAAGTTATTCTTTTCAGTATTACATTCATGTTTCATTTTACGTCTAGTAATGTTTGACTACAATCACCTTTGCTCATTGTTGCTCACTGTTGCCCATCTGTTACACTAAACTTGTATTGAGGCATCTGATACGTTGGCAGATGGCACCAGTGGCATAATGAAGATGAGGTGCTCAGGGCAACTATCGTGGTCACTAACCTTCTACAATACCAACACTGCAACATGGACAACAGAATCCCTCTAGTTGTCACCTACAGCTCCCAGCTTCAACACACCATTTAATGACCCTCAAACTCCTTCCAGAAAATGATGACCTTCTCAAGATAGCCTTGGAAGACAATCCTGTCCTGGCTTGTAGGTAGCATCCACCACTTCAAGCATCTCTCAAGCAACAGTCTACCTAATGCCAATGCTCTCCAAGCTATCAAGACTTGTTGCCCAGATGCCAGCTGTGCCCCATCATTATCACTAGACCAAACCACATGAAATATAACATTGGGGGTTCATTTACTTGCTCCTCTACCAACACTATGTATGCCATCATCTTCTAACAGTGCCCCTCTGCTGTCTACATCAACCAGACAGGACAATCCCTACATGAAAGAATGATTGATATAATTTTATATCGATTCCAGAAACATGCAAAAGCTTCTGTCAGAATCTTTTAACCCCCCTGAACATTCAATCACTGGCCTCAGTGTACCTATGCTTAAATAAAAATAACTTTAAAGACCAACTTGAACATGAATTTATGGAACCAGAAATCATACATAGGCTGGATTGTGTTATTATACATGGTCATATCAGAAATTCTAGGTTCTTATCACATTGCCTGGACTAGCTCTGAACTTCAGCTGTTTATTCCTATGCCCCTGTGGCTGCAAACAGACATCACATTTATCCCAGAATAAACCATTTTATTCTGTGACAAGGCACAATCACACAGATATCAATGCCTGTTGTCCTGGAATAAATCCTAAAAACATTTCCTGGATAAAAGGTGGTAACAGTTTATCCCCAAATATTGCAAAATATGTATGTACAGTTATCCCTGGATTGCACCATATCATTGAATCAATGGCAGAAAAATGGCACTGCATTCAGCCCCTCCTCACTAATTCCTGATTAAGAAGGCAATGTATGTACATGCCAATCCTGAGATATATTTGTTCCAGGACAAACACAGGCACAATTTATCCAGGGAGAAATGCAACATCTGTTCCTAACCTTAATGTGTTAACTACCTTGTTTATCCCTATTGACCTGTCTAACCTGCCTTTTGCCTCACTTAACAGTGTTCCCTCTCCCTTTCCCTTCTTTTGTATGTAAATTCCTCTCCACTGAAAACTCTTTCTTTCTGCAACTCCATTCACAGCATCTGACCAAGTAGTCAGCATATGCCTCTTTGACCCAATTAGTCTCTACAATGCACCCCTTCCATACCTTCAATATGGCCTAGTGAAAGGCAGAACACTTGAGATGTGATATCTGGACTAAGCTTCAAAACACTCAGTTCTTTTTCTCAACTTAAAATGTGGCTGGATGACATCATGCTGTTGCTATAATAGCAAGCTGAGTTCCTCAGCCTGCTCTGTGGTCCATACCTCAAAATTTCCATTGAGCACAAGGTTCAACCACTGCCTTTTTTCACCCTGTTCTCAAGAGAAGGAAGTCATCTTGTTAAAAACCTCCTGGTTCTGTTTAATTTTGCTAATCAGTGAAGAAAGAGAAAACTCTCTAAGCTGTAAAAGAGCACAGCATGTTAACTAAAACTTAAAATGAGGTGTGCTCCACAAGCAGTATGGTAACATTACAAAAATTGGGAGATTCCAAAGACTACAGTGTTGTTCAACTCTGAAAATGTCTCTCTATAAACAGCACTGGTTGGCCTAGCACATTTATAGGCACCCAACGATATTAGCATGGCTATATTATATAGCCTGTATGTTTTATGGAATACATTAGTAACATATCACAATAGCTGATTTAATACAGTTTTACCAAAAGGAACAGGAACAGACATGTGCATTCATTATAACAGAGTTAATATTGCAGTTTCTTCACAGTAGGGGTTACCAAAATCTGGAATGGACTGCTCTGCCTTGCTCTCCCCTACCTTGGAGGTCTTTAAGAGGAGGCTGTACAAACACCCAGTTGGGGTCATCTGAACCCAGTGCTTTTTCCTGCCTAGGGCAGGTGATCAGACTCAATGATCTATTGAGGTCCCTTCCAACCCTAAAAATCTATTAAATCTATGCAAAGCCAACACTTCAGAGCTTTCCTGAAGTGAGTGTCCTATTCATAACTTTAGTTACTAATTTTTTTTTGCTTTTCACTTCTCTTTTTTTCCCTTGCTTTTTCTCTGTCATCTATAGGTTACACTTTTCCCTCACTACTTCCACACTCCTTAGGCTTCACCAGAAAAGTTTAGAATATTCTTAAACCACAGAATATAGTAAAGGGTGAACATGTTCCACAGCGTCAATAGGTTAGCGAGGCTGCAATTTTACTAAAAGATAGTGGCCATGCATACTTTAAAATCATGTTTGTGTGCATGTTCACACACACACACACAGATATCTGGCGTGGTATAGGATCACGGGAAAGTAGGGCTGGATGGGACTTCACAAGGTCATCTAATCTAGCCCCATGCTCAAGGCAGGATCATCTCTGACTGAACCATCCCAGCGAAGTAAATATCTAAACTGCTCTTGAGGGAAAGGCCACAACGTCTCTAGATAGTCTGTTCCAGTGCTTAGCCATTCTTATAAATTTTTTCCTAATCTCCAACATAAATTTCCTTTGATGCAGTTTGAGGTCATTGCTCTTAGCCCTTTTCCACAGGGAAAAACTCATTTCTGTCTTCTTAATAATCATTGTTCCGGTATTTGAAGACCATTATCAAATCCCCCTCAGTCTTCTCTTCTCCAGATTGAATCAAAATGAAGCTTCTCAGAAACAGCTGAATTAGACTTAAAAAGCAAATTTCTTCTCCACTAACATTACCCACATCTGAACTCTCTGAGAACAAAACAATAGTAGGTTGTGGAACAAAATAAGGGCAAACCTTTTTTTAAGACTTGCAGCTTTGATGTAATCAAAGATTGTTTCCTATAAACAGTCCACTCTGGGGATTGCATATACCCAGAGTGAAATACTGGCTCCACTGCAGTCAATATAAGTTTTGATATGGACTTCAGTTCAGTCAAAATTGCATTCAAGTCATCTCCTACACCGAGCTTGGAATGGAATTGACAGAGTCATTCCCGACAACATCCACAACTTCTGCTGCAATCAAAACATCATTTTTAGAAAAACATTCATTCTTGATCTGCAGACTTCAAGTGAAGGGGATTTGGTACGATCTTTAGTTATTCCAAAAGTGAATTGCCCTTATTGTTAAAAATTGACACTTTTCCAGTATGAATTCTATCTTTCACTTTCAGCTATTGAGTTTTATCATGCCTTTATTTGGTACATTAACAAAAGCCCTCTTCTAACTGTGCAAGCGTATATAGATTGTGACCAAGTGATTTCTTTACCTTCTTTTTGATAAAATAGAGTGACCTTGTAAAGCAGGTTTTTTTAGACTTGACTTCCCATTTGCATTTCTTTTCTGAAACCTTTCTAATTGTTCAGTATCTCTTCCAGGACTAGACACAGGATTCCTGTAATTTACTAATTCTATTATAGAACTAAAATCACCTGCCCACAGATCATAGCATAACAAATTCATGTATTAGATTAGATTAGATTAGATTAACAGGAACTGAAGTATTGCACACTCTTTTCTAACTTAATTTATTATTGAGATTTTCAAGCTACTGTTGTTATTAATATGACGAGTTCCTGTTGAGAATTGCATGCTTTACTAGTCCATAAATACAAGACAGGAAGAGCTACGATATCATTGCAGAATGGTGATATAGGTAGATAGTATTAATATAAAGGTCAAGAATAATCCTGAATTGCCAGAGGATGTTTTATTATTTTTATTACTTATGTGTCTTTCCATCACTAAACTAAGCTGCGATATACTTGTACAACTGCCATTGGTTGACATGGAGGGGAGAATTTACCCCCCAATTTTATTTCAATCTGTTTCATTCTGGCTTCCTCATTTGTTGCTGCTTTACAGTCCATGGCCCCTGTTATAGAAATGTTGTCAGTAAACTGGACATTGCAGGCTAACCTACTTTGAAGGGAGTAGGTTGCAGGCATCAGACATACATGAAAGATGACCTAATTGATATCATACATTACTATAACAACGTTGTCTGTACATTGAATTCTGTTTTGTGTTTCCCTCAATGCAGCTAGGTTTGGAAATTTCTCATGCAGTTTTTCAAACATACAGAAGGAGGACAACAGACTTCAAAAATCTTGCCTCAGTTATTACCATAGAGATTCAGTAATAGCAGTGACTCATGCGTATCCACATGAACAATGACTCAGATATAATCATTTGAATATTTGAGCTACTACAATGTGCATTAAGATGCCTCTTCAGTGCCAGAGGGCATCTTCAGTCTTTTGGACCATCTTGGTGGTATTTTTCAGTTGTAGAAGTAATAGCATTAATTAGGAACATTTATTTTCATTGGATATTTGTAGCCATTATTGAATGATTTTTCGTGTTTAAAACACATCCGTATTTTTTCTTTACTCCAACATCATCACCTAATAGTGGGCCTGGTGCTTTACATTTTTCTGAAGGACAAGATTTAAGTAAAGTGTAAGCCTCATTTTAAAATCACAGGATCACCTACATTCCAGCTGAAACACTAAAATAACTAGCCTTGTTTTCAAAAGTCTTACTGAAGCAAGCAGGATTTTGGATGCTCGGCTTAGGAAAAATCAAATGCCTTTAAAAGAATCTAGGAGCCTAATTTTTTATTCCTGTTTAAGAAAAACCTGGAAAACACTTAATGAAATGATTTACTGGTGCTGAAGAATCCAAAGGAAAAGATTTTCTACATTTTTTGAGATAAGCATCATTTTTTTTTGGTTTTTACTACTTAACATGTTTGACACTAATGATTTTTTAACTTACAAAAACATTTTTATTATTTCATTCAATTCAGCTTTTGGTTTCACACCATCTCCTTCAACTTTGAGCATACTGAATTAGATAAATTCATGTGCCATGTTGTCTGTGAAGCATAAACAACTGAGCAATCCAAACCAATCTAAGAGTGTTATATACAGAATTTACTGTTATTGTTTGTCATGTATTGTAAATCACTCCAAGCCTTTTTGCATAGAAAGAGATACAAATCTAAATAATAATATTAATAATATTGGTGATTCATAGATTGTAAAGCTGGAAGGGACTTTGGAAGATCATGGGGCTGAGTCCCCTGCACTAGGTAGGAATCACAGTTGACATCAATCACTTCTCATATATATATATATATATATGTGTGTGTGTGTGTGTTATATAACGTTATATAATTTTCTTGCACATTCTCTATGGATGTAAGAGAAACCTTGATGCTTCTTTAATTCACCCTTTAACATTTTAGAATAGTTGAAATTTGTACTTGCAATTTGAAATTAGAGTTCTAGGTTCTAGTACAGAAAAAAATGTCAAGTCTTTTTAAGTTAGAAATTTTCTTCTGTGATACAGAATTAAAAAAAAAAAACCCTAGATAAACCAGAAAAATCTAAAAATCCCCAGTGGGTGTCTTTTTCATTTTATTTAAATTAAAGATAAAAGAGGGAGTTTTTGCAGCCTGACAAACAAAATCTCT
>JAGPOW010002514.1:48526151-48540514 GCA_030014935.1 Caiman crocodilus | reverse complement strand
TCTCTACTTTCTTACCTGTGACATTTGAAACTTCAAGAAACATTAACTATTTTTCTTATGCAATTAAGGGCTAATCTACACAAGAAACATACAGACCACAATCATTCATTCTAAACTTGTACAACCAACAGTATGCTGACTGCATACCAGTAGCTTAATAGATGAAGCTTTTTTAACACATCAAACCACAGGCAAAAGTGTCACGTCGCACCCACACCTAAATGGAACCACTCACGCATCCTTGAGGGTTGGTAAAATCTACATTGGTCAATGTTTTCTCAAAACTATCTTTATACATGTGTACACAACAAAACAATCTAGCAGGTGATAACCTTGAAAGAGATGGGGAAGAAAATGGGCAAAAATTCATATCTGTACAAACCCTTGAAGATGAGGAAACAGTATATAAGTGAAGGGTTTTTTTTTAATTGATTCAGGGAACCTTGATCTTGTAATAAGAACTGCAACATCTAAACTAAATATAATCTCTGCAACCATAAAATGGTTTAGCTGCTTTGAAGTTAATGGAGCTATATTTTTTTATCAGCTGAAGTACTGACAAAACAATTAAGTGCTAACAGTATAATCAGAGCGCTCAGATATATTGCACAAGCAAAGCTATTCATTGCAAATAAATAGTCAAACAAATTTCAGTCCATCGCCTGTTTGCAACTTATTCACAAGCTGATCCCAGCTATCACCAAATATGCTTGTATTTCAGAAACATGGTCTGAAAATTTAGATAAACAAGTTTTGATTTGCATGTGTTGATCACATACAATCTGTGGTATAACATTCATCTTGGCTGGGATGATCTAGTTGGGGCTGGTCCTGCAGGGAGTTGGACGAGATGACCTCCTGAGGTCCCTTCCAACCCTAACCTTCTACGATTTCATGATCACATAAATCACAAATATTCTTCCTGTTTAGATAACAAAAGATTTCCAAACAGAAATAATTAGTTCATAGTTCATGCATGAATATAAGTACCGTTTTCACTTACAAACAGGTACTACTTACCAGCAAGAAAACAATATGTCTTCAAACATTTATGTCAAGCTATTCCTTGTTCATAAATAAAACCTACTATTACCAATATTTATGAATACAGGCAACCCCTGCTTGACACTGTTTTACTTAGCACTATTTTGCTATAATGCTCATTTGAGATTGATACCTGATTTCACTTTGTGCTCAGCGAGTTTCATTATAACACTCACAGTCACCATCTTAAGGTCATTAAAAACAATTGCAGTCCACATCTTGGGTGGTCAAATACTTTCAGTTTCACTTAATGCTTGTTTTGCTTAACACTTGGTTTTCCAGGAACCAATTAAGAGCGATAGGTGGGGGGTTGCCTGTATATTTATTAAAGTAAGAAATTAACATAATTCAAATAGCAACTGCAATGTGAATGGAAGCTTGCTCCCACTGGGTGGAAGCTGACCCCACTCAAGTCATTAGCAAATTCCCATTTATTTCTATGGGGTTAAGGTTTCATTCATTGTGTCTGAAATATTCAACCAGCTCTAAAAATAAATGAAACAACCTTTATTTCTATCAGCCATTGTCAAATCTTTTCCCAGACCCCTGGACCTGATCTATGGTTGGTTTAAGTTAAGATGGCTCCCTCCATCAATTTATACTAGCTGAGGTTCTTTGACTTTCTGTATGGTCAATTGATTACTGAAGGAAGAAGTCTTGTGTGTACAACCTTAAAACTTAAACAGAGTTTTCAAGACATAAGTGTTGATTCAATTATGTAGACAGGAAAACATGATTTCTCTGTAGACTCCTACCTGCATGCCATTTTCTCATGTGTAAGTACATGTGAAAAAATCATCAGGAAACTTCAAGATGCTGACTGTGTTGGTTAAAATACCACTTCTATAACAGTGTAAACCACTGCGAGATAGTGATGATGACTGGAAGAGTTTCAGCAGACCTGTGTAAGACAAAAAGCTCAATGTTAGTGGAATGAAAAAGTCTTTTTAGATGCATTTTTTCATGTTGCACCCACTATCACTGTACGTTCATATATATTTAAATGCTGTGATTTTAGATATGGATGAACCTGTTGAGACAGAACAGAAATGTGAAACTTACATAAATAAGCAACCCATGTTTTCCTAAAATTAAAAAGTCCAGAAACAAGGGTTATTTTTTGCCATGAATCTTTGAACATGAATCTCAGAACCTTCTTGTTTCAGCCAAGAATAAGAAGGGAAGCATTATTTTTTCCACTAGTTTTTATTAAACATTACATTGGTCCCTACATTAAATGGTTTCCTACTAAAAATACTGTTTCCATGAAATATCCAGCCAGAATAGAAGCAAAAAGTACCACATACCCAATGTTTCATATAAACTCTGTCTCTGGCATTTCCATTCTGCTTTTTAGACCAAGGATATTCAGAATCTTTCCAGACCTTATCCATGGTTTTGGATGGTGATCACTCTGAGAATTCACATCTTTCCAAGTCTGCTTACTTCCTGGCTAGAGGGTCTGGCCCATCTACTCAAGGTCAGATTTATCACCATATTTAGGAACAGGAAGCAATTTTACCCCATGGTCAGGTTGGTATGGAGTATGGAGGTTATTGTCTTCTTCTGCAAGGGGTGGGGGGATGGAGAAGGGAGGGGTGTCCCGCTACCTGGGACCTCTTGAGTATATATTGCCAAAATTTTATAAAAGCAGGAAATTGGCTGCTGTGGTTCCCCTGTAGCAGGTTGTAGCAGGTTACAGTGTTAGGTCTATGTTGTGCCAGGGTTAATGGTAGTTTTATTCAGGATTTAGATTATAGTTCTATGGGATGGTTCGGATAGAGATGATTCTGCCTCAAGCAGGCGGTTGGGCTTGATGACTTCTAGAGGAGGTGCCTTACAGCCCTCATTCTTTAGGACTCTATACACCATGTTATCTCTATGTTGCAAAGCTGTAAAGACCCAAATACACATACCCTGCCACTTTTCCTTTAGTTAGATTGTCATGAACTGCCCAACAGCTGCAGCAGGGGACAACCATGTAACTCTAACACCTGGCAGACATTGATTTAAAGGCATGATGGAATCTGATGCTTGATCTAAATAATTGTGTTTCATGCCATGCCACATGTGCAAGTCAACTGATAGTTATCATGGGAACCTGAAAGCCTGGGGTCTCCAACCAGGCCAGGGTTGCCCCTTGCAATATTCACAAACAATATAGGGACCTGAGCATGCCACACCTTCAATTTAAGGCTCCAAACAAAGGAGCCACAAAGATGGTTTACATGCATACATTATATGTGGAATATTTTTGTAGCTGGTTCGCTACTTATGGTGCTGAACACATGACATGTTGCCATTTCTGGTGTAATTGAAATGTTGATTGTGCTATAAAGGTAATGTCTGCAAGAACCCGCCGAGTCACAATTTATTCCTTGACTTTTCCTATTCTCAGTGGGAGATGTAACCTATTATAATTCCACAGCTGATGCAGATTATTCCCACTCTGAGCTGCCTCTGTTATGATTATCAGCATGTTTTGGAGAGGGAGAAAACTGAGGTCCTGCTCCAGGAGTGCTTTCTTACTATGTGATCACCTACCTGAAAAGGAAGTAGTAGCACCATGAATTCTGCTCTTCACTCCACCAAGTGAGTAGCCACTCAGGAAAATCAGTAGGTCCCTTATGACCTCCACGTCCCCTATACAGGTATGTGGGGATACAAAACCATTTCTGTTCTTGGTCTTTCTGTGTTTGCATTTTACTTCTTGCGTACTTTCCCAGCTGACTCTCATGCTGTAACAAATATGCATGGTTCAACAAGCTGCTGTTTTTAGTGGTTTGTTTTTTCTCTTTATTTGCTTGCATTTTATATTTTCTTTCTTGCCATCTCTTTGAACTAACGTAATTCTGTTCAGGCTGATGTGACATGATGACTGTAAATATAAACACATACAAAATGATAGTTCCTGGAGCAACTGTAACTTGGCCACAGTGACAGTACTTGCACTGTGCGCAATGTTGGTATTAAAAAAACCCGAAACCTGTGGATACTTGCCTATTGTCATGCTTTGTTACAAACTCCAGCTCAGGCTGAGGTTGCTGAAGTGTTGGCCAGGCTCTCTGAGCAAAGCTGTGCTTATTGTTTTGCATGAATATTATCCTGCTTTTAAATAACTTTTTGACACAGATTTGAATAGCATGGACCTTTAATGTGGGCGTGAAATTTAAAGCAACACTCCTGGCCTTTGAACTACCATAGATTTAAAGCACAGATAATATTTGTTCTTGACATACAAAACCCATCAATGTTCACATAGAAAACTGAACGGTATGTGCAGTACTGCAAGAGAATGTGGGCAAAAAAGTTGGATATTTTACACTTTATAAACTGACTAAAGTAGAGAGATATAAACTGTCAAAAGTACAACTTATTTCATAGATGTTAAGAAGGGATTGCATAAAGCAGAGCTTCTAAATAGAAAGCAGTGATTAGAAAACAAAGGGTAGGAAAGGAGAAGGAAAAAGGAGGGGACACTGTTGAGAGAAGCAAGATGGGTAGAAGAGAGAAAAACAAAACAGTTAACCCACTGAGGGACATAAGAGTAATCCAAGTAATTGGATAAGAATCTGTAGTCTCAGTTTAGACCATTCTTAACTTGGCGCAGTGCATAGGTGAGTTCTTGTTCTGCAATGTCCTGTTAAAGTTAGCTTGTAAAGTTTCCTTGTCTAGGAACAGCTACTATGAGATCGACAGTGGAATGTCCAGGGAGGTTAAAGGTGCTGCCGCAGACTTGTGTGTCCTTCTGGGACTGATGCCACATCCATGTCCCCTCATTCTTTCATGTGGAGATCACCCTGTCAGTCCAACATAGACAGCAGAAGGGCACTGTAAACAGGTGATGGACTATATGACTTTGGTAGAGGAGCAGGGAAGGAACCTCAGAGGTCCTAATGGGAGTTACTTAGTCCAATGATGATATGGTCTGTGTTGATGAGGAGACAGAAGACTATCAGCCAGGTCACCCTCAACCCTCCTGTAGGTGTATGGTTAAAGGGGAAACAAAAACACCTGTTGGGTGTAAGGGGGAAAAGCTCTGCTTAGAGGAGCTTAAGCAGCATTCCTTCCATGTGTCTGTCAGGATAGGCATTGTCACAGAGAGGGTGGGGAGGAGAGGGGCCATGGTAAAATAAAAGGAGGAGCTGCCAGAGCCATTGTGTCAGTGTGGTTCCAAAAGCCAGTGAGCTACTGCTCACCCCACCTTTCCCCTGCCACTAGTTTGAATTGTCAACAGTGACCGAAACCCCTGACTTTGGTGTGGGAGGGTGTGGGTAGCAAGGTGAGTGGCAGCAGTCTTTCCCCTGTGGGCTCTGGAGCTGTACCAATATATAGGCTCTGGTAGCTGCATTGTGAAACCCTGCAGGCCTCAATTTGACCATTTGGCCCATGAGCCACTAGTTGGGCAGCCCTGTTCTAAACATATAAAAACATGGAATAATTGTGAAAGTAGCACCTAAATCACAACAGCATCATTACATAGTGAACACACAGGTATGTACATCTTCTCTTGTAATTTCTTTCCAGGCCAATTGCTGAGGTTTTGGAAGAGGCTCTCCCCACATGTGGTACAGTCACCCAACCTGACGATCTTCAAAAAGCATCTTGACACCTGTCTTGCTGGGGTCATCTGACCCCCACAGTCTTTCCTGCCCAAGTGCAAGGGGGCTGGACCCGATGATCTGTAACGTCCCTTCCAGTCTCTAACCACTATGAAACTATTACAGCACTCTAAAAATGAATATCTGTGTGTCAACAAACTGAAACAGAACAGATCATAGTAACTCATTCCCTTCCATTCCTACCTTGCTTGTTTTGCCATTAAAAGATTCCATATTGTTTTTCATGCCATCGTCTTTGTATGATCTCCTTACCATTGTCCACGAAGCCATTATCTTTTCCTCTTTTAATGCTCAGGTCACCCAACCTTTTTGTAATTTCAGGCCTTGCTTATAGGCTATTGCAAGAAGGCCAGGCTGCAGAGCTTCAACAATACCCTTCTGCTAGCATGGCCCATTGGGAGCTATTGCAGCCATCACAATTTTGAGCAGCCTTAAGGTGTGTCTAAATTGTTCCAGGATACAGTTTGACCTTATCCTTTCATAGAAAGAATCCAGCAAAGTTGCAGCGTGGTAACAGATGGTGCCACATGGTAGACTGACTGGAGTAAAGCCCAGGTAAAGGCAACTGGTCAAAAGTAGAAAATCAGGAACAATTGTGTAGGACTTGTGGAAAATCATAGAAATGTAGGGCTGGGAAAGCCCTCAAGAGTTCAGGTAGTCCACCCCTCTTCCTCTGAGCCAGTTTGCTTCATTTATTCTTAAAAACTGAAGCCCATAATGATAATGATAGCATACCTAAATGGGTAGCCTGCCTGTTCCAGTGTTTCACTGGTGATATAACTAGGAATTTTTTTCTTAACGTACAACCAAAATCTTCTCCACTGCAACTTCAGTCAATTACTTCTTTACCTACAGCTAGTGGACAGGTATAGCATTTGACCAATGCCCTCTTTATAACAGCATTTTGTACATTTGGATCTGTTATCAAGTTCCCCCTTAGGCTTCTGGGGAATCCATATCTTTGGCTCAGAGGAAAGACCTCTAAGACATACTTGCCAGTAGACTATAACATGACTAGCACATAGGTGGCAAAAGAGCAACTGCTAGTCCTTAGGAAACAGGAATCTGACTCTGAAATGTATAAAGGACAAACTCTTCCCACACTTATGGGCACAGAGGACCCAGGATATAGCAGAACTCCTGCACCAGTGGCATGAAGAGGTAGGAGCTACAAGCTCTGTTATCTCTCCTCTCCATGAACTAACTGTTAGGGTAGGTGCTATCCCATTGCTTCCTGTTGAGACAGCTGTGAGTTAGCCCTTTTAATTAGGTTGGTTCTTTCTGTTAGGCCATGAAATGGTTGGCACTGACCCTTTAAAAAAATTATCAAATGTGGTTTTGATAAACTGAATGCTACTGCCATTATACAAACCCACTGAAAAGAGAGAGAGAGAAATCACACAGTGAAGAGAAAAGGGAGAGGGAAGAAGAACCACAAAAAGGAAAATGTTGTGTTTCAGAAGAAAAGGCAAAGCTAATAGGACTCCCCCACCATCTTGGGTACGCGCCATGCACCACACACTACACATACTAACATCTTACATGCATATTGCATGTAAACTGCATGTAAACTGCATGCTCCCAGTATCAGTGAACTTCCAGGATCTCCACAGATTCCTTAGGCAAGTAATTCCTCCATGCTCCTCTTTTAGCACTAGCAATAGCTCAGTCAATATTGCTTGAATGCTTTCATCCCACACTCAAATCTGCTACATGACTATTCATTACACCTACTTGTTTAGGTAGGGGAGATATATGCACCAGGTATTTACTTGTGATTCCAGACTTATAAACAAGATGCTTAACAGCCACGTTAGCATAAACAAAAAATTACTAAAGTTGCAACTATGACTGGCTGGAGGCAAGCTCAACCACAAGACTTAGCTAAATGTCTATCTCTCTAAACACAATATTGGGATAGCCTAATTTTGAACTGAATTAGGCACTGAAAACACAGTCAATAAGTCTATACCCCTGAGGATCAGATGAGTGGCATGGGACTAGTCCATGGGCAAATGAATGGCATAGGACCAGTCCCTCAGAAGCATCTATGCTGGCCAATATCAAAGCAAGCCAGTTGGACCCAATATGCTAATGTGTGTGTTCTTGTCACTGATGTTACAGTTATACATCTATTTTTGTTTTCTGGATTAGAAAGGGAAATAGGAAGAAGAAATGTGATTCTTTTCATTGCACTTCTCATTGAGGGCTGCCTCCACCACCACACTTGTATTTATAATGAGGGATGACCTTTTCTGTTAATCATATTTACATTCCTGTGGTTTTCTCTTGTCAGATATCTAAATTTAGGGACACCTCAAAAGCCCTGTTTTTATAATTTAGATGACACTGATGTGATTTAAATTGAAGAGATAACCAAGAACGTGAAATTGTCTTTTAACTACAATTGTGTCATTTTTATCGCATTCTTATTTGCTTGTGCCCTTTAAAGTATTTTTAATGGCAAGCAAATCCTTTCTTTTATTTTAAAAACAGTTTTATCACACTTCAGCCAGGTTGATTAAACGATGCTCAAACCACGGTCACTTGAAGCAGTAAGCTGTGTTACCAAAATTATTCAAAATGTGGTTATGGTTTATTGTCATCCAAATTCTACTAGATACTGTAAACCTGCTGAGTAAAAAGGTTTGCAACTATCATGGAACCAAACCTATGGGCATGCCTATACTACTTCTGTTCCCCTGCTTTTACAACCAGTGCTGGCCACATGCTTTCTTTCTATGCACACCAAATCCCAGAAATAAGGCAGTGTAGCATCCTTTGAGGGGCACCGAGTGAATGCCAAGGAGCACTCCTGGAAAGGGGAGTTAGAGGGCACACAGCCATGCTGTTAGGTGGCCACATTACATTGTTTTTAGGAGTAGATGCACAAAGAATGTAAGTGTGTCATGGCAGTGCTCCCAGGTGTGGCATGGTTGCAGTATGGAATTGCCTTACAGGTCTACTTCCTTGAATGGAGAGGCAGAGAGCAAGAAAGATATCTGGGAAATATCCCTTAGTGCTTTATCATGTAGAACATCTTACAATGCTGACGGAGGTTTCCTCACCCATCAAAGTAACAGGCTGAGTGACACAAGTTGGCTTTTGAAGGACAACTATTCCTCCTTCAGATGCTTACTTTTCTCGACTGCTTTCAGGTGGTCTCCTCCCCAGACCCCAGCTGCAAGTTGATTACCTGGTGAAGCCACAAAGACCTAAGTGCCCAACTCTTTTTGTAAAACAGCACCCTCCATGTCTCTATATACATAATTTCAGTGGCTATTAGCAAAAAACCAATGCCAACACTCCAAATACATCCAACAGTAAGATAGCCAAACACCATCCCAAATTATTACCAGCTATAAATAATACAGGCCAATTTTTAAACTGATCTTCATGCCCTTGTAGCATTAGACCAGCATTAATTTTTTGTAGATTAAGTCAATATCACCATTTTTCTTTCTGCTGGCCCTCTTGCAGCTGCATAGCATATAGGGGATGTTTTTTATTCCTTTCACAGTTTTCTTCCCTTCTACTATTCTCTTAGGCACACCATTTGCTTTTCAGTTGGAATCTAAGCATAAGGGATTATAATGATTAATCCTGCACTAGTGTCTAGTACGTGGGTGGTCAACCTGAGACATGTGTCATGTGCATGGCATGCAGCAAACTGGGAGTAGGGCAGGGAGCAGAAAGCAGAGCGTCAGATTAGGCAGGGGAAGGAGAGCAGAGTGACACTTGAGGAGCACATGGAGCTTAATTTGTGCCATGCCTGCCACAAAAAGTTGGCCCCTGCTGGTCTAGCATGTGGTTAGATCTGCCTACTGAGGGCCTGAACCTTTTACTTTCACTTTTGACAGCAGTGCACATGTTGGAGGAAATGCTGCAGAAATCGTCTGAACCCTGCAAATAGCAGTACCTCACTGGATTCCTATTACCTCCAGCAGCAGTGCAACTTCACTTTCACTAGCAGTGACATCCACAAGTGGCCATGGTGATAGACTAGCTGGGCAGCTCACCATTTATCGTGAGAGCAGGGGGTTCCCCCCCCGGGATTCAGTTTTTTGCATTTTCATTTGAAACAGCTTAATCTAACAAAGAGGAAGAAATGGAGACAAGCAGATAGACTCTTTCTAGGAGCATTCTTGGCCCTTTTGCTCCAACAACTCTGCTTTCCGAGTTAAAGTAAAAACTTCCACTTCTCGTGAAAAGAAAAATAACGAAAAAATGACAACCAGGACAACAGGAATGACCAACTGTTTGGTTCGATAGCTAAAAACTGACTTAGTAGCAAAAAAAACAAACTAAAACTGATTTAGTTCAATAGCTAAAAACTGATTTTTTTAAAATTAATTTGAGGTCAAACCAAAAGTACTATTTTTAGACATTTTTTGGTAAATTGAGAATATCAAAAGAAGTTAATTTGAGTCAAAACATTCCTCTCATACCAAAACAAAATATTTAATGTGGATCATATTTTACTATTTTATTTTTTAAAATAGGTGTAGAGAACATTTCATAACTAAAAGTAGTTTTTTAATTTAAAAAATGAAAGCATTGTATTTAAAATAAAAAAAACAAAACTTTTTTTCTATTTCAGAATTGGGCAAACATCTGAGCAGCATTTTTTTTAAAATCACAAAAGTTTCCATGTTGCCAAATCTGCAATTTTTATCAAACATGTTTTGGTAAAAAAATGTTGCTCTGCTCTGGTAGACTTATTTAGGGGCTTTAGGGGGACTGGTTCTGGAAGTGCTAATGGAGCTGTAGAGATGTGCTGATAAGCTTAATGATATTTAATATTTTCAGAAAACCCCAGTATAAGTGATGTCAAGAGGATCTAGATTTCATGTTTAGATACATTTTTATCCTTCATGGCTGTGGAGAATAGATTGAAAATGTATTCTGATTGTGTCCTATAGCTCTAGAAAAGCAGAATGTGAATAAAAGGTGCTCTAAGATTATTCTTTTTTAAAAATGTATTTTTTTAATGAGTTGCATGTATTTGGAGGCTTAACACAAAACATTTGAATGCTTGGGGCTGTTGATATTGTACATGACAAAGTATGGCTTGCCCCATCCCCATATTTACAAAAATTTACTCTGCAAATATTTTAGAAAAGGTTTTTTCCCCATTACAATTTACTTTTTATTCCTTCATCCTTCAACAGCAGTCCTTAGTAGCAATCATACTGGGGGAGGAATTTAAAATGGATAGATGAGATGGATTAAGCAATAGTTCAGGGCTAAAAATTAAACTTCGTTGGGATGCGGGGAAATTTCCCTTATCAATTAAATTAAGTCCTATTTCTCTCTCTGCTGCTTTATGTGGTATTGAACAAAAACTTTCCACTAGTGTTGCTCATCCTGCTCTTCAGAGTAAAGTCATTTGGGGATGAATTAATGAAATAGTTCCTAAAATAACTTAATTCATAGACTAACAGTTCGAGATAGCTCAATCATATGAAGCAAGGCTTGACTGTGCAACCATCACACATCTCTTATCCTTCTGTGCCAGAGAAGAAATTAATGCCTTTAAGCCACTGTACCACACAATGCAAGTAATCTCCATAGCCAAGTCTGCATTTTACCATGCACTATTGCCTATACTTTCAAAAGTTACAAATGATTTTGGGTGTCTCTTGGATACCCAGTTTGAGCCATCTTCAAAGGGCAGTGTCTCAGAGGGCATCTAAGCATATAGCTAGATACATAGACATGCATCAGAGCTGGTCAGCATTTGAAATTTGAGCAAAATTCATTTTTAAAAAATCCAAAAATTTCTAGGGGAATTCTCTACGCCTACTTTTTGGTCAGCCTTGTAGAGGATCAGGAGATTTCAAATGTTTTGCAAGTTCAGTGAAACAAGTGAAACAAATTCTTCACAGAAACTCTACAGGATCAAGTGCAGCAGGCTTGCCTTTTGGAGCTTGGGTTGAGTCCCAGGCTTGAAATCTTGCTGTTTTGATTGGTGGAGCCCATCCACCAATCACAAGGCAACAAGAGGCAGGATCCACCAATCAAGGGCACACACAGGGGAGGGGGAGTCTCCCCTGGTTAGTTAAGGGCTCCTGAAAGTGGAGGTCCTACTGGGAATGGGACCCCTAAAATTACCAGCTTCCTTGTAGCGCTTGGGAAAAGCCCATGAACCCTGGGTTTCCCTGTGGGATTAAGTTTATCTTTGGGGTTCCTGTGCCATAGGTGGTGTGATGTCAAGCCTTATATTCTGTGAACTCTCATGTTTGTAAATTAGTAGATGACTAGAGTCCTCTATATATATAAATACACACATGCATAAACATATGTACTATGTATATATAATATATATACATATACACATATATACATATATATATATACACATATATACATATATACATATATATATATGTGGGGACCATATATATGTATATGTATATGTGGGGACCATATATGTATATATGTATATATTGTACATATGTTTATATCCATGTTTCTTTTCCTTGTGATAAGTTAATGTAAATAAATGTGTGTATATAATTAAGTCCCCTGACTGTCCTGGCCGGGTTCTAGAGGGACGGAGGGAAACTGAGCAGTCTGCAGTTCCCCCACAGCACACCTGCCAGGTAACAATTCCCTTCAATTGGAGAAGGGGAGTATATGCCCGAGTTACCTGGGCTACACAGGTATGTAATTTATACCTGACTCATTCTCTCTTGTTACTGATTAACCAATTACTCCTAATAATATTATCATTTAATAGTTATAGTTATTGTAGGTCCCAGTCAGGACAGTTGCCTTGTCGTGTACAAGCACATGAGAAGATGATCACCCTTTCCTGAAAAAATGATTCTAGTGTGGTTCCTGGAGCCTGTCTCAGAGCTCCATGAGTTTCCCTGCATTTTAGTTCAAACTTTGAGCCCTCCAGCACCCAAGCCCTACAGTTTGTCTCCAGAATGCAAATGCTCCTGTTTCCTGATATTTTTTGGTATTATTTTGAAGATTTACATGCTTAAAATTAAGCCCATTTTTAAGTGCTAAATGGATCAGGGAAAGATTTAAGCAGGTATTAAAATATGTTACTGAATAAGGACCTTAGTTATGGGCAATGAGCTGAACCAGACAACAAATGCCTTCCACAGAGCAATTGTTTTTTTGAAGCAAAGTTCAGAAGTAAAAACAAAATATACTTTTGCTTTGGTTTATTTTATTATTTCTTTTTGTGGTTCCTTGTTTTCCCACCCAGAGAAAATGCAACTGTGATAAAGTGACAAGCTGGAAATCCCCTAAATGACATTGTTCTGATAATAAGATTGCACAGGCTCAGCCAAAATACTGTGTCTAAAAAGCCTTGTTCTTTCAGTTTGCTTTGCTTGAGACAGGTAAAAAAAAAAAAAAGAATGATCAAAAGTGATGGTCCACTCAAATGATAAACAATAAAAATGTAAAGAGCAATAATATAACTTTGTATGATTCACAATACAAATACTATCAATTGGCGCAATCTGATACTTTGTTAACAGGGGAAAATGCAGTAGAAATGGTATTTAGTGAAACAGTTCTTGTCCTTTAAATTTTGTACATAATTTTATTAAGCCAGATCCTGAAATCCTCCCAGTCTCTGTAAGGCAGAATGACTGTTGAGCTGGGAGCAGGTTAGGGATAGGGGAGGCTGCCTTTATCCAAAGGTCTTGCAATGGGAATGTTTCATAGCCCCAACCTGCCCCATCATTGGCGGATCTAGAGCTTTGAAAACCAGGGTGCGGATGGTGAGGTGCATCATCACATATGAAAACAACACATATTTTTCTTAAATTAAAAATAAATTAGAAGTTTTACTAATACGCTAGGGGTTTTCAACTTTGAGTGGAGTAGGAACTAGAGAGGGGTGGAAATGTAGCAGTACATCCCCTGAGTCTGCTGTTGTGTCTGACTGAAGACTGCAATGGGTTTCAATCAGGTCCTTGGAAAATCAAGGGGGAAACGTTCATAAGACTGCTGTACTGCAGTAGTTCTCAGTCCTTTTTAGACTCAAGGAACCCCTTGGAAAATGTCAGCTCTTAGCTTTCACTCATTCTTTGACCAGAGGAAAAAAATAGAGCAATTCTTCTGTTGCAAAGAACCCAGACCACAAGTCAGACTGCTTTTAACTCTATGGGAGGTATGGGGGTACTCACCGACCCCTCTCCAGGCAGGCAAGGTCCCCCAAATCCCAGGCAGGGCTCCCCTTGCCCAGGAGTGGACAGGTGCTGGAGGTGGGCCCACTGCGCATGCACATAGTTTAAACGGACCCGCCACAGAAAAAAAGCCCCAGAGAGGCTTAGGGAATGGTGTGAGATGCACGGGTGAAAGCCCATCACACCCCCTTACCCCAAAGCCCCCCAGCTACCCCAACTGCTGCAGAGCCCCCCACTGAACCCCAGCAGCAGACGGAGGTAAGTGGGGCCCGTGGGGGAGGGGACTAGCCCAGCTCAGCTGCGGGACGCAGCTAAGCAGGAACTGGGGAGGGTCTCGCCTCGCCCAGCCCCTACTTTGGCCAACTCCCCCAGGGAGCCGCTTAACCAGAGCCGTGCAAACTGGCTGCACAAACAGGAGTACTTGTCTGCCCAGCACGTGAGTTAGCATGGAGTTCAAGTGGGAGGGCCCAAGGCCCTGCCTACGAGCCCCCTTGGGTAAGCAGTCCCAGCCATAGCCAGCCCACCAGTGGCATGACACAGA
>JAGPOW010002514.1:48476630-48526051 GCA_030014935.1 Caiman crocodilus | reverse complement strand
GAGTGAAGCAGTAGCAGAGGAGTTACAAAGAACACTTTCTCTTAACTGTTCTACTGCACAGAGCCAGCAATTCTTCACAAAGTGGTTATGTCATCTTATCACTCAAATAATCAAAATTTAAGGCATTCATATATATGTATTTTTACTCCACATGTCCTTGGACCTATTTTATTCAGCCTCTTCATTAGTAATGTAGACATTGGAGTCAGAAGCAGACGGGCCAGGTTCACCGATGATATCAAACTCTGGAATAAAGCATCCACACCTGAGTACAGGGGAATAATCCAGGCTGATCTTGACAGGCTCAGGAAATGGGTGGACAAGAACCTGATGGTGTTTAACACTGAAAAATGCAAGGTTCTCTACCTTGCAGCATGTCTATAGGCTTGGCAGTGCTACACTGACTAGCACTACGGATGAGATGGACTTGGAGGTTAGGATTGACCACAAGATGAACATGAGCCTGCAATGTGATGCTGCAGCAAGTAAAACGAGCAAAACCTTGGCTTTCATCCATAGATGCTTCTCAAGCAAATCCCAGGATGTCATTCCCTCATTGTACTCAGCCTTGGTGAGGCTGCTGCTGGAGTACTGCATCCAGTTTTGGGCTCCACAATTCAAGAAGGATGTGGAGAAGCTCGAGAGGCCAGAGAAAAGCCACGCTTATGATCAGAGGCTGGGAAAACAGACCTTATGACAAGAGGCTGAGAGCCATGGGACTTTTCAGCCTGGAAAAGCACGGGCTCAGGTGCAACCTGATGGCCACCTGTAAGTTTATAAGGGGTGTTCACAAGGATCTGGGGGAAGGTTTGTTCACCAGAGAGCCACAAGGGATTACAAAGACGAATAGTTATAAACTCCTGCAAGACCATTTCAGGCTGGACGTAAGAAAGAACTTCTTTACTGTCCGAACCCCCAAGGTCTGGAATGGACTGCTACCAGAGGTGGTTCAAGCATGTACTTTGAATGCCTTCAAGAGAAACCTGGATGTTTTTCTTTCTGGGATCCTATGACCCCAGCTGACTTCCTGCCCCTGGGGCAAGGGGCTGGGCTCAATGATCTTCCGAGGTCCCTATCAGCCCTGTTGTCTGTGAATCTATGAAACCTACACGTGCCCCTGGCTATGTGGTAACCGCCATTACTGTGCAGTCCCAGCAGCGCATCGGTTGTTTCTGACCCTACTGTGCAGTAGCAATGAGCTTGTTGCTACTGTGCAGTAACATCAGTGTCATAGTTTGTGCCCACTGATGCTACATCACTATAGTGACAAGCTATGTCACCGTAGGTCATTAATGGCAACATAGCATCTTGTGAGATGTGCCCTATTGATTCCTTTTTGAAATTTCTGGGTTTATCTTGTGAATCATGTGCAGGTGTTTGCACACCTAACAGTGTCCATATTGTGTGGCATCCTTAAAAATATTTCATGACACTGCAGGGTGCTGCAGGACCTCGGTTGAGAAGCACTGCTGTACTGTCAAAGTCCAACGGGGGTTCAGTATCCAAAAATCTGAAATTTCTTGAAGGAGGGTATGAAGAGGGGCAAACACCAGGTCTGAGGCAAAAATGCTAGTGCTAATAATTGCACAAATAGCATGAAATAGCAAAGGTTTAGAACAAAACACAAATAAGTATAAAAGTCCAAAAAAGGAATGAGTTACACATAAGCAAGAGTTGAATCTCAGCAGGTAAGCGTGTATGTGTGTGAACACACACACACGCATGATCAACTCTTAGGATACAGTTAACAGAAATGCGTTTTATCTAGGGGTGCCTGCCCCATTGCTCCTTTCCATGTCTAAGCACAGGCTGACAGCTGCTTCCACGTAACTTCTACTCCCCTTTCTGTGCAAAAGGAGAAGAAACAAGTGAGGCCTTAAATTTGCTCCACTAGGTACTAGTCAAAACAGCTGAGGTGACCTGAAGAGTGAAGTAATTTGTGTTTGGTAAAGGAAAATACTTTCCTCTAAGGCAAGGGAGACCAGAGCCCAAACGAGGAGTCTGAGGCTAGGTACAGACATTACACTTTTACCAGCATAAGCGATTGGAAACTAGTTGATACCTGTAACAGAACAGAAGTTAGGCACACATAGACTGATTAAAAAATGGTGGAACCAGCCTAAGATTTGTTCCCCTGTCCCTCACCAAAGGCCAAATGTGTATTTTCTTCACTCCTGATCTGACTGCTAATCCCACTTCTCCGTGCAAGAATTGAGACAGAAGAATTCATTGTGAACAGCAGTGTAACCAAGGCAGGGCAACCAGGGCGGTCACCCCAGGCACCAACTTTGTGGCAGGAGGATTGGAAAATAACAACTCTATCACAGGAGCACAATTGCGCTGGTAGAGTGATGGTAACCAGAAGTCACCTCTGCCCCATGTGTGGCAGGTGCCCCAGGCACCTGCCTCATCATTATGCCTCTGATCATGGATATTTGGCACTAATTTGATCTCCTTCCTTGCAACTTCAGGGCCCCCTGGCCAGCTCCAGCCAAGCCTACTACTGGATTTATTTTTTACTTTGTCTTCTTGTCCCTTTTGCTCTGCCAGTGATGTCAGTTGCTCCACACACTTTGTTTCCTTCCACCGCTACCAGCTGAGAGCTATCTAACTGCTTCCAATCTCATTGTGGCAGGACTTCACTCTTCTTTTCAAACTCCTGCTCACAAGCACTAGCCCACATCAGTCGATACTGATATAGCCCTATGCAATTTTGGTGTGTGTTGGTGCAGTGGGGGTTGGAGATACAGAAAGAGAGAGAGGAAATGTGTAACACCTCCTCTGCATCTACCTTCATCTTGCTTTATTTGTACTTGTCTTCTAGGTCCTGATCTTGCAAACTGCAAGAAGCTCTGGTTGCACACAAATTGATAGCGTGAGTCATCTGTTGCAGGATTTGCCTTTTACATTGTAATCTCTTTGGAGCATAGCCTCTTTATCTGCTTCTAGTATAGTGCTAAGGATTAAAGTATTAATGATTAAAGTATTAGTGATTAAAGAATGAATAATGGCAGTCATAAATAACATTTTTCATATGGAAGATCTCAGGGCACTCTGTACATTCTCCCTCTCATATATCACCACAGGGCACCCATGCACCACTAAAGACTTAGGACCAACTGGCTAAGCAGCAGCTCTGCAGAAAGGGGCCTGTGGATTACAGTAGGCAATAAGGTGGATATGAGTCACCAGCATGCCCTTCTTGCCAAAAAGGCTAACAGCATACTGGGCTGCATTAATAGAAGTGTTGCCAGCAAATTGAGGGAAGTAATTATTCAGCACTGGTGAGACCACATTTCGAGTACTGTGTCCAGCTGAGGGAACTAAGCTTATTTAGTCTAGAGGAGAAGAATGAGGGAAGATTGGATAGTAGCCTTCAGTCCCCTGAAGGATGGTTCCAAAGAGGATAGAGCTGGACTGTTCTCAGTTGTGGCAGGTGACAGATCAAGGAGCAATGGTCTCAAGTTGCAAGGGAAGCTTAGGTTAGACATTAGGAAGAATTTTCTCACTAGCAGGGTGCTGAAGCAGTGGAACAGGTTACCCTGAAGAGGTGGTATAATCACCATCCTTAGAGGTTTTTAAGGCCTGGCTAGACAAAGCTGAGATGATCTAGTTGGGGTAGTCCTGCTTTGTGCAAGGGGTTGGACTAGATGACCTCCTCAGGTTCCTTCTAGTCCTAATTTTCTACGATTCTATGAAAGTCACACAGCTATAACTGAGCATAGAATATAGTTCCCAGCTTTGTGGTCTTCAAAGGCTTTAAGCCATTTTCCATAAGAGCTGTATCCTGCCTTCACTGCAATCACTAGCAAAAATTCCACTGATATCTGTGGGAACAGAAATGGGCTCTTACGACCTGATCTTGAATCCGCTGAAGTCCGTAGGAATGAATTCCTTCCAATGAATTCAGGGTCTTTTTGTTTGACACGTTTTGAAATATAAGTTCCACAAATACTTATACTCTCGCTTCCTGGTTTGCTCTTTGCCACTTGTCATCCTTCTCAATGTGTTTACACTTCCCCCTGTCTGTGGTTGCTTTATCGGAGCAGTGGGTTTCTGCTGCAGGCTGAGTATAAAGTCAGAGAGCAAGCATAACACACACTCACATAGCACGCATGAAGTATGCTCAGGATGACACAGACAAGTGCAGCATTTAGTATTTTACTCTTTTTACTTCATACTGCTTCTGGAGAGAGTTGTTGTACCTCGGCAGATGGGGATGGTGAGTCATTTATGTTTGTGTGTACAATCATAAATAATCTTGAAAGCACGGTTTTTGGAAGTGCCTTTACTGGAATTGTTTTACCTGGGTGTTATTAGAATTTTAGGCTTTCGGTTTGCCTGGCCTCTTCCCTAGTCATAAGATGTGTGATGCCGACGTGTTATTTATACAGATATGGCTCTGCTCTTATTTTCAAACTTGCCTTTCCTGCGTACTCAAAAATCTTATTAAATCACCAAAAATATGGCATGAAGAAGGAATGCAGGACCCATTTCGCCTTTAGCATTATAGCTATCTTTTGTGAACAGAACGGTGATTTTTTAAGGCTTATAAGTGAAGAATCATTTCGTTCTGGTATATTGTATGTTATGTTTTGTTTTATAAACTCTGTAGGCAACCTTGTCAAGAGAAAATGGTTTGCTGTAGTTTGGGTATGAAGCAACAGAGCCAACCTACTCTGTACATGCACAGTCCAACCTGTCCAGCTCCAGCGTAAGCAGGTTCCTTTTTAGAAGGGTATTTCTGAATGCCCGATATGCGTTATCTCTGGCAGGGAGTGACTCCACGGTATAAGGGGCTCTCTCTGTTCCACTCTTCGTGTGGTCACGTATTTAAATACAGGACTCCTAGAAATCAGTAAGAGAGGACCACAAATGTTTGACTGTTTGTCACTCATAAACAGTAGACTCCATAACAACTAAGTCCATAAATTATTATGAACTGCACCACTTTATTTGTAGTGAGATTAGAGTTTCAGTATAGTCATGATGGTCCACAAAAGGCACACAAGGTTCTTTTGTATATCTTTAATTGGACCAACTGTATAGTTGGGAAAGAAGTTAGAGATGTTTTAGGCACAAACTCCCTTCCTCAGGTCTACACACTTTGAAGTGTTTGATAGCAGCTGAATGCTCACATTTTTATTAAAAATTCCCTTGACAGCAGGAACGTGCCTTATTCTAAATCTCCAGTCAGGAAAAAATTCCCTTGACAGCAAAACTTTTGCCATACGTAGTTAGATTCTTTTGCTAACCCCTGGAGCCAAATCCTGAATACCTGTCTCATAATCTTTACCCTATAAGAAGTCACATATGTCATATTCTTTACTCATATGCCATAATCTTTACTCATATAAGAAGTCACATTAAAAGACTACTAACATATAGCTGTTCTTTTAATTACCAGTCATTCAGGGTAATAGATATTATAGTGTGAGTGACTGTATGGGTCATTATAGTGTGAGTGACACTTGGAGGGTACAGTTTTTGTTTTTTAATAATTAGGCAGTTACCCTGTACCTACATTATCTTTTAGTTATAATTCTGTTAGCTCCTTCTGTTTCTCCCTGGCTTGAAAGAATTCTCTTTCCAATAGAAGAGCAAAGCCGTAGTGTGTGGCAGCTTTGCAAGCCAGAAGAATAGAGTACACGATGGTTTCCAGAACCTCAAATGAATTCTGATGCATATGTTCTATTTTCCTCTGTTTTTAGAATTGCGAGTGATCAAAGAACCTGCAAACCTTATTTAGGTGAAGGGTTCCTCTGAAGTCAACATTAATCTTTTAAAGTTAAAGTCAATGAATTCAAAATCATTGGGACCATGCATCTCTGACACATTATTGAACTTGTTATTGACTTAAAAGGGTTTTTCCATTGACTTTGAGAAAAGCAAGGTGGAGCACCTCTTTAGCTGGAGAAACAGATCCTTGCAACCCTTACTCGGTGTTGCCAATTTTCTCGATTATTTAAGTCAGGCAAGTTTGGCCAGGGCTGGCACTGGTCTGTCATGGTACTTACAGCTCCAGCCCTTGTGAGTTTTAGCCCTGCCTGAGGAATATTTACCACAATTGACCACCCTCCACCTTCTCCGTCTGCTGAGGAAGAGCAGCCTATCTGAGCTACTTCAGAAAGCAAACAGATCAAACAAAACTCTTCTCTCCTCCTGAGGAACCAATACCCTTGTCCTGAGACAGGGGAGGGGAGGAAGGAGCAGCTCAAGAAGGTCTTCCCCATCACCCCAATGAGCAATAAAGTGGCTCCCTCCCCTGCTCTCCCCGCCACCCCCAACTTTCTCTCCTTGCAACACCCAGCCTAAGAGAGGGATGAAGAACCTAGAAGCTGCAGGAGAAGCAGAGGTTTTGCTTGAGAGAGGGAGTAGGACCAAAGTGGTACATGAGGAAGACAACACATATGAGGTTGGTGAGGAAGTAGCCTTGATGTGGGGGTAGCAGTGATGGTTGGACAGAACTGGTGACTTCAGTGGCCCTCTTCCTATGAGAGTGGACCATCCCACATCAACATTATTTTAATTACAGATTTCTCCAGATAATCTCTCAATACGTTGTCCATTCTCAGGTAGCAGTAATACCAAAAAGACTACATGAAATAAGTGTCCTTATCTGTGGCAATGATGATGACATCCAAGGCAATTTTAATCCCTGATCCTATCAAACTGCTCTGGCTTTGCTTAACTGTGTTTTGTAGATAATCTCATTGATTTTAATGTAGGAAGTTCAACTGTGTGTAAGGCTCTGCAAATATTTATACTGTGGTAATGCCAAAAGGCCCTATCAGGACTGGAACCCCATTGTGATGGGCACTGTACACACAAGAGAGAGTAAAAAACCCTGTGCCCTGAAGAGCATGCAGTATAAATAGATCTGAGCCAAGCGTGTCAGAGTTACCTGTTGACTGAGTTTAGGGAAATATGGACAAACCCATTAGTTTGCAATACCTAAGACCTGGAAAAAGAGTTGTGATCCTGCCAAGTTTTACTCCCCAAAACAGTTGTTACTGTTGGGAGAAACCATGTTGGAGTCCCTGCAACCACTTTCTTGTTTGTGAGCTATTTATAAGGGTCGGAAAATCCAGGGCAAACAAAGAAGGGTATACCATTCTGGTTAGATAGAAAGAAGCAAATAACTATATTATATATATATAAGCCCATACCAGATACCAAAACACAATGTTAATTTGTATAAGATGGTACTTGTAAATGCTCTTAAAGTTGCACATGTAATAATAATCCTAGGTTACTTTAATTGTATTTTTACTGGTAGAATACTGTTTGTTCTGAGTCATGAAACATACTCACAGTGTGAGAAGTTTAACGTCAGACAGTGCAAGAGACCTGTTTCAACTTTAATACTGGTTTAACAACCAAAGGGCTCCTTTGCTAGTTAAACATTAAACAGTCTGTTCAAATGCTAAACAAAAAAGCTTGTATGATTTCTCAAGGATAGCAGGATGGATTTTGATTTACAAGTTTTCTAGCATTTGACTCCTCTGTTTATGAGCCCCTTTCCAGTAAATGGTTAGCAGATGGCAAGAGAATGTTTACATACGAAAAATATTTATGAATCCAATGCAATCTGTGGATTCATATATAATATGCCAACACCTTTATATACATAAAACATCTGGCAATGTCACTATATAAGAAAAAAACAGCAGTATTATCTGTAACAGTCTGAATGCTAATTCTATGTAACCAGAATTGTGGATAGGAAATCATTTACAAAAAATTGAACTGGAAATCTTGAAAGTGCTTACTAGACATTCTGCATAGTCTGTAGTCATAACGTGCCTGTGGCAAGAGCTGGGAAGAAAAAGTTTCCCCTTCTGCTGGTGAGTGTATATGTGAAGGTCAGGTTTCGCCTTCCTCAGAACTTTTGGGTGTTGACTAGTGTAGTTTTGCTAATAGCTTAGACAATGTATTTGTACAGGGTGGTTTAAATAGGTATGATCCTGCTTCAGGCAGGGGGGTTGGTCTAGATGACATCTGAAAGTCCCTTCCAGCCCTACTTTCCTATGAGTCTATGATTTTACTCCTATCAAGTTTGAAGCAATCCTGATTGAAATCGTTTATGTGAAATAACTATGATGGCATTAATTCAGTTCCTAATAGGCAGACTTCATGGACAGTCTCACCATTGCTACCCTGATCTGTAGGTGGAATAGTTCAGTTCATAGCAGATTTTTTCTATGCCCAGTCAATTCTTGGTTCCTCCGTTGAACGTAGCAATCTGTTCTAAAGTCTGTGCTATTTGTTGCTGTTAACTTTTCTTCTCTCTTCCATACCTGGTGGTTTGTTTCACCTACCTGTTTTATTTACACTGCAAGTTCATCAGAGCATTGTTTTCTCATTATATTTATAGACTATCTGGAACAGGGGTTTCCAACCTTTTTTCATTTGCAGACCTCTAAGCATTTTCAAATAGAGGTGTGGACCCCTTTGATTTGTAGGTGTGGATGTTCACATACTTTTGATTGATTAAAGTCATCTTTTGTGGGCCCCTTAGACATAGTTTGTGGACCCCCAGAGGTCTGTGGACCACAGGTTGAAAACTACTGATCTAGACCCATAGAGCCCTTATCCTGAATCAAGGCTTGTAGGGCACATGTCTAACACACATAACAACACAGTAGCATGCCTCTCACCTCTAGCAGTGGTCCTCACCATTCACAGTTGAAGCAGAGCAGCCTGGGGGAAGTCTGAACCGCTGCTCTACCTTTCCTACAGATTAAAGAGAGCATCATTCTTCAAGGGCTCCAACTCCACATTGTTCACCTGCATTGAACTCACTTGCTGTTACAACTGTCGGGTAGAATATTTCATTTCTAGTAAGAAAAAATCTCCTCTCTCGCCCTTAAAAGAAAATTCCCTGTAACCTGCATCCCACTTTAAATGCAAGGTAAAGAGCAGACACGGGATGTCCTCAGATCCCATTTTTCTCCTCCTGATGCAGGAAGTTAGTTTATTCTGTAGCAAACACAACACAAAGTTGAAACTGGTTTTTACTATGATAAAGAAGCAATTCATAGCTTCCTGGCACCCAGATACCCACAAGAACAAGCTTCTACAGTCTTAGCTTTAGGTGTAAATCTGAACCTTCACAGAAACAGTCTCAAACCACTGAGTGTTTGATGCCACCTCGAATATAAACACCCGTACTTCCTGAACTCTGCTGGGAGTGCAGTTGCCGTTTTCCCCTGGGCTGCTGCTTCCATGGATGCACATCCCCTTGCTATCAATGTCCTTCTCCAACTGCTGCCAGGTTCCCCCTTTAATCTCCTCTCAAGATGCACTTCTGCCTTGATGCCCACAACAGACAGTGGCTAGGAAAATCATTCATGGGTATTGGTGTTACCTATCTCTATTTTAAAATAACCCTAAATCCTCTTATCTCTATGTTTCCTCCCCCGCATTCCCTCAACTCTGAAACCACTGGCTGAGTCTTGATTTCCTCATAACGTGTTCTCTGTTGAATGGGAATTGGTTTATGTTGTATCTAGCATAATTTGCCTGTGACAAGGCAGGTTAGGAGATCAGCTTTAATGCAAACAATTTAGCCATGATCAGTGAGTCAATTCTAGCAATGGCAAATCAGTGATAGTGACACAGCCCTGTGTTATTTGCCCCGGGTAAGGGGATTCCAAGCATACACTCCACATTGCTTGGGCAGGAATCATGGCTCTTGCAAGTTCCCCAAGACAAGCAGAGAGGAATGGCCGAGAATCAAACAGGAGGGAATCAGCTACAGGACTTGGAGAAGCTGATAGTAGCTTCCTGACATCCAGGTGCAATTAATCATGCCCATCTCTTCCAGAATATAGTAGGGAACCAGCAGGTCGTACATACTTGCTTTTAAACTAACACTCACAGAACAGGGGCTGTTCTTCCTACCCACTTTGTAGCTAGTTCATTAGCAGGAGATGAGGATAAGAAGCTCCTGGGATTCTTCCCTTGCAGACCTACTGAAGAACCTGTCATGATCTCACCCTTCACTGCTGGTTTGCCGTGACAAGTGGGATTTCATGAAGCCAGGGTAAAGTGACATGCTCCTCTTATTTCACTATCATTGGTCTTGCCTACAGGAGCTTTGGATGTGAGTTGCTATCCCCTGCCGTCAAAATGCAATTGTTAGAATGAGTCATCAAGACACAACTTGCAGGAAACTGTAATATGACAAAAAATTCAGCTTTCCTTGCTGAGCCTCATTTATGACATTTGACAGAAATGTGCAACAGGGCAAAGAAGTGTTAAATGAGAACTCTAAAAATGTTACCTTCGTTTTCTATCGCTTGGCACGAATCAGAGAGCAGGGCACAAGCATGGGATCCATTTCACATTAGAGATGTGAGGGGATGAATGGGAGTTTGGGGGAGCAGAAGGCACTGAGCAGAGAGCTGCTGCACTGAAATGCTCAGCTATGCAGAGGTGTATGCATACAGGTGCTATTTGTACCCATGCAGCTACAGTCAGTGGCAGTGGTGTGGTCCTCCAGTTTTGATGAGCTATACCAGAATAATAGGGGTTACTTCCAGTGCTAAGTATTGCAATTTGAAGCATGAGTAGCTCTAGTAATTGTAGAGCTCTAATAACTCCAGTAGACATGCCTGTGGTCTTGACCAGAAACTCCTCTTTTATTGCAGTTGTAACCTTCTTAAACAATATTGTGCTATGAATATCTGAGTCAATTTATAGGATGCCAATCAAATTCCTTTTCATCTTTGTATTCCTTTTCAGGTCCCTTCCAACTCTACCAGCTATGAAACTATGATTTAGGCCTAGAGGTTGATACTGGCTTTTGGTTTGCCAGCAGTATCTCTTTTTTCTATCCCTAACAGGCCATGAAATAGCAGACCTTTGAATCTAGAAGTAGTATTTCTACTGGAAATATCTATTTTGGAAAACTCTTGAGTGTTTAGATCGCTATCTTAAGTTAGTGTCCATTCCTAGTTCCCATTCGTAGATTCATTCATCCTAAATTAGTTACTGTCCTTCTCTTGGTATAAGGTTCACACATGATTCTTAAAGCCAATATTCATCTACCTCTGAAGAATATGGTCATCTCTAATTCATGGTGAGTAAGACTATATACTGCAGTCCCACAAAATGTCTGCATTGTATTAGTCTATGGGAAGTCTATACTTACAGGACCTCCAAGTTCACATAAATATTCCTCTATATCATGTCTGACAGCAAACACATCAACACCAGAAACTTACTCTGTCTAAAAGAATAAGCTAGCTCTTAGAGGATACTTTCTAGTTCTCATATGAACTACCATATGTGCATTTAATTCCATGAGTCTGACAGGGAATGGAAACCATCCAGGTGCAGGAGGACACCATTAAAAACACATATTCTTTTCTTCAAAATATACCTAACTGAAATGTTGGTGCTCTTTCTTTTAATCAGCTTCTGTAGAGAAAAACCTCTTACAGTGGGCCTGTGTTAACATATTAATTCCCTTCATTAATATTCTGCATATCTTTCCTTAGGGACCTTTGGAGATGACGAACTAGATAACCCTGAGATTGATTGTTTCAGCCAACTGGAAAGTGTCTCTTCCCTTCATGCCTTAATTTGCAGCTTTTCAGAGCCAAGTCTTAATAACACTAACTTTCAAATTGTTTCATGGTAAGTGGCTGTGTGCATATCAGTTGCCACATTAATAGTCAGGCATTACATCAGTAAGCGACTGTTTTGGGAACACAGGTTAGGGAACATGGATGGAGTCATAGAATTAAAACCAGGTGGGGGTGGGGGCTGGAAGGGACCTCAGGATGTCATGTAGACCAAACGCTGGCTTATTTCTGCCAAAACTATCCCAGACAAGTGTTTCCCTTAAAAACTTCAAGTGATGGAGATTTCAAAACCACTGTAGGTTTTCTCTTCAGCATTTAACAGGAAGTAGTAAAAGCTGTCACTTTCATTCCAATTTTTAACATATTATTCCAAAAATAATATGTTATTATAATTATTATATAATAATATTATATAATATTATTATTTGGGGCAGAAGCGACACCCCAAATAGGAACAATCAGAATGGGAAGGAAGTATAACAGCAAGCAAAGCACTGGTGATGTTCATAATGGACCTGATTTTGCTCCCTGCAGACCGACAGACAGCTGGCATTTCTGCTGGTCCAGTTCTGACTTGCAAGGATGGGAATTCCTGGACAGAGAGTTTCCTCTTCCTTTGCAAGCCACACCTACAGTCCCTGTTCCCATGGGAGCCCTGGTCCAGTGACCAGACGCCATCTACTAGCACCCCCTGCCGCCTTCGTTGCTGAGGCTGGTTACCACGGAGACCCCAGGAGCAGCAGTGCCATGACAATGCAGGGCTAGGGTTTCCATGGAGACCAGCCCCAGCAGCACTGGCAGGGCATGTGGCTGGGCAGGGAGCTGCTCTGGGATCTTGCAGAGGTGACAGTGTGGTCTGGAGCTGGGGCAGAGTCGCAATACACTGCTCACGTGCCCCTGCCCCGGCTGTGTGGGCGATGGATTGCAGCTCTGCCTTGCTTCCAGACCACAGCATCGCCACTGCATGATCCCAGCCCCAGAGCAGCTCCCCGCTCAGCTGCATGCCCTGCCAGCCTTGCTGGGGCTGGTCTCCATCGAAACCCTGGCCCCATGCTGTGACGGCACCACCACTTCTGGAGTCTCTGTGGAAACGGACTGCAATGACGTGGGCAGGGTCTGCTGGGAAATGGAGTCTACGTAGGCCCTATCTGGACTGCGGGCTAGACTTTCCCCACCCCTGTAGTACTCCCTCCCTATGGCCCAAGGGCACAGATAGCTCCAAGAGGGGACTACTGGGGATATATCTCTGTGCCCTCCTCTATCCCACGCACCAACCAGCAGAGCTGTGCAAGACATAGAGCTTGCTGGAAAATGTTTTTTCTTTGCTACAGAAAAAGTATACAAAAAGGAAAGGATTTCCCCAAATGTTAGGATGAAAAACCATTTCTTTCTGATGAAAAGTTAACATTTGCCAAAGCAAGCAGATACTTTCTGCACATTGCAATGCAACAGTTTTCCACAGCAAAAGGTTTTGACAGGAAATATTTCATTAGAGGCACGTAAGCATGCACCACCAAGTGTCTGGCCATCAATGCGTAGCACTGAATGCCTCCCAATGAGGACCGTGGACTGCAGTGACTCTGCATTGTCCTCATGGAGGCTTGCAGCTGAACCCACTGCAGCTGGGCCCACTAAAATGACTGCAAGCTTTGCCATTCACTCAGAGTATAATTCATTTACTAAAATAGGGGTATGTGAGGCTAAAATGGGTGACCTGGATGCTCCATTATTTAAATTAAGATATATATTATTTAGTCATCTCCTTTCCATGAAAGCATGCACTAGAATGAATATTGTTTATAAAGACCTGCACAGTTATCAAGCAAATTGCTGATTAAGAGACAGGGACAGGTAACATTTTCAATTCTGTTTTATCACAAAGGCACCTCTCTGAATTGGTTCAGATTTTAATTCTGTAGCCTACTTTTGCTTTGTCCTTTGCCTTGTTTTTCCCAAAACCAAAAATGCAGCAATGGCCAGCTATAAGAGGGGTTTGCATCCAGCTATCCTGATAGCTTTTCCACCTTATTTTAGTTAGAAAGTTGGTGCTGTTTTGGGTTTCAGATTAAAACTGTTCTAAAATTCATATAACATGGGTGATTTGGAGGGAAGAGTATAGGAAAGTTCCTCAGTCCTTGAAATATTGCCATTGAATTTTTCCCTCTCTCTCCATTCATTCATTCATCCATCCTGCCTCTGCTGAAACCAGTGAAGGTTTTGTCTTGGTTGCAGTGGTACCCAGAGCAGACCCTTTTGGGATATATTTGTACTGCACTCGAAAACTGTAATACTAAGATCAAGTTAAAAACACACAGCTACTTTAGCCCAAACATCTCTTATTAGCATACAAAATCTCTCTTCCATTTTCTTACTCAGCTTTATAACTCCTACCATGCTTTAATAGCGATACCACATGATTAGCGACTATTAAATCTGTGATTACACAGATTTCACAGAAACCACAAAAATCCGCAAAATTAAAAAAATAAAACTTACTAAAAATAAAATGCTGGCTCCCAAGTGAGAGCCAGCAGTCCTCATCTCTGCTATGGCCCAGCCTTGCAGCCTGTTGGGAGAGGGCCAAGGGACGGGGCCATGTGATAGGCAGCCTTCTCAGCTAATCAGCATTGAGGGGCAGGGCCACAGGGGTCCCTTGGCCAGTCAGAGGCATGCGGGGGCCCCACCAGGATAATCTTGCAAACATGGCAGCCAGACCTGTGATTGGCCTGCAAAATTTCGGTAGGTTCCTACACATGATCATTAATAAACTACAACTAGGTTTTTTATTATTTACATGGTACTTTGCTCCACACACAGTTTCACTGAAGTCAATATAAGCAAAGATATCAGAATCTGGCCTTTCATAAGAGCTGTCCGTGTATCAAAGGAACTGGTTATTCAAACAGGTATTATAACATTACTCACTGTTGGGAGTCAATGCACTGGTTTCAAAGGGGCTGTGTCTTAGTGAGTGTTTCATCCATTAGTCAATATTTGCAAGATGTACTGGAAAAGAACTTGAAAATCCAACCTCACATAGAGATAAGGAGTTACCTTTACTAAAATGTTTTACATTAAGACTAATAAGAAAGTAAATTTGTGTTATATTGGTTCAACAGTATCAGTGAAGAAAGAATAGAGAAGTGTTCACAAATGAAGAAGCAGGAAAGGACATATTCATTGGAGTTTTCCCAAATCCTCCTGCCTAGACGCGTTTGTGTCATCCTTGAGTCAAAAAGAAAGTACTGCAGTAGTCTCAAAGTAATCAGTATTGGTAAGATGCTAAACACCTTGCACAGTATTAAGCAATGTAAATGACTGAAGAATAATGAACTGCAAAACCCAAGGTTCAATCCAGATAAGATGGAGGAAATGATGACTGTTTGAGGGGAAGATCAAGACAAGGCTGAGTGAAGATAATTTATGGCCCTAGACATAGAAAAAATGTGAAGTTCCCATGCCTCAAAACTAGACATAATGAAATTACATTTATAGTAGGCAGCTTACTTATCTTTCTATGTGTATTTCTAATCCAGCCCTAGATGTAGAAGACATCAAATGGATTTGGCAAGTACAGTATAGAGCTGATAGTAGATGGCCATTTTCTCCTAAAGTCTAGTATGGCCATAGTGAGCAAGGGTTATATCAGCATCTTTAGCCACCTAAACAATGCATACTATAAAAGCTATCATCTACCAAACTTTACCTCTCACATAGTTAGATAGATGCCTAAGAATGGGATTCACAGTACCCAACATATTGAACTCAGGAATAGGAAATGCTTAAGTAGGAAATACTGAGAGGAGGGCTGTGAGCTGGAATGGTTCCTGGAGCAAATTCGGTCACTCTAGAGATGGTTTTATTTTAGTAAGTCTTTAAAGAATGGATTGAATTTATTAGGAAGTTCTGCATTAAGATCAGCATGAATGTATAACTCAGCAATTTGTCTTACTGTCTTTCACAGTAAAACCTGAGAAACCATTTAATGTAACAATCACATTCCAAGAGGCTGCAAATGAGTATCTTGTTCAATATAAGACGCCACATTCAACGAAGAGATATCTAAGTGATAAATTAATACACCAAATATCCTATCGGTGCCAAAAAGGGAGTTGGAGTGTAAGTAAAAATTTGTAGTGACTTGCTAGTTACTAAAGTTTGCATTATTTAAAGTACTAAAATCCAATTTGCTTTTATTGAGCTGAAAATTTAAGAAACTAAAATAAACGTATTTAGATCATTTCACTTCTCAATCACCAGTTCCAATCCATTCTAGATTTATTTTGGATTGTTAGATTTACTTTGTAGTGCTTAAAATATATCAGCATTAGTATTATTAGAAATGTGTATTACATGTTTAAATGAGTATAGCTAAGGTAGACTGGACTGTGACTCAGATTAAATACCTCGTCAAAGAAGTAAGGGGCAAAAGAAATGCCTATGCGGTACTTCACAGATTCTCTAAGTCCACTTGGCAATACAACTGAGCTAGTGACTCTCTCATCCTTCCTCTTCCTTTCATCCACCCCAAAATTCTTTGTTCTCCTATCATCCCTTGAGTGTACAGGCAATCCTCGACTTACAATGTTTTGAGTTACAACGTTTCACACTTACAATGTTTCTAAATTGACACCCTGTTTCAACTTTATGATGTCAGTTTTGACTTTACAATGCTTGATCTGATGCAACGCCACAACTGTGAACAAGTTTGCTGTGCCACCCATCTCCCTGGAGAACTTCTGTCCAAACTTCCTTGGACATTTTCTTTAAGAAAGCAGACAAGGCTCCAGAAAAACCTGCAGTCAAGACTCTTGAGAAGAGCCCAGCCAACAACCCTTCAAAAAGTCCAGCCAAGAGCCTTTCAAAAAGTCCATTAAAATCACCTCAAAGAAGTCCTTGCAAATCAATATGATTGCTAGTTACAATATAAATACATTGATGTAGCTGTTACTCATCTATAATTGATTGAGTACAAAATTCTGTACTCAATCCTTGGTTCAGGAACCAATACCGCATTTATAACATTGTTTCATATGAGAACATTGGTTCCAAGTTACGACGTTTTGACTTAAGATGTGGTTTTCAGGAACCAATTGTGTCATAAGTCCGAGGACTGCCTGTAGATAAATCAATGTATATGCCCTATCAGGAAACTTGAGATAGCATATCAGAGCTAAAAGCCCCAAGTGTTTGCTGAAGAGCTCTTATCTGGGATATTGTCTGTCTTCTTAGGCAGTTTTCTATTGAACTAACCCGAGATATGTACATATCAGGGGCGGATACAGGATGGGGGTGCACTGGTGCACTTGAAGACCCCAGCAGCAGCAGTGCCATGACAGTGCAGGGCTGGGGTTTCCATGGAAACTAGCCCCAGCAGCACTAGCAAGGCACATGGCTGGGCTGGGAGCTGCTCTACAGCCAGGGCTGGGATCTTGTAGCAGTGATAGTGTGGCCCAGAGCCAGGGAAGAGCCGCAGTCCAGTGCCTGCACATCTCTGAAGCTGATCACAGCTTTGCCCACCCCGGTATAGACTTAACTCAAGCTATTCCCACTTTTCTCTCAGACTTGAAGTATACCATGCAATAAAAGTTTGTCTGAATCTATTCCAACCATGCAGTGAGTCCAATAAAAGACAACACCCACAAAAATCCTTGCCTTTTGTATATTTCTTGGACCATTACAGCTACAACATCACTTCAGCACCTAGACTATACAGTAAATTCACAGATTATTTCAGGAAGCTTCAAGTCCTTCACTCATGAGTGTTTCAGTATGAAATCTACAAAATCTAGTATTTCAGATAAAATTTGTCATGAAGGAATAGAGTCTGTTTTTCAGCTCTCTTGAAAATTACAGTGTGTTGTGCTGTCTGTCTGAACTTCTCATGTTGGACAGTATTTGCAGGAAGTTCTTGGCCTTTTGACTAAGTGATTGATTGTGGCTCCTCTATCAGATGTATTTCACTGAGTTACTACTAGGATGCACATCCATAAAAAGCAGGGGACCTGTCTCTGTTAGGTAGGACTTTGATGTTTCTGAACATGTGTTTGGTGTACAAATTGGATTAATTGTTTTATTTTACTGAATCTAAAAATACAATTTTTCATCTGAGAAAAGCAATTGCATCTTTCCCTATTTAGAACATAGAGACTCAGTATCTTCAGATAAAATTACTGGGGAAAAACCTTGAAATGGGTGCAGTGTATGAACTGAAAGTGCGCTCAAAGCCCAATGGGATTTTTTTCAATGGCACATGGAGTGACTGGAGCACCTCTGAATTCTTCACCACGGAGATGAAACCTCCCCTGGAGAAAAGTAAGCAGAGAGTCCCCAGAGTCTTACATTAGTAAAATGTTTAAAACCTGACTAAGATACTTGGTACAAGAGAGGTTGGGGATCAGGCTGATACTCATTGCTCCCTCTTTTTCTGTCGAGTTCCAGACACATTACAGCTGAAATCAGCTTATAATTAATCACAAACAAAGCTGTGGTTGAAATGTCACCATTTCATTTGTAAGCATGTATTGGTGTATCACTCCAAAGCCAGGCCAGATTCAGACTGATGTCTTAGAAATCAGAGGCTAAAAACTGAAGTGTGCTCAGTAAAATGCAAAAGACACAAGGTTCCTATATTTTGCCATAGGGTCTCCAATCCCAAAGGGCTAGTTTGGCCCTGGACATAACTCAGAGCACCTTCCAAGTTACTATAACCTACATAAGCTAGTGAGGCATATTTGAACAGTTCTTAGCCTGAACTAGAAAGCTCTCTTCTTCCTGGGCCATCCAAGGGCTGAAGGTGTGCAAAGCCCCTTTGTCACCTCCAGACAGATAGAAAAAAAGAAGAATTTGAGTGGGTTTGTAATTCAAAGCAGGGGACTGTATCATTTGGCAATATTGTCTACTATTTTTAATCATAAATTGGTGCTTTCATGAAAGTAAAGATTGACTTTTATTAGTAAATGTTTAGGACTGTGAATCCAAAAAAAGCTGACAAAGCCGGTAGGGGAATACATAGCGCCCGAGCGAGGAACTAATAATAGAAGGATGAGGGTGAGGAGGGGAACACAACTAGGTTACAGGAGATATAATGTTAGCCAACTAAGCCCGGGGGAAGGCGGAAGGGAGGGAGGGGGTTCACGATGCTGAGAGGATAAGAAGATAGATACACACAAACTCGTTACAATGGTCTGCAATAGTGGAAGGAGTGGTTTGCAGAAAAAGTGTCTCAGTCCATATAGAGTCTCATCGTGGGGGGCCTCTTCGGGTGGAGCACGGTCATCTGTAGGTGAAGAATCCTCTTGAAGTGAAGGTCTATCTGGTGCAGAGGTGGGGTTCAGGCTGTCCCCTCTTGGTCCGATCTGGCAGCGGTTCGTCTGGTGGGGTCGGTATACTGGCAGTGGCCCATGATGTGTTCCACATTGATGTCACGGGACCAATGGATGATGTCGGACACCATGAGGCAGCATATGAGCTTGGTGTAGTGGTGGGAGACGCAGCAGGCATGCAGGATGCTCTCGTTGCTGAGGTCCCAGGCTCCAAGTGTTCCCACAATGAGAGCGTCAATCGTCACGTCATAGCTGCGTCCCCTCAGGATGTCAGCCAGCGAGGCGTACTTCTCCTGCTTGCAAGCCCAGGCGTCGGTGAAGGGTTGGCGTCAGTTCTCGGAGGGGATGGTAACGTCCATGATCATGACCTTCTTGGCCTCCTCGTTGGTGATGATGATGTCGGGACGCATCTGGCTCTCACAGCCCGGGACGGTGCGGTTCACGGAGACCTCCCTCTCTGTGGCTGGGACGGCCCTCACCAGGCAGTCCTGGACAGCGTTGTGGCAGAGCTGTGAGGCTCTGGCGTGTGGCTTGCAGCTGCACAGCATGTGGGGGAGGGTCTCTGCTGCATAGCCTCACCATTGGCACCTCTTGTCCCGGAGGCCGAAGCGGACAGCCCTGTTCCGAGGCAGGCAGTTGAGACGGGTGCGGTGGAGGAAGTGCCAGTCCACGAAGCGCGGACCAGTGGTTGCTGGAGTCCCACTTTGAGGTCATGTTGAAGACCTTGCCCTGGTTGGGTTACAAGAGCTTACAACAATACTGTATACAGAAGGACTAACCTTGTGGTATTTATTCTTTATTTTTTGCTAGACAGCGACATGATAATGGTTACCTTGTGCACTGTGGGCTTCATCTTTTCAGTCATTGTGATTATTCTGATCCTAACATTTTGGAAAAACAGGTAATTTAAATGTCTTTTAATCAAAAAGATGCTTAAGACAATCCCATTGCAAAATTCCCCTGACGCTCTTTCACTAGCCAATAATTCTCTTCCCTCCCCAGCTTACCCTTCAAAATAAACAGACACATTGCAGAACAAATTGAGGGAGGGAGGAAGAAGGGAGGCAGGCAGGAAGGCAGGCAAGACCATAGGTAACACATAGCGGGGGCACAGGAGGTCAAGTGCTCCCCTTGAGATTGGCTGCTGCCAAAGCTGCCGCTGGCTCCTGCAGATGTTTGCCACTAGGGGTGTGTGAAATGGGCCCTATTCAATTCAGATTCAGATTCAGCCTGAACTGGGGACAGCGATTCAACCCATTGATTCGGCTCACTGTCCCTGATTCGATTCGGCTGAATCTGAATCTGAAGATTCGATTCTGATTCAGAGAATCAGCGATTCAGCCATAGGCACAGCTGTAAATGTTTTATCTACATACCTCAAGGTACCATGCCCAGCTCGTAAATGCTGCAATGGTGGGGCAAATGGAGATTCCCACAGAAGTCGGGGGGGGCCCTCGTGCTTGGCGGTGAACCCAGAAGTGGACCAGAAGTACTTCCGGTCCACTTCCAGTTTAGGGCCCCCACCCGCCCCCGCACACCTCAGCTCCGCAATCAGCCACGGAGGGACCCTGGGTGCCCCCCCAGACCCAGGAGGACCAGTTGCCAAGGCAGGGGGGTGCAGGGGACTCCCTCTCCAGTGGACCTGGAAGTGAACCAGACATGCTTTTGGTCCACTTCTGGGTCTGCTGCCAAGCATGCTGGGGAGCTCCCTGTGCTTCTATGGGACACTCCATGTGCCCCAGCATCACAGCATTCATGAGCCACCTGGTACCTACAAATATGTAGAAAAAACATTTAAAGCTGTGTCTATGTCCAAATCTCTGAATCTTTCCAAATTTCTCCAGATTGATTCAGAGGGTTCCGATTTAATTTGGAGAGATTAAAGGGTCCTCTAATTCAATTCAGATTTGGAGATTCAGCCACAGAACTGGGCTGAACCTCCCCCGAATTGAATCAGGGACCTAAGCTTCACACAGCCCTAGTCAGCACCCCACCTTGCCAGCAACACAGCCACAGCTGGCTATGGGCAGTCCCCACTCACTGCTGTGGTGCCCCTCTAGTTGCAGAAGGCACCAGTCATTCATGGGCAAGACCATAAGTAGGGCAAAGGAGATAGTCTAGCTCCATTGTCTCCTCAAGATTAGCTTGCAGTCATGTTCTCTACAGGTTGGGAACATTCAGGAATTTAAGCGAGTGCAGAGTACTGACACTCACTTAGGAAGAAAAACTGAAAATTGGGAGCATATTGAACTGAAGCTTCATCATCTACTCTGGCTTCCAATAAGCTTTTGAGATTACAGGAAAATGTATGTTTTTACCAATAAATATTCTAAATTATTAGGGAGCTGGTTGCCTAAGAGATTGGCTTTTTCCATGGTGTATTGCCACAGTGGGACAGAGATGCTCAAATGGGATTTCCCAGGAGGAAGCTGATGACAAGATGTTCTCCACTAAGTGGTCCTTGCTACTGAAAAATCAAATTAGTTAATGATGCTATAAATCCATGTACACTTTTAAGGCTACAAAGGTTGTTGTTTGAGGAGTATACACTGATGGGTAGCTCGTTGTCTGTACTGATATTTTTAATTTCAAGGATACCTGCTAAGAGCACTGGCTGGAGGTTTATAGAAGTTATTAAACATTTAAATAAATTTTAGAGATCATCTGAACACAGAAGTTTGAATAAACAACTCCTGAAATATAATCTTTACTCTGATATTGATTCCTTCTGTGAGTTTGGACAAATCATGGAATTCCACATGTTCAAAAGTTGTCATGCTAATTATGGATGCTCAGCTTGGGAAACCTAAACCCCAGTTTTCAGCAGTGCTCCATTAAGGCTTAGATTAATTTCCCTTTAATTTCTGAATTTCTTCTTAGATGTATCGTGTTGTCCCTGTGATAAATTAGGTACCCAAATTTTGAGTGGAGCTTAGCACCCCAGCCTCAATATCACAGTTAGAAAATTAGGGTACTATGTGCCTAAATTATTTGTCTCAGTTCAATCTTGTAAATTAATGACTTTTTAATATACGTTGGGCACTAGGGGTGTGTGAAGCTTCAGTCCCTGATTCAATTCAGCAGAGATTTGGCCCAATTTTGTGACCAAATCTCTGAATCTGAGTCAAATCAAAAGACCCTTTAATCTCTCTGAATTGAACTGGAACCCTCTGAATTGTTTCGGAGAGATTCAGAAAGATGCAGTGATTCAGACATAGACACAGCTTTAAATGTTTTTTTCTACATATCTCTAGGTACCAGACAGCTCATGAATGCTGGGGTGGAGGGAGTGTCCCACAGGAGTGCAGGGAGCTCCCCAGCGTGCTCAGCAGCAGACCTGGAAGTGGACCAGAAGCACTTCCGATCCACTCTAGGTCTGCCGGAGAGCACGCAGGAGGGCCCCTCCAATGTGCCCCCTTGGCTTGGTGACTGGTGCCTCCTGGGCCTGGGGAGTACCCAGGGCCCCCCCCGCAGCTGATTGCAAAGCCAGGAGGGCACGCTGGAGCCCCCCGGCACGCTCACCAGTGGACTGGCAGTATTTCCAGTTCACTTTTTAGTTCACAGCTGAGTATGCACCACTCCCCTGCACTCTTGTGGGATGCTCCATCCATCCCACCATTGCAGCATTCACAAGCCATGCCTGGTACCTCGAGGTATGTAGAAAAAACGTTTAAAGCTGTGCCTGTGGCCGAATCGCTGATCAGCATCGAATCTTCAGATTCAGATTTGGCCGAATTGAATCGGGGACAGTAATCCAAATCAATAAATCAAATCACTGCCCCCCATTTGGGCAGAATTTGAATCTGAATCAAATAGGCCCCATTTGGCAGACCCCTATTGGGCATGTCTACTCATGGACATATGGCACCTTTGTCACCGCTGTCATTTAGTACTTCCTTTTGGAAGTAGGAAAAGACATCACGGTAACAGCCTGTACTGCTCCGTTCCGGCCATGCCTGGTTATTTTTGGCTTCTACATTGCCATAGCAATGCACTATAAAGAGATAGCGCATTGCTATGGTGATGTAGCGGTGGCATTACAGTTTTTGCCAACAGATGCTATGTCACCATAGTGCATCACTACAGCACCGTTATGTCTTGTGTAGATGTGCCTAGTATGGATGAAGTGGTCTTACTGTGTAGCAATACAATATTACTATCATTCAGAAGTAGTAAGATATACTCCATACCACTCAGTACATTCAAAAGAACAGTGACTGCTATTTTTACTTTACATCTTATTTTTAATCTCCATCCTTGGAGTAAGAGTTCTAAGGAGGCCATCCCTGAACCAGTATTTCATGCTGGGTAGTATGAGTGACCCAGGTGCTCTAATGATTGGTATGATGAGTCAAAGGATGACTGGTACAGCTCAGTATCTTCTACAATAGCTTCCAGTAATCTCTTTTGAATACTATTATTCTTATATCTTATTTCAGAATCAAGCCCCTTGTTTGGCCAAATCTTCCTGACCACAAGAAAACCTTGGAACAGCTGTGCAAAAAGCCAAAAAATGTATGTTCTTCCACTGCTTTTATGGCATGAGTATTTGCATAGTGAATATGAATAATTCTTATACAGTATAGTGCACTCTGTAGAGAGTGGGCCAGATATTCCAAAATAACTTCTAAATTCTCATTCACAGGAACTAGCACGAACAAGGGCAGATGGTATTTGCAAATCTAGATGGGCGACTCAGACAACTTAACTACCTAATTGGCAATTTGAGTGTGATATTTGATCTGTAAAAAAATAAATAAATGATAGGCTGGACTTAGAGCTGGGGTTAAGGGCCTTCAAAATGTGTCCTAGGATGGAGCCAGTTGTTCTTATATAGCCAGTAGGACTATTCTCAGTGTATAAAGGTAAACATGTACACGTTTCTTTGGCATACAGTGCATAATTGACTGAGGCACAGGAGTGATTAGCTTATTGATTTTGAACTATTCTTGAGTCTAGGCTGTTGGGTTTTTTTAACTGAGACAGTGGTGTTTTGTAAACAATACTGCTCTTCACATGGAGCGTTGTTTGAATATATGCCACTTCGGACATGTCCAAGATACTTAGTCTTTGGTCTCCTGTCTCTTTTTTACCCTACCTGACAGCTATGACAAATAGGTGTTGGAGGCATGACCACCTGACCTTTGCTACATCAGAGTTTGGCCTTGTGTAGATCCTGACTAGTTCTAGTATGGACAAGCTTCGGAGTCACTTCTGTAGCTGATTCTTTTATAACTGCTGGTCATGTCATTATATGCTACACCCAGATCAGATCTTAAATAGCTTTTAGAATAATCTTTTTCACTATAAAAGTTTTAAAATAAACAAGTATTCTCCTAAAATCTGATGAGTTATGGGACTATCTTTCCCTAAATGAGTTCCTGTTATTATCCTCCTTGTCTTGCAGCAATTTGATACCAGCTTTAACCCTGAAAGTTTTGGATATGTCCATATCCATAAAGTTGACGACATTCAAGCCAAAACAGAAACAGAATGTTTCCTACAGCCATCAACTCCTCCAGAAGCAGATGTTTCTGAAAAGGTTAAGAGTGGATCAGAGCTGAAGAGCAGCCCCATTGGAACAGGTACATGTAACCTAAAGCTGCTGTTCACTTATGGAGGAATCTGGCCATCTGATGCTTTGAATGGGTGCTCATGTCCAACTCTGCTTCCCAGTGGTGTTGGATTCAGCAATGCCATCACATATCCAGAGGGCAGCAGCTCGGGCAAGCAATGGCGTAACGATGATGTCAGGACCCACTCCAGTTCTGCAATGGATGCCATTGCTCAGCACAGGTCAGGGCCCCTAAATATGAGCATAGCATCCCAGACACAGCCCAATGATGAAGTTAGGTCATCAAATAAAGAAGAAGCCTATGTCACAATGTCCAGCTTCTACAAAAATCAGTAAACCACGAAAAATATAGCACTGTAAGATATGATGTCATACAGCAGACTAAGGAACCCTTTTGTTTGGGTCTCCTACCTCTGGATGATTGTCTCAGTAAACGATAAAACTCAATAATGTACCTATCTTGTGCAATGCTAGATTCATTAGACAGTGGACATTTTTAGGATTCTATAATTAATTAATGTCTCAGTCAAACCATTGATGATCTGTAGTAAACCATTGTAGCAAAAAATCCCCAAATTTGTCTCGATCAGTGATAGCTTTAATGAAGTTTGATTAATTCATAATAGCAACTTTGCACTTGTTTAGTGAGCTCATCAGAGATTGAGAAGGTAGTTCTCACGTGTTAGTAAGCTCTCAGTCTTCAGAGTTATAATTTATGACCAGTTTTATTGATGGTCATAAAATCCCTGGCAGAAAAAGTGCTACAGAATCTAACTTGGTTAAGTAGAGCCTGATCTCTCTTATGCTGGGGTAACTCAGGAGTAACTCAGGTAAAGTCTGTGAATTTACACTGCTTAACAAAACCAGTAACTGAGAACAGACTCTGTCTAGATTAATTTGGGTTTCAGAATCTGAGTTTGATCATTTCCCACTCAGCAAAATGTGGATGGAGGCAGCTCTGCTCCAGCAGGAAAGGGAGCACATGGAATTACTTTCTAATAACATCTTTGATAATTTCATATGTAATGCTGACATACTGCTAAGATACCTAGCACCATCCTCCCATAGCCATGGGAAGGGCTCTTTGGATACGTAGTACTTGAGACAAAAAAAAAAAAATCCTATTTCTTGATGTCCAAGAAAACCTTATATATGCCTGGAGCTCATGTGGAAGATACGGACAGTGGTGAGGAAGAAACAAGTCTAATACTTGTAAATTTACTCATGTTGGTTTTATGTAGAGATGGACGTAAATGAACCCCTTTGGTGGAACCACGCCTCGACTCTGAGATACAAATTTAGGACCATCCTCTCGTTTTAGGTATTCTGGAGCTTTATTATTTATTTACTGAGGGAAAAAAATAATGAGCCAAATTCTTAGCTGGCTTTGTTAACTTCCAATGATCTGTGTGAAGGATATAGCTGCTTCTTGCTGTATAGGAGTCCTTTAGTATCAATTAAAACAGTTACAGAGAAACAACATTACAGTTCAACTAACCCAGCTTTGCATTTTTATTAGTTTAAACCAGGGGTTCTCAATTCCTGGCCTGCAGGCCAGAGCCGACCCACAGCACCATGCTATTTGGCTCCACCCCTCTGCTACCAAATTTACAGACTTGTGATAAGCCCCATGGGCCATATAGTGTAGCCCCACACACTAGATCAGGCATGCAGGGTGGCATGGGGCCTGATACCAGTGTCTGGGGCCAGGCAGGGGCAATGCAGGCTCCCAGTTCCTGATCTCAGCTTGTAGGACCTGATCTTGGCACTAGGGTGCCAGCCAAGACTGCACAGGACCTGATCCAGGTATGCAGGCCCAGCAGAGGCAGTGCAGGGCCCAATCCTGGCATGGGGGGCCCAATCCAGCCTGCAGACCTGCACCCCAGGACCAAAAGCGCCACCGGTCTAAACAGGAAATATACATAAAAAACAAATAAGACAGGTAAAGATGAAATATGGCACTATGTTAAGGGGGGGGGCTATGGTGATTAATATTAATTATATAGTAAAATAAATGTGGTGAATCCCTGGTGGGTGCAAACTGGCCTAGGTGCAGTGAGATGTGTATATAGGAGATGCGTGACTTCTGTTTTCTCTGACCTCTGATGATGTATTAGTGCAGCCTGTGAGTATTTCCCAGGTGGGTAGGACTGAATTATCATGATTCATTCATTATCACCAGTCTCTGTGACTAAGGCCTTGTAGACTGTGTGCCTGGGCTGGTAATTGCTCATGACTGCTTTGCAAAAGTTGGGTTAGTAAGTGGAAAATAAATTAACAGATCCTGCTATTGGCTGTAGGATCTGTTTTTCAAGGGGCATTCTGCACATCTCATAATCTGTCCAGTGCCAATGTCCAAGGAGTACTCAGTATTTTCTACTGAAGGGGGAAACGTGTCCCTGCCTACTTGCCCTACTCTAGCCTTAGACCATGGGGTACTTATATGCTACAACACAGATATCAATTATGCGCACCCACTGGGATCATAGTCAGCCTGGAGAAGGTGCATGGGAGTTGCAGGAGCTGCTATAGCCTCATGATTGCATGACAGCTAATGAGTAGGGCCTTGGGAGATCCCAGCTGCTTTACTGTATATCAGTTCCCATAGCTGCTTTAAAGTCTTTTTTAGGGAGGTCTATCTATGTGCCACAATGAGTGCAATACAACGTAGTTCCTACAGGCAGTTTATGTTTTACATATACCACAGAAAGTACTGAACACAAATCTTTCTTTTATTCATGCTTGTATGAAATTAAAGAGAGAGAAAGCAGTCATCTTGCTATCCCAGTCACACTGAATTCTAGATGTCTATATGTGTTATATGCCTTTTCCTCTCCAAAGTAAATGAAGAAAAACATCCACTTACATGTGTGTTTGGATGAACTCTGCTAAGCACAGAAGCTTAGAACATGGAAAGGTGGTTGTCAGCCTCCGGGCTACTCGGACTGTCTCTAAACAGCCAGCGAGAACTCATGAAAAACCACTGCATTAACCAGAGGCAGCTGCAACGCATCCGTACCCCAGCTGGCCGCACCCTGGCAAACACCTTGTCCTGTGGGGATCCTCTGCCAGGAACAGTGTTGTAGTCTCTGCAGAAGTGCTGGGTATGTGGCTCCAAACATTCATGTTTTGCAATTTTGTTTTTCATTCCTGTTTCTTGCCAAGTGATAAGATGATATCATCTGATCAAACTGGATGTGAATCCATTTGCTTGATAATGCTTCTGTTTAATGAAAAAAAAAGCTGCTGCTAATGCTTGGATATAAGCATAGTGCGAACATAGGTGCAGACATTGTGTCGGGAACATACAGTATCTGGCCCTGGGAACACAACACCAAATACAAAGAGGAAGACAGAACATTTAAAATCTACTACTATATGACTCATGTATCCTGCTATACATATTTCAAACTCACACACTTTGTTTTAAGGCGACATAAGCATCTGCACTTTTAAAAAATAAGGCATTTATGAAAGAACAGCTCTACGTGCATGCCAGAAAAAATGCGGTTCCTCTTTTACAAAGGAGGCTTTTTGTAAAGTTTTAGCTAATTATTTTAATACCAACAAACTATCTACATGAGTGTGTGTATATACAGACACTGACATAGTCTTCATATACAGTAGGTATATTTTTGCATCGCTGTTATTGTTTAAATACTCATTATATTTTTGTCTTATTTAATTGAATAGCATGTAACCACGGTTTTTATGTTTTTACCATATTAAAGAATGTAACTGCATTACATATTCACAGCTCTCAAACTTATCTTTGTCGTGGTATAACCACCTGTTTCTATTAGAAATGAAAGGTCTGGTTCTGCTGTCATAGAAGCTACCATTTCTAGCTGAATCCAAAGCAAATTCGAATGTAAGATGATCACCTAATAATTAGATTCCAGACATGCAAAATGATAAACTTGTTATAAATTTCAAAGTATAGAATCTAAGTGTGGAAAGTTGTGTTAAATGTGTCCCTCCCGCTGCTGTGGAACGGAAAGCAGAGCGGGGCAGGGAGCACATAGCCAGGCCCCCACGCTCGGTCTCCCCCTACCTGTCCCCCTACTTCTTGCCCTCCTGTGCCTACCCCTGCCCCTTCCCCCTTGCTGCATATCGCCCCTGTGCCTATCCCCCTTACTCTCTGCTGCCCCTGTGCCTTATCCCCCGGTTCCCCCTGCCACCTGCTTCCTCATGGCCTCTAGCCTCCCTTCCACTTACCTTTTGTGGGGACTCTAGCTCCAGGGAAGTGAGAGGTGGCAGCAGCCTTGGCTCAGCCTGGACAGCCAGAAGCAGCAACAACTGCTCCAGGACCAGCTCTGTTGGAGCTAGAATGAGGGCCAGAGCCTGGGCCAGAGTTAGAGCCAAAGCTAAATGGTGTGTGGGGTGGGGAGGGTGCAGGTAGTTGTGGTGAGACAGGCTGTTGTCTCCCCCATACACTCTCCAAGCTACGCACTCAGGCCCCCCCACACCCATCCCCCATTGCACAGTCTCCCCTTGCATCCCCCCTCCTTCCTGTGTGGTCTTCTTCTGCCATGTGCCCCCTCCCCTGCCATGCAAGCCACCCTAGCTCAGGGCAGATGGTGGCTCAGCTCTGGCTATGGATCCAAGCCAATAGCCAAGACAGCAGCAGCTGCCTGACCCATGGCAGCCAATGTCCAACTATGAAATGTTGTCAATATATGCTCAAGAGATATAGAGGGGTAGAGGCCCATGCAGCCCACTATAGAGGAAGGCAAAAATACACACAGTCCATTCCAGTCTGACCATGGGGTAAAACAATTTCCTGGCCCCAAATACAGAGATTGGTGTGATCCTGAGTGGAGGGGCCAGGCAAGACCTCCTAGTCAGGAGCCTCCGGCTTTGTTCCCAGCAGGAGGATTGGCACGCCTCAGTCAGAGTCCCCAGCTGTTGCCATAGCCAACCTCCAACACTTCTAAGAAAGATTTAAAAGCACCTTGACACATGGGCAACCAGAAAAGCTCAGAAGCATGAGAAATACCTATAGGAGAACGTAGACATAGCTCCACCTTGATCACCCCAAACTGATGGCTACCCAACTTCTTCCTTAACACCTCCCGTGATGGAGAGTCCACAGCTTTCCCAGGCAGCCTATTCCACTGCTTCGCTGTTCTAACAGTGCAGAAGTTTTTCCAGCTATCCAATCTAAACTTACTTTGCTGCAACTTCAAGCTCTTCTTTATGGCAGCTCATTAAGATGCCTAGCTCCTTTAGCCTCTCGTTGTATGACTTGCTTTTCAAGCCCTTGATCATCTTTGCTGCCTACCTCTGGACCATCTCTCACTTCTCCATGTCTTTTTTTAAATGTGGAGCCCAGAACTGCACACACAACTGCAGATGAGGACTAACCAGTACCAAGTAGAGAGGCACCATCACCTCATATCTTGTACCTACTGCTCCTATTGATGCATCCCAAAACTACAATACACCTTTTGTTCAGCTGCATCACACTGCAGACTCATACTGAAACTCTGATCAACCAAGAATCCCAAGTCCTTTTCCAGAGTGCTGCCATCCAGCCAGGCCCAACTCCTTTTGTATTTGTGTTTGTGACTATTTCCCAAGGTGTAGCAACTTGCATTTGTCCACACTGAACTTCAATCTGTTAGCTCTGGCCCAACTTTCCAATCTATCAAGATCATTCTGAATTGCACTTATATCCTCCAATATGTTCAAAATGCTTCCCAGTTTTGTGTCATCTGCAAAGTTGCTCAAGGAGTTTTCTATGCCAATATATAAATGATGAATAAATGACAGACCCCTGTGGGACTCCACTTGAAACCTCCTGCCATTCTGACATGGGCCTGTTAATTATCACCTTTTGCTTGCAGCTATTGAGTCAGTTATCTATCCACCTTGTGGTAGTTTTATCTAACCCATATTTCTCCAATTTGTATATGAGGAGGTCATGCCAGACTGTAGCAGGGCACTAAGATGTGCCTGCTCCTTAAGGCTGAAGAAGAGATCCAGTTGCAGGTTGCTGGGGTAACAGCCTAAGGAAGTAATTGGTCACACCTGCCAATGTCACCTGCCCATGAGAAGGCAGGGTTCTGGGATATATAAGCCCAGGCTGTAACTAGCAACTGCTGGAGAAGGAGTTCTTGTCTCCTGAAACTTCTTGAGACCTGGTGCTGCCTGCCTAGCTCTTCCAGTACCGCTTAGTCTGCTATCTAGGTGCTACCTGACTACAAGAAGTCTCCCATAATAAGGAAGTGTGCAAGTTTGCCCTGTAAAAGGGGCATAGTACTGTTGCTAGTATTTGAATTATAGCCTAGGGGCTTGTATTTGTATTCATTTTTACTCCAGTGACTTGGGATGAGGCTGGAAGGGGAGGTTTGGAGGCCTCATTAGTGCCTGGAGAGAGAGGGGGCATATAATTTGGTAATGCCCAGTGTCAGGCACAGTAAGCATTGTGCCAGAAGAGTACAAGCCCAGAGCACCAGAGAGGCACAGCCAGAAGGGCACAGCAGCACGCATAGTGCCAGAGGGATGGAACTAAGGGGATACTGGCCCAGGAGCCTGGCACCCAAGAGAAAGGCACAAAAATGTACTTATTTACTAATGAGTGGTGGCAGGCGAGAGAGGTAGGTGGACTGCCCAAGACAGGTGGGTAGGCTGACACAGAGGTCAGCCTCAGGATGGCCCCCTGTCACACAGACCTTGTCAAAATCTTTGCTAAAGTCCAGATATACAATCTCTACAGCATTCCTTTCACATCCACCCAAGGAGTTGCTTCATCAAAGGAGGGGATCAGGTTTGTTTGATGCAGCTTGTTTTTCACAAATCCATGCTGGCTGTTTGTGATCAGCCTTTCCTCCTGTAGATGTTTACCCTTCCTTTATTACAGGGGAAACAGCTTGCTTCCTCTAGAGCCCCTGCCATGTTGGAGGAATGCGGCATTAAAATAAGGCAGATAAATAAAATGGCTCTGCTCTTGGAGTCCTCCAGTGACATGGAAAACAAGACTACTTGCTTGCATTTTAATGCTTGATTTATTTAAATGAAGGTATTGTTACTAAGGGATTGTTTTGCATGTACTCAGAATCTGAAAAGTCCAAGCAGATATGAAATATTCTCTGTGCATTAGTCAGGCCCTCACAAAGCAAGGAGATCTGGAATGGGGTTGGATGCCATGTCTGAAAGAAGCCTCCCTATACAATCTGTAACATTTACAGCAGAAACTAGGCATTCCTTCGCCACCTGACTGGAAGGTAGTCAGGGCAGAAGTGATCATCTTTTTACCCGCAGTTCTGTATGATAATTGCTGGGTAACCCACCACTGAGCAGCATAACAAGAATCTCCTAGCTGCAAGCTATTTGTACTTTCATGGCCTGTCTCTTGTTCAGTGGAGAACCCTGGAGCTCAACAGCCCAGCAGTCACAGTGGTGAATCTGGATCAAAATGAAATGAAAAGGTAATAACTCCCCCAGACTGAAGTATATCTATGCATTTCACTGAATCACTGAATCAGGAATGTGAAACTCTACAACTCTTGATTTAGAGATGATACCTTTTATTTGACCAACTAAGAAATCTCAAAAAAATTATCTTTTACTGAAAGATTTAGGGCACACACACCCTTCCTCAGGCTCTGAGAAAATTAAAGATGGTAAAAAGACCCCCATAGGTAGAAAGCAAACTTCATTTTTCACAGAGGTGGAAGCCTGTTCCTCTGGGTCCATGAAAGTGTCCTTGTGAGGTGCTCTTTAATGTGCAGATATACTGAATCATGACTATGTAGTTAATGTGTTGGATATTGTACTACCTTTAACTTAAACAATACACTAATAAGAAAAATAGAGATTTATTGCTGAATGAATGCAAATAAAGGATTCATGTAGGAGAAGAGTAGTTCCAAACTGCTGCTAATTATGCAAACTGTAGTACGATGTTGTTCGTTAGAAGCACTGGGCTATCTTTGTAGGGCAGGCAGGTGAAAGATGATAAAACATGTATAACAGGACGCAGTGAACACCACTTTCAAATGTGATGGATTGTAGATTTGCAATCCTTACCCTCATGTGCTTGGGTACCAAACCATTCCCATTTCAGTACCTTTCAGTACCTATAGTACTATAGTCAGTACCTCAATATGTATGTGATCCAAAATGAATTGAAGTCAGTGAAAATGGGCCACTGATTACAATTGCAATCGCTTCAGGCCCTAGCTGGCCAGTTTTTCTAAACAGTCTAGCTAGGAATGTCTAGGAACGTGCACACTGGTCAGATAGCCCAGGACCCAACAGCTGTCATGGGGTTTCTGAACATCTGGCCTCCATTGTAGAAGCCAAACCTTTGGAAAAACCTGGCTGTATGCCATAGGTCGATGTGTTTTCAGATGTGCCAAGCTTCTGCAACTATCCTTCATTTCCTATTTGAAAATGTTTTATCTTCTGGTACTTGTGGTTTTGAGGGGCTTGCAGAATAGCCTCAGTACAATAAAACAAGAGAACAGACCAGGTTTCTGATAAATGTTCAGTTTCTCTTTGCAGAAGGAGAATGTCACTCCACAGCAGCTTCTAAAGTAGCTGTTAGTAGTAGCACTGCATGGTCAAATTTAGCTGACATCATGCAAAATGCACCGCCACTAGCAATGAGAGGAAGATGCGTCACTGCACAGTCAAAGGTGCCACAGGTATCATGCAGCCATTACACAGACATGTGCCATTTCTTTATTGCACCTGAAAGACAGAAGCTCAGGTGCTTTCCATAGGGCATTACTCAAACCCAGGAAACCAATACCTGGATATGCCACACACAAACATTTTCTTTGCATCCAACCTAACACATGCTCTTTTTCCCTATGCCACATGCACATGGCCAGTGATGCTGTTCTGGTCATGCTCTTGTCAGCAGACTTTGGTTTCCCTCATTGACAGGCCTGTAGTAGATTCATGCCACCTGCCTCAGGCAGAAGACTGCTGTTGTGCTGACATGCATATGTCAGATCTGTCAGCCAGCTGCTTCTGCTAACAGGACACACGCGTCCCTGCTAAGTGATGTTCCCATTTATCTACAGGTCCTTTGCATTATGTAAACAACCTCTAATGGCACACCTGCCCCTGTCAGAAACAAGCAATGCTTCTGCCAAAAGGAGATCAATAATGAATGACAGTCTGTGCTTGGGCTGCTGAGACAGAAATGCTAATGGCCTCCCAAGGCTCTTTGTTCTCTGTGGGTGTTGTTAGTTTGTTTACCAAACCTGTTTCTCTTGTACTTGTTCATGAGAAAGGAGGGAAATAAATTTTTGCCTGCAGGGGCCATTGGGAAGATGAAATGGCTTCTAATTTTGGTGCTATGTATAAGGGAGAATCTCTCCCTAGGAGGTTACCAAGTGGTGCTTAAGTGGGTGAGATGCAGAATGCACAGTGAAGTTAAGTCTCAATCCTGCAGAAGCTCCCCAGATCCAGCAGGGAACTGCGGGGGTATGTCAATGCCTAAGAATGCAGGTAGGTGCCTTGGCTAGGGACAGAAATTACACACAAACCAGTTTAAGTGATCAGAAATTGGTTTAAACCTGTTACAGAACAGAAGTTCAGTGCACATAAACTAGTTGCAAAATGGCTGAAATGGGTTTAAAATAAACCTGGTTGAATGTAGTGTCAGACTTAACTGATTTAGGTCAAACTGGTTTATGTAATGTCTGTCCCAGACCCCTTCCTGGCTCAAATTAAAGTCCTCCAGCATACTTTGCAGCCCTGGGCTGTGCTGTCTGCTTCAGAGAGCAGGGTTGAGGGGGATGGCCAGGAGACAGGGACTGCTCCCTACAGGCTGAGGTCTGGGGCAGGGATGGCAGTTAAATTTCCCTTCCCCATTTCAAACATACTTCTGGCTGCAACTGTAGACTACAAATCCCAGAGGCACCGGGAAGTAGGAAGAGTTCTGCTACTGTGAGTCTGGACTACAAATCCCAGAGACCTCAGGGGCAGCAGGAAGAGGAAGTAAACGCACATCCCAGGCTGGCAATGTGCCAGAGAGCTGTGCTCTAGCACCCCCAACTTCTGGTCTGAGCTACTACAGGCATGTGGCTGCATTTTCTGCATTAACAGTAAATGTGTGCCCAGTTGCTTCTCAGTTTAATCTCTGCAATTAAACTAACTTGCAAAGACTGAATTGATTCAGTCTTGAGCTTGTTGACTGTCTGTACTTAGCTCTAAGCGGATTCTTAAAAGTGCCTATGCAGGTTACAGGGATTATGTGGTAGCTGTGTTGGGCTGAGACAAAAAGAAATGCAAAAATCTAGAACTCTTAGTTTCAAAATGATACCTTTTATTTTGGTTGGTCTAAAAAAAGGTATCATTTTGGAACCAAGAGTTCTAGATTTTTGCATTCCTATGCAGGTTAGGCATCTAAGGACCTTGTTATACTTTATACTGTAAGCCATATAGGAGAGTTTGAAACCACTTTAAGATATTAATGTGAGGACAATCCAGGGGTTAAGAGCTCCAGCAGCTGCCCAAAATTACCATGTAATGAGGCCGTAAGGGTCTTTGTCTGCACATTAACACCTTAAAGTGGCTTTAAGCACTAGTTATGCAGCTCAATGTGATTTCACTCCAGGGCAGGATTATCTCTGATCTGTGCTACCCAGCTCCTGTTCCACTGAGGTGTGGCCACTCCCCACAGATGGACTGCCCAGTTGAAATCCTCCAGTAGCCCAAGATCTCACCCCCCTGCCCATAGGCAGGTCACAGCTGTATGGGTAGGGAACGGTCAGAGAAGGTTTCTAGACTGAGGCTGTGACTGCTCCAAACTAAAGCTAGCACTAACACTCATCAATGCTTGTGTGGCTTGCAGCATAAGGTGTAACAAGGCTCTAAGGCCAAGGAGACAATGGGCACATTTACGCATTCATTAATGCATTGTATTTACAGCATATTACGTTTAATACCTATAATGACAAGTACTAACTCAATGTGCTGTAATCAGCATATTATTGTACATTAGTACAGATGAATGCTTTTTTTAGTGATGTAAATGTGCATTAGACTAAATCTACTGCGCATTAATGCATTAGCACAGGCTTAGCCTGCCACACACATGTGCAGTAGAATTCGTCTTCAGCACATTAAGTGGCTGATGTAGACGTGCTCACTGAATACTCCTTACTTCCTCTGAATTTATTAAGTAGCCTTGCCAGATTTCTTTGTGTGGCTGGGGCTTAGTTCTGCAGGGTGACAAGGGGCTCCTGGAAGTGTTAAGTACCTTCATCTCCAGGTGACATCAATGACACTGGAAGAAGTCAAGCCTTTGGTAATAATTTTATCACTGTAACTAGAGGTGCTATCTTTTCTCATTAAAATAGTCCCACTGGACTAGTCACAAAAGCAAAGTTATGGACATGCAAGAGTACTTCCAGCATTTGGGTCTACATTGTCAAAACAAGTCTGTATTTATAGCATATATATTTTTGTGTTAAATATATTTAGAAACTTGGTTGTAGGCTTTCAAGGTTTCCATTCTGAATGTGTTAAAATGTAGCAGAAAGGAGACTTAAAATCATTATTTAAAATTATTTCAGGGTGAAGCAAACCCCTTAGTATTGTGATCAGTAGATAAAGGGCAACAAAGTGGTAGAATGGTGTGCTTTTATACAGAGCAGGAACATTTGTGATACAAATCTCACATGTAGGCATACAATAAAGCAAGTGATTGCATTGAAAAATGCAACTGAATTTCAGTAGATTACCACATCCGCTGACTGACACCATTCTTTTCAATTTCAGTAATTTCTTGGCTTCAAGGCGCCACCTGTTGAAAATACTGAAAAGGATGCCTAAGTGTTCAGGGTAACTGCTGCATTAGGCAGTGCAATTTCATTGCGTGCCTCAGAAGAGTTAGCCCAAAGAAGAGTTTGGGGGGAAAAAAACCCCAGACTCATGTTTAGCTCTTCAGGTACCTTTCACTTCCTCATAGTTTCTGATCTCAAGTAAAGCAACAGCAAAATGGGGAGGGTGGTGGAGTTAGAGTTTCCAGGGTTTCTTCATCACTAAAATGAAGTTGTGTAATAATTTATAAATTCGTCTTTTGTAACCTAGAAATGAGAAAAAGATAGGTAACAGCTTGTCATGCTGACATCATGCATTGCTCCACGCCAGACACTAAAGCAGAATGTTTGACGAACACGTTCCAAACCTGCTGCAAGTGCTTGATTTCCGCCTTTCACTGGGGTCTGGTTTCTTAGGCCAAATGATCAACTATTTCGATTTATGTTTCATTGCTACGGACAGGTGCCCCTCTGACCCAGGGGCATTGAAGTCAATGAAACAACTCCCATTTCCTGTGGGGAGGGGGAATAGGTCCAATGGCCTGAACTAATGAAAATAGCATTAGCTGGAAATCAGGTATTATCATGCAGTTGAAACAATCGAACATACATGCCATCACCATCAGGACTTAGAAAAAGAAATGAAAGGATTAACTAAACAACTTAGGAGGAAACATTTCAAAAAGCTCTTAAGAATTAAACCAGGGCATAAAAGCAGAGATGGGTTTCTTTTTCTCTGCAGAAAATTTAGACCCATTGAAAAATACCAAATTAAATTCAAATGATGAAAAATGTCAGCCAATAATAATAATGTTTTGGGTCCTAGCCAATATATTACTGTTATTTGGGCATTTTGTTTTTCTATTAAAAATTGAAATGGTCTGTGAAAAGCCAGCATTTCGCATGGAAAAATAGTTTGTTCAAATAGCCTGCCCTTCCAGGCAGAAGCAGTTTTGACTGAAATTGTTTGACCAGCCTCAGTGGAAATACTTCATTTCTTCTTGTTGTCCTTCTGTTAATGCTGGTCTGAATTTACTTTGCATTTTGAACGCTAACAGGATCCTGTCGCCAAGACCCAAGCAGTGCTCCACTGAAGTCTATGAAACTGCTCAGCATTGGCTCATAGTTGGCCCATTTTTCCTTTGGACAAGTGTTCTCCATGCCTAGATCCAGATTCAGTGTCTCTCTACATCCTGTGGTGCTGTAAAACTGTGCTTCATCCAGCAACAGGAGAGCTGAAGCTCAACTGTAGTAGTATTCATTCTTCATTTGGGGGAAAAGTTGATGAAATCAACTGGACTCAGCTCCTGGTGCAAATTAGAGTAGCTTAATGTTTAACACTGCTGTCACAGACTACTAGGAAACCCTTTCACTCACAGACACCTCCTGCATTGGATAAAAAAGGGCTAATAGAAGAGACATTAAGATGGTAATTGTACTGCCCAAGGAATTTCATAGGCAGGAGAAACCCCTCCTGGTTTGACCTTTCAGTTTTATGGCTGCCTGACTTCAGAGGCCAGCCTGAATGATCATATTCAAGGCTATGACTCAGTTTAAATTTGGGAACATCTGGCTTGTGAGTCAGATTCTGATACAACGTGGTATCCTGACTGGAATAAGTGTATTACATATTGGGGCTGAGGGATGGCCCATCAGGCTTCTTCTAGTCCTATGTGCTTTTGTATTTAGAGGAAAATGAAAGGGACGATGCTGCGAGTTTCACTGCTGTTGAAGGATTTGGGGCTACATCATGGCAGGCAGTCAGGAGCCAAGGGTCAATGGATGAATTTTGGTGCTGGGGCTTCCATGTCGGCTAATGGGTCTGTTTCTAGCTGATATCCAGGCCCTCCTGCATAGCAAATAGAATAGCTCTGTGTCGGGCTCTGCTGCCATTGTCCCGACTTCCCTGTTGCTCACTGTTGTCAGCTCTGACAGCTGCAGCAATCAAGTCAATACTGCCTGAACCAACGCCACTGTTCTCTGTGTTTCTTGTGTGTAAATGAAGTTTTCCTGGAGGAGTATCCTGTGTAAGGCAACTGCTCCTTAGCTTTGCTCCTCTTATGTACTGTGCTGTCTTTAAGATGTGACGTTTGCACACAGAGGTGTCAGAGGAGGGAGAAACAATCTGCTTCCCCTGTGCATTAATAGGAGATTCAGGCAGAGCATCAGCCCCTGGGTTCCTTGCACGGCAGTCGTGTCTGCAGAGATTCTCCGCAGCAGCTGAGGACTGCACGCTGCCCGGGGCCCAGAGGCACAGCCCTGCCGGCATCGGTGAGAATTCCACGCGGCGACCAAAAACGTGACAGGCCTCCATCTGAAACACAGCTCACTACCTCTCTCGCAGTTTATGCCATCCTGTTTACCTTGTCTTTCATGATCGGAAATAAAGAAAGATGCCACGGTGTAAAGTGCTAAATAAGACTGTCGAATCTTGATTCCAGTGCCAGATAAGCTGACATGCGTTGTCACGTATCTGCCAATCTCTGCTGCTGTGCAAAAAGCAGTACTGAGTTCTAGTAGATATCTACAGCCATATCTACAGCATCTGTTTAGTACCAGTGTTTACTGTCTTTAAACCAAAGCAAATAAACCCCACCGGATTAGCAGAGGCTGTTTAATGGATTTTGCTTCGTTCTGACCAAATACTGTTGTCATTTTCTGTAGCACTGCATTTTTAGTGGAACAAGACAGAGCAATGCTAGAGACTGCTATTGGCTCCAAGCGCACAGTATTAGTCATAAGAGCATCGGAGTCCTGATTCAGTGCTTAAACCCAAGCTGGCTTTGATCTGTCTGTGCACTGACTTCTATTAAAGTCAGTAAAACTTCTGCCTGGAAATCAGGGGTGGCAATACGTGGCTGTCAGGTGGCACTGTTCCTAATTAACAGCCAGCATGCTGGTGATTATATTTGACCTAGGATTTGGCACATCTGAAAACAAAACTCCGTTTATTTGCATCTTTTATATATTTGCTAAAAGGTAAGCAAATATTTCAGATCAGTCTTTTCCCAGATTTGTTTGTCCTGAGTACAACATACTTTCTCAGAGCTTACATGCTTTGCTTTGAAAATGCGACTTCCAGAGCATTTTTTTGGCCACTGAAATAAATGGGAGCTTTGCTATTGACATCAAGGGATCTGATTCCAGTAATCAGTTCTGCACTAAATGATAGGGGTTAGTTAATTATAACAAATGATTTCTAGAAGGGGCTGCATTTGTCTATCAGAGAAATGGCCATGGGAGCTGTACTTAGGTAGATTTTGTGGCTTAAAGAGCTGCTATTCCATCCTATCGGAGTAGCTCGCCAATGGTACTGCCTGCCTGATGAATGGGACGTACAAATTGTAGCCCCTTTGATCTCACTCACTCACCTATACAGATCTAGTTACTCAAACTTAGTGCAGAAAGAGGAGAGAGATTTCACTTCTCAAAGTAGTGATCTTTCATTAAACATAATGGGCTTGATCCTGTGCTCTTTAAAGTCAAGGGCAAAACTCAGAAGGCAGGGTTGACTTGCACTAAACTTAGTCTATAAAGTTCAAATCTACCCTGCCTTCTGCCTGACTTCAGCCTAATGCAGCTGTTTTACAATGTCTCTGTTTATTTTATTTAGTCTAATTTCCCTTTTAAGTTTCTGTTTCTCTTTCAGTAAGCTATCCTGGGCCTTTGTTGGGAAGGGTGACACATAAACTGCATAAATACATTTATTAACTACCTCCAAAACTCATAGGCTGCATCTAGATGAGCACAGCCATGTGGTATGTGGTGCTGCAGACCCATCCGTGGAGCCACATACTTCACATTGAGATGTTTCCCGCGCTGCTAACTTCCAGGATGGGTTGGTTTGGGGGATTTTTGACCCCAGAAGATCCTGGGCTCAATAAAATCCACGTATAAAAAATGTGAGCGGTGCACATGGCTGCAGCACACGCTGCCCAAAACCCAAGCCTGGCCTGCCAAAGCCATGCTCCAGCTGCTGGGCAGCCTCCAAGCTGCAGGAGCACCATGGCTGCAGTTTCCCCTGCCCCCAGGACCCCAGGCACGGCTGCTGGGGACAGCATAGTTGCTGGCCTCAGCCTCCCCTCCCCTACCTGTGCGCCAGAGGGCATGTGGCACAAGCATTCCCCGGGGACAAGAAGCAGTGGCACAAGGTTTGCTGCTGCTTCTTGTCCCCAGGGATGACTGTGCTCATCTGTATGCACCCTGTGGTCCTTACTGGCTGGGGACAGGACCAACAGGTTTGGGACTATCAGTGCTTTTCACCTGTTTTGAAGAAACAGTTACTTCTGAAAAGGTGTATTGTGTTTGGAATGGAGTGACTGTTTGTCACCTTTATACAATTACTATTAAACAGACAAGCTGATTAAAATTATTAAAACATTTCAGTTCACTTGATTAAATGTCAGCACAACAAACTTGTTGACCTGGGAAAAAGTATATGCTTTTCACTTTGTAATTCTCACAGTCCACTAAGGTTACATTTTTATTTACACCATTCATAGTAGAGAAAGTAAGACTGGTTACAGAACTAATAGATAAATTGTTTTTGTTTTAAAAATTGGTTATGTTTAACTGCCAACTTTTGAAAAGGCTGTAGCTGAGGGCATATATATCTTTCACATAAACCACCTTTATACTTCATGTGCATAGCTGTATTTGATGGGGCCCAACAGTATTACATTATGTATAGACTCCTCTTTTTCTTGATGAAACATGTTTTCGTAATGGAACCAGTTCCAAAGACTGAACATTCATCCCGACTCCCACACCGAATCATTAAGCAAGTGTGCTGATCTAGGAAAGCACAGAGAGGTCGCGGCTTGTGGTAAGGAATTCCAGGGACCTACCTGCTACATCGTATCGATTCAAGCCAAAATGTAAGCCTGCTTTTGGTTTCTAAAAGCAAGTGTAACCAGGTGGGTACGGTGACTAGGGCGCTGATTTAGGGAGGGGGCACAAAAATAGCAGTCACTCCTGCTGCTGACCCCAGACATGGCCACCAGCGGGGGCACAGGACTACTCAGTTATGTTTCTATCTAACTAGGAGCTGAACTCTTAAAACTCTGGTTCCAGTGGCAAGTTGTTCTGGAAATCTGCCCCACCGTGCTCTCAGTGTAGCTCACTGTTTATCAAACCTTGAGCTTTTCACTACAGATGACAAGACTGAACGTATCGGCTTGTGGTGCTTTCATGATCAAAAAGGGATACCTGCTTTTCCATGCAAACTGTGAACTCCAATGACAACAGTTTATTTCAGAACAAAGAGGAACCAAACAAGAGAAATAGGTGAGGGGAAAGCAATGGGGATGGGGGACCACAGCCAAGAGAATTAGACAAGACCTGTCTGGCAAGACAGGCTCCTTTTTTCAACAAGCTTCTCCTTTTCCTCACAGGTAACTGAGCAGCCAGCCATTCTCAGAGGTACTGAAATGCAGAAAGAGTCCAACTATTTCTTTAGGTGCTCTGTCATTTATTTATTTTTTCTTTTCAGCAGCAAAGCCAGAAATTGTCAGACTGCAAAGTTCTGTAGTTCACAGAAATTTCCACGCAGTAGTATCTTAGTAAATGGGAGAGTTTTTTGGGGTAGGTCTAGTAGAGCGGTGGTAAAGATTTCAGTGCACAGTTACAAAAGAATACCATAAAACATCTACATCCACAAGACAGTTTTCTTTGAGAAGGGCAAAGCTGGATGGTCCCAGAGAGTGGAGAGAAAGTCAAGACACAAAAGAATAGAAGGGAAAAAGATGGGCAGACACATCTAAGGAAGCCTGGGACAGCGTCTGTGCTACACGCGTGCCCTTATGTTTACAGGGTGTAAAATGTGAAGTATTTGCATTCCCACAATTCTTCGCTACGCTTCTATTCCACCTCCTGAAAAACACAGCTGCATCTTATTTGGTAGATGTAAGGACACATTTGGGAATCACTGGTAGTCAGTACAGTGGTAGGAGAAAGGGGTTCCCTGAGAGAAGAAAAGATAGATATGGAGAGTAAAAGAAAAAAACAAAAGTGAGTGATGACTGGCATGGCCTTTTGCCAATCAGGTGAGGATGATTTTGCCAAAACCAGTGTGCTACAGTAATTACTGCTGCTCCTTATTTACTGAAATCAGCACATTGACTGAAAGTTGCTATTGCAGGAAGTGTGGCCATAATCACTGTGTACGTATTTAACAAGGTGGAGCTAAAAAGCAAGAAATACAGTCTCGTTTCACGCAATCAGAATTTCCAAGCATTTTTCATCATGATGATAAAATAGACATCTGTGTCTATTGAAGCACTGACTCCAGCGTAGTAGTTCATGAATTCATCTGTTGTAACCTGAAGTAGGAGAATTTAAAAAAGAAAAAGAAACCTTCATTCTTTGAGTCATAAATTATACACACAAGCTATATGTAAAGAAACACCAGGAAGTGAACAAGGATGCAGACCATATGTTGTAAACATTGTAGGTATATCACAAGTGCTCTTAAACATGACAGACGTGTAGTGTTTGCTGGTGGGGGCATATGTGTCTCCCTGCACTTTCTAGGCTAGGGGACAAGGGGCACACCACAGCCTCCTGAGACTTCTCCACTGGTCAGAAATTTGGCCTGCATACTGAAGTTATTTAAAGTGCTGTAGGTTGCTAAAGCGCTATAAAATACAGTGCTTCAAATGTAATACCTCATTTAACAAGGGTTAATTTAAAGCACTGTATCCATTGTTAAAGTGCTGTACACCTCTGCTGTCATGGCACTGAAGCATTTTAAATGGTGCAAAAAGCAACTTCTGTGCATAGCTACGTTTTAAGTCATTTCCATTTAAGTAGCTATTACACAAGGGAAAACGAAGGAGGTGTATGTTGCAGAAATTAACCTCTTCATTTGTAAAACATCTTACTTTAGAGAAGTCCTTGAAATCAGAGATCTTAATCTCTGACTCCTCTAATTAGGTAAACCTAGTTAAAGGGCACTCCACAATCTCCTGGGGCTTCTCCACTGGTCAGAAATTTGACCTGTGTACAGAAGTTATTCAGCAAGACCATGAGGCAAGACCATAGGTAAACCTAGTTAAAGAGATTTACTATTAATCTCATCCTGCTTGAGAAACCTGTAAAGTTAGAATAACCAGAATGAGTAAAACACTGATCCTTCATGAAGATTAATATTGCTACGTAACTTGTTCAGTGATATTCATCTGGTCTTCAAACAAGGCATTCTTTGCACTGTCGTGAATACAATGGAAGAGGCTCCTAGTGCAATTAGGAGGTTGCAGCTTTATTTCAATTTATCCAGCAAGAAGTAACATTTTCAGAGCAGAAACAAACAAAACGGGCTTCTAAACCCAGGGGAGCATTTCTTATTTTGATATGCGCTGCGGGACTGAATCCTTTTATAAAAACAATTAGCCTAAACTTCCTGCTCTTTGTACTGCCATGGCACTGATTGCATGAAGAAATATATTTCCATTCCCTCATTCATGAGAATCGTACATACTTTTTGTGAAGCTTTAATACTTGGCTTATTTATAGAATACTCTGAATAAAGCTATCTTGTATAATATGTCAGAGTAATTTTGTAGCACTGATGGTCCAAAAAATATGTGGAAGGCAAGAATTTCTTAGGATGTTATGTTTTATTGGATCAACTATGTAGCTGAAAAAAAGTTAGACAAGCTTTCAAATGCAAGACATGCTTTGAAAAATTATCTGAATGGACACAGAATGCCTTGCATTTGAAGTTGGTACAATAAAAGGCATCACCATAAGAAATTCCTGCCTCTCACTTCATATATCAAGGCATATGACCCCGTAATTCCCAATGTTCCAAACATTTTAGTTGACAAACACCTAAAATATTTGCTGAATGGGAAAACCAGACCTTACAGTCTGTTCTACTGATTACAAGCAAGTAACCCATACTGCTAAGCCTGGTCATCTCAGAGAATTCAGCAAGACCATGGGGCAAAGATGCTTTTTTGGCTAAACCCAGCATTAAGGCACTTAGGAAGAAGAATTTTGGCTGGAGTCAGCAATCTTTGTCATGCAGTTATATGAATCTTGTTGATCTGAAACCTGATGTTAAAAACACCAGGCTAGGTCCTCTGTACTTACTCAGGAACCATGTCCCTGTTTCAAATAACAGGATGTTTTTAAACTTGAGGTCAGGCTTCAGAGCTTTATACCAACATTGTGGCTGAGATCAGATTCTAGTGCAGAGAGGTCAAGTTTGTTGCTCAAGACCTGTGGTCTAGTGGGTTAGCCAAAGAACTTCTAAACAAAAGAACTAGGTTCTGGAACTGACTTTTCTATCACCATCAGCATTAGAAGACTGCTGAAAGGCTTCTCAAGGGGAAAACACAGTTGAGGCCAGTAACTGGCACAGGTGGTAACCAAAATCCCCATCGTGGTCTAAAACAGGAAAGAACCAAAGTGTGGAAATTACCAGTGGAGTTCTTAAAGAATTAGTTTGGGGACCAGTCTTGTTGACTATTTTCATTAAAGATCTCGGGACAAAAGTAAGAGCACAATACTGAAAATGGCTTACGACTGTTTTCACATGTAACAATGTCTGATAGGAATCAAGTGGAGCTCTTTTTGGGTGACACAAGCTATTTCACTTACCTTCCCATCTTTGTCATAGGGTGAATCAAAATTATCTAAGAAAGCCCTAAAAACTTGGTCTTCTGTCCATTCTCCATTCTGGTATTTGGGATGATGCTGTGCATTGTAAACCCCTCGTAAGTCTTCAATGGTTACCACACCATCACCTGTTTTGTCAAACTTCCTAAATGCTTGCATGATGACCTCTTTTCTGGCCTTGGACATTGGAGGCTGGAAGAAAATTGTAATTAATTAATCCTGATCTGCTGCTTGTCTGTCCAATATCAGCTTCAAGCAGCTTTACTACTGCTCTTCCTGGGACATAGGGTATTTTGACCACAGCCAAATGTGTGAGTGGTCTCATTGGACAAATGAATGAGAGAGAAAGTGCAATTCAGCCTCACCAAAGCAATTTAATGGAGGGTACTCATACTTCTATCAAGTGCAAAGTAAACAAATTGCAAAAAAGAAGTGAAATGATTCCTATAATATCCTTTTGTTCTAATGATTTTACATATCACTTGAAAAAGACACAAAATATTATCTTTCTTTTAATTATTTTAAGTTGTAGCAGTCCATAGATCAGAGGTCTGTAATGAGAGACAGCCCTACATGGATGAACACACAATATAATCAGAGAAGAAAGACAAAGGCAGACTTATCAGCATGTTAGAGATGCAGGCCTGCATCCTGAAAATATCAGATAACTTGACCACAGAAGCTGGAGCTGAGAGAAAACCCAAATTTTCTGAGCCCCAAGTAAGTAGCCTAAGTAGCAAAGCCACCTTAAATCTCATGTAACTTAGATAAAAGCAGAATTTTTCAAATGGAAGCTGTCACCTTAACATTGCTGTAGATACCACTGTTACTGAAGGAAATGACAGGTCTGTACTGATAAATTACCTAACTAGGTTCAGATCTTTTTTCTTTTCTTTTTTTTTTTTGCCTCTCTGTAATAACAAAGCACCGTGATCATGAACTTACTCTTAATGTTATGAGAAATTCATCAAAGTCTATTGTTCCACTGCCATCTCTATCAAACATCCTGAAAAGCTCTTCTGCTTCTTCCTTGTCCATCATGACGCCATAATCACTTAATCCTTTCATGAATTCTTTGAAATCGAGGGTTCTGCTGTTGTCATCATCCATAATCCGAAAGACTCTGTGGAAAAATGTGTGATTTGAAGAAAATATAAATGAAATAAAGAATAAAGGTAGAAGGAGCTTTCATTGGGATAACATTTTCTTCTCCTAATTTATTTTCAGGAAGGAGCAGGACTGCAGCCATTGAGGAAGGGATGAACAATGTCTATTGGCTCATCTACACAGCTTGATAAGGCCTATTTTCCAATCTGTCTCTTCTGAAAATGACCCCTGGCCCTCACAAAAACAAAACTAATAAAAACTTGATATGGAGGGGTGCTACAGACATACCCTTACATACCTAATACGGAAGTCAAACCTGACTTAGATGCCCAGGTGTTTTTGTGTCTGAATTTCACTGTGCCTCACTTTCCAATTCATAAATGGGAATACTACAATGACTGTACAGTCTCACACCATAAACTCATAAACTAGTAAGTATATAACCAATAGCCATGCACTGGGGGACTGAAACCCTACTCTCCAGTCAACTCCTTCCCTGTGTTAAAATGTTCAGTAACAAAACAGAAGATATGGGTCATGTCATGTCCTCAGCTGTTGGAAATCAGTGTCACTCTACCAAAGTCTAAGGTTTTGCCCTTGTTTTACTACACTCCTTTGTTTTGATGTTGGTAGCACTGATTGTTGCATTCATTTATCTGCCCTGCTTGTTGCATGGTTTTCCTGTGGTCACTTGGTTTTGTACTTTTAAAAAAAAATCATTGAAGAAAAAAATACAATAAAAAAAGACAGCACTGTAGCACTGGAACTGCAGTTGAACTTTCCAGGTTCAACCTCCACTCCCAAATTACGGAGGGTTTGAAATAGACAAGAGAGGCCCTGGCCCCACTGAAGTGCGTGGGAGGGCTGCCATTGACTTCAAGGTGGTCAGGGCTTCACTGTACTGCTGAGATTTTGTAGTTCCCCCTGATTGCTGTAGCTCTCTGTAACACATGCTACTCAGACTAATGATTTATTTGGCTGCCTAGGCTTACCTGCCAAGTCCTTTGATGCCTGCAGACCCCCTTGATAGACATTGCAGTCGAAGCTTCTCAATTGGGCTTGTGGCTTTGGCCAGGTCTTTTTTGGCTTGGATTGCCATCTCTCGGTCATGTCTTGCTGTACCGGGCATCTGGTACAAGAATTCTCTTTTAGTGCATATTTATAATGAAGATAAAGACTTAGTATGACTGGCACTGATTGCAGAATACACTCTCAAAAGCACCTGCTAATGAATAGTTAACCCTGGCTTACCTACTTTGGCAGCAGGATATTCACTTGTCAGAGCTTTCTGCTCTGCTAAGATGTAGTGTATGGCCCTAAGCCTGCCAAATACTTAAGCGCATACTTAGCTGCATACATGGGGGCCCTGATTCAGGAAACTATTCCTATGCAATTTGACATTCACATATGTGCTTAACTACCATTGAAGATACGGGCACCTGCTTATATTATCAATAGGGATGGACTTAAGTACATACCTAGATGCTTTCCTAAAGAGGGGCCTGCAAGGGGTGGACAGTATAAAGTTTGCTCCACGCACAACAGGATTAAAGAGCTGCTTCTATGGCTCTACCCTAAAACCCAGTTCCGTGAAGGTGGGCAGGATTATGAGCTATTGCTTTAAGGAATTTGCTGGTCAGTGAGTCAGGCTGTAAGTTGTCCCAGGCTCCATAAGGAGGAGGGATGGCAGCTCAGTTGTTCTGTCTCATTTTATTTTATTTCCTCAGCTCCCAAGGAAGGGCAAATTATGCAGGGCCTGTCTTGGCAGGTGAGGTCTCCTCCTCTCATGCTAGAGACAACAGGTTTGACCTGGAGGACAACTAGAGTAAGTGGGTAGGCTTGTTGCACCTGAAGCGGGGCTTGTAGAATTATTCCACTCGGGCCAGGACCCTGACTCATACGTGAACAGTAAAAGACATGCAAGTATTTGACTTCATGCATACTGAAGAGCAGTGTTGGATAGGCTGATGCATGCAGCTTGGCCATCTAGAAGTCTGACACAGCTGGCTATTAGACCATCATTTACTGTTCTGGTTACTAAGGCAATGAAAAGTGGCACCTTTGGCAGCCCAGCTCATCAGCTTGAATCTCCATGTGGAAAGGACAATAAAAATCCAAAGTACTGTAGTTACTAGTCTCTCATAGCTGTTCTTTTTTCATTTAGGGATTTTTGTATTTTGCTATCAGTTTTCCATGGCAGTGGATGTCTCCTACAGGTACAAAGGTTAGCATACTGAGGCCTACTCTTGGTGACTCAGGCTAAGTATAGACAGTCAAAAAGCCCAAGACTGAATCCATTCAATGTTCGTAGGTTAGTCTAAGCTCCATGGATTGAACCCATAAGCAAGTAAACAGACATTCACTTTCGATACCAGAAATGCAGCCACATGTCTGCAGTGGCCCAGGCCAGAAGCCTGGGGGCACTAAAGCATGCCTCCTTGCTTGGCTGGAGCAGACAGCTTAGGCCACCCTGCCAGGGGGGAGGTTGCAGGGTAGATGCAAAGCATCCTGGGATGCTGGATTAATTTGAATCGGGAGAGGATCTGGGACAGAAGTTCGATAAATCGATTTAACTTAAATTAGTTAAGTCTGATACTACATCCATCCAGGTTTATTTTAAACTGGTTTTGGTCATTTTGAAAGTGGTTTAGGTGCACTGAACTTCTGTTGTGTTCCAGATTTAAACCACTGTCCTATTGCTTATATCAGTTTAGGTATAATTTCTGTCCTTAGCTTTAGTACCAATTTAAAATAAACAGCAAACTAAATACTACAGATGTTCATAGCATCTTTCATTGCAACATGTCAAGCTCTCTGTAAATACTCAGTTAAATTTCACAATCACCCTGTGGGGTACATGTGTATTAGAGGGTTAGCAATCCCATAGTGATCCATTACCATGCTACAGGTCCCTTGCAGACCTCCTCACCGTTTTCTAAACTATTTTAACTGATTTATGTCACACAGTTTGAATCAAATTTCAATTTGAATTTAGGGTTAATAAATTATCATCGATCATCAGCCTTTTAACAGACCTGATTTGCACATTCTGTATATCGGCTTATGCACTTAGCACTTGCAGTTGGAAATAATTAGGAAATAGTAATCAACCTATTTAAGCACTATTACATTGTTGCAGATCTACTGACAGTTATCTAAAGTGCTGTTCCAGAACTGTAATGGGTGCAACTGACCTGAGGCTTAGTCATGATGAGGTGTTGTTGGCACATTTGACTTTGTAAAGGTGTTACTTTATGCCTGATAACCTCTGTTGTGTTGCAAAAAAACCATTTGAGTTTGATATTTGCCATATTTAGCTGCAGAGTTCCTAAGAACTGTTTTTCCTAAAAGCAACACCTTATATACATGTTAATTAATAGTTTAAAATGCCTAATTCAAAGTGCCCTCATTC
>JAGPOW010002514.1:48400251-48411005 GCA_030014935.1 Caiman crocodilus | reverse complement strand
ACTTTACAGACAAATCCCACCCACACTGAGATGGTTCAATGGTTCAGGAGTGCCCCTGAGTGGCCATGAACACATCTACATCTACCCCAAGAAGCTCAGGGCCACTCTGAGGCATTACAATACATTCCTATGCTATCTATGCTGCCTGATTTGTGGGCTCAGTACATATACATGGCAGGCATAGGTGAGCAGGGGTTCTCTCTGTTGTGTTCAGGGCTTGCTCTACTTCCTAAGTCTACTTGCAAACAAACATCTTAACAGGTTTTCTGACCATACCTAAGCTGCCTAATGAAATCCCTCTTCATGAACCGTGTCTAACAAAAGTTAATGCATGGTTCTCATAAAATCTAGTACATTCTGTATGTTGTAAGAATTCGGATCTTGCTCAGACTTCCTGTTTTATTTTTTTTCTTTTTGATTCTGTTTCTGGTTTTTTGCTGTTTCTTTTTGAAAAAAAAGAAACTTATTTTCAGTGTCTTGATAAATGAGTTTCACTCATACTTTTTAGCAATGAAAGACATTCTTTTTTGACTAGTTATACTACTTATACAGGCAGTCATCTGGGCAGTTTTGAGCACTATTTTCTGCTTACTCTAGAAGTTCTGAAAGCAATATATTTATCACATACTTGAGTCGTGTAATAGTCCAAATTGGGCTAGCAATCTTATCTTAAGAAGAAACCTTGCATTTTTTCTAGAGTATAACTAGTATTTTCTGGCAGGTTAGAAGACTGGCTGCAGCCATATATGCCAACTGCAGACTCTCTGAAGCAGCTATCCATGTTCCAATGTTTGCAGAGCAAGCTCAACTTCCTCCCATGGCACCTTATAATTACATGAACTGACACAAGCTAGGAAGAACTGAGGACTATGAACTGGAATTTCCCTTACAAGGACTAACAGGCATCACATTAGTTTTCCAATTATATTGCCATGTTAGCTGGTTTCATTTAGCTATGCTGAATGTTTGTTGTAGCTGCCATGATTGTATTTTGCATCCAACAGCCAAACAGAATTTAAAAGCAATAAATTAGCCAGACAGAGGCTAGGGAAAAGGGGCACCAACTGCTGACCAAAGGCCTAAAAATGATTGTGGATGGCAACATACCAGCCTACTTATGTCTCCTCCTAAAATGAGGACTAGACAGGTTTCCAAAATATGTATTATTTGAAGACAATGTTAATAACAATGTTAATAACTTCTTTGGCTTCACTTTTCCGGTGGCGGGAAAAGTCCATTCTTCTGAACTGCACCAGTGTTCTGGTTTCTCAGTATACATTAGGAACAGTTTTCCACTAGCCACTTAGCTCATGAGTCCAGCTTGCTTGCTTGAAGACAAGTTCACAAGTAACCCAAAAATGCATGCAGAGAGCCAGCTGGTTGCACCGCTGGGCCCTCTTCATGTGCACATACTCAAGTTACTTGCACTAATGTCAGTGAGTATTAGATTAGGCCTCAAGCTGTCTGAACAGTTTGCCTAATTGTGCAACTATTTAAATTGATTCTATATTAATTAGATGAAGGTTGAAAAGAAATCTGCTTGAAATCTTGTCTGAAAAGCCTTCAAATGTTAACTTAATTTACCACAGGTACATATTATCCCAATGTATTTAAAGCATTTTAGAACCATTTATTTAATCTTTTTATTACCTAGTCTGTTGTTAAGGTTGTTCCTGAAAAGTTGGCCACAGGAGGCAGATTTCTACTGTTGGCTTCTAGAAGAAACAAAGGAAACACACATTAAGTAACTAACTTGTCACTAAGTGTATATTTTCCACTTATTTCACCCATGGTAAGGTTTCCATTATCTGTAAGATTTGATAAAGAGCACTAATCAATGCACTTTTTATTCTAACAAATGCCTCTAAAAAACACACTGAGGTCAATAGGGTTTTTTTAAGACAAGCCAGAAAAGCAGAACTGGACCTTTAGGTATATAGGTTTCTAAGAACCATTTCCTTCTACTAATAAAATTCAGCCACCATTTCATGGGGCCAAATCCAAGTAATAATGTTGTGCAAGTATGTACACAGGGAATTACATCCTTCCCTTACAGAAGTCTGCAATGATAACATCTTAGTAGGAAGCAGTGCTAGTCTGGCTGCACTGTCACTTCATTCTAGACAAGAGAGGTGGTTAGCCATGTTAGTCTGAAATCAGACAGAAGGCAGGGCAGAGTGCCACCTTAGAGACTAACTGATTCAAAGAGGCATGAGCTTTCATAAACATCTAATGAAGTAGGCTGTTGTCTACGAAAGCTCATGCCTCTCTAAACCACTTAAGTGTCCAAGGTGGCACCTGCTGTGCCTTCTGTCTGTCATTCTAGAAGTGTGATGATTAATAGGGGTGTGTGAAACGGGCTACATTCGATTCGAATTTGGCCTGAATTGGGGACAGTGGTTCGAGTCATTGATTCAACCAATAAAATCACTGTCCCCTATTTGATTTGGCCAAATCCAAGTCTGAAGATTCAATGCTGTTTTGGAGAATCAGCAATTCAGCCACAGACACAGCTTTGAATGTTTTTTCTACATATCTAAAGGTACCAGGCCTGGCTCGTGAACGCTGCGATGCTGAGGCGGATGGAGCGTCCCATAGGAATGCAGGCCCCCCTACGTGCTTGGTGGCGAACCTGCAAGTGGACTGGAAGTACTTGGGTCCACCAGGGAACACACTGCCCGCCTCCCTCCCCAGCTCTGTGATCAGCCGCAGGGGTACCCCACAGTGCACCCCCAGCAACCAGTCACTGAGCTGGGAGGGCCCCCAGCATGCTACCCAGTGGACCCAGAAGTGGACCGGAAGTGCTTCTGGTCCTGCTGCTGAGCGCACTGGGGATTCCTCTAAGCTCCTGTGGGATGCTCCATCTACCCTACCATCGCAGTGATGATGAGCCGCCTTGTCCCTTGAGGTATACAGAAAAAACTTAAAACTGTGTCTATGTCCGAATCACCGAATCTTTTTGAATCAATTTGGACAGTTCTGATTTGATTTGGAGAGATTAAAGGGTCTCCTGATTCAATTTGGAGATTCAGCCACCGAATCAAACCAGGGACCAAAGCTTCAAACAGCCCTAATGAGTAAGGTTACAAAGATACTAAAACAATAAAGTGCCTTTAACTATCTGGTGAGCAAGTGCAAAATGAAACACAAAGATGGGTGGCCAAGACTTTTTGCAGCCACAAAGAGAATCCCGATGACCTTTTGACACTGAGAATATGGGAGAGGTGACAGGAAAATCAGTAATCATGCATGGAACAGACCTTAAGCCTGGTAAGATGAAAATTCTTGTTTAAATGGAAACACCTTTTTCTAGAGGGATCTCTGGTTACGCTTATGAAAAACTTTGGACAAAAATGAATCAGTCACTAATCTCAGAGTTGCACTCAATTTGATCTAACACTACCAAGAAAATAATATACATAGAGAAGCTTGAGCTCAAACAAATGGAGTTTTCAGCAGTCACTATGAATATCAGAAATATATTAAATTCTCCTTGACATAAAAGGCTTTCAAGTATCAAGTGTGTATCAACACAATGAATACGGGTTCTAGTAAGAGAAAGATTTGCCTTTGATTAGTCTGTAAAAGGCTAACCATAGGTACCCCAAACAAAGCAATTATTTGATTTAAATATGTTGAAAAAGGTAGAATTTTTGCAGGGAAAGTTGGTGGGGGGATGGGGTGCAGAAGGGGGAGGAAGGAGGAAAAATGGGAAAGACAAAACAAGCTAACAGCCAAATGAACTTCACTGTAAATAAATCCTATTTGTATTGCAAGATCTTCTTTTGGAGGGTAAGTTTCCAAGATGTAAGGCACTGGCTCAGAGATGCAATGCTTATAGGGATGTTTCCTAGTTTCTGAGCAAAAGCCAGATAGGATTGTTTTTGACCACCTACAACATAGGTAACACTTTCTGGGTCAGAATGAGGCCCAAAAGATCAAGCTTTGTCAGCTCTTCTTTGCCAGTAACTTCACTGAGAGACAGACTAGTTGGGAAGAGTTTAGGAAACTCTGTACCATGTAGATGGAGAAGACATCACCATCAAATTGTACCAAGTTAGGAAGGGAAGTTACAAACAGAAGACTAGCAGCTTTTTTCAGGTGTGAGGCAAAGAGATCCACAAAAATAGTTTTTGAAGGATGATTTGCAAAATTAACTTCTCCTGTAAAGCTCTGTATAATTTAGAACCAAAAAGAAATGTATTAATGTTTTGACCTGTGCAAAGCAAAAGAATAATGTACTGGAGCAGACAATGAAGAATGGATAGCAAATGATTTTTTTTTTAAACCAGATTCAGAATTTAAAGTGATTTTTAGTTAAACTTAATTCCAAAAGAATCTGACTATTTAGAGGCTTCCTAGGTTAGCTCTACAATTAAAAATGTTATTGACACAGGTATATCAATTCAGGAGCGACTGATTTTTTTTTTGCTGATGCTAATATGAGTACTACAGTAGATGCATTATCGTGACTATAAAGTGCTCAATCCACATTGCTATATTGCATTCTTACAGGATGGCATCTTTTTTTGGAGGGTTTTGCTGGTTTAACTATATTTTAGCATTAAAGAAGATTTGTGGTGTTCATCTGCTTTTGATTTCTCATTATTGATTTAAAAAGGTCAACCCAGAAGAAACAGGGCTTGCTTATTAGGTTTAATAAATTTAAGATTACCTTTAACATTAATCTTAATATCCGAATCTAATTAGGCTCTTACAAAGCATTCTTACTGCATTTTACATTTTTTTCCAGAGCCACTAACAGTATGTGTAAACTGCGACTGGCAGAGATGGGAAGAACTTCTTTACCCACAGAGATGTTATACTGAAACCAGATAAAGAAGAGGTTCACTTTGAAAACAAAGCAAGAAACAAACAGTGTAAATACACAGATTAAATAGTTTGCTTTACTTAGCACTGACAGGGCCCCAATTGACATGTTTCATTTTGCAAAAAAACATTTTTGAGAGCTCAATGGACTGCAACAAGAGAGAGAAATTTCCTTAACAGGTTAGTTGCTTTTTCGCATCTCCCTAAAGAAAAGCAACACATTGCCTTTTGTTTAAAAGGTCTCTCTGTAAAAAGGATCTTCCAGAAATAAGAGACTAGGATCTTCAGGCTCAGCAACTGCCATAACACAAACCAGGGCTGCATCTAAGTCACCAACTGGAGGATCATGGCCTTACAACATAAGATGACAAACACAGATTAAACATTAGTAAAAAAACCCCCCAAATACCTGCATACATCAACTGAAGATGTTAAACATTAATAGTGCATGAGAGAACAAGCTTTTGGTAACTTAGAGATAAGACGTCACACTTTTAATACAGCAATGGGTTCTCAATTCCAAGCAGAATAAACTGGATGTAAGACCTTGGAAGATAGAAAAAAGCTAGCTGAAGAGTCAGACAGGCAGCTTAGAAAACAAGGCTATTGAAAAAATATCCCCCTTTTCATCGCCAGTTAAACATTATAGCCTTTAAACCACAGGTATCAATGATGCAGCCTGCAGACCAAATCTGTCCTGCAGAGTCCCATCTACCAACTGCTCCCCAGAGCTGCTCCCGAGTCTAGAATTGACCCAGACGCTGCATGTGGTTGCCCCCACAGCTGCTTTGTGGTGGGCCTTAAGTGCAGTCTGAGTCTTGGCATAGTCGCTGAATAGTCTGGATCCAGCGTGCTGGGGAGCGGGGTCAGGTCAATAGGCCATATGCAACCTGTGGAGCAGGCTATGCACCATTCATTCAGCCTGTAGAGCCAGAGTTTGACACCCCTGCCTAAGGTACAGTCTGTCACTTCAGTTAAACATTTTGAGGTTTAACATTTTATTCACTTGAAAGAATCAGTAGGAATAATGGGTCAATGTCCAGTTGGGAGGAGGTATCAAGAAAGATTTCCCAGAGGTCTATCCTGGGTCTGGTATCATTTACCATATTTACCCAAATTCAAGATGACTTTCAATTTAAGACTGCTGTGGCAGGGGATGAGGGGGCAAAGTCCCACCTCTTACCCCCCACTGTGCCTACCCCCACCATGTGTCCCCCTACTGCCTACCCCCTTGCCACCTGTCCTTCCATGTCTGTGCCTGCCTACCGCAGCCTGACTTCCCACTCCCTGCCTCCCTGCAGTTTGCCCTCCCAAACCTTTGATCACCCTATGTGCCCACATTCTCCGCCACTTACCCTCAGGTAAGTCTGGCCAGGAGAACCAGCAGCAGCTCCCAGCCAGGCTGAATTGAGGCTGAAGGGACCAGAGATGAGGCAGAAAGTAAGATGGGGAGGGGGCACCTGGAGAGGAGGGGAGCAGGTGGTGAGGGAGGCAAGGGGGGGGCAGGGATAAGCTGTGGTTTTCCTCTGCCACCCTTCACTCACCCTGGTTATTTGCCCCCTCCCTCAACAAACAAGACATTCTGACCTGGAGCAAGCAGCAGCTCACCTCTGACTTCAGCCCTAAGCCAGGGCCAAACCAATGCTGAGCCACCACCTGCCCTGAACTGGTAATCAAATCCAAGATGAGGCTTTGTCCCCTCCCCCATACTGATTGGGAGGAAAAAAAAACACACTTGTCTTGGATTTGAGTAAATAAAGTAATACTGTTATAATGATTTGGATGATGGGACTGAGTGCACACTTAGCAAATTTGTGGAGGATACCAAGTTGGGCGGAGTGACAGACACACTGGAGGGCAGGGCTAGGACCTGGATAGACTGGAAAAATTGTCTGTAATTAATCAGATGAGATTCAACAAGGACAAGCGCAAAGTCCTGCATCTAGGATGAAATCACTGCAGGTACAAATACCAACTGTAGAATGACTTGCAAGGCTGCAGTACTACACAGAAGGATCTGCTGGTTACAGTAGACCATAAGCTGAATGAGTCAACAGCATGTTCTTGTTACAAAAAGGACAACAGCACACCGGGTTGTATTAACAGGAGAGTTGCTTGCAAATCAAGGGAAGCAATTCTTCTGTTTTACTCAGCGCTGGCAAGGCCTCACCTAGTGTAATGTATCCAGGTGTGGGCCCCACACTTCAAGGAGGATATAGGCAGATTGGGACTAGTCCAGCACAGAGTGACAGACATAGTTAGGGGCCTGGGAAACATTACCTGTGAGGAAAGGCTGAAAGAACAAGAGAGATTTAGAAAAGACTTTTTGGGTTGGAGGGGCAGGTGGGAAGGGCAGGGAATTTGATAACAGTCTTCAAATACTTGAAGGATGATTATAAGAAAGATGAAGATAGGCTTCTCTCTGTGGTTTTTGTGGGACAGGACTAGCAGCAATGGTCTCAAGCTGTAGCAGAGGAAATTAAGATTGGAGACAAGAAGGAATACTCTGTGAGGATGGTAAAATATTAGGACAGGCTACCTAGAGAAGTTGTGGAATCTCCATTGTTGGAAATTTTCAAGGCCAGGTTGGACAGACACTTGTCTGTAATGGTTTATTCACGGATGATCCTGCCTTGAGCAGGGGGCTAAACTAGATAAGCTTGTGAAGTCCCCTCCAGCCCTACCTTTCTACGATCTGATGAGCATAGGCTGCTTATTGACAGGAGTCCAATGCTCACACAATGCTGTGCTGGATCAATCATTGTTTTCGACTTTGTTAGCATCTCTCTGACATCACAAAATAATTACAGCGTAAAATTGTGTTGGCCTGGACACAATTTGCCATTTGGGAAAGGTGCTGCCAGGATGCATTCAGTCCGCACATTTCTCCTCATAACCATTTCATAACATCTTGAGATCATGCGATCAACACCTGCACTCCTGAAACAAAGACTGGATTTGAATCTCCATACTTGGTCTACACAGGAAGTTTAAAACAAACTGAACAACATCAGAGTGAGTGTATTTAATGAGCGAGTTAAAATACCTGGGTGGAGCCACTGGGCCCTAAGGAAGAGTATCACTAAGAGCCTCCTAAAAGGAAGTGGGCTGAACCCCACGTCAACATGCTGCCGGTTTTCCATGTCCATAAGCCTTTACTGCCTTGCCCTTAACTAGCACAGCTGTGCTTAGAGCCAAACCGCCCGGACAAAGTAACCCACTCGCTAAGCTCTGCCTCCCACTCGCTCCACACAGGGCGGGGTTGGGGGCACAACAACCAGAGGATGGCTCCACCACCTGTGCCAAGGCCTGTCTGGGGTCCCTGCGCCCCTGCTCTTGGGGGCAGAAGCCAACAAGGCAGAGCCGCAGCCAGTCAGGCTCCTGCACGTCCCTGCGTGAACGGACCAGGATGGGAGAGGCGGTCCCACGCTGAGCAAATCCCACCTCTCTCCCCGGCCGAGGACGGTGCTGAGACCCCGGGGCCGGGTCTGCATCCATCCCAGCCGGGCGCTGCTCCCACAGGGGCTCTTGCCATAAAGCCTCACCTGTGTTTTCAGGTGGGGGTACACACCCGCCTGCCATCACACCCGTGTGCACCCCCAGCACCACACCTGTGTGCACCCCCGACGCCGCCAGGGCAGGGCGGAGACCCCGGATGCGACCCCCGCGCCGGGCCGAGCCGAGCCGAGCTCACCTGTTGGCGCTGGGCGCGGCGGCCCGCTCCATGGCCCGGCCCAGCCGCGCTGGCTCCGTCTCACCACACCTCTGGCGCAGCCAGCGCCGGCACTGCGGGCATCGCTGCTCGCCGCTCCGCACGTCACCGCCGCAAGGCCAGCCGGGAGCGCGGCCTCGAACTCCCACTCCCAGCGGGCCTCGCGGCCGCCGCGCAAGCTCCCACTCCCAGCAGGCCTCGCGGCCGCGGCGGAACTCCAGGTCCCAGTAGGCCTCGCGGCCGCTTCCGCCCTCGTGCGCGCGGCGGGATCGAACGTTACCCGGGGCGGGGCGGCCGAGCGCGGGAACTGGCTGGTGGTGCACGGACACCCCGGGCCCTTCCGCGTGTGCATCTGCTGCGGGGCACCATGCACAGGTGAGGACGGAAGCACCTCCGGGTCCTTCCCGAGCGCGCGCTCAGTGCACGTCTGTCTGCGTCGTCTTTGATCCTCTAGGCAGCGCATGTCGGCATGCGTGTGTGTATGTATGTGTGCATGAGTACATATGTGTGTGTGCGTGCATGTGGATGTGTGCGGACGTCTCTGCCCCCCGCAGGGGCAGAGGGCGCGGTAACTGGTTCCTTGGCCCCTGCGGGGCTGGCCCGGAAGCGGAGCGCGGCGTGGGAAGCCCCCTCTTCACTTGGGATTACAACTCGGGCCCATCAGTCATTTGCCCCTATTGCTGAGCGGTGCGGCTTGCTCTAGGAAATAGACAGCTAGTATTTACCACCATGCAGTGATAAATTAAAGATCGCTAGGACAGTGATCTGTGTCAACTCCTATATTCAACTCCCAGTAGCCTAGTATTTTCCAAACATTTGGGGTCAGCAGACCGTTGTGAACCTACTCGATTTCCCCTGGCCCAGCGTGCACACCAGTTTTAATAAAGGAAGGTGAACAGGGCTTGGTGCGGTCTGTGGATTGTCAAGCTGGACCCTATGAACAGCCATAGATTTAAATTGCTCAGACAGGATACAGGTAGGTGAAGTGACTGAATTTTTTGCTGTCTCATTTTCAGATTCCTAACTTATGATATTTCCCTTGCTTCCTCTGGCAAACAGTTTTGATATGTAGAGAGAGAAAACTTCGCTGAATTTCAGTGTGGTTCTTTCATTTCTTCATTTACCTCCATTGTTTTTAGCTGTTCTCCCCATGCACTAGCATAAGTGATGTGTCTTTCCTCTTGAGTCAGTAGCAGTGCACTGGTAAAGATTTTCTTGGCTGATATCAGTAGCCAATTATTAACCAGGCACATCAGCTGACACGGATCTAATAACTGATATTTAGTAATGATAGTTTGCTGAACAAGTTTTAGTTCAAGCACCCCCGCCACCATTTCTGGTTGTGGAGACGCTGGTACAGGAGGCATGGCATAACTTTAATTAGATTGGCACTTCAAGCTGTTCGAATTAAAGCACTGCCCCCACCCCTTCTGGAGCACATTTATAAGTGCCCCGTGCCATTTGCAGCCCTTGTACTTCCCCAGTCTAGGGGCAGCTGCTTGAGCATGAAGTTGCCCAGGACTGGGTGGTCTCTAGGCACTTTAATCTCATAAACATTAGGGCAGGAAGGGACCTCATGAGATCATTGGGTGCAGCCTCAGCAGGAAAGTCAGCTGGGTCAGATGACCCCAGCAAGGTGAGCATCCAGGCATTTCTTGAACATGTCCGGAGTAGGTGCTCGCACTGTTCTGGGGGAAGTCTATTCCAGACTCTGGAGACTTGGACGGTAAGAAAGTTTTACTTCTGTCCAGTCTAAAACAGTCTTCCAGTAGTTTGTGACTGTTAGATCTTGTCTTCCTTTGGGGTGCCCTGGTGAACAGACATTCTTCCAGTTTCAGATGCACACCCCTTATGTATATATAGGCCTTATGTACATATATAGGATGTATATTATAGGCTGCCACCAAGTCACCCCTGAGGCTTTGCTTCTCTAGGCCAAAGAGTCCCATACCTCTCAGCCTCCTCTCCTAAGGCCTGTTCTCTTGACTTCTGTTCATGCGTGTGGCTCTCTTCTGGATTCCAGCCACAGCCTCACCAAGCCCGAGTAAAGTGGGAGGATGACTTATAGTAGTTTCATAGTAACTAGGGTCAGAAGGGGTCTAGAGCAGGCCACCTAGTCTGACCCCCCGCCAGTGGCAGGAATGAGTGCTGGGGTCACAGGACCCCAGCCAAGTACCTATCCAATCTACTCTTGAAGATGCCCAAGGTAGGA
>JAGPOW010002514.1:48365863-48396934 GCA_030014935.1 Caiman crocodilus | reverse complement strand
AAAAAAAAAAAAGGGGCCACAAAGAGCACCAGAGGGAATTAGACCCTGTTGCTTAGTGGCCAGATCACTTGGATGGGAGACATTGTAGGTTAGAGTTTGCTTAAAGGACTGGCTTTGTATTTTATCTACTGGCTCTTGAGTATAAAACACAGAAATGATTTTGAGAGTAGGACCTGTAACCCAGGAGGTTCCCCTATTATATGAATGCCTTGACCATGAAGACTAGTCATGCTCCCTCTGGTGATCTCTGTGGTCCTGTGAACATTGAATTATATTCTGTAAATCTTCATTTTATTTTTTGAGTTGAGCAGGGCCTCAGCTTGAATACAGTGGGTAAAGAACATCCCACCTAATTTAGTTTATAGCATGGGAGGTAAGAGAGAAGATTTTAAACCTGGGTCTTTTGCTTTTTAGGTAAGACTAACTGGCACAGGGTAAATATATAGTGCAAGTCAAAAGGAAAGCAGACCAAAATAAAACCATGTTGGCTTTCATGGCAGAGCTGCAGAGGCAATAAATAGAAATACTGCTTCTTTCACAAGGTGGAAGTCAAATCCTAATGAGGAAGGTAAAAAAAAAAAAGACATAAACTCTGGCAAATCAGATGAAATCTGTAGCTAAGACAGAATTTGAAGAGAAACTTGCTACAGACATAGAAAGTAACACTAAAAATTCCTTTAAGTATATTAGAAGCAGATGACCTGCTAGAGCATGCAAAAGGAGTGACAGGATAACAGGGCCACTGCTGCTAAATGCGTTCTTTGCATTTGTTTTTGCTGTAGAAAGTGATAAGAAGATTCCCTCATCAGATCCATTCCTCTTGAGGGACAAGTCTGTGGAGCTGACCCAAACTGAGGTGTCAGGAGACAAGGTCTCGGAGGACATGGATAAACCATACTGCAGCAAATTACCAGGACCTGGTGGCATTCACTCTAGGGCAGGGGTGTTCAGTCTTTAACCTGCAGGCCAGACGTGGCCCACAAAACCATGTGACCTAGCTTGTGGGACTCCCCATGGGTCAGGAAATTTGGCAGCAGGGGAGCAGTGGCACTATCGCTGCCCCTCCCCTGCTTCCAAATTCCCCTTTTCCTTCCGGACACGCCCCCCTTGAACCTCCGATTGGGACCACCAGCTGGATCCAGCCTATGGACAGACCAGGTACTGCCCATTTGTTCTCGTGGACAAAAAGGTTGGGCACCACTGCTCTAGGCTCCTGCAGGAGCTCAGCTTGGAAACTGCCAAACTCTTAACTCTAGCATACAACCTATTACTGGAAACAGCCTCAGCACCAGAGGACTAGAAGGTTTTCAGTGTGGCTCCAATGTTTAAAATGGCTCTAGAAGGTGCTCAGGAAACTACAGGCTGGTGGATCAAGGTGATCTGGTTGACGCAGTATAACTGAACTTCCAAAAAGCCTTTTGCAAGTTCCTCATCAGAGGCTCTTAATGAAGTTAGGCATGGGCTTACAGAGAAGGTCCACTCATGGATCAGAAATTGGGTTAAGGATGGAAAACAAAAGATTGAATATAAATAGTTAGTTTTCAGGATGGAAAGAAGTTAACAATGGGGTCCCCCAGGGATCTTTGGGACCAGCACTGCTGATTTGGAAAACAGGGTGAATAGCGAGATTGGCCAAATTTGTAAACAACTGAAAATGATTCAAAGTGGTAAACGCTAAGGCAGACTGTAAAGAACTTCAAAAGGATCTTGCACTATTGAGTGAATAGGCAACTAAATAGGAGATGAAATTCAGTATAAATAAGTGTCAAGTGGTGCACATGGGCAACAATAACCCATACTGTTCTTACACTGCAATGGGCTCTACATCATTTCTTAACGCACAGGGAAGACATTTGGGAGTCACTGCTGATAGTTTGAGAAAAAACTCATCAGCTCAGTACTCAGCAACCATCAAAAAGGCAAACAAAATACTGAGAATTATTAAGGGAATTGTAAACAAAAATTATCATTGTGCCCCTTTATAAATCCATGGTGTGTAGACACCTTGAATACTGTGCCTAGTTTTGGTCCCCATTCCTCAAAAGAGATACAGAAGAACTAGAAAAGGTCCAGAGAATGGCAACAAGCGTGATCAGTGGTATGGAGAGGTTTCCATACGAGGAGGGACTGAAGAAGCTAGGCCTATTCAGTTTAGAAAAAGAGGCACTTGAGGGGAGACATGATAAGGGTTTACAAAAAACTAAATGATGAAGAGAAAATAAATAAGGATTTATTATTTACTATTTCACTGTACATGAACTAGGGATCATAAAATGAAAATAACAAGTGGTATAAAACTAACAAAAGGAAGTTTTCACAGAGCATGTAATTAAAGTGTAGAACTTGTAGCCAAAGATGTGGAAGCTGACGGTTCAACCAGAATCAAAAAGGGATTGGACAAATTCTTGGAGGGAAGGTGTATCGGCTGCTATTGAACATAGGAGCTTGGGGTGCAGCCTCTGAATCAGGACTTCCTAGACCTTAAATGATGGAAATTTCAAGTGAGAGGAAGCTTGGAAAACCCCTGGTCATGCCATTTACTCTTGCTTTCAGCCTTCACTCTGCCACTGTGTGACACAGGATACTGACCCCAGAAATAGCAGTTCTTGTGTTCTTAACTGCTTGGTGATTATGGGCTCCACAACCCCCTCCTTTTCTGGTGGCCCTACACGAAAAGAAAGGAGGGAGATTCTTTAAGTTCTTTGAAAGCGTGGATGTTGGCAACTGCCTTTGGGAGGAATCCGTCTAAGTATACAGAGCTGCCTTGCTATGGGCCACAGTTCAGCATCAGCTCTGGAGAGAGGTGTCTGCTCTGAGGAAGAGGTTTCCCATGGCTTTGCAGAGACTTGGCAGATTCTATTGTGACTTCTTCAATTGAGATTCAAGAGGATTTTGGAATTCAAGCATCCTACAGCTCTAATACAGCAGTTCTGGGCAGCGGAGTGTAGCTATTCAGAAACCTTCATCTAGCAACAAAATAGACTGTTTTGAGGTTTGGTTTTGCTTTAAGAAATGAATAGTCCCAGTGCTTTTATAAGACCTCAGTTTGACTTCTCAACCTAATTTTCAGTCATTTTTTTAAACCTTTCTGACTTTGAGTTTTGCTTAGTTTATGGGGGTGAGGGGTGGTTTTTTTTTTTAACTCTTGTGTGCAATCATCTTTGCATAAAATTCATACCTAAAATGAATACTGTCTCCTATCCCAGTTAGAGAGACTATCATGTTTGGAACAAGGCAAAAAAACCCAAGCTCCTTTGCAGCAGTAATAGTGTTTTCTAGAATTACACCCCTCAGAATTTACCAGCCAAAACTTAGAAAACTTGGATACTTAAGCAATACCATAATATGTATTACAGAGACTGCTTTCAGGAGAGTTGTGGACTTCTGTTTAAAAAGAGCTAATTGCACACAAACAATGGCTACATTTGTTTCAGAAGAATAAGACATTGTGACTTTAGAACTTCTTACAAACACAAAAAATAATGTAGGTTGACTGAACAAGCTTTAGAAAATAATTAATGATAGTACCATTGGCAGCTGTTGTTGCATGTATCTATACGTGTCCCTTGCTTTATGTGGATACCATATGTATGAATTCACTCTTATGCGATGACCCTTTTTATACCAAAAATTCATTATATGCAAGGTAAATTCACTCTTAAACGATCAGTATGGTGGAAGTCCGCAGTCAGCTGCTTTGTGCGGGGCATTGTGGAAGTGACATGCACCAAAATATAGTCTCTTGTGTGGTCTGTGATCCTTATTCTTGTCTGCAAAACATGTTTCTGTAATTGCCATCCACATTATGATAGTGCACCGTGCCTGTGTGTACTGTCTGCTGTTGGTGAGTACCAAAATTGTCTAGTAGAAGTGGGTCTGGGGGTCAGTGCAGTCAAGGAACGTGTCCGTATTTGTTGCATTGTAAAGCGAGTTCCCTTTAAGTGAACACAAGTTATGTGCCATTTTCCAGGAGCACATATATAGCATAAAGCAAGGGAAACCTATATACTGTTGCATATATTTATATGGGGTGTACCTAGTACCATCATGGATAAGAGTAGTAATTGTAATATCTTTCCAGTAAGGAAATGCTGTAACTGCATAAGCAGACTATTGGTATTTGCATTGCCCAAGGCAATGAGGTGGTGATAAATTAGAAGATTTTTTCCTTTGTTGTCTGGTTTTCATTTCAATTAATTTACGTTAATTAATTCCCTGTAAAATTCATTTTTTCTTGAAGGTGCTTCTTGGGATGCACTTCCAGATGAATTGCTATTGGGGATCTTTGCTTATTTACCTCTAAATGACCTGCTGAAAGTTACCCAGGTTTGCAAGAGATGGTATCGCCTTTCGTGAGTATTGTGTTTTGCTTGTAAGCGTTGAGGGCAGCTTTGCTTTCTAAAGATTGTGAAATTATCTTGTTCATCTTGACATGCACATTTAAGCTAGTTTATACTATATAAAGATTTTGTGCATGTTGAGAGAGAATCCTTAAACACATAAGTAAATAATTGCAGCCAAAGGAATATAATATTCTGGCTTATGCCACTTATTCATAACAATAAAGGCTAGAGGTGCACTGATAAAGATTTTTTGGGCTGGTACTGATGGCTGATTATTAAAGAGCCATCTTGGCTGATACCGATCTGATTGCTGATATGTAGCCCAGTAGTTTGCAGAGCAGCATCTGGCTGGTATGTCTGCCAGGTGGGGAGGGGATGGGGCATGAGGGGGGCAGACTTGATAAAATAACCTGTGGGGAGAGAGGGAGTGGGCAGGAGTAGGCACTGCCCAGCTGGGGTGAAGTGGGGTGTGGGATGGAGCCATGAGAGGCTCATCTGACGGGCGGGGAGGAGTGCAACTCCTGCTGCTATACACATTCCCTGGGGGGGGCTGTAGCAACCCTGTAGCCCCCCCACCTCAGCAGCAACCAGCCCAAGTGCAGCCCCGGCCCTGCCCCCCCACCAGAAAGAGCCCAGCGCAGCCTCCAGCTTGCTCTGCACACAGATCCGGGGGCACCCCCCCCATGCCTTCCCCAGGCATGTGCATAGTAATGGGATCCTCCTAGTCTCCACACCCACCTCCCAAAATAGCTGTGGCTTTGTCCTGTGCCCTGCCCCACACCCTCCCTCACCGCAGGGCCTTGATCTGCCTCCACCCCCCCAAAACAGACTTGCCAACTGGACACTGCTCTGCATGCTCCTGAGTTGGCCGTATGCATGCCGATAATGTCAGTTTTCCTTTTATCAGTGCCAATACGATATGAACTGATGCCTCTAATAAAGGCTGACATTGAGAATTTTTAATACTTAGCCTTTTTTCATTTGGTAACAAGTAAAACTCTCTTCCCTCTTAGGTTTGATGAATCGCTTTGGCAGACTCTTGATCTGACTGGTAAAAATCTGCTGCCAGGAGTGATTGGGCAGTTGCTGCCTGTAGGTGTAACTGTATTTCGTTGCCCAAGATCCTGTATTGGGGAACCTTCGTTTAAACACAACAGGTAAGAACGTTGCCATATCTAAGTTTTCTGCAGCAAAGCTGCCCCTTTCACTTTTTACTATTGGCTACATATTGCAACCAATATCATTTGGTTTAGCACCTCTTGTTGCACTTGGTGCTGCCATCATTTCAAAGTTTAGGGACACCACAAGTAGTTGTTAGGGTGGAGAACTAAAATTAGAGGAGCTGTATTCACTTGTCATTGATCTAAAACTGTTGAAGAGCATGTGAATGCAACTCAACTGTGCTGGATTATACTGTTAATTTTCTGGGCATTTATCTCATACATAGCCTTTACTCTGGAACTAATAACTACTTACTAATGAAGCACCTTTTTAAAAGGAAACTTGTTTTAACTCAAGTAGTACAAATAACTGATAAATTGCAAAGATCTGTGTACCCTGAAGCAAACAAACAACATTTTGCAATTTAGGCAATAAACTTAGTACTTTTAACAGATCTGACACGTTTTAAAGCATACATATTTTCTGCTGCCTCTGCACGCTTTGTGGTATGCAGATGCTCTGCCAGCAGGAGTGGCTTCAGGATTTGACTGTGTGTCTTATATTGAATAAGAAACTGCTGAAACTTCCTTAGCCTGACGAAGGGTTTTTGAATCGAAAGCTTGCTTAATTGTTTTCCAGCTATTTAAGTTGGTCTATTAAAAAATATCAGATTCACTCAAAGAACCTTATCTTATATTGTATGTCTTTCTCCTTTCAAATCTGTAGACCTCTTAGACTGCAACATTTGGACCTGTCCAACTGTACAGTCAATGTTGCTGATCTCCATAGTGTTCTCCACCGATGTCATAGACTACAGAACCTCAGCTTGGAAGGATTAAAACTTTCTGATGACATCATCAGGTGAGAGGGAATGTTCATTAATGTTCTTTATTTATGGGCTTCTCTTTGGTGGTCAGGGGTCCCTGGACACCTCTAAAGGTGCATACTTTGTTGCTTTATTTGGTTGAACTCGTTGCATGAACCTCATGAGTTTCCTTATACAATTGAATATCCCAAATGCTTGGCCAACCGCTCATTCCCTTGCAGCTCCTTTGCCCCTCATATAAAGAGGCTTTGTTTCCCCAGTTTTGCCACCTACCTCCATTATTGGGAGCTGAATCATGCAGGATATGCAATGCTATTGACTGAATGACTTCAGTGTGAATCACCAACTAGTTGTTTTGATCTGTGGACAGTTGCAAATGTTCCTAAATCTCTGGATCACATACCAGGGGCTCTTGGTCCCTTCTATTTTACACTTCGGGTATTCTAATTTTTTCCTAAATTCTGGGTTTGGTTCAGATTCCCAGACTATTTACGGAGCTTTGGAACTAATGAGGTGCAGCATTCAGAAACTTTCATGATACATACAAACAGGCAAATGCAGGAACACTAACCATCAAGTTAAAAGTAAAGCCTTCTGAAGCTTGGTCAGCTAATGCCAGCTTGCAAATAAAGGCATTTAGCACTTACTCTAGCAGGGTCAGTGAACTTTCACTGGCACCATTTACCTGCAGATTGAGGCTAACTTTGCAAATAGGGTAATCCCTTTTCTGTCACAGAAATGCAGCCCTTGACTGCAGGGAAACTCTGCGGCCAGTGGGGGTTGAACTGACCAGAGAGGGGTTTAATTCCCCCCCTCTACCCCACCAGCAGGGACCCGAGCTGGGTCTGCCGGGCGCTTCCCCCTTGCTGCTGCTGCAGCAGCAGAGCACCATGGTTCCTGGAGGCAGAGGGGGGCAGGGAGGAGAGTTAGTCCCCCTTCTACCCTCACTGGCAGCTAGGTCTGCCCACCCTCGCTGCCATGCTCCCTGCTTCCCAAGATGCTTAATGCCCATTAGAGTAATTCTACTGTGCATTAGCATGACAAACAAAGCCCATGCTAATGTGCAGTAGGTTAATCCAATGCTCCGTAAGTGTTGCACAGAAAAAACATTCATCTGTGCTAATGCATAGTAATGCCAATTACAGCACACTAGGTTAGCACCTATTACACATTCTAATATGCCATAACTATGACCATGTGTAGATGCACCCAAACAGTTACAGAACGTATTGAATCAAGGATCTCAGGGTTCGTATCCATAGAGATGAGATTGTTGACCCTCTTGGCAATCATAAAGCTTTGATCTTTGCTTTTGAAAATGAAGCATTACTAGTGAATGCTAGGAGAGAACAAAATGTTGGGATATTGTGTCTGATCTTTTTTCCAGGAACGTTGCTCAGAATTCCAGTTTGGTGCGACTAAATCTCTCGGGGTGTTCTGGATTTTCTGCAGAAGAACTGGAGACCATGTTGAGCATCTGTTCTGGGTAGGGAGCAATTTATTTATTCATTTGTTTTGCAGGCTGCTGTTCCTTGTTGAAAATCCAGATTACTCATGTTTCCTTTAAACTACTTCCTTTTTTCCTTTTCTGCATAGCTAAGACCTCTTTCCGGTAGTGTTTTATAATTATAAGACATCTTGCTTAAAGATACATTCAGGGACAAAAGCTGTTTGTGTCCCTTGGATTTCTGTTATGGCAATTTGATTTCCTTAATGAAAGAGTGAAGAGTCACATTGCCAAAAAGAAAGTTTGTCTTAAACGGGAGTGGCATTTGACAAGTCCCTACACGCAAAGCACAAACTTGATAGCAGAAAAGATCATGGCTTTACATCTCTGTTAAAATAATCCTTCAAAAACATATGGTCTTCTAGTTCTTGTGTGGACCCCCACTGCAAGAACTGGCAGCTCTGGAGGTTCAAGCTCTGATCTACTAACAGGAAGAAGGACAGTTTGTGGTTAAAGCACTGAGCGGGTGCTCTAGTCAGCTGGATTTAGCCCTGGTGCAGCTGACTACCCGTGTGTTGCTGGGCAAGTGACTTGAGCACATCAGCCAGCACAGCAACTGTACAAAACTTTCACTTCCTTGGGCCTTTGGTCTCCATCTCTTCAATGGTGTTCAATCCTATTTGGGACCTACCATGTTAAAATACAGAACTACCTAACAACACAGAGTAGATGCCACACAAAAATACATGCTTCAAAAATACACACCTCATCAGTGTGCTTTAATCCTGTTCTTCAGAAACCTTCTGGAGGAGGAGATGGTGCCTGGTTTCTTTGACCATTCACTTAGTTGCCTATTGACAGATTAGCAAAAGATTTCAGTAGTGCTGGTTAGCCATTAATATTGGTTATTGATTTACTGTACCTCTAATGGCTTCACTGGCCACAAAGGAACACCTAGGACAGGGCTGAAGAGACATCACAACTTAAGACGAGCAACATGTGCAAAATTGTTTGGGAGAGTAGCAGTCGAACCAGGTAGTCTTTGAATATGTTGTTCAAAAGTAGAGGTGCACGGATATATTAGTCCATATTGGATTGGCACCGATAAAATTGATGTTAATGGCAATTGGCTTTTTCTGGCTGGTGCAGCCAAAAATATTGATAAATGCTGTGTGTATGCATGGAGCCGCAGCATGCACACAGCCAGGAATGCAGCTCGGCAGCTTGGAGAGTGTCCGGCAAGTAAGTCTGAGGGGAAGGGGAGCAGGGGGGAAGGTTAAGGACCCCACAGTGAGGGACACAGTGGGGCTAGGACTGGAGCATGGGACAGAGCTGTGGACAGCTCATCCACGAGGAACAGGGACATGGGGAGGGGGGCAGCTCCCCACTGCTGCCTGCACCCCTGGGGGAGGCATGTGGGATATGTGCCCCCTGGATTTGTGTGTAGGGTGAGGGTGGGCTGCCCGCTGCAGGCTTGGCCAGGGGCTGCACTGGCCTCTTCCTGGCAGGGGGGCTGGCCTGGGGTTGAGCTCAGGGCACATGGGGGGGGGTGCTGGGAGGTGGACATACAGGGAATTTTGGAGTGTCTATAGCCCACCCTGTAGCCTAGCACCGCTGTCTGCCCCGCCCCAAGCACAGCCCTGGCCCAGCCCCCACTAGGAAGATGCTGGCGCAGCCCCTGGCCCCAAGCCTGCAGCAGGCAGCCTGCCCTCACCTCATGCACAGATTTGGGGGGCACATGGCCCCCATGCCTCCCCCAAGGTTGCACACAGTGGTAGGGAGCTGCCCTGCCCTCTTCGCATCCCCCAGATGACCTGCCATGGCTCTGTTCTGCACCCTGCCCCAGCCCCGCTTCCTCCCCCACAGTGGGGGCTTGACCTGGCTTCCCCTTCCCTTCCCCGCCCCGACTTACCGGCTAGACACTGGCTGCGCATCAGCATTGGCCAGTATGACTGCCATCAGTGCACCCTGTTCAAAAGAATCTTATAAATTGGCCAGCTGGTTTAGCCACAGGCCCATCAGCCTGACCTCCATCCCGGGGAAGGTTTTGGAAAAAATTATCAGAGGCCATCCTAACAGACTGGTTCATGGCAACATCCTGAGGGACAGCCAGCACGGGTTTGTTGTGGGTAGGTCTTGCTTGACCAATCTCATTTCCTTTTATGACCAGGTGAACTATCACCTGGACAAAGGGAAAGAGATTGATGTCATATATCTTGACTTTAAAAGAGCCTTCATTCTGGCATCCCACGATCACCTTTTGGCAAAACTGGCCAACCGTGGCCTCGGCCTCACCATGATCTGCTGGCTGGGGAATTGGCTCCACAGTAGGACCCAGAGGATGGTGCTTGATGGAAGTCAATCGTTGTGGTGCACTGTGACCAGTGGGGTCCCTCAAGGCTCTATCCTAAGGCGTATACTATTTATCTTCATAAATGATGTAGACATTGGTGTCAGAAGTGGCCTGGCCAAGTTCGCTGATGACACCAAACTCAGGGGTAAAGCATCCACACCCAAGGACAGAAGGGTGATCTAGGCTGACCTTGACAAGCTCAGGAATTGGGTGGACGAGAACTTAGTGGTGTTTAACACCGAAAAATGTAAGGTTCTTCACCTTGGGAGGGAAAACCTACAGCATGCTTATCGGCTACCTTGAACACCTTCAGCAGACATTTGGATGTTTATCTTGCTGGGATCCTATGATCCCTGCTGACTTCCTGCCCCTGGGGGAGGGGACTGGACTCGATGATCATCTAAGGTCCCTTCCAGCCCTAGTGTCTATGAATCTATGACTCTAAAGCTAGCAATGGATAAGGGACATATAGTTCATCTGTTTTTCTTTAGAGACAGTCACACTAAGTGCTAGCTACACAGAACAACAGGTGTTTAGTGTGCCAGTAGGCATTAAACAGTAATGACTACCAGGATGTCCATTATTAGTCCCCGAGCCGTTTGTTTAATGTCATAACATTTGGTGCGACAGATGCAGAAACTAGGTGTATCATGTATAACTTGATTTTTAGTACTGGAATAATGCAGAAATGCTTTTAAGGCCCAAATCTTTGTTTCCGGCTTGCTTCCAATGTGTGTGTATATGTTCATTTGTGTTTAGATTGCAAGAACTGAACTTGTCCTGGTGTGATTTCACAGCTGATCATGTTCAAGCAGCAGTCAGTCACATTTCTTCAAAAGTAACTCAACTAAACTTCAGTGGATACAGGCAGAATCTACAGATATCAGGTAGCACTCAGAATTGGTATTCCATGAAATGACTTATTAGGCCCCAGTAAAGTATATCTAAGGTTACCAAGCAGACTCGCAGGGCTGTCACAAAGGCTGCTGAACTAGCCAAACAATTTTCCTCCTCACTGGGCAACCATTAGCTTCTTGCTGATTCTTTGTATGACTTCTAGTAATTTCCATGCATTGGACAGTAGTAATGATATATACAAGCTGGGTGTGGCTTGCCTCCTGCCAAGACCTTCACTTTTTGCACCTGCTCAGTTATAATAGCTGGGAGAGGCTCTTGACTGTTCCTGGATCTAAAAGTCTAGCTATTGAGTTACTTCTCTGTTAAAATACCTAGCCCAGGGCTGTAACATGTTCTGTGAGATGGATTCAGTTCACCAGGTGTACTCATGTGACTTGCACTATATCCCCAGATTGTGCCAGATCTGCAAGTATGAACTGATATAACAATCGACTTTGTAGATGGCCTGAAACAATGTTTCAGAGAGAAACTTCCCTGCTTTGATAATTTTCCAAGGTTAATTGTCATCAATAACTATATAATGGGTGATCTTTTAGAGCAGCTGGAGTGGGAGTTACTGCACAAAAGGAAATGCAGAGAAGACTGGGAGAAGGAAAGAAATAAATAGAGCCTGGAGAAGGAAAGGCAACTAGGGGCAGAAGTAGCACTGGGCCTAAAGAGGAGCATATTTTTTCAACCAGTAAACAGGACAAGAAGGTGCCAAATAGCAACAGATAGTTTGGTTATTCCACCAGGCTGTACTTCACCCTTTCTCTGTGTATACCTCCCACTGACTTCATTGCGTACTCCATTAAGAGGCAGATGCATCTCTGCCTACATATCCCAGTCTAGTATGAACAAACATGGAGCTCTGACTTCTCCGACTTAATAGGACACCCTTTGCCCTGAATTGGGTTCTTGCTGAGTAAGAGGAGATGCAAAAGGATTGATTGCAAAAGCAACAGTGCTGATTTCTTATGCTTTCCAAGGAATTGGCTTGAAAGGGTGTGCTTTCACTTGCACACTTCATAAAACTTAGTGTAAGAGCCCTTGGGCTGCTGGTATCAGTTCTATCCAACTTGCGTTTTGCTATCACATAGACGCCACAATTGGGAATCTGAGTTCTGGTATTCTGGGTGCTGAATTCAAACAATGGCAAGCTGATACCTGTTGAAAAGAACTTACAGTTTGAAGGCAAACTAACAGCACTATTTGTAGATTTGAAGGAAGAACTTAAAGCATCAGTACAATTTCTAGATTTACATAGAGAAAACATGAGCTATCCAAAAACTTTAGTGTGAAAACTAAAAATGTACTGGAAATGTTGGAAAGAGCTGGGTGCAGAAATAGTTTTCACCTGCATGAATACATGGGAAATTCTTCCATATTAAAAGAAAAGTGACTAAATTTTAAAGCTAAACAAGAAAATGAGTTTATTGATTATGGAAATGATAGTTCAGGGACGCTTCTTTGAACAAAAGTTTTACTGGGGCCTCTGGAGAACCAAAACTTGTGCATTGAACAACATCACTGAATAAATTTTATATATTACAAGTGCAGTAGAAATAATCTTTAAAAAGATGCATCTTTTTACATACTGAATAGAAAACAAGTAAAAGGAGATTGGATGTAGAAGCAAGTAATTCAAACCACATGCAACTTTAAAAGTAGCTTTTGCTTGCAGGGAGAAGTTATAACATTACTGAAAAGTGACTGGCTGATCATTTCTGTCTGGCTTTTTTTCAGATGTTAAAACCTTGGTAGAAAGATGCCCTTATCTCGTTCACTTAGATTTAAGGTAAGAAATTCAGTTTAGCAAACTCTTTACCCCTTATTGGGCAGAGAAAGATTTTTGTTCCAGTGCAATGTTGTAATTTTCTAGCCATAATTCATAACAACATGGCACGATGCAGTAAAGTATTGTATCTACCCTTAACTTAGCAAAACATCCTGCTTATGGAGAAGTAACCCCCTTGTCTGTTTCAGAAGCACTTTCTGCATGCTAGAAGAAAATGCTTCAAGTAGAAAATAAAGCTTCTTGAAAAAACCTTTTGGGAAAATAGATATAAGTTTAACAAATGTTCCTCCCTGAATTTTTTTAAATACTTTGAAGTCCGCATCTTATACACTTGAAAACATGTTTCTCTTCCCAACCTGCACTTTTTTTCTCCCGCTACAGTGACAGCGTAATGTTGAAACCTGAATGTTTTCAATATTTCCATCAACTCATCTATCTGCAGCATCTGTCCCTTAGTCGATGTTATCAGATATCTCCAGCTGCCTTGTTGTAAGTAATGTCTTTGTAGTAGTAGTAGTTTTGGTTAACATGTAAAATATACAGTGTCTATCCAATATCTTTTCTCCAAGATCCTGAGCCTCTGCAATCTTAGTAATTCAAAAACAGGAGGGGAAAATGGGCTTGGATGAGAAGCAGGGAGGAGGGAATAGAAACAAAAGAATCCAAGGACACACTCCCCCAGCTGAGCTGGGCCAGACCCCATTTTTCCTGAGTCTAGCCCTTCTTTTGTCAGCAGACATCTGTTAAAACCCAGGTGGCATGAATATATCACCCATTCTCTAATATGGATATACACAGCAGGTGTAAGTTGTAACTAAGTAATTAAAAGATAGTGAACTCAAATGGAAGCAGCCTGTGTTGTGAGCTTGACTGATTTGCAACCAGGGTGCCACAGTGCTTAGTCCCTCTGCCAGGAGGTAAGCAATTGCTTTTCCTGTCTCTTGGTGCCAAACACCCCAGTTTCCCACAGACAATATTCCACAGCAGTGCACACGGCTGGTCCCTGTGCTCCCAACAGCATGCTGTTGTGCAGGCACATGAGCCAATAAGCAACTGTGGGCTATGCTTTTCAGTCCACCTTATTCCCCATCCTTCCTTTCATGCTCAACTGGACCAGCAAGAGTAGCCACAAATCATGTGGTTTTTGTTGCTGGTATTCAAGTCCCCAGAGGAACAGTGCTCCACCCTCCTTAGGCATAGACCTGGGCCTGGAAGGGGGTAGGTCATGGGAAAAGCAGGGCATGGAGTGGTAGGGGAAAAGGGGTAAAGCCCTGCTCTGCTTCCGCTCACCTGGTATGAGCTATAGTCCAGTTCAGTGGTTCTAAATTGCAAAAAAAAAAAAGGGAGTATGTAACAAGTGCTGGACCCCAGATGTGGCCTTGATGCCCCCTGGTGGCCACACAGCTGCTGCAGCATCCCAGCCCTCTGGGTAGCTTCCCCTTTTTTTCTCTTCACACCTGCCATGCCTTGATGCAAATAATTTGAAATGGGGAGACTGCCCAGGGGTCTGGGAGGAGCCCTCTATCAGGCTGTGTTTCAACACATTAATCACCTTAAGGGGCTGGCAAAATTATCTTTTAAAGGTAATTAGTGTGTTATAATCACAGCCATGCCTATGACTTACAGACGTTGTTATTCAATCGCTCTCCTTTCATTGGGGCCTCAGCTCTGCCCTTTTCCTCTGGCTGGGCATTTTAAACTAGGACCACTGTGCTGGACCTAGCTTCTGCCCCTGCTTTTAGGCACAGAGTCTGCTTTTGGCCTAGTCTCTGCCCTGCTCTGGACACTGTGGCCCAGGTGTCAGTCCTTTCACAGCTGCTATCTGTTACTGCCTCAAGACTGGCCCCTGGCAGAGCTCAAATAGCCACATGCCCCTTAAACACCTTGGGATCTCCTCTACCCCCAAACCACCAGTATAAGCAAGTTATAGCCAGTAAGCTTAGGTTTGCTATAACACAAACTAGCCTTGCATGGGGTTCAGACATAACTCCACATCACTGGCTGTACCATCAGGCTTCCCCCTACCCTGTGCTGTATTCCTTGCAAGTCAGCAGCATTCAACCTGCCTTACTCCTAGGGCAATCCAGGTGTCAGCCAGGGGCTTCTCTGCAACCCTCCTGCCCCAGAGCTCTTTTCTCAGCAGCCTCATGGCTAGACTGCCTATCTAGGTTCAAAATTGGGCTTTTATGTTCCCTAAGCCTTGCTCCCTTCTGGTCAGGTGACTTCCACAGACCTGCTGCAGTGTGCCCTTTACCTTAATGGGCCAGGTACTGGCTAGGCAGCAGTATCTTCTTTCAGCCTTCCCTCTTACAGCTGTTTAGCTGCCTGGGCTCTAGCTACTGCAGTTTCTCCCCTTAAAGTAACAGGAGCACTAAGCACCCTGTTACGGGCTAAAACAGTTGAGATGCACTCATTTAAGAGTTCCAGCTCAAGCTGGTGAATCGTGTTTAGGCTTATCCTGAGAGATCCTTTTTCCTGATGTTTCCTTATTAAATCCATTTCTTCTTACAGAAAATAGTTTGGTAATTAGGACAACACAGAACAACATTCATAAATTATTACAGAGGTGCTCCAAAACAGTCACCTACACTACTTTAGTAAGAGACCTTTACAGTACTCCTATTGAGTTGACAGCAATTTCAGATAAATTAAGGACAGAAGTATCCACTAATTTTGAAATGACCAGGACTTGCAGCATCTCAAACCCCTTTGAGATGCTGCAAGAGGCATATGCAGGAGCAGACTGGAGGATCAGAAACAAAATAGGAGAACAAGCAGGGGGCTGGAAACAAGCCCCTGGAGGCACACTGGAGATGTTCCCCTGTTCATCTCCAGTCTCCTGAGGCTGGAGATGAGCAGAAGAATGAGGAGGAGGCTAGAGACTTCCCGTGCTGTCTCTGAGGGTAGAGAACAAGCAAGGGGAGGGGGCTGTCACCTCTGGGGCAGTGAGGCTGGAACCATACAGACAGTGCAGTTCATGTGCTGTGTGGGGGTGTTCTGCCCTGTTGGGGGGGGGGGGGGGGCCGGGGCCCGGCCCCCCCAAAGCCGCCCCCCGTCCCCCCGCCCCCGCCCGCGAACCATGCACGGCCCGGCATCCCGGAACACCCCCCCACAGCCCCCCCCCCCCCCCCCGCCAACCCACAAGAGCTAACCATGCACTGACCTGCATCCCTGAACACCCACACACATCCCCCCACCCCACTCCTGCAAACCCTACATTGCCCTATCACACACCCACCATGTGATAAACTAAAAGCAAACATTAAAATATAGAAATATTTAGGATTTATTTTATTATGATGCTAGAGACACTGATAGGCTTTCAAATTGCTTTAATGTTGTAAATATAACAATAAAACATTGCCCATCTGATCACTCTCTCGTTCTAATTGTAGAAGAACATTGATTTTTGGGGTATTTTAAAGAGTGAATTTGTGATGCTGCTTCAGCAGTTTAGCCTGACAAGGCGCTAGTGTCCCCAGATACCAAGTTGCTGGGCCTCAGAAGCTCCTGAGGGCAAGTAGCCCTCAGCTGCTGGCCAGGGCTGTTTTTTTAGCTGAAGCAATTTAAAAACGAGCTATTCCAACCTTTCATTTCCATGGTAGGAGGTGCATCTTTTGTAGAATATCCTTGATACTAATTCACTATTTTATAGCACGATAAATTTGCTGAATGCGCATCACAACAACAGCTATATTAACCCATTGCTTTAGTGATAAATATAATGGGCACCAGAAGCCTATGAAAGGGGCTTTGCAAGCCTCTCACCCTTAAGGAACAAAATCCTTAAGCTATTTTCTAAACAGCACAAGCAAGGCTTACATAAGGTCTACAGTAAATTAAATGTTTTGTCCAATTCATTAGGTAAGAGCCTTAAAATATTGGATGCATAAGAAAATCCAGCTCCACTGTTGTCATGTTGTCACTAAAAGTTAGTGAAAGTATCATTTAAGATCAAGTTGGAGTAAAAATGAGCAGTGTGCAAGATGAGTTTATCTGTTTCTGAAGTTGGACTGTTCAAATGGGAATCCTAAGATCATTACCAGGGTGTAGTGGTGTGGCTCTGGCAAGCATTTTATTTGCTCCTTATGATGAGTTCATCTGCTGCCTGGTTGCATATTTGGGTACATTGCTTCAGTGACATGTGGACAAACAGTAGAGTAATGAAATAACCTGGTCTATATACCTAGCCAATGTTACAACAAAGTAAGAAAGATCAGATACTTTGCAATAGCTTACCCAGTAATCTAGGGGAAATTCCTTCCACTAGTTCTGAATGTCTGTTTTAATAAAGTTCATTATTGTGCTTATGTTAAGAAGAAACCAATCACCTTCTGTTTTGTAAGTCACACTTCATACAGAAAATGGCCATAACCACCTACTCCAGCCATCATCAGCTGCCAGTTTGTGTGTATGAGGATCATGTAACAACCCGTCTTATTTACCAAGTGTTTGACTGAATAAAAGAGAAATTTGTGTATAATGTGGCTGAGCAATTAAATTATTAAAACTTGCTTTTAAAATAAGCTGATTTTTTTAAAATAGGAACAGATACAATTATTTGAAATGCTTTATTTTCCAACTTCTCAGGCAGGAAGAATAAGACTAACAGATGAATGAGGCTAAGAGGTTTTAAACCATGTGGGCAGTCTACTAATCAGTTTGTTTTTTTCTCTCCAGAGAACTTGGTGAAATTCCCACACTAAAGACTCTTCAAGTTTTTGGAATAGTGACTGACAATGCCCTGCAGCTCTTGAAGGAAACACTCCCTCACATAAAGATCAACTGTTCACACTTTACAACCATTGCAAGGCCAACTGTTGGAAGCAAAAAGAACCAAGAGATCTGGGGAATCAAATGCAGACTGACACTGAGAAATCCTAGTGGTTTGTGATGCACAGTTTGCAAGCTATTTCTTTTGATTGATGCCAAGTGTGGGGCAGTTCATGGACAATTCTGAACATTGAAGTACCACTCTATCACTTTTTATAGTGTTTTTAACTTGGTGTTATGCTACAATCTAGTTTTATAAATATATTTTTACATTGTCTTTTTAAAACCCAGTAGTATTTCCAGATAGCTATCTAATCAGGTAATGAATTTTTGGAGGTTTAAAAGAAAGAGCCTATTTTTTTTTTTTTTTTTTTTAGCAAAGATTACTTTCAAAAGCAGTTTATACTTCCAATATATAGACTACTTTTGAAAGCATGCTAAACATTATTAAAATAGAAATAGGCAATTTGCATTAAATAGAATAGGTGTTCTAGTTTTCTGCTAACATGCTTAATTTTCTGAGTTATAATGTTGTTTCTTTGTTCAGAAAACCAGAAGCACCTTTTGACTGCCTTTGTCGCTTTTCCAAATATAGTTACTTCCTGTAAGAGACTGGTAACGTTGAAAGCTTTTCCACCTAATTGTTGTCAAAGAACTATTCTGCTTCATCATGATTCAGTATATTCCTGACTTCCTTGTTTCAGTTTTTAGACCTCAGAAGGAATATGGGTGTTAAATATTTTTGTGTTAGAAGTGCTGATTCTACTTATCACTGTGCTTTTATATACTACTTCCGCTGAGCCTCATGGCAGTATCGGTCATGAGAATCATACAAAAGCAACTCCGAGGCAGCTAAATATCATACAAGCTGTAGGCAGCAGAACAGAGTTACGGCAGACTTCTTCAGTAGATTATGGAAAGGATCCTCATTATTTCACAGCTGCTATTCTAAGGAGTTTAACTTGAAACCTCTTTACAGACTTGTTGCATATAAAAACAAGTCCCTTCCCCTGTCGGTGTTTCTTGCTCTGTGCATCATCTGACTTCCTGATTAAATGGCACACAAATGGAACATTATGTAGCTTACCTGTTTTCTATAGGTTCCAAATAGCCAGACATGGGGAGCAGATCTCATTGCTGGTAAGCTAAGTGGGAAAGTGCTTTTTTTGTAATTGTTCTTCTCAAGGTCCCATAAAAGTAGGCAAAGCTGAGAAAAGGTGAAATGTACAGAACTGCAGTGTTCTTCAGTGCCAGGAAGGGGACCTGTGGATCCAGTGGAAGTTAGGAGGACAGCAGGAGCCCACAGATGCTCAAATCACCTGGCTGGTATTTGTATGAAGTAGTGTCAGGAAAAATAGGGAACCTGTTGTAGCCATATATGCTGCAGTGTAGGAGAGGAGGTGGTAATAGTGCTTAAGTTTCTAGGCCCTGCTTCCAGTAGTTTTAAACACCAAACACATTTTGTTATAATTTTTAAGGGTAGTTAATACTAAAAAATGTACTTGCTTAAGTGGATAATATAGGAACAAACTAAATATTCATCTCATTCATTTGCCACAAGGTCGGAAGGATAAACAAAGAGATGCGAGTACCTCAGTTTTCAGGTGATCTGGCTTCCTTTTCAGGCTCCCCACAGACTTCCTGTGAGATCTCGGCCATTTGGCCCTTATGCCCCCATTCCGTTCCGTAAAATGGATCTGATACATTTATGCTTCAAAGAACGCCGATGAAATTTACTGATGGCTGTAAACTATGTTAGATACAAGGGTCTCAGGCCATAAGATCACAAATGGTATGTACAGTAGGCCTGTGAGAAGCAGTTAGTATTTGCTTCATATATGAATCTAGCCGATTCAGAGGACAGCGATTTGATTTGATGATTCAAACCACTGTGCCAAATCTGATTCAGCAATTTGGCCACTGCCAAATTGACTGACTCTGAATCGGACAGGCCCCATCCCCTGCCCACTCTCCCAGCCCCATCAACAGCTGCCCTACCCAGCCTCAGCTCCCAATAAAAAAAAGCTAGGACTCACTGGCTCCTGCCAGGTAGGAGTGCAATCCCTGCTGTCCTGTGCTATGTGGGGGGGCTCTGCCAGGAGCCTCCAGAAGCCCTGAAGCTCCTGCAGCAGCTGGTGAATGCCAGGCTTTTAAAAAAAGAGCCAGGAGCCCAGGCTGGGTGGGGCAGCTATGGTGGACAGCAGGCAGGATTTGGGGGCCCCCCCCATGGACCCCTTGCCCCACCTCCAGTCCCTCCTCTCCCGCCACCTACTTACCAGGATGGAGCCTGGGTCCAGCTCCCTGCAGCAGCAAGCAGGGACTGCCCAAACCTCCAAAGCTCTCTGAATCTCTTCTGAATAGATTCGGACCTTTTTACTGGTCTCCTGATTCAGATTTGGAGATTCGGCCACCAAATGTCCTCCAAAATGAATCGGCACCTGAAGCTTCACATAGCCCTAATGTACAGCCATAAAATAGTTTGGCTAATAAAACGTGAAGCACTCACCAGGAGGAGGATCTAGACTTTTCCTGGCCCTGTCTTGGTTTCCTTTAGGATGACAAATTTCTAGCAGAGTTGTATACATCATAGTTGATATTAACTTTGCTGATTCTCAGTTAAGTGGCAGAATTTGGAATTGTCCCAAGTTTTCCTTGTTCCTTATTTGTACAGGTGTTGAAGATTGTTAACCTTTTCTACAGTTCTCATTTTTAAGGTTCATGCTAACAGCTACTGACAGGCTGTAATATGAGTCTCTGTCCTAATACCCCACTATTATTTGAACTCCTGCCTCTTTTAGGGAGCTTTAAATGAACTTTAAATGAAGCTGTTAATGGGTGAAGTGTTCTGAGCAACTCAGTACAGCTTTTTAAAAGTTCCAGACTTTGAGGCATCAAGGTTCAAGAATATCTCAGAACTGGAACTGGCAAATCTGATCAAATGATAGCTCTTGGGCCTGCCCTACAAAGTACTGTAAATTGTATTTTTTTATTTCCATCCACTGTTACCATAAATATTTTATTGTTTCTAATAAGATATACAGTATATTGTATGACATTTACTGTGCCTGTGTGGGGCAGGCAGAGCCCTAGAAGGAAGTTAGTGCCTAGTAGGACTGTGCAAAACAGCACCGGTTTGTTTCAAGGTTTGTTTCATTTCGAAAGCACTGTTCCATTTTGTTTTGTCAAAACTGTTTTACTGTTGTTTTGATGCTGTTTCAACGTTTTGCCCGTAGGCTATAATGGGGAAGCATGAGACTGCCTATAGCTTTGTCATTTCTTGCCTGATTCAGATTAAATTTGCAGAGATGGTAGCCCTTGCTGAGGCCACGAAGCCTGCCAGGTTTCGAGGAGATAGGTACAGGGGTTTCTGAGAAACTGCTTCTCAAACTGTTCAGAGCAAAAAACTTGTCTCATTTGTAAGTGTGAAGCCATAGAGAAAGCTCAGTTCAAACAGTGCTTTTTTTGCTGTTTTTGTCCCTCTCCCAGAGCAGTGGGATTGGAAGGGACCTCAGGGAAGGATCACAGTCACTGGCCAGCTACACAGTCAATATGACAGCAGTCCTTCCCCCTCCCTCTCCTTAGTTTCTCTTTAGCTGCAAGCAAGCCTAGCTTCAAAATATTTTGACTGCCCTTGTTTTGTTTCGAGGCTGTTTCAAAGCCTTTGGTTTCAATTTCACTGTTTCAAGCTCGAAATGCGTCAAAACTGCATCAAAACAAAACAGCCGGCAAAATTTTGCACAGCCCTAGTATATTGTAGTGAGGTTAGCTTGTGTGTGAGAGAGAACCTGATGCTTTTATTTTACCGACTATTGTTTCCCACTCAAAATGTCAAACTTTTACATAAAAAGAACTGCCAGAGGAAGATGGGGGCTGGAACATAAGGGGAGAAGTCAGACATTTAGGTATAATAGACTGAAATGACAGCACAGGAAGGAGATGGAAATAGTAGCCATGGTTGCAACTGCAACAGTTGTTTTAGTAAAATTACAAAGGGAAAAAGCAACAGGAATTGGCACAGGCCTAAATGGAAGGGAGAGAGAGAATTGGCTGGCATAGGCGAGTATCAAAGTTGCCAACTGGGATGGAGAAAGTAGGGGAGGAAAGTTGGAAAGATAAATATGCTTCTGACACGTTGTACTACTTGTACCAATGCTTATTATGCAGTTTAGAAACTTGTAATTAGAGGCATCACATAACAGATAAGAACAAGGCAGTGCATTGAGGAAAGGTGGCTAGAGACAGTTGTAGCAGAGAAAGCAAATCCTCCATCAGAAGTGATTTATGAAAGGAAGAAGTACTCTTTTCCTTTGTACACCAAGAGGACATCTTTCTGACATACAATCTTGGACTGAACTACAGCATTTGGCCTCTGCACTGCTGCTCTGACCGGACCATGGTCCCTTCCAGTCTCGATTATGCATGACCCATCAAACACTACAGTTGCTGACCATCACCACTCATGGAAGGAAGAAAATTACTCTGACTTTTAGAAAAATTGCTTACCGAAATTGAATGCTAGCCAGCTTACCACTACTGAACTCTTTAAAAGGGTAGCATTGGCATTAGTGGTCAGGAATTAAATCGTGCAACATTACGTATTAATGTATTAAATTAATTAAATCTTACAATAATTTCCTCTGGTTCTAATCTGCATGCATACAACCACCATGCAGGGATGTCAGTCTAGTGCAGAGAAGAGGGTGGGCCTATCAAGTGTTCCCAACAGCATATTGTATAACCAATGGGTAGCTCTTACTTCTTTGCGCTAACCTATTGATACTCTACTTCAGCTAACAGGATGCAAAATGAATAGAGCCTAAAGACCGAAGCTATAATACAGTTCTGAACCTTTCCAGCATGTTAATGCACAAGCCGCAATGCTGCTGTCAGTGAACCTTTGCTCCTGACTGCTTGGAAGTTTGACTAACAAGTTTAACATAGGAAATATGAAGGTGCCTCTGGCACCTATAAAACAAGCAAGTAAGAGCTTCCTGGTTATGGAATGGTATTGTCTTAATTTTAAACTGGGAAATCAGTCTGTTGATTATCTTTACTCTTAAGCCAACATTTTAAACATCAGAAGCTATACAACACATTGTAAACTTTTAGTCACTAAATTCCCAACCCCAGGTACTTCTAAGCCAAAGTAGAAATACAAAGCAAGGAACTGTTTAAAATGTCAATTCAGAATCAATTATTCTGCATTAAAAAAATACAAACACTCCACATTTTTAGAGCAAAGACTGTCAAGTTCTAATTTAACCACATGTCGAAGTGGTGTTAACTATGGCTTAACAGAAGCAAGCCAAAAGCTCTGGACTGAGCAGGCTGCTGAATTGAATATGGTTCTTGAAGTTACTATCAGTTCAGATGAATAAATCACTGTTAAATTAGTTTTGTGTCTTGCATATATACTGTTACATAGAATTCAGTCTAGGGGAACACAGGTTTTTTTGTTGCATAAGAGTACTAACATTTTTTAAAGCTTTTAAGTCTTTTACTTCCAAAAAAAGATGCAAGCTCCTGTACTGATTTATCTAAAGTGGATTCCCAACTCCATCCTATATTCTAAATTAGTATGAGCCAACACAATTCTATCTAATTTACTTTGATTTGTGCACTAGGATTAAAAACACAGGAGAAATGTTATTCACTACAGTGGCAAAACACCACTTGCAGTAGACTGACAGCAGCTCAAGTCTATAACTCAGTTTTATTTTGTGATGAGCAGGGATCTGGGTTTTGTTTCCCATGGAAAAACAGTAAGCTGCAGATTTCACCTTTAACTAGAGGCAAATATGGATTTCTCGTTTTAGCGAGAAACCCACAGTTTTGGCTGTTTTGCAAGGAATGTGGTGAGACGGGGATGCCAAGTGCATGGACATGCACATGGTCCCAGGCATCCTGCAGAGCAGATCCAGCAGTAAGAAGGGGTGGGGGAGGAGAGGAGGATTGAGGCCCCTGTAGGGAGGGAGCTGGGCAGGTTTTGGGGCCACAATGCACAGCTGCAGGTAGCTTGTCCAGGGAGGAGTGGGAGGGCTGGCTCCCCACTGCCACACACGCTCCCAGGGCAAGAGGGACCCATGCCCCCCAGATCTGTGTATGGGGCCAGCACAGGCTCCCACCCTGCTTCCATCCCCCAGGGCCTCAGGAACTCGGCAGGGACAATTGAAGCTGCACAGAGAAGCTGCTTGTTCCCTGCTGCCCTATGATGCACCCCTTGCACATGCGGCTGCTTTGAAGGACACAACCCCATACTGCTACCCTCTCTGCAGCCCCATGTGCAGGAGGGGGTGTCGCCACAGCAGCACAGAGCTTGTAGAGGCAAGCAGCTTCTCTGCATGGCTCCAATGCTCCCTGCCACACCAGGTTGCGCCCACTGGGCTGCAGAGGCCCTGAAGGAGGGAAGCAGTGCAGAGCTTGCAGTGACAAGCAGCTTCTCTGCATAGCTCCTCTGCTTCCTGCTGCACCAAGTTGTGACCACCAGGCTGCAGAGGCCCCAGGGGAGGGTGGCAGAGCAAGCAGAGAAGCTGCTTGCCCTGTAAGCTCTGGTGACACACTTGCTGTGCTCAGAGCTGCAGATGGCAGTGGCGTGGGGTTGCACCCCTCAATAGCAGCAGGATGTGCAAGGGCGTGCAACTCCAGGGCAGCAGGGAGCTCACAGCAGCGAGTAGCTTCTCCACATTACATTGCTCTTCCCTGGCATGTCAGGCGGCACTCACTGAGCTGTAGAGGCCCTGGGGGAAGGGAAGCAGAGCAGGAGCCCATGCCTGCTCCATGCACAGATCTGGGGGACACAGGTCCCTCTTGCCCCTGGGAGTGTGGCAGTGGGGAGCCAGCCCTCTCTCACCCCTGGATAAGCCACCTGGGTCTGTAGCCCTGGCAGCTGGGGCTCTCCTGCAGGGCTACGGGAGCAGAGGCACCAGGGAAGGCTGTGGGGGAGAGAGGGACAGTGAAGCATGAGCAGGGCCAGGGGGCTGTGGAGAGCCTGAAAATTTTAATCAGAGATTTTTGGTTCTTTGAGAAAATATGGACTTCATCACCAGGGATTCTGGTTTTCCCCAATTATAAAATTGCAAATTCTATGATGAATCCAAATGCTGTCATACCAAAAGCTAAAGGCTAGGCCATGATTTGGGTCCATATAATTTGGAAGCTGCTGCTTTTCACCCATGACAAACTCAAAGCAGTGTTCCATCCGGTTTAATCCATCTCCCTAATACAGGTGTCCTTTGATTTATATGGTACATGTGTTCCTGGAGAATGCTGCATAAATCAAATTTTCAAAAAGTGAACCTACTTTATAATGTAAAAAATAGGGACAGGTTCCCCTGTTGGCTGCTCCCACAGCTGGCTGGGGTGGGTGTGGACAAGTGGAGCCCTGAGCAGTACAGGGTGCAGCACTCACCCCAGCCCCAGCTGCAGCAGCCCCAGGAGCTGCTGGCACCAGCTGCTGACAGCCACTGGGCTGCACTGTGCCCCAACCCCCCCAGGGCTCTGCCTGTCCCCACTTACCTTGGCTCCTGCTGCAGCTGTCCTGGGAGCAGCCGATGCCAACTCCCGGTAGCCGCTGGGCTGCACCATGCCCTGATGCAGTTGGCATCAGCAGCTCTTAGAGGCACTGCAGCCAGGGCAGGGGTGGAGACAGGCAGAGCAGCGGGAAGAGACTGGAGCCCCTGAGCCTGCAGCCGCAGCCAGCACCAGCCTGGTTGCATCCGGCTCCAGGCAGTTGGCCTGCCCCTGCTGCAGCCCTCGGAGCAGTGGACACCACCTGCTTGCAGCTACTGGATTCTGCCATGCTGGGGGGGTTGGGGCACAGTGCTTCAGGGGAAGTGGAGCCCTAGGGGGCATGGTACAGCCCAGCGGCTGCAAACTGGTGGCATCCGCTGCTCCCAGAGCTGCGGCGGGGCAGCAACTGCCTACAGCCAGACGAGCAGACTTGGCCCAGTGGCCACTACAAATTTAAGCCGGTCCCAGCCTGCTCTCCAGCTGCAGACAACTCCAGATCTATGATGATTGCATATAAATTTACCTTGCATATAACGAATGTGTTACAAAAGGGTCATTGCATAAGAGAAAATTTGCATAAACTGAACCCTCATAAAATCTAGGGAAAAAACTGTATAACAGCATACTTGTAGCCTCAGTTGTTTAGAGAAACTTTATAGTTTTAGTTGTGTACAGGCTGGAGTTTCTCTCTGGTGTTCAACTCGTGGATATATTAGTAAGATCTTACTGGTATCTGAGGGTCCTTAGTTTAAATTCCCAAAAAAGAACAGGTTTTTTAAAATGTTTTTACATTAGTAGGCTATATCAAAGTTAATGCATTTAAAAATGACATCAGTTGGTACAGTCACAGTCAATCATGTAAGTGTTTATTCATGTAAATGTTTTACCAAAGCAGTGTACTGACTGGTAGTGTGCAAATAGTCAAGAGGCACTTTGTGAAATAACTGGAACACACTAGCTCTTGCAATCACAATCTTTTAGAAATGAAGCCATAACATGGACTACCCCTTACTTAAATAAACAAACAACCCCCCCCCCCCAAAAAAAAACAAAAAAACCTATGCAGGTTATTTATGGTACATGCAGAAAAGCTTTAGTTTTGTAACATTCAAATCCCAATGGGTTCAATGGTTTGTGAAAAGCCAATTTGGCTAATTTGATTCCACTCCCCAGTTGCACTCCAGCAGTCTTTCAAATGCCAAATTTTTTATGCAACACTTCAACCTTGAGAACATTTTTAAAAAGGGATTATAACCCAAAGTGTGCACAGCCTTCTAATTACAACTGAATTCATTACAATAACTCCATCTATTCACCAATTTTATGAACCCTTTTCCTAAAGTAAACTAAGCAGCCATTTTGAAAACTCTTCACATTTAAGTTTTCATACTTTGTACTGAGCGCATAAATTTATTTTATCATTGTGTTAAAGGGAATTAGCCTTCCTACTTTCTTCACATTTCAAAATATAAACAATGAACGCACTGCAATTGGACCTTCCGACTAGCTCTGCACTAGAAATCTTAGATCTGTAGTACAAACAAATGTTTTGTTGCTGTAAGTCACATGCAAGAGTTCCAATTCCAGCAAGATCCATTTCTGACAAATTCTGCTATATAATCTATACACTATTTCAGCAGCTATGACCACCTTGAAAAAGGTGGGGCTTAGTTTCTTCAGATAACAGGGTTACTCTTTCGCCATCCAACTGCTTACATGGCGGGGGGTTGTATATTTTATATTTCTGCAGATAATGAAGTGGTGTGCAGTAGTCAAACACATACAAGCACTGAATTTACTGTAAATTGGTCCTTCCCTGATGAATGTCAGGGCAATAATTTAGCACTTACATTATTTTTCATCCATGAATACTGAAACATTTCACAGAGTGGTTAAGTATTTTTATTCTACTGTACAGATTGGAAAATAGATGCAATATTAACCTTGTGCCCCCTCTACTAGAACACAAACATGTTCCACATGTTTGGCAGAAAGATGCATTTTCTACACCTTCACGCAACATGTAGCCAAACAGCAAAACCTTTGACTTGCTAACTCCAAATATAGCCATGTTTTAACTCTAACTATACAGATATGCTACTCCCTGTCTGATCCACAGAACACTTGCTGGGCAATTCATGTATTCATGGAGACAGAATAATCTCCTATGGCTGAAGCAATTTGCAGTACAATGATGTCTAGCAAGCGACCAAAAACTCAAGGTTTCAAGTTAATTTCTCTCTTTCCAAAACCGAGATCTTGAAAGCCATCCTGCAAAAATGAAAAAAGTTTCTCTGTAAATATTAAAACATTTTCTAAAATCTTAAAAGGTACAAGTCTCAGAGTAGGAAAAATCACTGAAAGAACCAAAAGATCTCCCATAAGTCATATCACACTGGAGCTGTACAATTCTTGAAAAGCATATAAAAAGCCCATACCTCCATTTTAGTTAGGTCAATTTTAGGATTTATTTACCAAAGTCTTATCCTTGCATCAAGTCAATAAGTCTTGACAGCTTGCTTTCCTAAAAAAGTGTAATACATATGAAGAATTAAGAAGTATGACTGAATCAGTCCCAGACTGCTATTAAAAAACTGTACATCTGAATATGTAATGTTAACCACTTAATATTTAATTTGAACCCATCTACCTAATTTTAAAAAGAAGGTATTCTGCCATGTGCATTACAGGTTAAAAAATTAATTTATATTGAAGTTAGATACAAGACTTCAGATCAGTTTCCTTTCTGTGAGATGCAACAAAGCCTAAAAATCTGTTAGCCAAAATTTCCCCTTTCAAAGAATGAAAAACACTTCAGGTTTTCCTTTCAAAAGACTCCATCTTCCAGAGAAGGAAACCTTCAAACCTAAAATAATGCAGCCTTCTGATGAGCCGTCCATTTCTGCAGTTAGAGTCCCTTCTCTGGGTTGACGATTTAGGATAGTTTCAGACAGCATTAAGTCCCTTCAATCTTCTAGCAAAACTGTGCGCAATGCATCCTCTGTATCTATCAATATTGAGGCTACTGCTCCATCATTAAACTCAAAAGAAGTTCCTCCGTCCACAACCATGCATGCATCCCAACAACGGGAACGAACACAAACTCTGTAAATAAGACAAAAAGCTTAGATTTAAACAAAATGAATTACTTCTAAAGTAGCCAGAAAACATACGAGTGAAACAACAGACCACTTAATAAGTATGGAGGATTGAAGTGCCTTGCCAAATGCACTTGCTAGAAGGGAAGGTTTGCAAGCAGCCTACAAAGTCTGACCAATTGAATAAATGCTGTAGCTCTAAGTTCTAAAACGAAGCTAGAAATAAGCCTGTCCTGCCATTCAAACAAGGTGGAATTCTTTGTTTTCTGTACACAAATATCTTTGCAAATCTCTATGATGGTGACACTAGGTCCTGAGTTAAGAGCCATATAAGCAGTCAGAGTCAACTCAAAAGCCACAGTGATATATACACCCAAGTGAATTGTGGCATACACATTCCATTTCAAAATTAAAAACAGAAAACCAAAAACATTCTCTTGCATATATGAATATATAACAAGTTTCCAAAACCCTATAGTCTTGTATAGCTTAATGGATGTACTGTATACAATGGAACATATGCAGAAGAGTTGATATCTGCAGGGCACCACAGGAGATGAGAAGATAAGCCACTTGTAATTTAAGGCCTTGTTAAACAATAATTTTAGGCAGCTTCTGGAGTTCTTAATCCCTGGATTGGCTGCACATTAACACTCAAGTGGTTTAAAGCACTAATTATCAGTAATCTGCCTAATTCTGCTCTTGTTCCATTAAGATATGGCCACTCCCTACAGCTATTCCACCCAAGTTAAAGTCCTTCAGCATCCCAGGATGCAATCGCCCTCTTAAGTCAGAGCAAGCAGGGATGCTGGGGTGTAGCAGGGCTGAACAGAGCAAGGGCTGCAATGCCAGAGCACCCAATGGTCACAGTGCCTCACACCATCACTCAGACCAGCTCACTGCTCCTGCCAGGCAGAGCAAGGTCTGCATCCATGGAGCTCACTCGCTCTGCCTGGCAGGAGCAGCAAGTCAGTCCAGGTTCGCCTAGCAGGAACAGCATATACTTCAACCTTGGAGCTGGCTCACTCTGCTTGGCAAGAGCAGCAAGCTGGACTGGGCCCTGCCTGGTGGGAACAGGAAGCACTGCAGTCCTGGGTTCAGACCATTCCCTTCCCTGGGCTCTCCCTGCAGTCATGCCCTTAATCAGTGAGCAAAATGGTGGTGTGAGCCCTGGGCCCCTGCTTCAAAGCCTGACCTGCAGGTCCCCCCAACCCGCTCTACTGGCTCCAAGACATAACAGCAGCTCAGCATTGCAGAAGGAAGGGGGACCAGATCAGCTTCTTTTGGCATGGGGGTGCCGGGGGGGGGGGGGGGGAAATCAGTAAAACTATATTCTCTTTCCATTCTTTGCCATTAATAGAAAAACTTGGAGAAAGCAATGCTTATTTTTACCATGATAATGCATCTCCCAGAAACAAAACACTCTAAACTGGGAATAAAGACAGGAGGGAATCCACCCCCCTGAAAAGCCAACCCCTGCCCCCGCTCCCAAAAAAACCCCAACAACCAAAAACAGTCACAGTACTTCCCTCTATTCAAAGAAAATTAAATCTTGATCTTTTTGGTTAAAGTAATACTCATACCAAATCAGTTTCTTGCTTGATAAAAAAAGTGTGGCTGGGAATGGTGGGGGGAGTAAAAGTATACAAACATCAATTACTTCTTGATGAAAACATCTTAAAACAGCTCCAGAATGGCAGTGCTCACTGCTCCCATTTGGCAGTGCCCAGACTGGCTTGCTGCTCCGACTGGGTGGCGCTGTAGCACTTGCTCGCTCTGCCGAGTGGAAGCAACAAGTGAGTCAGGGTCATGGTGTCTCCTGCTGCTTCCTGGGCACTTGCTCTTCCTGGCAGGAGCCGGTCCTGCCCCTACTCACCAAGCCTCTAGTGCAAGTCACAACTGTGCAGATGCAGGACAGTCAGAGATGGTTTTTTGCCTTAAGGTGTGACTACTCCACTAAGTCGAACGACACTAAGCCAACTAACATTTATTCAGTTTACGACATAAGGTGTTATAAGGTCCCAAACAGCTTTAGCCTGACAGTCACTGTTGTAAGAGAAAAGAGACTGTGTTGTTGAGGTCATATGGACATTGTCAGAAGCTGAGTTTCAGAAACCTAATTATTTAATTTTGAGTACAATTCATTCTGATAAAATATAAAGCAGCTTGTGATTTTTTTTGCTCAGCAGTCGTGGAAACAAGTTATGAATTCATATTAGCTCTGCATTTTTTGTCACTAGAAGGTTCAGAGTATTTAAAAATGTTGATAACACTGAAATAATTGTCATGAAAGATATGTATGCATGGGAAGAATGTGCCAATTAGGTAATAACACTTATCCATGTCTGAGTATTGGTGACATCACAAGAGCATTTTCAGAAATCTTCTAAGTAATTTGCCAGTTTGCATGATCAGTAGCCAACTGCTCAGTGATCTGCATACCACATATATATCACCTCACTGGATTACTTCCTTCCATAACTTAGCCCTGAGAGTACTTCCATTTCCATGCCTGATGTGACCGAAGTACATACATTTCTGCCTACTTATGGCCAGGGTCTACTTGTCCCTGAAATTTCCTCTCTCTGCACATCTTTTCTGTCCAGCAGATAATGCAAGAGTCCTTGTCAGCGTATTTCAAAACCTATTTCCTCCCTGTGAGAAGCACTAATTTCTCACAAACAACATTCATAAGTTGCTCTGGAGAAAAAAAAAAAGTCAAGCTTTTTTACCTGTCTGAACTTTTGTGCACTTCAGCAATCACAGGGTTTCCTCCACCTCAGACTTTTGGAAAGGAGGACCTGGCTGAAGCAAGCCAGTCCTCACTTTCTTCCAATTTGAAACAACTTTTTTGGAGCTACAAGAT
>JAGPOW010002514.1:48352520-48365763 GCA_030014935.1 Caiman crocodilus | reverse complement strand
CTAACAACTTTGACTTGCTCATCAACCATGATGCTGTCAAGGTCATTAGATATGATTTTGACAGCAGCCTTAGATCCTAATGGCAAACACCTACGCTCTTCATCAGTTAACTCAATATACTGCATTAACTAGAACCCAGGTTGGTCTCTCAAGATAAAGGAATTTGGATCCTCCTTGAATTCTTTCTTTTTATAAAACTACAGTCCTTTAGATATCAACTTCACATTTCAATTTGATGCTTGTTCTTAACTTGAGGATTTGATCATTAGAACCTATAAATTTATAGATTCAAATCAGAACTGACAGCCATTTGAAAAACAAAGTAGTCTATCTTTAATTTAGTAGTTTGACTTGCTAATTAACTTAAGAATTGCTGAAGCATGTATTATTTGCTTGCTTACCATTTTCAATGTACTCCATCAAAAGTACAAAGAACTCATTTATTCTGTCAAAGTGCAACATGATGTATGAACAAAGACCCTTATGTGAGACATTCTCACATCACTTTGTTTTGAGGGACTTGGGTATTTTACTTGGAAGCAAACTAGAAATATCAAGCATGTTTATGTCAAATTTTGGATTATTTATTTTAGTCTATATCACAGGTGTTCAACTTGTTGGCCCTGTGGGCCAAATGAGTGGGGGAAAGCCAGATCAAGCCCCATGAACCCAGATCGGGCTGCAAGGCCCAGCACCACCCCCTCCCACTGGGTTTAGTCCCTGGGGAGGATGGCACCGACTCCTCCTACCCCGAGACACTGGGATTGGGTCCTGGGGGCCTGGCACCACCCCTGTAAATTGGGTTCAAACACCTGATCCAGCATGCAGGGCCTAGGGCTTCCCATGGATCCAGAAAGTTAGCGGCAGGGGAGTGGTGCCACTTCTCCCACCACTGACAAATTTCTGGACCCATGGGGAGCCTGGCAGGCTGGATAACATGGGGTTGTGGGCTGGATCTGACCTGTAGGAGGGGATTTAAGCACACCTGTTCTCTATTTCTGTCACTGAATATTTGAAGTAAAATAACTGTAACCAATACTTACTTTGAAGAGAAGCCACGCTGCCGACTGCTTGAGAAAACCCGGTTTACTATAGGTTCTCGAATACTGAAAAACATCTTTGGTTCTTCTGGACTATAGAGCAGGGAGTCGTTATATTCATTTGTTACTGTAAATATAGAAATTGAACCATCATTTTCTCCAGAGCAGTTAGTCATTCTTTAAGAGATACTGCCCCTCTGCTTGGGAAATGTATAACTATGGAAACCTTGCATCTAGATACCTGAGATTTAAGCTAGTTAAATGTCCAGGTCAAATAACATTTTCAACTTTACAGGAAGAGACATTCCCCTGACTAGTCACTGACTAACTCTCAACTTATATTCATTTTCAAAGTAGAGCAGAACCCAACAGTTTTCAGGGTTAGGTTCCCAATTCCCCTGTGCAGAAAAGGGCCTATAAATCAGTCAAACAATACAGAATGGTATAGGATCACTGCAGCTTTTATTCAAAGAATGCCACTTCTTTGATCAGATTTGATACTGGTCTACAGCACAGTGGAAAAGTACCCTCTAAAGTAGGGCTAGCCAACTAGCAGCTCAGGGGCTGCACACAGCCCACAAAGATTTTATGTGCAGCCCCAGGCTCCTACCCATCTGCTGCCTCCTTATTATCTCTGGCTGCTGCTGCAGCAGAGGTCTCTAGGCTCCCCACACCACCATCAGCTTTTGCTTCCTACTCCCATCCTAGGGAGTAGAGTGAGGCAGCCCATGGTGCCAGGGAAAACATGGCGTGGTGCCCTATGTATGTACGTGTGGGGTGAGGGTAGGGGCCATGTATGAAATGCCTGGAGGAAAGGGGCATGTTGCAGCCTGTGACTCACATTACTGCAGTCCCCACTGGTGCAATTTACACAGCACACTCTAAACTAATAGCTGCAGGAAACAACTGAGCAACCTGCTGAGAACTAACCAGGCTGTGAAAACCTGAGCCAGGTTCTAGGGGTGTGAAGTGGGACATATTAGATTCAGATTCGTCCTGATTCGGGGAACAGTTATTCAATTAGCTGATTCGGATCAGTGTTGTTCCAATTCAATTCAGCCTAATCCGAATCTGAAGATTCTACGCCAATTTGGAGAATCAGCGATTTGATCACAGACACAGCTTTAAATGTTTTTTCTACATATCTTGAGGTACCAGTCACAGCTTGTGAATACTGAGATGGTGGGGCAGATGGAGTGTCTTACAGGAGTGTGGCCCCCCCAAACATGCTTGGTAGTAGACCTGGAAGTAGACTGGAAGTACTGCCCCTGTGCCCTGCTGGCTAGGCGATCAGCTGTGGGAGGACCCTGGGTGCCCCCCCAGAGCCAAGAGCCACCAGTTGCCAAACCCGTGGAACGCTCCATCTGCCCCATCTCAGCATTCACGAGCTGCCTGGTACCTTGAGGTATGAAAAAAATATATTTAAAGCTGTGTCTATGTACAAAACATTGAATCTCTCCGAACTGAACTGAATTGAATCAGAAACCTCCAATTTAGAGAGATGAATGGGTCTCCCGATTCAGTGGCCGAATCTCTGAAATTGGGCTAAATCAAATTAGCAGCCGAAGCTTCACGCAGCCCTACCAGGTTCTACAGTATTAGCTGTAAATTGTTAAGCTCTGAAATGCCTATGACTAGTACACAAAGGATAACAAGTCCTGGATTTCAGATTATCTAAAACAGTGCATTTAATTAAAATGGGCTTAGCCAGTGTTCTTCAGGAAAAGAACACTCCTTTGCACTACTATGAAACAAATACAGAGTATCAGATTACAACCAATTTGGATCATTCAACTTTGTTACAAAACTACTAGAAAAATCTCTCTTTTCACTCACCTTTTTGTATAAATTCCCTGTTCAATGGAAGATTCAAACTCCCATGTTTTTTAACTGTTGAACCAGAGAAAGAGTTCCCAGTTAGGCATGAATATCTTCAGATAAAACTAGCCTGTAATGCTATATCATACTGCCCACTCACCAATGTTAAGGATCTCTTCAACAGCTTGGTTTGCTACCTTGTTAATATTATAGGACCTAAACAGAGAAGTAAGAATACTGTGTGATAAACAAAACATCCCAAGAAAAAAGCCTCTTGCATAGATACAAAGAAAAAAAAATCAAAATGGAATCAAGGCTGAGGGTACAAGTTAATCTTCCCAGAAAATGTCTTAGAACAAGTGTGCAAGACTACTTCAGGATTTAAAAAAAAAAAAAATCACCTCATTTGAAAAGCCTAATAATGTACAACTGAAGTGAAGTCACCTAGATGGTCTTGATTCTGCCTTTGTCACCACATGCAGACCCACCTTGCAAGCGTTAATCCTAATTACTATGAAATCCAAATGAAAATTCACCTCTATACCTGCAAGTTGTACACAAATTGGACCTTTATCTCTGTTGCGCTCCCCTCCCCTCCATTTCCTCTCTTACAGTTACTTATTGGACCCAACAGTCACCTAAAAAAGAATACTTCTTTACACTATTCTGACAGTGCAAATAGACTTTATTAAAGTGGCCCTGAATTTATTCTTGAATAGCTTTAAAATTCCTTGGGTACCCAAATATCCTACATACATTCTCATCTTTTCAAGTCAGAATTGTACTCGTAATGCTGATAATGTTAAGTATTGTAAAACATGTCCACTAAAATGTGAGGTAGTACAAACCTGCGCAGTATTTTTTTTCCCAGTATTCAGAAACCCTTACATGACCTGCCCCACTAATCTTAAGCGGGTTTTTAAGTTTGATACAATCATTGTTAAGCAACTACTTCACCACAACAGCTCCCCTTTTAAAGTTACTAATCCTCTGGTTTCATCCCCAATAGCTTCTATAGTAAAAGTTAAGCAGTTAATACCAAATTCTGCAGCAAAATAAAGACTAAAACGTATATAAAGTAATAGAAACTGAAATAAATATTAGAACATACCTAAACATTTCATTTATATATTTCAAACTCTTAAGTTCATCTGAGTTTGCTACAGAATTTAAAGTCTTGCTAGACACACTATCAAACAAACAGAGCAGCTTGTCTAAATACAAGATGCTCACGCATAGTCCATGTAGTTCTTTAAGACTTTAGGAAAATAAAAGTTATACTTAGTTCTGCCTTCATGCACAAGTTGCTTTGGTTTTAAATTACATTAAAACTCATACAATATATTAAACCAAAGTAAATTTTGCACAGACAAGTCTTATTAATTTTAAAGAGGAGTCCTACAGCAAAAAAAGACAACACTTTTTCAATTGATAAGAACAAAGAGGGGAGACGGGCAGTGGTATGGGGCAAGGTCCTTCAGCATACATTGGACATGCAGATTTTTTTAAAATTCTTCATCAGTTATTGCTCAAAGAGAATGCTCACTCTCTGGCAATTCACAGCCCAAAAGAAGCTGGATTATTAGCTGCATCAATCAAGTACAATGAAGAATAGTTTTAAAAATTTCAGCTCATTTGTTCCAAAATCCCTATTTCATTATCAAAAACTTACCAAGCTTTTGATCCAGTTCCAGTGCAGACATTGAGCCCTGAACTCTTCTGTTTTTCCCATGGACCATCATCAACAGATATCTCATAGTAGGAGGCCCTATGAAGCGAGAATTTAAAACTGGGTTTGCAGGACTTATAGTTCACCCTGAATAAGACAGAACACACAGCCTTATCAGGCACATAAAAATTTAGAAGGGCCAAATTCAAATATGGATAACTTCACTACAGATTTTTGTAGAGTATATTTCTGATCTGTAGGCATGTTAAGAGATTGTGGCTACATTGGATCTGTGCAAAAGAAATTGCCATGAGAGAGCAATCTACATTGCTACGATAAAAATAATTTCAACATTATGTTTTAACTGTAAGAAATCAAGGTTGAACTCTTAGAAGCCTGACAGAGTTATCCAGTTCACACAATGTTGAATTTGAATTCGAGGTTCAACTACAACAGTTTCCATCTGGTGTTTTAATTTAGGATTTTGAAGTTACAAGGATTTTTCCTTATTTCAACACGACAGCTTTTCTGCTGATGCCTTTTATATTGTATTCTGTGCAAGGGACTTTGTAGTTCATATATGGTGACAATTCTGAGCAGAGCAGGGTCAGCTGCATTTTCGGAAATGGAATTACATATATATTACCTGCTTTGCATCGTTGTTGAATAATGGCATAAACTGTGCTTATGTTGATTATTGGTCTCATAAAATTACATCAGGAAACATTAGGTGGTGGACTTTTCCTTATCAGTAAGTAACAGCAGTGCTTCAAGTTGAATTCTTGATTATTTCAATAGCTATAAATCCAGCTGGTTTCTTCACAAATAGCTTGACTGAATTGTGATTAGCAGGGTTTGCTCGCCAGTACAAGTTCCTCCTAAACAGTGAATGTGGTACTCTCTTCTTAGGTTTATATCTTGGGAAGTGGCCAAGTTTCAGTGCAATTTTATTCATACCTTAGGATATCCTTTCGTCTATGTTATGTCTAGGAAACTACTTCCAAGTCTCAAACTTCCAATGAAACATTTACAGGCTAGAGTTTCTGAAATGAAGTAGTACTAGTTGCAAAGTCCTATCTAGCCACATGATAAAGCCTCCAGATAAACAACGGTAACACTGAGAGAACGTTCTTTGCCATCATCTGAGTTACATTCCAGAACATGCATTATTCTTAGACATGCTGACTGAACAGGCTGCTTTAAAAGTGATGAAGTTGGTCTGAATAGATTGGGAGGAATATTCTTCTTGAGCACTGGTCTTAATGGTTTACTTTGTGTGTTTGAACCTATAGCTCTGTATGGGCCGATTTTTAAAAGAGCTCAACGGAAAAGAACAGAACTAACTGAAAACATGTGAAACGGGGCATAAATAAAATGGACCAATCTGTCATAGCAATAGGACTTGCACCCTCTGGGAGCAAGTCTGCAATAGAGAGACAGCTATTCTCATACCCTTACTCATTTTCTTTACAGACCCACTGAAACAGATCCTGAAGGGATCTCTAAGGGTTCTACCTACTAGATTTTCTCCTTCTCCTGGACCAAACATTAAACAAGCACTCATATATTTTTCTTCTTGCAGAGGTTATAAAATACTTGCCCCTCTACTATCAGAATTTAGATTTCAAAGCACTGCATACATATCAGTATAATTGATAACAGTGTCACAGTATATTATACAGAAGACTGTCAACTCACACATTCTTTGCTATAAGAATCCTTGTTCCAGGACATGTTCCTAAAGGTAGAATGTCTAACAGTGCTTGTGGAATAAAATGGAACCAAAGAGCATTATGTTATAATATACATCCAATGCTCAAAAGTAACTGGAGAAGATGGAGAAGTATTGGCATATGCCCATGAGCGACTGTATGTTTCAAGACTGAACAGAGAATGCGACAGGGAAACTTAGCATCTTGGGTAGAAGTATGCCTGAACTTGTAGAAAGCAAAAAGGTACATCATGCTTTGAGACTAGTTCCTTCTGCCAGTCTGAAGTTGCAGTCCAGATGGAAGATTAAGCGCTCATGGAACATTTATATGTTTCCAGCAGCACCCACAATGTCCCAGGCACTGTACAAACACAAGAAGAAGTTACACTCTAAAGGTAAAAACAGAGAGAGGAAGTAAGGGGAATGGGACATAACATACAAATAAAAGTGGTAACTGGCCAGGTCCTGATTTGTGATTATATTTTAATTTCACTCCCACAAGCGTGCACACAATTTTGCCCATATCACCCAGCCTTGCCATGATAAATTGATTGGTATCACAGACAGATGTTTAGGAGTACAAAAAGGATCACCTCAAAGGTTTCCTAGAAAAAGTAGTTCTAAGATTTGATATAGATGGGTTATGTAGAAGGAGAGCAAAGGGTCAGACATTCTCTAATGGACAGGGGAAACCATCTCCGATGGAGAAAGAAGAAAGAAAGATAAATCATCAGGAGTTCAGTTTTGGCCATCTCAAACTTATGACAAGACATTCAGAAGGCAATGTAGGACTGGACACATGTTAGGAACAGACAGGTAGATCAGAAAGCCAGCATAAACAGCAGCTCAAGCCATGTGAGTCTATTACACCACCCAACGCAAGGGTGTAAAGCTAGGGAGGGATAGAGGATGAAGCCCTGTGTGCACCCCTTAGGCATAGGGAGAAGAACAGATGCCAAAAGAATAGCCAGAGAAATAGAAGAAATCAAGATTAAATTCACATCACTCAACTGTCTTTCTGATCAGATCTGGTAAATACATACTTGGTACATGAGAAACCTGATCACTATGAAATATTCATGGGACTAAAGAGAAATGTGACAGCAAAAGCATATCAATACTGATTACTTGTGAAATCTTCAAAAAGGTATACTTTAATTTTTTAAGTGCCAGTCTGTGTAGTTTAATCATGCACAAATTCAACATACCTGGATGATAGAGATTCTCCAATAAATACTTCATTTAGTGCTCTCACAGGCAAAAGATGTGGCCCAGAAATCTCTGATCCTGCAGATAATGAACAAATAATAGCTGCTAGACCATTAGCTCTACTAATGAATCTCTCTCTAAAAACTGAATTTGCAAAACAATTAGCCATAACAAAAGTAACCATCTTCATTCAGCTATGTATATTTGCATTCTTAAACTTTTACTATTGATTATTTGATTTTCTTAAAATTGTGACCTAGACTTTCAGGTTTTGTCCACTATCCAAACACGTCTCTTGGACAGTGTGAAAAAGTTTGAGGCCTTTTGCTGAGGCCACAAAGCCTGCCAAGTTTCAAGAAGAACAGTGCAGGGGGTGGGGGGGGAACTGTACCTCAAGCTGTGGACAAGCAAAACTTGTGCCATGGGTAACCCTACGTTTGTTAAGGAGCAGTGGAGTGAAAGCTGCAGGGGTGGTGGCCCCTGGTGCAGCCACAACGCCTGCTACCTGTCGAGGAGATTGGTGCAGGGGGGTTCTGGCACCCTGCACCCCTAGCTACTGACAGGCAAAACTTGTGCCATGGGTGCTTGTGGGACTGTCTGTCTGCCTTGGGACAGTTGATTGTATTGATTCTTTCCTCTATTTAGCCTGGTTTTGTAGGTGCTAATTGATGGCAATTAACTGGCTACATTAGCTAGGTCGTGTGTGGAGTGAATCATGATTGATTGGTAACTGGTAACACAGTAGCTTAGCAGCAGGGCCTGCAGTAGTGTCTCCCATACCCCAAGACAGAGAGAGTCACAAGCACCCATGGAGAACCAACTTGGAAGAGAGGTGGTGCGGGATTCTACCCTGGAGGTCTTTAAAAAGGAGGCTGAATGAACATTTTGCCGGGGCTGTTTGACCCCAGTATTCTTTCCTGCCATGGCAGGGGGGTCAGACTTGATGATCTGCTCAGGTCCTTCCGACCCTACCAACTACAAAACTATGGCATGAGTTTTGCCCGTCAGCAACTAGGGGTGCAGGGCCCCCAAACCCTGCTGCATCCATCTCTTCAACAGCTGGAAGGCATCATGGCCACAGCAGGGGCCACCATCCCTGCAGATGTCACCCCACTGCATCTTAAAACACATGCAGTGTCATCCATGGCACAAGTTTTGCTTGTTCACAGCTCCCCTCAAACTCCTGCACTGATCTTCTTGAAACTTGGCAGGCTTTGTGGCCTCAGCAAGAGCTACTACCCCTGCAGTTTTCACCCGGGTCTTTTAACATATTAATATGACAGTTTTTCTTTCAAGAATTTGGGGTGTAGTTCCCCCAAAACCCCTGCACTGATCTTCTTGAAACTTGGCAGGCTTCATGCTCTCTGCAGAGTCTACCACCCCTGAAAATTTCATCCAAACATGTTTTATTTTTCCCTGTTATACCCTATGGCCGGATTTCTGAGGCCGCTCCGAAGCTCTTCGGAAGCTCCGAACCACTTTGGGAAGCCTAATGAGGCCAGTGCTTCAACCAGGACATGCTGCTTTGGCCCCAAAGCATCCGTAGCTTCTCCGGATCTGAAGCCTCACATAGCCTTAGTTCTTCCCAATCTCTGCTGGTTGGAAAGTGGCTTTATGCCCTGGAGCATAGGAAACTAGGGCTGGACTGGATCTCACTGCTTATGACAGACACATCCCCAACTAAACTGTCCTAGCCAAATCTCGGTTTAATGTGGTCTTGAAAGTTTCCAGGGATGTAACTTCTTTAGGCAGCTTATTCTAATGCTTAACCTCGCTCATGGCCAGAAACCTATTCCTAATCTAAAACATACATTTCTTCTGCTGCAGTTTGAAGCCTTTGCTCTTTGCCCTGTCACCTACAGCTACAGAGTAAAGCTCCTTTGCTTCCTCTTAATAAACTCTCAAATCCCCCTGCACACCCCCACCCCATCTTCTTTGTGCCAAACTAAACAACACTAGTTCTTTCAGCCTCTGTAAAAATCACGCTTCCCATGCTTTTAATCATTTTTGCTACTCTAATGGAATCTTTCCAACCTGTCCATATCCTTCTTGAAATATGAAGCCTAAAACTGGGGAGGCCTTACGTGGACTACTGTGTACAATGCCAAATAGTGCTGAAGAATCACTTCTGCTGAGTGCTCACAGGGGGGAGCAGGCCACTGGCCCTCCTGCCTGCCTATCACCTAGACAGGGAACGTGGCTTGACAGGGGGTGCACGTACACGTCACTATGTGTCGCCACTAATGCAACCTGCAATTTGCTAGACATGCACACAATCCCATTGTCCAAATCATAGGAAATTAGGATTAGAAGGGATCTCAGCAGGTCATCTAGTTCAACCCCTTGCTCAAAGCAGGGTCATCCCCAAGTATATAATCCCAGCCAAGACTTTGTTTAGCCAGATCTTAAAAGCCTCCAAGGATGGAGATTCCACAACCTCTCTAAGTAATTATTACTGAAGATGTTAAATGCTACTAAAACCCAGGATAGACCCCTGGGGAATCGCACTCTGAGACAAGGAATCAAGCCATTGATGACTGCTAATTGAACACGATGATCCAAACAATTTTTTTCACTTAATCTGCATGTCTTTATCTTATTAATGAGGATGTCATGTGAGAAACAGTGTCCAAAGCCTTGCTAAAAGCATGAAGGCATTAATTTCATTTCCAAAGTTTTTAAAATATCTTTACTATTAATTAAGCTCACTGTATCTCATTCTTTTCCTGCACCTCCCTCCTGCTTCTTGAACCCCTTCCAACTGTTCTATATCACTTTTCAGATGAGGTAACCAAAACTGATCACAATGCCACAAATAAGGGTGTAATACTGTAAGTCTTTAGAAGGTTGACTCTACCTCATTTTATTCCTTACATGATTTAACTTACTGCTTTTTGATTATTTCTATTCTGCCCCTGTACATTGTCCAGTAATGTTCTACCCAGCCATGCAAAGACAGAAGCATCCACTGCTGTAAAAGTTTAATTTCCTGGGGACAGAGCAGTAAGAAACCTTCCAAGTGAGTTCCAAACTCTCCCGTGGGGCTATTTTCTTGATATTTTAGCAGATTCCAGGTGCCACCAGGTTGACAGTAGATCACAGTACCAACTCTGCTGCTGAATTAACATTTTGACAATTTTATGTTACATGAGGTTGGTCAAAAACCTAAAACTATCAGGAACTGCACAGATTTCGGCCAATTCTGTAGGAGTACCCGATTCTTCAAAGCCTCCACATCTAAAGTTCTCAGAGTGTTCACACTTTTGGTTCTCCTTCGGATGCAGGTGATAAGTGTATAATAGCAATGGCCTGTTCAAAAGTAAAGATTATTTCCAGTTCCATTTTGTGCGACACTTTTTGCACCAAAAAAGGTTCCTCCCACATGCCAAGTTATTTAAAAATCATACCTCTGTTTTATAAAACATACAAATTCTTTTCAAAATGTGAATTAGACCAGGTACAATTAGTTTAAACATTTCATTTGAAAAAAATGCTTGCAGAACATTGTTATACCTAAAGGGTAGTGTCTAGTTTTGAAATACTTTACATAAAATCTTATGGCCTCTTCATATCTATCTATCAGCTTAAGGTGTTGATCAGTCTCTTCCCGGTTTCCCCTGCAGTCCCAACATTCTTGCAGTTTAGCTGCACGGTAAAATGCAGACTTTCAAGTCTGTTAAATTTTTCGGAATCTTAATGACATTGTATGAGCATACCGTTAGCTAACCACAGACTACACAAATATTGGGAATTTAAGACAGTCTCTGTCTTTTTGAGTTGTAACTGCCAAACAAGTGGTTAGGCTAAACTTTCAGGGGGCAAAAGACCACCCCAGGACATTCCTGAGCCTGCTACATCAGGTATAAACCTAATCAACTGAGGACAGGTTCCCTTCTGAAGAGCTTACAAGTCAGGTCCTAAGCATAAATTCTCCCAGAGAGATGGTCCTTAAGTCACCCTGCTAAGAACTGGAGAAGACTACAGAATTATCCAAGGTAATAGTGCATGCAATATCAGATTAGTTATATCTGCATCAAAACACTGTACAACCAACTGGCCATTGTGATTTATCAGATGCCAAGTTTTGTTGTTTACATTCACAACGTCACCTTCAACTTACTTTGATCTTGGAATCTGCCATTAATGTGGGCCCAGCTATGCTGTTCCTGGCTTAGCTGTTGTTCATGCAGATCTACAGGGGTAGGATTAATACCAGTTCCTTCAAGATACAATCTGATTCTCTGCCGCCACTGCCACCTTAAAAGTATAATAACAATAATAAATAAATAAAATACATAAATCAAGTAAAAAAGAAAGAGGTGGGTTATATAGCATGAGCAGTTGACACTTTCACTGGGTGGTGGCTTAGCTTCACCAGATTGTGTAGCTACAAGAGAGTTTCTTAATATAAATCACTCTCAAAGCTTCAAAACAGACTTGCAAAAACATCCTCATTCAATTTCTACCAATCTCACCCATTAGTTCAAACTACTTAAAATTAAATTAATTCTACCTAGTTGTTTGATTATTAGCTGCTGATTTTAAAAAAAAAAAAGTTTGACCTTTTTTCGGAGATCCTCTATTCCCAGGCTGTCCAACTTCCACACTCTTAGGGGCCACACACCCCAGGGGTTGCACCAAGTAAGACATGAGCCACCAGGCTGTGCAGATCTTCCTTCCTACTACTATATGGGCAACCTGGCATCCCCACTGGTGCAAGGCACAGACATGAATTATCCTCATTCCTGCTGCAACATGCAAGTCCCAGTACAGTGCTGCCATAGACAAGCACAATCTCCACCCAGATATATGGCCAGGAACGCCCCTCAGCTCCCCATGTTGCACTGCACTGCCCCACCTTCTAGGGCAGAGGCAGGACATGGCCACTAAAGGAGGAAAAAGGACCTATGGAGATTGCAGCAGAGCAACAGGGGGAAGTGGCAGCCAGGTAAGAGCCCCGGGCTGCAATTTAACTCCTTGCAGGCCAGATGGACAGATCTACTCTACTGTAAACCTTGATCATGGCAAGCAAGGATATTTATTCTTCCACACACGTGACCCTAACCAGCCTTAAATTCTTTGGGGTTTGGAAAAACAGGAGGACTCAGAATTTGTGTGTGTGTGTGAGGGGGGAGGAAAATTGGTAGCTTTGTACCATCTTCCTGTTTGCAATTTTTGGGAGCTCAGAGGGAATATTTCATCTATCTTCCCCCCCCCCCCAACCCCAATCCACCTCCATGAGACCCTCTCCATGCTCTGGGAACTTACAGCATTTATGTGGAACGCATTCACTGGTATTCATGTCCTTTTCAAAGTTGTTGAAACTTCCCCCTCCTCCCAATTTTTCCCAGAACAGAAAAAATTCTGCCCGTCCCTTCCTGTGTAAAAGTATATATCAACTGGAAACAGCACCAGCAATTTCTTCTAAATTTTCACCCAGAAGGACTCTATCTATGAAGCACTCACAATCACATGCCTTAAACACAGTCCCAGGTATCATTTAAAGTTACCTGACATTTTCATTTATATGACCCTGCTCAGTCACTGGTTACATTTTACCAGACTGTCTGGGGCAAAGTTTTCCATGCCTCAGGCTTACTATTATTATAGAATATTTCAGCCAAAATGTTTCTGCCATTTCTGTGAGTTAAGCTAGGGAAAAAAAATACTGGTAAGCTTCTCAAGGAAAACCTCTGGACCTGGGGTGTTAAACAGAGCCTGCAGGCCAGATTTCACCCACTGTGTCGCTCTATCCAGTCACTGAGCTACCCAAAGGCACCAGAAATCCAGCCATTT
>JAGPOW010002514.1:48308972-48339005 GCA_030014935.1 Caiman crocodilus | reverse complement strand
CAACCTAATCCTTTACTACCATGGTTACGGGAGGGGGTGGCGGAGCAAGCATCAGCCAGGCAGGGCCAAGTCTTAACCTGCCCTTACCTGCATATCTTCTCATACTTCAGCAGCATAGCAGCATCCTTTAAAGGATACAGGATACCACAGCACCCCAGATCCCAGGACACTCCATCGTTGTGGTTGAGAATCACTAATTTACACATATTTGAGTATGTGGACATGTCCCAGCCAACTTCAAATGACCTAGCCCAGAGTGCAAGCTGCAAAACCCTAGTACAGGTTCTGCCATTAGCAAAGCCAGCGTGTGCACAGGTAATGTAGGTACAGCTATACAAGATGTAGGTCACCTCTGACTGCAGCATAAGCATATCCAGAGATTGAGTCAGAATGGTATTGGTGGAGAGTATGTGAAACTTGGAAGAGTCAATGTGAGTGCAGAGCTACAAAATAACAAGTCTGAAAAAGCAGCCCCACAACCCTATCCTTGTTATGGATGGGCATCAAATGTCTGAGCTAAGATAGAATGTTACCCAATAGCATCATGGATAACACTTGCTTCCTGCATGAAAAAGCACCCATTCTTTAAGAACAAACTACTCACTGCTTTTGATATTTATTCCTGGGATACTCTGCATAATTTTTTCTAGACTACTTTAGGTGATCTTGCTCTTGGTACAGGTTAACAGTTGCAGTCTAACACCCATCTCTGCTGGAAAAGACGGATTTTTGCAAGGAAAACTTCATTTCAATACCCTCTGAAACTGTGGAGGAATGGATTCAACTGGTGAAAGGAACGGAACTCATGAGGAACAACTGGATCAAGAAATCAAACTTCAATTTTCACCCCGTTACTAGCTTTCTGCATGAGCTTTGGTCATGTCACTCCATCTCTAGGCCTTATTTCCTGCATCTATTACTAACCATCAAAAAAAGAGAGAGACCCAAAGTTTAATCAGGGTTGTCAGAAACTACTGTAATTCAGAATGAATAGCAAGACCACAGTGACAGTACACTATGGAGCCTGTCATTCACTCCTTCCCTAGTCACTTCACAGGCATACAAAGAAAAGTTGCTTACCCATGCAGTAAAGGGAGATCGCCAAAAGACATTACCTAGATATGTATTCCACACCACGGCATGCACAGGGTCCACACATGCTGCAGTAGCAGGAAGTCTTGCTGGCAGTTAGCATTCAGTCCACACACATGCCCCAATGACTTTTGTGCACCAATGCAAAGTTGCAAAGGGTGATGATGCAGAACCAAGCACTATGTGGGTTTCTTTTCTTCTGCATATCCCCAGAACATTTAAGAAATCCAAAGAAGAGAAGGGCAGTAAATAGGGGAATTCATGTTAAACTCCAAATATTACACTGGCTGGCCATTTCCTTAAACTTTTCTTGCTTGGAGTGCTTGTCCCTGTGTGTATGCCACTGAAGGCAACTCCTAAGTAGAATACTAACTAGGCTTATGGGGGCCTGGAACCTTGTACGTTAGTAAAGGTATGAATGAAGCCCTACACTGCTGTCTGGAACACACAAAAAAAAAATCAATGGTGAGGTCATTTAAAAGAATCCTGCCTGGACTCCAGGTGAACATGCTCCTCTAGTCCAGGTCAGATACACAGATCCACTTTAGCAGTGAATGGAAAGTGCATCACTTCTTCATCTTCTATACAAGGCAATCTAGAAAATCTAGAAGACTGTCTTGTATTACTGCTCACACCAGGATTTGGGCTTGAACTTTATATTATATTGTTATTACCCAGTACATGAGTCCTTGTTCATCTCTAAACATGCCTTGTACCAAAGCTGCCCATGCTGCTTTTATTTGTGGAACCAAGCCTTTTTCATGAATGATGGACTATGCCTCTCCTTCCACATCAATCTCTACATCTGGTCAATAGAGCAAGCAAGCTAGGCACCGAAGTTAACAACAGGGAAGTGTAGGATTGCTGTTGGCAGACTTCATGCACTGAAGGTCAGTTCCACATTAACTGAAGAAACTAAGAAAAGGACTAGGAGGCAAAAGGTAGCAGCTGTAATCTCATATCCAGCAAGTCGGCTTCCAAAGTTGAGTCGCACTGCTGCCAGGAATTGAATTAATAAGCATGCAGTGTAAGTAGATGGGCTTTTGGGTGGCCTTAAGGAGTCTCAATATAGACAACACCCTAGACCACGCAATCTAAAACAAAGCCTGTCATACGGACCTCATGAAGGTAACTAGACAAGTTAGTTTGAAGTAAGGCAGAAAGTAGGACAAGGTGGCATCTCAGAGACCAACTAGTTCAAAGAGACATGACCTGTCATAGGCAATAACATACTTTCTCAGATGCTATGAATGGGCTTCTTATATGGGCCCCACAGATTCTAATAAGGCCATTCTTTATTAAAGGAGAATGGAAGCAAGCACCATAGGAAAGGGCTGTGTGGCATCTGGAGCCAGCAGTCAGATCTTGAGAAGATCCTCTGGACCTCACTCTATTTGGCAGTGCATCATCCATCAGCCCTGGGACTAAACTACTAAACTTGCCTGCCATTTGTTTCCAGACTATTTCACTTCAGACCAGTACATGTGTCAATCAAAGATGTGCTGCTAGCAAAATCTGTGCTCTCTAGGCCCCTGGACATCAGAGATGAAACAGACACGTGAACAAGCACTCAAAGGAAAGCTCACCATGTATTTTACCTTAGGGTGAGCAATTCCTTACCAAAAGCGAATCTGAAACTTTATATCGTAAACCAATTAGGACAGGGTGGCCAACTTGTGGCAAAAGGTGCTATAGATGGCATAGGCAGCCTCTGTGTGGCAAGTAGCAGATCAGGGAGGGTACAGCAGTAGACAGGGCAGAAAGCAGAAAGCAATGCAGCAAATGGGGCAGGGAAAGGGGATCAGAGTGAGGGGGATAATCTGCAGCACACCTACTAATAAAAAGACTGGCCCCCAATGAGTTAGAATCACCAAATAAATCAGAACTCAGCTGACTACCAAACGTAACACTGTAGAGAACACTGTCTTAACAAGTGGTTAAGTACTATTACACTATTTAAAATAGAAAAAAAAACAAAAAACCACAGCAGTCCACCAAGAAGAAAGATTTGTACATTTGTCATCTATCTTACATCAGAACCTCAGTCTGTTACTCCATACCACTTAACGTTTCAAGTCAATCTAAAAATATACACCCAGGAAGTTCATCTAAATACCTACAGATTTCAACACTGCCCACAAAAGGTCCTGACCATGGTAAGTGGATTACACAAAATCATGTCACACTGAAGTAAAAAAACTGGAAAGGATCAAATATGAGGATAGAAGAAATAAATCCCCTTCCCTCTCTCCAAAAGAAGATACAATTCCCTTTCTCTAGTCTAGACAGCTAGGCTTTCTTCCCTGAGGAAAACTCCCTAATTATGTGACTCCAAAAGAATCTACGCTGAAGCTTGCATCAGCCTTTTCTGATTTAATCTGTCATGGTGAGCTTAGAGGTGAGCAGGGTAAAGGACTTCATAAGTTAAGACTTTTTCTATAGTAAAGATGCCTTTACTACACCAGCATTGGCAGTGCCCATGCTGTGTCCAGTGTTTCCCCAGAGGGAGACAGCCAAGCTCTGCCACTGGGGACATACTTCTAAGGACAGATGCATGATTTTATGTCTGTAACACTTTTTTGGCATCACTCCCTAAAATCTATTAAGAAGCTGCTTGATTAAGTAGGCACTTCCAATCTGGCTGTTCCTGCTGAAGAGACAGGGTTGAGCAAGGGAAGTTTAGGTTAGATATTAGGGAAAAAACAACTCTCAGTAGGAGGATAGTGAAGCACTGGAACAGGTTACCAAGAGAGGTTGTATGTAGAGTCTCCATCCTGGGAGGTTTTTAAGACAAAAGTTTGCCTGGGATGATCTAGTTGAGATCCTAGTTGGTCCTGCTTTGAGCAGGGGATTGGACTAGATGATCTCCTAAGGTCCCTTCCAACCCTCATTTTCTAGGCTTCTATGATCCTGCCTAGCCTGAGCTAGGAGAGGAACACCATCTTAGCCACAGCTCTGTACTGAGATCTCAGATTATGGGAGTAAAATAGGAGAAAGCCAAAATGTGAAAGTAAGGTCTCTTAGCCTAGATCTCCACTTGATGCCTGGAAGGCACCAAATATTGCCAACACCCCAGAGGTGAAGCACAGCTCAGACAGCAAATCTCCCAGAAAGACAAATGGGACACATCAGATAAGTTAAATGAAATGGTTAGGCAATAATTTGAAAGATGAATGGAATTTTGCACAGGAAAAGCACCCCTCTGCAGCAGGGAGTTGAGCTAAGTGTGCCTGCTGGCTGGGAGACGGATAAAACTAGTGGGGACTTCCTGGGAGGTGGCACTCCCTGTCCAGCTGTCAATGGTGGACCGGTCTGGTTCCATCCTCAACCAGACTGAAAGCTGACTGGCACGTGGACCACAGCACGAAGAAGGGCTGGGGGACTGGATGCATATGCCCTAAGTATGCGCCTCAGTAGTGTGTTATAAGAAGTGAGACTTTATCAGTACCAGATCCAGCCCATGAGATTCCCCATGCTGGTAATTAACACTCCCGCACACAACTACGTCTGCCAGATTTCCAAGTTCCTTATAGAAGGATTGGGATAAGTCCCAAGAACTGATCTGGCATTGCTCATCCAGCCCATGAGGCCAAAGCGGTGGATCCCTCTCCATACGTCTTACATATTACAGAGTGAAAAGTGCCTGCCACCAATTTTATTCCAGAAAAAATAGCATACCCCAGATATAGAAAGGCTGAGGAACGGTGATGTATGCCAACAGCTCTCAATGTTATGTTACTGGTATAAAACCTTATTGTTTTCTAAAAAGGAGAAACTGGTGTCAGAGGGAATAAATTTTACATACACATAGGAACAAATATAATTTTGTGCCAGTTTAGAGCACAACAGTATGACAGCACAATAACATATTTGAGCTTTGTTCTAGTTTATCTGAAGCCCCACTCACTTGAATCCAGCAATCTATAAAACAAGGTAAATACCAGAGAGAGGGAGGAGACGATGTTGGTCTTGAAATAAATATATGTAATAAATATATGTAAATTGGTCATAAATACATTTAGATTGAAAATTAGGAGGTTTCTGACCATCAGAGAAAGTGAGGTTCTGGAACAGCCTTCCATAGGACTAAGGGAACATAAAGCCAACTGCCTTTAGAAGGAGCTGGATCAGGTTACGACCTGATTATACATGTTGTCACCTGCGACAGCAGAGGACAGCACTTGATGGCTCAAGAGGTTGTGCACTAAATATAAAAAAACAGGACCTTAATGAGCATAAGGATTAAAGAAGTAGGCATGGTTTTCCCCTGAAGAAACAAGCAATGGAAGTCTTGATTTCTGCTCTAATCACAGCCAAGTCACAGACTTCCCGGATGCTGTTTAGCAAACCCTGCGCTCAGAACATATTCAGAAGTAAGAAAGGCAGTGAGGAATTAAGAGACATTTTAGCCACATTTTTTCCTTAGTAAACATGTGCATCATTTAAGGGAACAAATGGTCTTAAGCTAACTTTTGAAGCAGTTGATAGATAAAGCCTCAGCAGACTGGTTGCTTCTGTAGGAGCAATAAATTCTTGGGGGGGGGGAAAACAGTAAACAAAACTTCTGACAGGTACAGAGATTAAGAACTTCACAGAAAAACAGCATCCTGATGGAAATCTAAAAACTGGAAAATAGAAACAGTCTGTACAATGGAATCATACGGCAACGGAGAAAAACTTTTAAAATACAGAAGCACTTACTATAGAAAGAAACCATTATTTTAAAGTTTTTAAACTGAAATGTTTTATTACTGAAGTTACAGAAAAGATACTTTGACCTCTAGAAAGTGCTACTGTTAAACAAAGTTTAGCTAAGGTTACAGCACTGATCTTCTATTCACTGGATCCTTCTGATAAAATATGCATGTAAGCAGGGGTAGGCAACGTTTTTTGGCCAGAGTGCCAAAAAACACCACAATGCCTACCTTGGAAGGTGCCAGAGTGCTGGCATAGCAGAAAAACAAAATGAGGACAAGGGGTACATGGGAGGATGTCCTGCTTGTGCCCCTGTCCCCAGCCCAAGCTCTGTGGCTGTCAGCGGCTACCCTGGCTCTGGGTCGCTGCTGAAGCCTGGGCTGCTCCCAGCAGCGACCCAGAGCCAGGGCTGGCTGCTGCCAGAAGGCTCCAAACAGCTGTGCTGGACTCCAGAACCCCAGCATCAGCTCTGTACTGGTGCACGGACCTGCGTCTCACTACCGGCTGCGACTGCACAGGCACCTAAGGGCGGCCTGCACTGCCCTGCTGTCTGCTTCAAGGTGAGCACGCAGTCACTGCCAGCAAGGAACTGATGCCGCAGCTGTAGAGCCCAGCACAGCTGTTTGCAGCCTGCCCAGAGGCCAGGCTGGCTACAAACAGCTGCTCCAGGTTCCAAAAGCCTGCCATCACCTCTGTCCTGGGAGCAGAGGAGAGACCAGGGCTGCTTTGCCTCAGACCCTTCCCCCCCCCCCCACCTGCTCCAATGCATGGGTTCATGCACCAGTACAGAGCTGATGCTGGAGCCCGGCACAGCTGTTTGAAGCCTCCCAACTACAGCTGGCCTCAGCTCTGGGTGGCTGCTGCAAGCCGGAAGCCCAGGCTGCTCCCAGCAGGCAGCTGGGATGCTGCAAGCCCTGCTGGGAGCAGCCCAGGCTCTGTTGCTGGCAGCAGCTACCCAGAGTCAGGGCTGGCCGTGGTGTGCTGAGCAAAATGACCTCGCGTGCCATGCCTGGCATGTATGCTGGGGGTTGCCAACCCCTGATGTAAGCATTATACAAGTTAATTAGCAGTCTCCAATACCCAGCAATATTCTTTTCACAGGCCCATAAAATGCAGGAATTTTCTTTTCTGTAAAATTTAAGTCTAAGATAGGAGTGGCCAACTCATGGTACAGTTTGGGGATTCTTTGGAAAAAAATTTCCATTCCAGGTCAAATTAGCTAAATCAGTTCTGAATCCTTTTGAATGAGCACAACTCAATTGTTCAAACACCATGTGGCACTACAATGGGCAAATATCCTCCACCCCAGACTTCTCAGCTTGGGGCTTCAGATACTCCCAAATCTACTGGTGGGCATCCTACATGCAAGCCCAAGCCTAGAGGCTTGGGATGCCCCCGAATCTCATTTGCCCTTGGCTAACAGTCACAAGAGCAAGCTAGGGAGGAGTCCCGCATTCCCATAAAGTAGTCGTGTAGCTGAGATCCTTCCACTGGAAGTTGGCCACTGGGAAGCCAATTATAAGACTCACAGGGTGTCCCATCTGCAGTGCATTGGACAGGGCTGCATCCTCCACTACACAATGCCATTCAAATCCATCTCAGCCTGGGCAACAGACCTTGACCTTAGCCCATTTATCTTAGACCACAAGAAGTGCCACAAGTGGCATGGGCAGCCTCTGTGTGGTAGGTGGCAAGTAGGGAACAAGACAGGCAGCACAGAAACAAATAACAGCAACAGGCTAATGCAGGAGTGTCCAACCTTTTTGAATGTGGGGTTGGGTCATGAACTTTTCATCACCCAGTGAGCTGGTAAGCCATATTCAAACACCCTTTGTGCTGGGCCAAAAAGACCCTGCCTGTGTAGCCCTACTACACCTTTCTGTTACTGAAAGGTTCATGGTAGCTGCTGGTGGGCAGGGGCAGAAGGGACCCATTCTGCATCCAGCTAGCTACTGCCCCAGAGACCGAAGGGGAGAAATAAATAGCTCCACATCTCCATCTCCTGAGCAGCACAGTCCCATGAGCCGGCACTGCCTGAGGGGGGCTGGAGCAAGGCAGCTGCTGTACCACAGCCCCTCGCCCGCCCGGCCTCGCTCACTTCGATGCCCAGCTGCCCGCGCACGCAGCCCTGGTGGCCTCGGCACTGTGAGCCTGGAACACGGGGTCCAGCAGACACCGGCTCCCACCACCTCGCCCCACAGAGGTCACGCCAGGGCCCTGCCTGCTGAGGCCCCCTGTGCTGGCGGGGACAGAAGGAGGCTGGCCAGGTTGGCACCAGCCAGCAAAAGCAGTGATGGAGCCACGTGCTGCTCAGGACTGATGGCCCAGGCAGAGGGAAAATGCAGCTGAGCTCCTGCCACTCTGGCAGGGCCTGTCCCGTCCCGGAATGGCACACGGCTCCGCCGCTGTTTCTGCTGGCCGATGCAGACCTGACCATCCCCAGCAGCACAAGAGGCCACCTTCAACTGCATGCTGCTTTTCCTGGCCGGTGCTGACCCGGCTGGGTCTGTCCCATCCGGAGCAGCATGCGGATGGAGCTGGCCTCATGTGCTGCTGGAGACTGGAGGAGCCCGGCCGGGTCTGCACAGGCCAGCTGAGGCGGCGGCGAAGCCATGTGCCACTCGGGACAGGATGAGCCTGGCCAGAGTGACAGAGGCTCAGCTGCATTTTCCCCCTGCCTGCACCGGTCAGTCCCGAGTGGCACATGGCTCCGCTGCCACTTCTGCTGTCCAGTGCCTACCTGGCCGGCCTCCTCCCATCCCCAGCAGCACGTAGGAATCCGGCTTCAGCTGCAGGCTGCTCCAGATGGGCACCCCCCAGGTCAGCACTAGCCAGCAGAGGTGGTGGCAGAGCTATGTGCTTCCTGGGACTGACCGGTGCAGGTAGGGGTAAAGAGCAGCTGAGCCTCCTGCTGCTCAGGCTGGGCTCATCCTGTCCCAAATGGCACATGGCTACTCCTCTTCCCACACACACCGCATCCACAATGTCAAGCTGATGCGGTGCGTGTGGGAACCTTGTCCTTTCCCCAGCCCTTCAGCAGCCATTAGGAAACTGCTGAGGGGCTGGGGGAGGGAGAAGGAGTGAGAAGGAAAGTAAACAGTGTTTACTTCCGTTCCGTCACAGCACCATGGGCCTCAGAAAATGCCTTGGCGGGCTGCATGGTGGCTTACGGGCTATATGTTGGACAAGCCTGGGCTAATGGAAGGCAACTTTCTGAGTGCCAGCCAACATGGCTTTATTGCTAGAAGGTCATGCTTGACCAACCTTGTCTCCTATGACCAGGTGACTCAACGCCTGGACACAGGAGACAAAGTTGATGTCACATGTGGATTTCAAGGAAACCTTTGACTTGGGTCTCCCATGATGTCCCCATGATTAAACTGGAGAACTACTGCCTTGACCATCTCACAGTCCAATGGCCATGAAACTGGCTCTGGGGTCAGGCCCAAAGAATAACAGGTGGTAGGAGCAAACCAGCATGGTACATGGTGACCAGTGGTATCTCTCAGGGCTCAGTACTTGGACCAGTACCCCACAACATCTTCATTAACCTTCTGGATTCGGGCATCAGATGCAGACTGATGAAATTTGCAGATGACACTAAATTATGGGGGAAGGCAGTCACACTGAAGAACAGGCTGGGGATAAAGGCCGATATGGACAGGGTCACCAGGTGGGCAGACCAAAACCTGATGCTATTCAAATGTAGAGAAGTGCAGGGTTCCTTGAAAGGAGAAGCCAGCATCATTCTTATAGTCTTGGCAGTGCTACACTTGCTAGCGCCACGACCAAAAGAGACTTGGGGGTCTTGAATGACCACAAGATGAATACAAGTCACAACGCAATGCTGTGGCCGGCAAAGCAAACCAAACTCTGGCATGCATTCACTGATGCATCTCAAGCAAAGCCAGGGATGTCACCCTCCCGCTTTACTCGGCCTTAGTGAGGCCACAGCTAGAGTAGCGCATCCAGTTTTGGGCCCCCCCACTTCAAGAGGGATGTGGATAAGGTCAAGAGGGTCCAAAGTAGAGACACCTGCGCGATCAAAGGAAAGAGAGCAAGCCTTACAAGGAGCAGCTGAGGGACATGAGACTCCAGCCTAGAGAAGAGAAGACTCGGGGAATTTGGAGGCAGTTTATATGTACATAATGGGGGGGTAGGGGGGACAGACTGGGAGAACAGTTGTTCACCAGGGCTCCCCAAGAGATAACAAGGTCTAATGCCCACAAACTCCCGGAAGCCCAGTTTAGACTGGAAAAAACTTCCTTTACAGTTTGAGTATCCAGGGTCTGGAACGGACTCCCCCCAGGAGGTGGTACAAGCACCTACACTTTGGACTCATTCAAAAAAAAAAAAAAAAAAAAAGTTTGAATGCTTATTTGCTGGGATCATTTGAACCCAGCATACTTCCTGCCTATGGCAGTAGGCCTGGACTTGACCTTGTGAGGTCCCTTCCAGCCCCTAATGTCTATTATTTCATAGATTTTCAGGCAGGAAGCAAAGCAGCAAATTTAAGCAGGGAAGAAAAAGCAAAGCAGCAGATCAGGCTGGGGAAGGAGCTCAGAGCAGCACTTGGGGAGGGTGCAGGGCTAGTTTGTGGCATGCTTACCAAAAAAGGTTGGCCCCCACTGGTCTAGGAAAAAATTGTCATCAGCAACTTAAAAGGCATCTTAATTTAGTGGTACCTGTTAACGTAACTAGAATTCTATATGCTTTAGTAGTACAGACAACATAAAAATGCAGAGAGAGCGCGCGCACGCTTGTAACTTCCCTAACACTTTAGTTACTCTTTGTATGACAGCGTCTGATAGAAAAAAAGAATAAGCGTAGCTAAGTGTCCAATTTTTCCTCAGGCATATTTAAGAGTTCAAGCCTAGCCTTTGGCATTCCTGGGTCTGGTCCCCTTCCCCCCATGTATTATTTTGCTGTTCACAGTACTAGCTTTTTTGTCCCTTCTATTCAGAGCTCTGTTCATTTGCATAAACATTGTTTTAAGTATTTAGAACCTAATTTGCAGTCCAGCGTAGGCATGGATCATCATACACAACAACCAAGAATGCATGGCCAATCTGAATCTGGAAAGCAGCCTGAGAACTTCAGCAGCAACGCAATCAAGTTTTTATTTAATATGCAATACATTTATCATTAGAATATTAAATAAACATATGTTATTAAATAAATTAACATATTTTATACAAGCATGTGCATGAAATGCATCATATAAAAGCTGAAAGCTGACACCCTGGCTCCTGCCTATTGTTCTAGCTAGAGCTGCATGTTCACAGACCTCAAAGCTGCCTCAATACAAGAGAAATTCCTTGCCCAGGAAAGCATCCATCATCCCACACACCTGTGAAATATGAAATACCATAACTAGAAGGACATATAATTCAACATCCTGCTTGACACCAGACATCAAGATAAACAGGCTCCGATAGACTCTTCCAACTTTTATCTTACAACACCTTCAGCTCTCCTGTGAAATATGAATTTTCATTTCTACTTTGCAAATATTGTAAAATTCTTCCTATGCCTGAGAAAGGGCAAGTGTGCCCAAAAGCATGCACATTTTTTTTTGCAAACATCTAGTTGGTCTAATAAAAGATATCACCTCTGCCATGAGTTCCGATTCATATAAAGCTGTCATTTAGCACAAGCCAACACTATGCAACTTCAATCTTCTAATCATATCTGTCTCCTTACAAGAGGCTGCATGTTAAATCAGTGCTTCTTGTAGCATTGGCAGCATTTTATATGGGTGTGTAGGAAGTCTCTGCACCTTTACTTAAGGAGGGACCGAATACATAAATCTATCAGCTGTAAGTTAAATCAAAACTATTTTGACAGCTAGTCTCATAGTTAATAACTACTGAGATGCTTAAAACTGCTCATTGCTGAAAGTGGCTTTTAACTGGTCAAACATAACGCACATGAGCAAACAAGTTTTAACTACATAAAAACTTTTAAAATCAAGTGCTAAAAGTTAAAGTTTGCTCCAAAAGGTTAAAACTTTACTTTAAAAAGTGGAAATACAGAAAAAACAAATTTCAACACAGACCACAAGTTTAGTCCTAATCTTTAGATACCGAGTCTAATGTTTGGCTAACTTTTTCATATTACTGAAAAAACTACTGGATCAAAGCAAAGCAACAGGTTTTTTTAAGAGCAGAGCATATAATACTGATGTTAAAAATGTATGTCTAAAATTTTTAGAAGTTGTTAAAATCAGAGAGAAGTAGAGATAGAAGGGACCTCCAGAGGTTATCTAGCTCAACACCCTGCTTGAGGCAAGAACATCCCTATTCAAACCATTTTACATAAACCCATAATTTAAAACCAGGGGTTGACAACCCCCAGCACACGTGCCACAGCATGACACGTGAAGGTATTTTGCTTGAAACATGTGCCTCAGGGTATCCACATGAGGGGTCCGATCCTTGTGGCAGTACAGCCTTGGCCCTTTCCCAGCAGTCCAAGGCACATGTGCACCTGCCATCAGCAATGAGCCAGAATAGGGCTCTACAGACCCTGGTGTAGCTACCTGCCCCTCTGCCACCTGCTGCAAGCATCCCAGACTCAGTGGTAGGCAGCAAGGGCCTGCCCAAAGCCTCAGCCAGCTGTAGCAGGTGGCAGGGAAGCTGCAAGCAGCTGCACCAGGGTCTACAGAGCCCCAGCCTGGCTTGTTGCTGACAACAGCTACTACACACCTCAGGACAAACAATGGGGGAAGATGCCCCTCGCCATCTGAGGGAAGAGCGCTGTGCTGTCACAACAAGGATTGGGCCCCTCGCCATCTGCCGCTGGCATGCCAACATCTTACAAGTTGGTTGCGGGAGTGGGAGAAGGGAGAGGGAGTGGGCGCACTGACAGCCAACGTTCGGATTCTACAGAGGCGGCAGGTACTTCACTTTTCAAGCAATGCAAGACTAAGATAGAAGTACACAGTCAAGCCCAGATAATACCATGCCTACTGACATCACACTCCACTTAATATCACAATTTTCAAGATCAACTTCCACATATAACAATACAAAAGAAATCTCAATTTTTTTGTCACTGTCAGCTATAATGTCAATATCTTAACTGATCTCTGCTGGATAAGTTAATTGCTAAAAAAAAAACCCCACAATTATCAAATGATATTTCTAGTTTGCCAATAAATTGTATGATAACTTATTTGCCTTGTTGAAGAAATATATATGTAAAGATATATGGTGACAAAAAATGTATTTTTAAAAATATAACTTTAAAATAGATTTTTCAAGTGCCTACCTAGCATCCGGGAATCTAAGGTAATGCTAGAGCCTGAATGCAGCTTGCCCATGGTCCAATGAGTCCAATTTACTTCATAATTACGTTACCTCAGATTGCATTAATTCTGATGGCACAGCATAACTTTTAAAAATGTTTGGGAAAGTCACAAAAGACAAAAAAATAGTGTGACATGTAGGTACAGTGGCACAGGGGGTGGGGTCTAAAAGGACTCAAGACCTCACCCCACTTTTTTGTACAATTGTTTATCCTCCATTCTGTCTGTAACATCATTAAGATTGCATTTTAATATTTTGTATGTCCCTTCTTAGGTTACAGGTGGGCATTACAGAAATTCACAAAATGCATGAGAATGGGATGCAAATCATAGTTCCACCAAATTAAGCATGGTGGCACCATTCTTCACAAGGAAACCAAAAGACTAGCAGATGCCACCTCATGTCCAACTACAGTTACTGTTAAGTCTGTTAACTAGTGTAGGCCCCTATCAGCCCTTACGCTGTGGTATTATTAAGGTATTGCATGTGCTATTAGTGAATGTTTGACTGTAGTGGTTTTGTATTCTTTATTAGAAATTATTTTTCAGCCTAAATTTCAATCCCCAGAAAGATACAGGAACAAATAAACAAATCTGTACGCAGCAAGAAGATAAACCGGCAAGTTAAAACAAACATGGATTTGTCAGGAACCAGTTATATCATAAAATTTGACAGGGAAATGGGTCCTATGAATAGGGAAGAAACAATAGTTGGGATATACTTAGAGAGATCACATGTCCCAGTTTGGCCAGGACACTACAGGATTCTGCAGCCCATTCCCAGCTGGTTGATCAAAAGTCCTAGGCCAGACTCTGGCAGAGAGGCAGAGCAGCATGGCGCACCAGGCAGGCAGGCAGGCAAGCACCTCTGCTGCTGTATGGGAACAAAGTGGGTGGACTAGAGCAGGCACCACTCTACTCTCTTGTAGCATGGCCTTGATCCTGCACGGCAGCAGCAGCACTTGCCTGCTGCACCTCCCCATCTGACTCTGACCTGGGACTTTTGACTCCTGGAGTGACCTAGCTGCACCAGGAAGTACAGTCGCTCTAGATATATTTTTGTTTTAGTAAGACCTGTGACACAATCATACATGACATTTGTTTAAGCAAGCTAGTGAAACATGGTCTAGGGCAGCAATTCTCAAATTGGGAGTGTCTCAACCTAGTGAAGGAAATTACAAGCAGAATTGTATGCCCCACAAATCTCTGTCAGCTCCGATTTAGCCCATTTGCCTATAATTAAGAGACATTAAGGACTTAGTGCATCTCAGGTGATCTGTAGTTAACTGTCTTTGTACCTGCGAATGCCCCATTTTAAGGAAAGCTAACCGGAGACAATTTTGCCTTGGTTTCATTCAAGATTAAACCCTCACCATGCAGTAAGGAAGCAGCAATGGACAATTACCACTTTCCTGGATATTCCTTGTTTCCTATTAATTGTAAGAAAATCATTTTGTGCAACTCCAAATTGCTCATCTGCCTGGGTGGGACTGCAGCTGAACTCCACAGGGTCTGTCCCAGGTCTGGTTCTATTCAACTATATTCATTCATGACTTGGATGATGGGGAAAAAAAAAAAGAATACACTTATTAAATTTAGAGAAGGTACTAAATAGGGATGGACATAAGCACAGAATTCAAAGTGACCAGGAATCATCAACTCTACAAATACAAACTGGCTAGGCAGCAGCTCTGAAAAGAAGGATCTAGGGGTTACGAACACAAAAAGCACATGAATCAACAAGGTCACGCTGTTGCGAAAAAAGTCAACAGTGTTCCGAGACGTATAAGCAGGAGCATCGTGGGCAAGATACATGAAAGAAACTTTCCACTACTTATCTGACATACATTTGTCTAATAAAGACAGAACTCAACTAGAAAATGTTATACAGTTTTGGACAACACATTTTAAGGAAGATGTGGAGCAACTGGGGAGAATCTAGAGGAGAGCAACACACTTAAGTCAGATGTTTAAAAAAAGCACGACCTTCAAGTAGGGAAATTCAGAAGAGTTGGGTTCCTAGGACACTTCCAAATTTCAGAGCTGTCAGGATCCATTAAGAGCCCATAATGCATGTTTTGTTCCAAACTGGTCCATGGCTAGTGAGTTACAGGGGTGCCACAGGTGGGTGAGATTTTTTCACTATGAAGTTTCAGACTTTTTTTTTTTTTTTAAATAGATTGAAACACAAGTACAGAACAGCTTATTTCAGGTTTCAGAGTCTACTGTCTCTACACAGAAACACTCAAGTACCTGTCTCAAGACCCCTAGAATCGATCTAGAAACCAACGAGTGTTTGAGTCATGCACATGACCTTCTGTTTAGCTGAAGGCCTGGTTCACAAATGGTCGAAGCACGAGGCACCTAAAGTTCCTTTCTAAAATAAATCACAATGTAGAGGCTGAAGCAGCAGAGAAAATATTTGCACAGATTTGAGGAACTCAAATTTCAGTGGAGTATCTGTTCTGCAATTTGAGTTGTTCTAGTGGATCTCCAATCTTGGCAGCAACAAGAATGGTCTCAGAAGGAACCGGAAGCGCAGTATTTCTGTGGATTAGACTAAAATGTAAGTGTCAACCTAATAAATTAAGACACGTGGGGAACCCTGAAAGTCAGAATGTTTTAGGTCATAACGTTTTAGGTCAGTGAACAGGGGCAGCAAACAGGGCAAGCAATTCGCAGGCCAGTCTGCCGCCCTGCTTTATAGGGACAGCCTTTCAGCTTGGTGCGAGGAAGCAGGGAAAAAAGAACACTTCAGGGTAGGGGTGCATCAATAAAGATTTTTTGGGCAAACACCAATGGCCAATTATTAAGCAGCCATACAGGCCAATACTAATCAGATTGCAATTATACAACCCAGCAGCTTGGAGAGCAGCATCCAGCTGGGAAGTGTACTCAGGGTAAGGGGTGTGAGAAGGCACAGACTAAGGCCCCCTCCATGGTGAGGGAGGGAGCGAGGCTGAGGCAGGTGCTGCACAGAAGGGGCACAGGACAGAGTTGTGGCTCATCTGGGCGGTGCAGGGGGCAGCTCCCACTGCTGCACACACCCCTGGGGGAGGTGTGTGCCTCCCAAATCTGTGTAAGGAGCAAAGGCAAACTGCCACCGTGCATTTGGAGCCGGAGGCTGCACCGACCTCTTCTTGCAGGTTTCTTCCAGTAACTGCCAGGTGGGGGAGTGTCTGTGGCATAAGCAGTGCCTCCTGATGCAGTTACAGGAGGAGGTGGTGAGGCTCCGAAGCATCCTCCACCATGAGGAGTTGATCAATTCGATGCTGGAGACCTCCAGGACAGTGGAGAAAGACCAGCTGGAGGCAGTGCTAGAGGAGAGAGGGACATGGACTTCCAGGAAGGTAGAAGCTTGTGAACTCTGGCAGCAAGCAAAAATCTTCATTTCCACCTGCAGCAGTTCATCTGCAGAACAGATATAGAGTCCCATCTACAGAGGGTGAGGAGCACATTCCATTCATGGAGAAGGGCATGCCAGGCATCCCCAAAGTGGGATGGATTAAGACCCCTACCACCAAGAAGCAACAGGTAGGGGCAGTTGCAGACTCCCTTCTGCAGGGAACAGAGGTAGTCATCTGCCGACCTGATCTTTTGTCTCAGGAAGTCTACTGCTCGCCCAGAGCCCAGATCCAATGTCACAGAGGGATTACCAAGGCTCATCCAGGCCCTCTGACTACTACCCCATGCTGCTCATCCATGTGCGCACTAATGATACTGCCAGGGGAGACCCTGAGTAGATCAAAAGTTACTACAGGGCTCTGGGTGCCAGGGTGAGGGAGTCGGGGGCTCAGCTCGTGTTCTCTTTGATACGTCTGGTCAAGGGAAAGAGCCCAGGCAGGAAGCAAATGCATCCTGCAGATCAATGCCTGGCTACGCAGGTGGCATCACCATGAGGGGTTTGATTTATTTGACCATGGGCTGTTGTTCCAAGAAGGAATGGTGGGAAGAGATGGGATCCACCTGAAGAAGAGAGGGAAAAGCATCTTCACAGACAGGCTCACTAACCTAGTGAGGAGGGCTTTAAATTAGGTTTGCTGGGGGATGGAGACCAAAGCCCTGACATAAGTGGATGGCCTAGAAGAAGAACAAGTAGAAGGGGACATCGGGGGGGGATGTTCACATTCTTCCTGAGAAATCATGACAATTAATGAGTTACCTCAGGTGCCTGTACACAAATGCACGGAGCCTGGGAAACAAGCAGGAAGAACTGGAAGTCCCTGCACAATCCCAGAATTATAATGCGATTGGAATAAGAGAGACATGGTGAAAGCTCACATAACCGGAACAGTGTCATGGATGGATACAAACTGTTCAGGAAGGACAGGCAGAGAAGGAGGAAGAGGTGCTCTTTATTTAAAAGAGCTATATGATTGCTCAGAGCTCTAGTACAAAACTGGAGATAGGCCTGTTGCAAGTCTCTGAGTTAGGGCCAGAGGGGAGAGCAACAAGGGTGATGTTGTGGTGCGGTTTGCTACAGGCCACCAGACCAGGAGGACGTGGCAGATGAGGCTCTCTTCCAACAGCTAGCAGAAGTTTCCCAATCACAGACCCTGGTACATGAGTACTAAATCACCCTGACATCTGCCAGGAGGGCAATACAGCAGTGCACAGGCAATACAGGAAGTTTTTGGAGAGCTTTGGGGACAACTTCCTGGTGCAAGTGCTAGAGTGGCCAACTAGAGGCCATGCTCTTCTTAACCTACTGCTCACAAACAGGGAAGAATTGGTGAGGAATGTAGTAGTGGATGGCAACTTGGGCAACAGCGACCATGGAATGACTGAGTTCAGTATCCTGAAGAAAGGGAAGGATGGACAGCAGCAGAGGAAGGACCCTGGACTTCAGAAAAGAAGACTTTGACTTGATCAAGGAACTGGGCAGATCCCATGGCAAACCAGTCTGAGGGAGAGAAGAGTCTAGAAGAGCTGGCTGTATTTTAAAGCAGCTTTACTGAGAGTGCAGGAACAAGCCATCCCAACGGCATAGCAGGGAACTCTTCAGGAAACTAAGTCATAAAGCAAGCTTAAAAGTGGAAGCTTGGACAAATTAATAGGGAGGAGAATAAGAGCACTGCCTGGGCATGCAGAGGTGAAGTCAGGATGGCCAAAGTACAACTGGAGTTGCAGCTAGCAAGAGATGTGAAGGGGAACAAGAAGGGTTTCTACAAGTATGTCGGGAACAAGAGGAAGATCAGGGAAAGCGTGGGTCAGTTACTGAATTACTGAGGGCAACCCAGAGTGGATTAAAAAGAAAAATCAATTTTTTTTTAATTTATAAAAAATTGTTAGTTTTTTGGGTTTTTACAAATCATATTTTTAGATTTTTTTTAAAAAACCTATATATAGTTTTAATTTAAGATATGTTAAAGATCAAAGATCTCATAGAATAGAGATTATTACTTCTAATGATATACTATTTGAAACAATATCTTCATGTAACTTTTTTAGAAAAGTTTTATGAATTGGTCACAACAGGCCATGGACTACATTAGGAGCTCAATCTTATGGGGTTCTCAAAGACTCCTCTATAAATTAGTAAGAATTAAAGAAAACCCCTCTACTCAATGGGACTCAGTGCTCAGTCTAGAAGATCTGTGATGCTTAGTTTCAGTTCTCAAACTGTGGATTTTTGTCTGCAGCGATAACATCCTTGTTAAAAGCAGTATACAGAGATGAAAGATAACAGACCTGATTACCTGCCCTTCAGCCTTCTTGTCTCTCTGCAAGTGTATGTACTGAGTTGAAGCCCTTACCTCTCTAAAAGTACAGTTTCAAGAAGTTAAATGAATAAAGGATATCAAACAAAAAGAATGTTTTCTACAAAAAGTACAATGATTAAATTGAGGCTTCTTGACCAGTGATTTAAAATCATAATTAAAATGTATTTGATTTTAATCAAATCTACCCTGGTTATAATTATGTGATATACAAACCTTAGAATAATTACCAGGGATCTGGGTTTTCCATATGTTGAAAAACAAAAAAAACCAAAAAAAACAAACAAACCATGGATTTTCTCATTTGAAGAAAAAAATGCAGATTTTCCTCTTTAAAGGAGAAAAAAAAAAACTCAGGACACAATGGGTTTCCCCTTGCAGGCTAGCAGCCTTCCAGCCTGCTTGGGGCTGTGGGGAGAGGGAAGGGTAATTGGAGGCAGAAGGCACTACTTACATGTGCACGCTCAAGCACATGGCCCACATACAGCCAGGCAGAGTGGTGAGAACAGTCTGGATCCAGTCAAGTGTATGGGAGGTGGAGGTTGGAAGGCCAAGGATTGGGGACTGTCAGGGGTCTGTGGAGGTCAGGGGGGTTTTCGGGGAAGGTGTCTGGGTGCTGGGACTGAAGCCGGGTAGCATGGGCAGTGGGGAGGCACCTGTCCCTCCAACAAGGAAGGGGATAAGGAATTACAAAGCATTAGTAGCGCACAATTTACAAAAAGGTATTGACAAATATATTTGGTCTTCACAGTTCTCCCCTACCAGGAAGAAAAAGGAAGGAATGGGATCCTAGAAAATGAAGTAGGCTAAATCTTTCATCCTGGATCCTCTAAGACACACAAGCGTAACAAAGCTAAAAACTCACATCATGCAAAGCTAGGCACATGCCTAAATCTGTGAAAGAAAAAGCATTTTTAACATTAACAGAAATGAAAAGCAAGAACAAATACTTTGTTTCTATTTGTAAGCCAAGTCTCTTTGGGTGCATCTACAAATGTGTTAACACACTTTCATTTAAGAACGTTATATCTAGTACCTCCATTGTGAGGTACTAGGAAAATGTGCATTAACCTGTCTTAATGCACATTAACTAAAGAGCACTTTTTCAGTGATGCTTTAAGTACATTAAAATAGGCTAATGAGCATTAAAGCACACATACAGACATGCCCTTTGGTATCCTAAGTATTCATGCCCCTGTGAGGGGAAGAATACCGCTATAAACACTGAAAACAGTGTTTAAGAGTTCTTTACAAAGAACTCCCTTGAAAAAGCAGTAAGTTTGAAAGGCCTTCCCAAACAATTTTGGTCTTTGGACAATAAATGAAGTGGTCAAAGGGAGGATGGGGTCATTAAGTTAGCTACTAAGAACATAGCAGTACCTTCTGGATTTCCACAACAGACTACCAAAGAACAGAGCAGCTCTCATAAAATACATTTCTATCCAAAACTCTGCTGTTCCACCCAGTTTAGCTACAGAAAAAAAAAATGGGTAAACTGTCTCTGGTTGACCAAAGCTGAATGTTTCTCTATTTAAAAGTGACCTATCCCAAACTGTGACCCTGGAAAGTTGTTCAGCCAGAACATTAAACACACAAAAAACAACCATAGACTTTTTAGATGAGACAGATGAGTCAACAAAAGCACTCTGGCAAGGGAAGGGATGTCCTTGTAAAGGCACACTTCAAAAGGGGTCACAAACAGTAATGGTTGTGTCCCAAGTCATCAAGCACTACTCCAGGTTAAACGATTGCTCCCTGCTCAAACATCTAACAGAAATAGATATCTGCTTTACTTATCTATCCACCTTAAAGTTACTTCCATTAAATAGATTAAACACAATGCCTACTAAAAGTGATACACTAAGAAAAGATATTTCTACTCTTCTGTGCTTTAAGGGTTCCAGTTTCTTAGGACTTTACAAAGGTTGACTCAGCAATTGCCCAAGATCTGTCAGCTTGCTCAGGAAGAGCCAGTTACAAACAGCCTGAAAATATGAGCAAAGAAAATGGAAAAATCCTACAAACAAGCTGAAGAAAACTCAGGAAAACAGCAGCATCCAAAATTAAGAACTTGGAACAAAAGGCAAAAAAGCCTTTCACCTTGATGGGCAAATCTTTTTTTACCATCTGTATCTACAGAGCAAAAGTCCAAATCAACACTGCAAAATTGCACATAGACTAAGTGAGAGTTTGTCTACATAGAGACATTTATATCACTAAAGTTATATTATTATAACATGATATCTTTTTGGAATGTCTGCCTATCAACTAAACTAGGAAAAAGCACATATTCTGGAATACGTATCTGTTCAATGCTTTATAAAGTACAATTATACCAGCAAGTTTTTCCTTGCAGGCATACACAAATGTGTGCCTCCATTCTGTACGTAAACTGTTACTATTTCATGACAATTGGGTAAGGCTAAGTTAAAAGAAGAAAGGTTTTGCCTTAAAGTATGTATGATAGCAACTGTAATCTGCAGCTTGCTTTCCAGATATCTGGAAAGGAATGACTCAAAGAGACTTGCCATCCAAAGGCTTTTCTGAACAGGTAAATTAGCTGATTTAATAAAAGTAAATTAAAATAATATAACTGATACACATTAAACACACTTTTGAATACTCCTGTCTGGGTATAAAATTACTTCAGATTACTGCAGTTTAATCCTTGTCTATAGAGAATAAGTTTGGTTCAAAAAGGGCTCAGCTACAGTGAACTAAAACCATTTCACACATGTGAATGAGAACATTGCCCAGGAGGTTTAATAACACTAACTCATGCACATGGATTGCACACCTGTTGATTCACCTGGACTTTCCTGGCTGTCCCTAGGCAGGCAAGTGGCTACAAAAAGCTGAACAACAATCAAGGCAACTAGATTCACAATGGGCAAGAAAGCAAGAAATGGCTCTTTGAGGGATTCAATTGTGGACAAGGTAAAAGTCTTAGGTAAGATCTTCTGAAGTTCTTAACGTACTTAAACCACATCAAAGAGAGTATAGAGGTAACTACGTAGGGAGAAGGGGTGTTGAACCTCCAGCTCAGACCTGTCATCTGGCCCAGGGGGCTCCCACTCCCCACAAGTCCAGAAATCTGGCGGTGAAGGAGCAATGGTAGCATTACCTGCACTGGAGTACAGCAAGGCCAGCATGCAGGGGCACTCTATGGCTGGATCTGGTCCATGGGGTCAGGCCAGTGCACAGTCAAGCACACTGAATCACACCTCATAAGCCACTCTTCCGACTATACCAGTGGTGCGGAAGGGAGACGGGCAAACAGGTAGACAATAGGGATGCAGTGATAGAGATTTTTTGGGCCGATACTAAGGCTGATTTTTAACTAGCTATGTTGGCCAATACGTACTCTATTGCCAATATGCGGCCTGGCAGCTTAGAGCAGTGTCTGGCTGGCAAGTGCTGTCAGTGGGAAGAGGCACAGGGAGGGACTGGGACTGGGGCAGGGCCATGGCTCATTCAGGGGGCACAGCTCCTGCTGATATGCGCACCCAGGAAAGGCATGGGGGGCATACGCCCCTCAGATCTGTGCACAGGTGAGGATGACAGCTGCTGCAGGCTGGGGCCAGCAGTGGACTCTTCCTAGCAGGGGTTTAGGCAAGGGCTGTGCTTGGGACAGGCAGCAGCAGCACTGGTGGGGGAAGGGGCCTACGGAGAATTCTGGGGTGCCTGCATCCTCCTGTAGCCCTGCTGCTGCCTGCCCCAAATGCAGCCCTTGCCCAACCCCTCGCTGGGAAGAGCACAGTGCTACCCCCAGTTCCAGCCTGCAGCGGCAGCCCACCCTCACCCCCACACAGATTGGGAGAGGCACACAGCCCCCATAGTGGCAGAAGCCACCTGCCCTTCCAACAACCCCTGGACAAGCTGCTCGCAGCTCCATCCTCTGTCCCAACCCCACTCCCTACCTCACCACAGGGGCCTCAGTCTATCCCCCCCCACTCCTTCCCCCACAACAGACTTACCAGTTGGACACTGCTCTCCACGTTGCCAGGATGCACTTGTCTGCTTGAATGCTGCGCTGCAGCTGTGCACATTCATGGAGCATTTATTGGCAACATTATTGGCTTTTTTGGCCAATATAGCCAATAATGTTAATTTTCCTGATATCGGTGCTAATACAAGATGGGACTGATGCATCAGTGCACCTGTAGTAGACAAGCATGGGAACAGTGGTAGATGACGGGACTTTCTAAAACCTGACTATGTAGAGAGAAGCAGAGATAAAAAAAAAAAGTTACTTTAGCAACTACATTACATTTGTACTGAATAGGCAGCCATGAGTTTCTATAAGGATTTTGTAGAAACTGGGTTAGGAAATAAGGACAAGAAGATTTGGCTGTGAAGCTGGAAAGGTTTGGGGGGGAAAAATTACAGGATCTTAGAAAACATAAAAAGGAAGTGGCATAACTGTGATTTAGCTTAGCTAACGTGTAGCAAAGGAGAAACTTAATCCCCTTAAGAAAATACATTAGAAGACCCAAAACTAAAGACACCATGCAATCATTACCTTGGCATTTACTTGGCCATTAACTTACAGCCTTTTACTAACAATATCATATAATCCTGAGGCATATAATATTAGGATATTTCTCAACAGCCTGATAGCAACTCTTGGAATTTCTAACCAAAAAGTAACTGACCTATATGAACCCTTTGAATTACTATGAGATGATCCGTACTAATTCAGACCGCTGTTAAATTGAACCTTCAGTGTTTGTCCTCCTAATGGAATGATTTCCAAAGGGGAGGTAACGAAAAGTGTCCTACAGGATTAAATGAGAGGTAGTTAGCCATATTAGTCTGAAATCAAGCAGAAAGCAGGTAGACCTACACCTTGTGGACTAACTAAAGCACAGCTGCATCACACGATTTTTCATAACCAGTAGAAAAAAGAAAAGCAAGCTTCCTACCCTGCCTTCCCCCTGCAGGATAATGTCATCTAATGTAAATGGAAGCTATTGAGAAATTAACAGTTTAACGCAGCAGACAGACTGCACACCACCAATTTAAAACGATACAACCTTAAGTACCACCAGCAAAATTTTGTCACATGAGGCAATTACAATTAATCTGCCAACGCGTACTACTGACAGGTTGTCTGCATGCCACTGGTGGTACCTGTACCACAGACTGGGAGCACTAGCTTGGCCATTAGCGCTGCTGTCTTAACCCACTAATTCACATCCAGCATCACCGGGGCTGCGGCTCACAAGGTCACTTCAGGAGTTAGGAGACTTGAAGCTGGAGAATATTTCTAGTGTGCAATAACTCACAGGAGGGGGACCCCAGGACTAAAGCCAGCAGTCATTTGGGAAGCTACAGCAGGTCTTGCCTGCGGGATGGAGCCGGTTTTTAAGGACAGTCAGACGGCAGGGCACAGCGGCACCTTAGACACCACAGCTGTCAAACACTGGATGAGTGGCATAGGCCAGTTTGTCAGCTACAAAGGATGCACACACCGGCTGCCAGGGCGCTGTGGGCAGCACAGCCCGGGCACAGCAGCACCCGCCCAGCACATGGGGGCACCTGCCCCACTGCTCCACCCGTTGCAGCCCGGCCCAAAGCTGGGGCTGCCGCACGCCGGGCCGGGCCGGGCCGGGCCGGGCCGGGCCGGGCGGGGTCGCACTCACCAGCTGGCGCAGGTCGTCCTCGGAAAGCCCGGCGAAGCGGTAGCGCTGCTGCTCGAACTCGTAGCGCGTGGTCTTGGCCACCACCGCCACGCGCGACGGCCGGAACCCGCCGCCGCCCGAGTCCAGCCCCGCGCCCCGCCCGCGCCCGGCGGCAGCGACGGCGGCGAGAGCCCGGGGCAGGGGCAGGCCGAGCGCGCGGCAGGACGGCGGCAGCAGCAGCGGCGAAGCGCAGGGGCAGCCGCGCAGCAAAACCGGGCCACGGGGCATCGCCTGCGCTCCGCCAGCCCCCGGCAGCGCGGCTCTGCCTGGCCCGCCTCCTGCCAGCGCCGCCGCCGCCGCAGCCGCTGCCCGAGCGCGGGCCTCACATGGCCACGACGAGCCCCACCCACCCCGCGGGCCGCACTGCGCGTGCGCCCCGCCCCACCAATGCAGCAATCTACCGCTGCGCCCAGCCGAAGTGTCAGTGCGCGACTCCATACACCCGCCAGCCGTTAGGGCTGCGCATGCGCTGCTTCCAACCAATCGTGAGGCACGTGTCGGAACAAGGACGGGAGCCGGAAGAGCCCGTGATGTTGATAGGCTGCTCGTTTGCTACCCCTGCTAAGGCGGGTGCGTCTGAATCGTGACTCGCCAGTGCGGTTGCGCATGCGCCGAGTCCTGTCCCTGCGCCACACACGGCAGTTGTGGTCCGGGGGAAACGACCCTCCCCTTATCTCCCCCCGCTAGCTATGGGGCCAGGGATAAACCGCGCTCCGAGCAGGAGTCCCGGTGTGGTCCTAGTTACAAAAATTACCGGTTTTCAGTTTTTAAAAAGTAGCCCTGAATCTACATTTTTCCGTAATTAAAATGAAGCACCTTTTACATAGATCTTGTGCGTGTATGTGTATATATGTATGTACGTTTGTGTATGTGTATATATATATGTATGTAGTGGTATTTCATTTTAACCCCAAATCCACATTTTTCTGTAAGTATTTTTTTGCACTGAAAATTGGGGATTTTTTAAAACCGGAGAGACCAGGGATGCTGGCTTAGGACAGATGCCGGAGGAGCCAGGGGCTGGGCACGACCGGCCTCCCAAGCCGCAGCCTCTGGCAAGAGCCTGGGTGAAGCCCCAGGAAATGGCACTGCTACCTCCCCCTGCTGCACGGTTAGGGCGGTTTATCAACCTGTGGGTTACGCCCCAAAAGTGGGTTGCAAGAATACGTGCAAGGGTCTAAAAACACTTTAAAAATGGGGGGAAACGGGGAACTGCAGCTTTCCCCTTGCCAGCTGTCAGTTCCCAGCAGGTCGGGAGGGGCGGGCACTGGGTAGCAACTGGCCATCCATGTTTACAAACAGGTCCTGGGATAAGAAAGGTTAAGAACCACTGGTTTAGGGAACCAGACAGGCTCATCCTAAATCCAAGCGATTTCCACCCTAAATCCCAGAGCATGGCTCCTGGATTGAAGGCACTGATCAGGGATGATTTAAGACAGTGCAGGCATGCCGCTGTTTTATAGGCATTCCCAGGCTTCTGGGCCTTTCTGTTTGCCCCGACCTCCCTTTTCGGCTAGTTGCGTCAGGGTGTTTTTGAGCTTTCCTCGCATGGGCTGGGTGTTGGCTGCAGCCGAGACTGGGGACTTTGACTGGGATGTGCCAGTGCTCATGCTGGGACCAAAGCCAGAGGCTCCTGGCTATCGGGTCTTGGCCCCTTTGCACAGGGTCACACCAATAGCAATATTTGGGGTTAGGAAAGAATTTTACCCCATGGTCAGATGCACACCTTCCTCTAAAGCACGGGGCCTGGGATCTCTTGAGTATATATCAACATTTCATACAAGCAAGATGTTGGCTGTCCTTGGTTCCCCTGCTTTACCTGTGGCAGGCTAGAGGTTAGATCTGTGTTGTGTCAGGGTTGACAGTAGTCATATGTAGTTTAGATGATGGGATGGTTTGGTTTGGATGGGGACAATCTTGCTTCAGGCAGGGGTTGGACTAGATGACCTCTGGAGGCCCCTTCCAGCCCAACTTCCTTGTTATTCTATGATGCCATGTTCAGCTGTGTCACAAAGCAGACATCTTTCTAAATCAGAGCTCTTCCAAGCCAGAAAAATTCTTCTAAATTAAGTAACACATAAGTGCGTAGTGCAATGAAGGCTCAATTGCAGGAATTTAGACCGTGTTTCACTAGCATTCGGACAAAGATGGTAGTGGAGGGAAAGCCAGGCACAGAGAATACATGATTTACCCAAGTTCAAATAGAAATCTGTAATTGAGCTAGGACGTAAATACAGGTTTCTAGAGGCACAGCCTATTGACTTACCTATCGGAAGGAAGGAGGCTGTCCTTCCTCCTAATCTACCCAGCCAGTCAGGAGAGCAGGTTTTCAGAATAGTGGGGTTGGTTTATGGTTTTTAATAGTGTTTTATGCATGTTAATAAAGCTAAGTCTGCACATTACAGTTTAGCATGCATACAAGATGTGATATTAAGTCTTTCATTTAGAGCAATATGGGTAAGATTTAAGAATCAACTCCATGGTCAAAGTAGCAGGAATAGGGTTTTTTTTTAATAAATTGCTTTTTGTTTTCCGTTTGGAAATGGTGAGGCTTTTTGGCAACAGCTGGTAAACTTAAAGCCAATTCTTTGCCTATATTAGCCCACTGGAGGCTCAGCCTGGTATTACATAGACATACAGATATTCATCTTGAAAGACCTAAGTGAGATTCTTTTTGTGGAGCTTGAATATAAGTCTGAAAAAGAACCTGAGATCTCACAGAACTAAGTCACCAATTCATTTTGTTTTTATGCCCAAGAGTTAAATACTAAGGGCCAGCTCCTTTTCCAACTTCGAGGCATCATAGGCAGCTAAGTTATTCCATCCTGCTCAAGTCCCTGAAAACTAACAGAACAAAGGGTGGATCCAGCCTGCGGCACAAAGGATCAGTGGCAAGCAGCTCAACTCTGCACATCCCCTTACCTGCTCTGTCCTGTGCTGTAAATCTTCGCCACAGCCCTCCCTGTTTACCTCTCTCTCTCCCCTCCCTCTGACATTAGCAGCCACCTCTCTCCTCTGTTTCTCCTTCCTCCTTCCCCTACTGGAGGGGAGTAGTGTCCCACAATGTCCATGGGCAGCAGCACCTGTCCCAATACTCTAAAACAGGAGCGCTCAACCTTTCTGCCCAGAAGACCAGATGAATGGTACAGGGTTGGTTCACAGGCTGGGTAGACCTCCCACACCAGGATGGGAGCCCTGGGCCTGGCACTGCCTACTCCCTGCCCCCCACATCAGGACTGGGTTTCACGGCCTGGGCACCACCCCCTCCCACCAGGATTGGGCCTAGGGTTGCTAACCCTCCAGGATTACTCTGGAGTCTCCAGGAATTAAATATAAAGCTCTAGGAGACTGCTGAGAGTCACCAAGGAGATAAATAATAGAGCATTCATTAAAAATAAATATTAAACATTTAATCTGATTTGTACAGTAGTCCAGTGATTTTTAAAATGTAATAGTAATGTGCATTTGCCTTCCTGACGTAAATCTACACACTGTAATCTGTAACTGATGTTGTGTCCCAGGCATGTTGGTGTTCCAGAAACCTCCCGGAATAGATTCACACAGAGTTGGCAACCCTATGGGTCCTGGGGGCCTGGTGTCACCTCCCCTGGGGCCCAATGCTGCCCTGCTTCTGCCTGGACCTACACACTGGAATCACACCCAATCCAAGCCTGGGGTTCCCCCTGGGTCTCAAAATTCAGCAGCAGGGGAGTGGTAGCACCTAAATCTGGTCCACAGGCTAGGAGCTGAGCACTCCTGCTCTAAAAAACTGAACACCACCACTTAGCACTTTTGCAATGTGCTTTCTTCATCTTAGTCTTCAGACCAAGTCACAAAGGGTGGTAAGGACCCATTCACTTTTTGCATTAATTTTTCAGCAACTTTAGCAAGGTAGAATCACATTTAGATACCAGTTAGGTGCAACAGGATCTGGGCCTAAATCTTCTGAGTTTCATAAGTTTGATGGTAATTTTAGATTATGTATGGTAGACAACTCTACCTTTCATCAATGATTATTCCAATACAAATCAATAATACCACCATAATGCCTTTGGGCCCTAGTCATGGATCAGAACCCTTTTGTGAAGCACAAACAGAACAAAAGAATGATCTGTGTCCCAGGGGTTGTAACAACAGCGGATGGGGTTGCAGTGGTGGGAAGCTTTGGTTTGGGAGTGAGGGGTCAAAAGTTTGGAAAGTACTGATCTAAACATTTTGCATGCTTCACAGAAGCACTCAGGAGTTTCCTGGAGCTCTTCAATTGAGTGGGCACACATGACATAATCATCAATATACTGAAGATTAGTATTGGATGTGTTGATTATCTTGGATTTGGATTGTAACTAGTTAATGTTAAAGAGATTCCTATCCATGCGATACTGGAAGTTGACTCCAGATGGAAGTGTATCAGCAATGAGATGTGAAATAGCTGCAATATAGATGGAAAAGCATGTTGGTGCATTCACACGACCTTGCTTGATTCCATTTCTAAGCCATTGCTTAGGACAGCTGCTGTCATGTCATCATGAAAAAACATGATATTGTAAAAATGTTTTGGCAGGCATCAAAATCTCATCAGCATCTTCCACAGAACTTCTCTGCTGGTTGACTCAAAGGCCATAATCAGGTCAATGAAGGCCATGTAAAGATCTCAGTGTTGATTGCAGCACTTTTGAAGCTGTCTAGCAAGAAAAGTTCATATCTGTTGTACTTCTGAGTGGTCTGAACTCACATTGGGACTTGGATGGAATCTCCTCAGTGAGCAAAGTGAGTCCATTGATCATTGGGAGAGCCTCAAGAAAAGCATTCATGAGGTATGCAAAGAAGCTTTAGGCTTCTCTACAAAGAAACATCAGGACTAGTTCAATGAGAATGAGAATTATAAGAAAGTTCAAGTTCTCATTAACAGGAAAAGGACAGCCTTGCCAGAAACCTTCAAATTTTCAGCTCCAAACAGAAACAAATCACTTATCACCACATTAAAGTCAAGTCCCAGAGGAAAATTCAAGAGTGAAAGAGCAAGTGATGGGAGGACATAGCAAAAGAGATTCAAAAGTTTGCCAGCAGCCACATACAAAGCACAGCCAATGCTATGTATGGCCTGACACACAAAAAGCTGTCCCCTGAGGTCCAAGGATGGAACAGCACTCTTTTTTAAAGACAGCTTCGCCATCAGAAGTAGGGGTGGATGTCATATACTTAGACTTCAGGAAGACCTTAGATATGGTATCCCACCCCAAACTAGTGAACAGGTTAAGAGGCTGTGACTTGGATGACTACACAGTCTGGTGCGTGGCGAATTGGCTAGACGGTTGCACCCAGAGAGTCATGGTGGATGGGTCAGTATCGACCTGGAAGGGTGTAGGCAGTCGGGTCCCGCAGGGCTTGGTCCTTGGACCGATATTCTTTAATGTCTTCATCAGCGACTTGGACGAGGGAGTGAAGTGTACTCTGTCCAAGTCTGCGGATGACACAAAACTGTGGGGAGAAGTGGACATGCCGGAGGGCAGGGAACAGCTGCAAGCAGACCTGG
>JAGPOW010002514.1:48270522-48282020 GCA_030014935.1 Caiman crocodilus | reverse complement strand
AAAAGTTCAATAAACTGATTTAACTTAAATCAGTTAAGTCTGATACTACATCCATGCAGGTTTATCTGCCATTTTGAAAGCAGTTGATGTGCACTGAACTTCTGTTGTGTTATGGATTTTAAATGGTTTCTTATCACTTATACTGGTTTATGTGTAATTTCTATCCCAAGCCCAGGTAAACAACTTTCGTAACGGCATCACAAAGGTTCACTGCTACTGACCATTGACTTGCCAAGCTGCTTATCTGCAGACCTGTAGCAGTCTTGGACAACTGGTTTCCAGACATCAAAAGCAACCCACTTCTGTACCAGCATGAGCTTCTTCAGTTGCACAATGGAGCATCATCAGCTTGGGAGAAGTTCCTTGCACAGATCCCCAAAAATCTGCATGTTGAGCTAGGTCAGAGTAGCCCCACCTGGCAGGGGTCCTGAGGCCTGGGGATCAGCCTGCCAGCCTGGGGATGATCCTGCCCAGCTCAACATGCCACAGAGGGGCTGGCTGGGTCACAAGCATGCTCTAGTATGGGTCTAGCTGGCAAGCAGCCTCCATGCTGAAGCACCCTTGTGCATCAGCATCTACAAATGTGCTGCTGTGGAGTAAAAAATGCTGCAGCAAGATAGCACTTGTATTTACAAATTTATAAGTTTACTCTAGCCTAAAAGCCCTGCACCTGTAGACACCAAGACATTTGCTGTGGAGCTACTTAGTCTACTCCACAGTAAACATCACAGGTAGAAATGCTCTTTGTTTAGTTAGACATATGCTAAGCCCTGGCTACCAATGTTCACCCAGTGCTTCTTGATACAACTTCTCTACATTAGGTCTGTCTACATGTGCACTTATTGCGCTGGAGTTTTTTGCTCCAGGGTGCACCATTTGAACATGCTTCCAATAACCTCCAGTGCAGTAAGTGCACATGTAGACACACCCAATGTAAAGAAAGGAAGGTCATTTTGCCTACCTTGAGCATAAAGAATACACAAAATACATGGACACCTATCACTGCAGACATACCCTTTGACTAACTTACCCTATTGTTTTAGGGCTTGAAAGGTTCATGATGACACAGGGTCTCTCTGCTGTTCTGGAACTCATAATGTTCTCAGCTGGGGAAGGTGAACACTCGTCAGATAACTGAAAACAAGTAATATTATTAATTGGATATGTTCCAGAAAAAATCAAGTTTTACCAGAAATATAGGACCTTCAAAGCCATACTCAGGTGAGTAAACATTGCTTACAATAGTAAGATATATACTAGAACATACGTATTCTGATGGAATTACAAGTTGAAAATATCTTCACTTTTATCCCATTTAAGAAAGGCTGGATTTTCAAAAACACTCAATGTTGATACAACTTGTCCCACTGAAATCATTTATGTAATACCCACTGATTTAAATTAGGCCTATCCTGAATGTTTTGGACCCCCCCCCCCAAAAAAAAAAAACCAAAAAAAAAACCCCAAGTAATTTCAGTTAAACATTATTACACTTCAGTTACATGGAAAAACAGTCATAGACATTTGACATAACAATTCATTTTTACCTGAATAGTTTCTTTCTTTTCAGCCTTTGGAAATAGCAGTAAATGTTCAATACAGGTCTGCTTTCTTTCCTCATATAATTGCATTGGTGGTGGCTGTAAAATGGCAGGCCTGATGATATTCCACAGCGGAGAGTGTGACGAAGATCCTAGCAAAAGAGAAAATAAGTTACACAACCTTTTACTTCACATTTAAAGTATTCATTCTTGTCTTTGATGACTCAGAACATGTGTGTGTTTTGATATTTTAAATTAACTGAATTTACCCGCTCTTATTTATACATACCGCCCTTTGGTATTTTAAAACTCTACTAACACACCAGTCATGGAACCAATCAATGTTAATTTTCCAAATATATAGAGTGGTGTAATATACATTAAAACAATTTTGTACAACTGCAATAAATTCATCTTCTGGCTATACAAAGCTTAATCCTGCACTTACTTAATTGGAGTTTCACATCATGTTTAGTGGAAGCAGGGCTCACTCCCTATTATATAATGTATCAAAAATGTGTATGCTCATAGTCACATTCACTCCTAAACGGAAGTGCAGAACATAGGTTATTTGGGTCCTCAAGTAAGGCTTAAGTTGGCCTAAATGATTCTGTTGCACAGGTGCTCTGTACAAGGATGAACTTCAGCTTTAGACTGTAAGCAGCTCTGGACAAAGACTGACCTGTTCTTCACTTTTGGAGTGTACAGCTCTGGATTAACATCCGATACATACTGCTATGACGACAATAATTACCTTCTTTTGTACTTGTGATGTCACTGCTTCTTCGGAGAAGAGCTGAGGTCATGAATATATTATTCTTCTTTACTGCAAAAGAAGTGTTTATTCAAAAGGCTTAAATTATCATGTGTATTTCTGTAGCTGTCATCAGTAGTGTCTGAGCAGGTCATGAACATTTTATCCTTACAGTCTATGCTCACAGCATCCCTGTATGCTGTTATTTCTGCTATTGTTTTTAGAAAGCTTCCAAGTGCAACCCAAAATTGTTCACAAGGAATGGCTACCTTGTCTCATCAAAAGTGTCTGGTAAAAACACATGACAGATAGTCCATATATATGGACACTTCATTTCTTTTTCAAAAAGATGCTGGTTTGTTGCTACAGCAACTTTGCCCCCTCACCAGATTACTTTCAAAGCTCTAGCCCACAATTCCATGAGTCCCTGGATTCTCAGCACTGGTATCGTGAATCCAGGGCATAGGGGACAGACAAGTGATAGAATTTGTAACTACTTGTCCTTCTCCATATTTGTAAATGGGCCAATGGTCAGAACTAGACTCAGGTGAATGGGTGTCCCAGAAGAGAAGATAGCATTGTTGTATGAATGACCCCTGTTTTTGTCCAAACAAACCCAGTTCACATTTTGGGTCAGATGTTATTCTATCTATAAGGACATTTAAGTGGCCTTGGGCACTTAATCACTTCTTTAAATCCCTGAAAAAGTTACTGCATCTGCCTTTGTAAAATGCTGTCATGGGTCTTAAAATGACTATGTTACAGAATGCAGTAAGGAATAGGAGGGACACGAGCGAAGGTGGAAAAGAATTGCACATGAGGTGCTTAAGTCTATGTATCAGGTAGAATTGGACCTGGCCCCATTTCTTTAGCTCTTTTCTGCATTTTCTCAGTATAGCTTGCTTATGTCTCATCCCTAGACTGCTCTCCTGGCAGCACAGCATTCCCTAATGTAAAGGGACATCAGTGCACTACTGACTGAGAAAACAATGTCACCTACTGAATGGCAAACAGTTCAAGAATTTTCTTTTGCCTTTTTCACATGCCAACCTGGCCTAACTCTGTTTACATTTGTTCCACAGAAACAGCTGTTCTATACATTTAATGATTCTGGTTTTTACATGAATATTTGCTACACATTTCTTAATTACCTGGCTGCGACGGGGGAAAGGTAGGAAGGATGGTAAAGGAAGATGATCTTACTCTTTTTTGAGAAGGAGTATCTGAAAATATAAGACATTAAAATTACCATCTGTTCAAAGCACTAAATATGAGTTTTGCATGCTAGAAAAATGTATGTGTCATGGATACTTCTTGGGTAGCAGAATCTAACTTATCACCTAACTGCTAAGGCCTTGTTATGTAGACTTTGCATTCTCCCATATTGCAAGTGCAGCTCTACATACAGAAGGAGCTGATGGCAGCTTAAACATACCATCATCAATATCTTGTCCAAGCCAAGCTGCACAATACAGTGATTACAATGCTAGCAGCTGCTCCATACTGGCATGCCTGATGTTGGTGCACTATGTGACACAGAACCTGCAGTAACAAAGGTGGGCAATGAAGAAAAAAACCCCAAACAGTTGTGTACAGAAATATCTAAGACACATAGGGTGTTTTTACATGAGCTCCAGGGACAGGGAAGAGGGCACTTTAACTAGAGCTCTAAGAGCTGCTCTAATTAAAACACCTTCAGCGTCTTGTGTATCAATATCCCTGTGCTTGAAAATGGTGGCAGGGGCGCTTTAACTAAAGCTTGTTCGACAAGCTTTAGTTAAAGTGCCCCCACCGCCATTTTGAAGTGCAGGGATGCAGATACACAAGACTTGGAGGATGCTGGAACATGCTAATTAACAAGTCTGCTCCAGCATGCTGTAATTACAGTGCATCAGAGTAGCCTCCCCACATATCCTGGCAGATTCTAACAGTACCACTCAGCCCTTTATGTATGAAGCAATTCAGGGAACATAAGGTGTGTATATATAGATACACAATCTAAATGTGATTTTTAGGATAGATCAAAGAAACATTATTCAATGTCGCACTAAATAAAAGTAAATACAAGATATTATAAAGGTTGTATGAAATGATTATAAAGGCTGCATGAAATGAATAAAAGGCTGCTATATGAGTCACTAACATTAAGGCCTGAATTTTGGGAAGAACATCTACTCCCCTTGTTACAGTCCTACATGGTTTAAAGTAGAAATTATTTCTGCTGCATATGCTTAGTACAAAGGAGCTGATGGTGATTTGTATAGGTTTTCCCTCTATATTGGGGAAATAACTCCAGCTCCCCTGAAAGCATTTCCAGGTGACTTGATAAGGCGGTGGAGGAGGATTGTCATCATGGCTTCTTAATTCTCTGGGTCTCACAATACTATACCGCAGTGAACAAGTAACCTCTTTAACAGAGGTAAATAACATTTTCCTTCATTTGCTCTGGGTGAAGAATTCCAGGAAATCTGTCCTGACTGAACTACTTAAACATTCCACTATTTCATGTGGTAATAGCTCAGATACATAAGATCATGACCCTCTGCTAAGTTAAGGTTTTGTTTACACTTAGAAACGTTTAAATCCTCTTTTGAGAATTACTGGCTGGTCAGTTGTGAAGTGTACATGTTTTTCTGGCTTGGAATTATTCTAAATAAAAAGTGACTACGAACAGAAGGAAAAAAAGTCTTTGTTTCTTGCTTATCATGCTAGACAACACAATTTCAAGTATTAAACCATGAATCGAGGGAAATGCTGTACCTAGGTCAGACTGCGAGTCAGATGTTCGGAAAGTAAAAGATGATGATCTTGCCCGTTTCTTGGAATAACTAATGAAATCTATGAGAAAAGTAACATATTGTGCACTATAAAACTCAACTTTTGCAACAGATTTCAGTAAAATATTGCAGTAAAGTATTAAACCTATAGTAATACTCAGAGGGCATATCTATACATGCACTTATGATGGCTTAAATTTACTGTGCAGTAATTTACTGGGAATAGGCCAGTGTCTATAAGTGCAGGCTTTAAAGTGCATTAATGCTGTGTGTAGACTGACTTGGGACTAACTTTAACAGATGTATGAAACCTGCCCTCATTTGTTCTGGGTGAACAATTCCAGGAAATCTGTCCTAACTGAACTACATAAACATTCTACTATTGTACCTCTGTTAAAGAGGTTAGTGGGTCTTATTAGTCCTAAATCAGTCCACATATAGTGTTACTGTGCTATAAGGTATCAACATGTGCATTACTGTGCAGTAACTAAATAGGGCATAAATTTGACACTTGCATGATGCAGGTATCAACTTTATGCTCAAGCTGGTGTAAGTTGCCATATTTACTGTGCAGTACAGGTGTGTACATGTAGATGCGCATCTGTACTGTACAGTAATTTTGGTTACTATGCAGTAAATGTGCACATGTAAATGCACCCAGAATGATTTGCAGAGGAGGATTAAGGCAGAATCCATTCATGGAAAGGGGCCATGATTTAAAGCCCAATAAAATCCACTTTACTTTCAGTGACTTCAGTAGGCTTTGGATCAGGCCCTATATTATTAAGTAGCAGGTGGCACAGGCCTCAGCTACTTGTGAACAGATGGCTGAAGTAGGACTCTGTCCATAGTGTCCTTCAGTGCCTGGGGTCACATTATAAGTACTTAAAAAAAAAAGAGGTGAGGGCATGCAACAGTCATTAGTTCATTTGCCTACTCTCTGGGGCATTTCAAATTTGGGGGACTAGGAAGAAAGAGAATAGGGTAAACCTGGTGGCTCAGTGCCTCACTGTATCTATGCTTGGTAATAGACTTTTTATGTTATAACATTCTAAAAACGATTTACGCATGCAACAAATGCCATTAAAATGCCCCAGTATCATACTACATGCTTTATAGCAAGTTTATTCAGTTTTAATGAGACAATTACTATCATTTTCAGCTGTGCAAATTGGGTCTTCTGCAGGCCTCTGAAAGAAAAAGAGAAAAAGCATAAATGAGATGAGGATCTCTGCAAATTCATACATCAGGTGTAACATACAGCAACCAAGTATATTTTTCCAAAATTTTGGTTCTGATCTCCATTACTTTCCATTCCCATTTGGGGCACAGTCCCTCTGTAGCTCACTTGATTAAGAGTCCCATTGGTTTCCCTAGAAGCATTGTCTAGGTATAGGCTGCAGGACCAAGGCCTGCTTTGCCTGATTTTCAGATTTCTTTATGGCCCATGCAAAGGGAAAAGCTGAAATTCTTACCTTGAAAGGTCGGTTTTTCTTTTCAAACACAAATATCGGCTGAGCAATAACTGATTTCTCTGGAAAAGTAGAAAGATCTGTTTTCAGAATAATGCCTAGCTCTCAAGTAGGGCTTTTCATCAAAAGATCTCAAACTGCCTTGAGAAGGGCATCAGGAATATGCCCTCATTTTACAAATGGGGGGACTGAGGCCTAGGACAGGTGACATGAGCAACTGGTGCCTCCCAAGTTTGGGGGGGGCACCAGATTGCCAATGGGAGGGAGAGGGGTTTCCCCTAGCAGCTGATTGCTGACCAGAGTCCCCCAGCCAACTGCTGACTGGGGAGGGGGTGGCGTCCCCCAGCAGCCGATCACCAAGCCCAGAACCACCAGTGGAGAAACTGGAGGAACTGGAAGTGCAATTCCACCGGCACTTCTGCTTTTGCAGCTGGTGCTTCAAGGGGGTGCACGGCCAATCTCAGGGGGTGCACGTGTACCTGCGTGTACCCCCTACACATTGCCAATGCCAAGTGAAGTGATTGCCTAAAGCCACCTAGCAGCACAGTGACAGAGTCAGGAATAGGTCTCCCCAGAGTCTAGTCATGAATCACAATTTTTACTTTCAGACACTTCCTGAATGACCTGGTATTATGAAGTATAGTGCTTTTATCTTTTGCTAAAAATCTGAAGTGAGATCCAGCTGTACTAACTCAAGTAAAACTCTCATTAAATCCAATTGAGTTTTACATGTAGAGTTCAGCCTCATCTACCTGCAGTTCAAAATTAACATCTTTCACCCAAGAAGATCCCAAATACTTTGCAAACTCTGGGTTTGAGTCTATATTCCAAGCATGCCAGAACTTCCACTTGAATTCAATAGACATTCTAGATAGATTAAACAGATATTAATCTGGGGATAAATATTAGTTTCTTTGTTAAATGTATCCAGTGTCGCCATTACTACAGTAACTAAACACTTATCTAAAAAGCCTCTCACCTCAATCAGCATTAAAATGTATAAAAAGCTATATTGTTATCACTTTGGTCAACCCACACTTCTTCCTGCCTGAGTATCTCCAGACTTGGGAGCCCTTTTCACAACATATTTCTCATTCTATACCATTTATCATTGTGAACCAGATCCAGGTTTCAATTAAATATTTAAGAATTCCTTCATGTTGTGGTCCTTATGCCAGTTACAGTTTTCAGTCTGGTTGAGGAGAGAACCAGACAGCTGGACAGGGAGTCCCACATCCCAGGAAGTCCCCAGTAGTCCTATCTGCCTCCCAACCAGTAGTCACACTGATCTCAACTCACTGCTGCAGAGGGGTGCTTTTTTGTGGGAAATTCCAGTCATCATTCAATTTACTGCCTAACCATTTCACTCAATTTATCATCTGATGTGTTCCTTTTGTCTTTCTGGGAGATTGCTGTCTGACCCGTGTGTTACCTTTGGGCTGGTGGCAATATTTGGTGCTTTGCAGGCATCAGGAGAAGAGCTGGGCTGAGAAAGCCAAAGATGAAAGTAAGGTCTTTCTCCTACTTTACCCCCATAATCTGGGAGCTCACTATGGAGCTCTGGCTAAGCTGTTTCTCTCCTAGCTCAGACTGGGTAGGATCATAGAATCATAGAAAATGAGGGCTGGAAGGCATCTCAGGAGGTCATCTAGTCCAACCCCCTGCTCAAAGCAGGACCAGCCCCAATTAGATCATCCCAGCCAAGGCTTTGTCAACCTAGGTTGTAAAAACCTCCAAGGATGGAGACTCAACAATCTCTCTGGGTAACATGTTACAGTCCTTTACTACCTTCCTTGTGATTAAGTTTTTCCTAATACATAACCAAAACCTCCCTTGCTGCAACTTGAGACCATTGCTCCTTATTCTGGCATCTGCCACCGCTGAGAACTGCCAGGCTCCATCCTCTCTGAAACCATGCTTCAGGTAGTTGAAGGCTGCTATTAAATCCTCTCTCAGTCTTCTCCAGACTTTGTCCATTCTTTTAACCTTTATCCCTTTTCAGGCTACCCCTTATTCTGAGAAAGTCATCCCTGTATGTATCCCAAGCATCGTCTTTCAAATTCCTCCCTCAAACCCATTCCTAATTCTACCTCAATTGCTATTTTAAAATATTAAAAGTAAGATTTTCTAAAATTATTTATTGGGAGGTACAGTGACTCCAGGTATGCTAAGCACTTCTCAAAGAAACCCATTAAAAAAAAGCCCTGCCCCAAAATCAAAGTAGACCAAGTTGACTATTAGCATATAAAAAGAGAAGATGCTCTCATTTGGGCCAGCAAGATTTGTGCATTTTACATTACATTACATTGGATTAGACAGCCAATGGACAAAAATAGAGATAATCTGGGGAGCAGAAGTCAGGCTTCCCCCTAGCCAGGTGAGTGCGAAGCACTAGGCTACAGAGTCAGGCTCCTTCTTACTTGTTCTCCTTCAGGTCCCATGACTGTTTCATTCTTGACTATACAACCAAACTTCAACAGGAGAGCTCAGGAGTGCCCCAAGCTAGACTACTGTGTAACTTGGCAACTCTGTCGGGAGGTGGGAGATGCAGCTTTGAATCATTTCAAATTAAAAAGAGCCTAGAAATGAGATCAGTGATTTACTGGAGAAGTGCTCTAACCACTAGGGTATATGTAAAAGGTAAGTAAGCATACCCTCTCCCTCCTTTGTTAGGTGCTGAAGAGGACTCCAGGCTCTGGATATTGAGTAAATGGAGGCACATAGAGAGGGGCAGGAGTTCAGACACAGGTATGTGCTCGACATTTCTTATTCGTTAGTTCTCGATGGCTCCATGCTCAGCATGTGGGCTTCCATGGGTTGCCTTTAGGCTGCTTCTAACTTTCCCTACTGCCTGGATACTGTGCACAGGTATTTGACACTATTTCTCTGAATTAACCTCCTGAGCCCTGGTACCCAGGTTTAAGCTTGTCAAAGTTTAAGGTATCAGGCACTTCAGAGACAAATCTGCATTTTACCCCTGCTGTTCTGCCAATTGTCATATAAAAATGTGGCATCCTCAAAACATGCGATTTTTACAACCGTGACTCTCCATAAAATCAACTTAGAATATCAAGCTATTCCCAACAATCATAGTTGTGAAAATATACAGAGGAGTTCACCTTTTTCTTGGCTTGCATGGGGTTAAAGTGTTCTAATGTTATGATCAGTTACTAAATGATAAAATAATACTTCCATTAAAGCTTAAAGTTCAGAGTATTTCCTTTTAAATTTAAAAATATTAAAATATATGTAAGGTAAAAAATGGTTATGAAAAATCTGTTATAACACATAAGGAAAGGGTGCTCACATAAATCAGATGAAATGTAACTTGTGATAGTCTAGAAACAAAAGTAATAGTAATGAATTATGAGCACCATTATATCTGCCTTCCATTAAATTTCAAAATAATTTAGAAGTGTTAAGGCCTGTCTTATAGTCCTTAATGTGTATTTGCACCTTTTTAGTGAAGGGCTGAATTTAGCTGCCTAAGTGTTTCTTCCAATGATTTTTAAACCATCTATGGCCCACAAAGGCATCATCATTGTCACTATATTGTTCAATATGAGCCCTTCACAGCAATAGCAGGGTATAAATTCAGATATTTTGCTCCAAATGCACAATTCCCCACCACTGGAGTGATAGGAAAATCTCTACTTGCTGGTAGCAGTAACGAATCTATGGCACAAAGCTGAGTAGTTCCAATTTTTATCCAGTAGAGGGGAGTAGTGCCCATAAACTGCAGCCTCTTCTTTGCCCTGTGCATTTATTACATAAAACAATTTCTTTCTCTCTCTCTCTCTCTCTCTTTTCCAAAAAGGATTATTCTTTTAATCTTTGCTCCCTTTACTAGGGTTCAAACTGCAGGATGCCTTCAAGTTACTTCAACGGCAAAACCCAATGCAGGTACATTTCCCACAGTAAAGGGTATATAGCATGTTGCAGGAGCCAAGAGAAAACTAGTGTGAGAAATTAAAATAGAAAATAGAGGAACAAACAAATCCCCCTCATCTCCAATTGAACCTGAGGAAAGGTCTCTTTCAGGGCATTTAGTGAAAGGTTTTCTTGATATCACCTTGGTCAAATGACATCTCCCTGCCCAGAACCAGGGGGAGACCCCTTTGCATCCCAGCATCATAGCTCTTACAGTGTCTAGGGCAGCACTGATAGGATCAGGCCCAACAGGAATAAATCTTACGAAAGCTTTTAAAAAGAAGCTTGGTCCAAAAAAAAAAAAAAAAAATTCCCCTGCAGAAATTTACAGTAGACTTTTAACTGCTTAAATATAAATCTTCCACAGGGAACCCCCAGAGGAACAAGTCAGTGCTGAAATGAAAGCGAGCTGAGGAATGAACAAAGTGAGGCTTTCCCTGCGCTCCAAAGGGGTTGCATTAATTTATAGCTGATGCCCTCAGTTTCACTTCCCCCGGCAAAGGATGGGGGTGGAGAAGGGCAACCACTTCTCCTTGTTAGCAGCAGCAGGGGGGCATGCAAACAGTGACTGACAGGGACAGGGCGGCCCTGCCGCATTTCTAGCCACAGCAGCCAAGGGACTGGCAGGGACCGAGGGACAGGAAAGGGGTGGAATTGAGCAGCAGGCCACCCAGACGGACACAGGCTGGTTAGTGACTGGATAGGACCGGGTAGCTCCAGTCTCAAGCAGCTTGGCTACTGCTGGGTGAGGGAGGCCCTTGGAAAAGTCACCGCAGGAGCCTGCCAAAGGGGCTGCCTCTGGCTTCTGGAATGGGAAAGATAATCCAAGAGGAGTCCAGACACAGGATCTGCCTGCCTGCCCCTGGCAAGCTGCCCCAGGTTGGGCTCTCCATTCCTTTCAACAGATCCCTGGCAGCTGCTGATTTAGCAAGGTCCTGCCCCAATGTATTAGAATGACCAAAATCCAGCTTGCATGGACTCTCATCTGTGCTACTGGCCTCAGCTTCAGTGCTCTGCTCTACTC